>JAENPR010000051.1:0-1200000 GCA_018135685.1 Themeda triandra | reverse complement strand
TAAGCAAACAACGGTTTCATACGTGTTCTTGAAAGTGCCAACATGCATGTGTAGTACTAGAGTAATTTTATTTGTGAACCCCTAGTTAATTTATTAGGTGATTATCAATACACCCCGTTCGAAACAGACGACAGTTTGCTACACGGTGGCCTACCATGCCTATTTGAACAGCCTTTTTAAGATGAAGGAAATAGCTAAACGATAGGTGATGACGACTGACGGTTGCTGTTTATTCAATCAGCACTGCAATATATGAAAGAACAAGAATAACAGTACATTAAGAATAGTACTTCCTAACCTGCACATAGCATGACAGAAAACGAGTCCATTTTACAACTTTACACTTCTTGTATGGAATGAAAAAAAAACAATAATATGGAACTGTTTCATGCATTTTGGAATGGGTAATGACTTTCCATGAGTAATTACGATGAACCACTTACAGTAAATTCAGTTAGTCCTCCATCCAGAATATCAATTTATTCCTTTATTCTTGTTTATTAAGGTGTTCTCCCATCATTTTGGGTTCATGGAAAACAACAACTGGAGAACAAAGCTTAACAAGCCATGTTTTGATTGTTCAGTCCACTAATGGTGAAAAGGTAGCCCCAATGTTCCTATAATGTTCCTATATATATATATATATATATATATATATATATATATATATATATATATATATATATATATATATATATATATATATATTCTTGCTTCTGTTTCATGGGATAGGCTAGCATAAATTTTGTTTATTAGCGGTGCAAAGAAATCATGCATGGAAGCAAAAGGTACTACTTGCTTATCTTCATGTGGAATTTCACCATTGTCCTGTCTGCACGATTGGAAACTACAATAACCCTGCAAAGCATTCCAAAGTTACAAGGGATAAGCGAGTGAGACTGAGACCACCAATGATGGCTGTGAAGTTGATATGGCACCATCAGCTAACATGTAACAGCAGCGTTTTTCAGCATTCTACTCCATCCACTATCATTAGCTAGTAGGCTTTCCTTGCAGATATTATTAGTGGATGACACGCTATCCCTTGGTCACTATGACAGTATGATGGTGCTCTCCTCCATCGGTTTGCAAAACAAGTGGCAGCGGCCTGTTGGAGGGTAATGCTGAACCACAGGTGAACTGACAGTTTTTCCTCATCAGCTTAGGTTTCTTTCCTCATCAGTCATCAGCTTGGATTTCCGGTATCAGAGTTTACTTACTGGTGCACAAGGAGAAAGAGGAAAAATATCTGGTCCATCCTTGGTCATTTTTACAGTTCCGAGAAAAAATATGTCAATTTGATGGTGATTAGTGTTTATATTAGGAAAAGTTCAGTGAAGAAGAGTCATGGGCATATGTCGCGGACTCACGACACGTGTCTAACTGTCTACGTGCAAGCATCCAACATAAGGATTGCTGTAAATTCAGAAAGAGCAATTGGGAAGCTAAGAAAAAATTATCACATTTCAGGTGTTGGATTGTTGCGTGGGAACGTATCCTGTGCAAACCACACATCTCGTGCAAACTTGCAAACTAACCATCTGAACCCCATGATGCTCATCCGATGGCTGTGGAGAGTGGTAGGGGTATTTTTTCATTTAAACGCCCGCAGCCAGCTATTAATCTTGTTTTTTTTCAATTTGGCCCCTCCGCTTAATTCATCCCGTGGAGGGGTTACGTCTGTTCGAGACTCGAGGGCGGCGGTGTTTCTCCCGTCGCTTCGACTGACCCCGCCGCCGAACGAAGACTCCTTCGTCTTGGCGTCCATCTTCATGGAATCTGAAAATATAGGATGATCTTGTTCCGTGAAAATAGGCTTGAATGTGTACTACGTTCTTCCTTATCAGATTAGTTTGTTTTCAATGGCAATTTTGGTTTGTTAATGACTGATCTTGTATTCTAAAAATAGGATGAACAGACATGAGACATGCATTCTCAGGCATGAACCAAAATCAGCGAGTACAAAACTCATGCAATTCACCTGCGGCTCGAGGCCATTGGACTCGCGAACGTCGAGGGCGAGCGGCGTCTCACGGCAGTCGAGGGCAGGCGGTGGCTCGCGGCCGTCGGAGTGCATGGTAGAAACGAAGAGATGCAGGGCAGCTCGCGTACGGGAGAACAAAGAGGCGGCAGTACTAGCGTGCGGGAGAAAAGAAACAACTCCGTACGGCAGATTAGGGAGGGGTCATTTGCCAAAAACGAGATTACTAAGGCTAATGGCAGGTGTTTTTTTATAAAATTACCCCACCTCTCTCCCTAGGCGTTAGATGGGAATCCTATGGCCTTGCTTAAAAGTTTGCAAGTTTACATAGTTTGTTTGGTTTGCATAGAATACGTTGCCTTGTTGTGCATGGACACAAAGTTAAGAATGTGCAGCAAGTGCCAACGACAGAGATAAATAAGGACACACAGTTTTCACCAATTCCTTTTTCGTTTATTTGGAGTCGTTGATACTAGATCACATGTCTGCGCGCACGTTGGTATTGACTGTGTATAGTCCTAGTCCCACTGGTGGCTATACGCCATAGTATAATTCAACTTCAACCTAGTTTATCTTATTCAGAAAGACAAGCACCGAGTGTTGCATGGAACTGATCATCAGCTATAGCTAGCTGCTAATAATCCAAACTAAACAAACACTACCACGACGGCAAGCAGTTATGAAAATGATGGGCGATGGATGGACGAGTGCCCTAACTCCCAAGTAGCGCCACAGTGGTCTGCAGCCTGCTTCCAAGCTGCAAGCGTCTTTGACCCGAATTGCTTTCACATCTTTAGAATTAGACCCTTCCGTTCCATGTTCAAATGCATGC
Source organism: Themeda triandra (assembly GCA_018135685.1). Taxonomy (NCBI): domain Eukaryota; kingdom Viridiplantae; phylum Streptophyta; class Magnoliopsida; order Poales; family Poaceae; genus Themeda; species Themeda triandra. The sequence continues at coordinate 1,197,187 of JAENPR010000051.1, read as the reverse complement.
ATGCGTAAATAGAAGGGTCACGTCCAGCACAGTTTAATACTCCAACACATCTATCGGCAGCAATGCAATGCCAGTAGCAGCAATCTGGTGCAGCTCGATCTAGACTTGGCGTACTTGGGCCCCAGCAGCTTAGACGCTTGGAACAGGCTGCTGATATATGCCATAATACCAGCAAGTTCAGAGAAAACTGGTACACGACACAGTACCGGCCTATATATGTGCAGTCAAATGCAGGCGACATCGTTCAAACAAACAGGGTAATTCGAGTCAAAAAAACAAGTGACGCGAGACAGCATTTTGTTTGTTCATGGAGACAAAATGCTGCGGCTGCATGATGTGAGGTCTTATTTATCGCCGATAATGCATCGTTATGCGAATTCGTACAGCCAGCCATTCTTTCAGGACGACGTCTTGACTTGTGTGATGCAGAGTCCTACTAGCTGCTAGTGCTGTTGTGGCGTGTTAGGTGAGGAGCGATTCATATAAAATTGCCCACTGGGTGCAATTCGTTTCAAGGAGGCACCGTAGATGTGTTTCTTTATGGGGAAGAAAATTGCAGCAGTTGGTGGTGCAAGTTTCAATGCGAGGTCCATGCAGAAAACGACATGCGTGCCGGCCGTTTTGCGTGCGATGAGCGAGCAGAGCATGACCGATGGAGGGATCTTCTAGATGATCAACAAGAAGTTAGGGGCCGGATTCAGTTAGCAGCACAATTTAGTGTGCTAATTCTTACGTATTAGCCAGGTGAAGAAGCACTGATGAACGAAGTTATGGTCTTCGCCGTCAGGCTGTTGCCAGCGAGCTCCATCAGAAGATCAGCAGAAAGCATTTCATTTACTCTGCTGGCTTTGGCTTGGAGACAAACTAACTTTGGCTGGCCGATGGATGATGGATCGGTCTGAGTTTGACAGCGAGCGTTGGAGTTGAATTACTCTGACCGGGAGACAAATCTCGGATGATGGATCAGTTTGACAAAAACACATGTATGCAGAAACGATCGATTCAGTCAGTCCATGCACGCAGCACTCGATCCAGAGCCACACAAGACACAAGTGAAGTAAACGAACTCACTCTAGATAGTCTCCTGCTGCGAGCGAGGAATTGAAGACTAGTAAAACACACTGTTTGATTTGATCGTAGCTAGCTAGCTCGTTTTTAGTGGGTAGGAAGGAAAGAAGACTTGGAAAGGAAACGAGAAGAAAAAATTGGATGGGGAGGAGTTGCAGATGCTGTATTGCGCTGACCAGGGGGTCACAATCGTATTGCATCCTATTCAATTGTTGCGGTCAAGTCCGACAGTGGACACAACAAAAGATTAACAGACAGAGCCCGGGACTCTCAATCATGCAGATGCAAATACAACCAACCACAACCAGGAATGTTTACGTAGGCCGTTGATGGACAGCAAGAAGATGTATATGTACTGTATGTTTCAACGTGCTGTGAGTCAGCAGCGAGGCCTTCCATTTGATAATTGAGAAAGCTTCAGTTCAGTTGTCTGACCCACTGACGAGGGCGAGCCTCTAGAAGCTCCATGCTGCGGCAGCCGCAAACGTTGGCTGTTCCAACTAGTCAAATTCTGTCAATGATAATATAAATCACACTAATTCAGTTTCAGATATAGGAAGTGAGAGCTACAGTGTCAAAGCATGTTTGTTTTTTCTCGGCATCGCTACGCTAATCCCGACAAATCAAAGACTAGCCCAATCCTACCTTACTGCAAGGGCAGAAACAGACTAGTGCTGCTGGTAGTGGTAGTACTATCATGAGCTAGCAGTGGAACAGGATTGGACAAACATGTGGTGGCCTTGTGCTTGCTGCATGTCTCTCTTTCAGCGGCAGCAGCCCGCGAATCCTTACTTACTGTTGTGGTGTGCTTGTACCAACTTTGATCAAAACCAGATCAAACTATTTTAGCTTGTACTCCAGATTTGTCTTTAATCATAAACCAGATAAAAATGTTTAGTGCATACTCCTTCCTAAGATCAGATTTGCCTTTAAATACTACTACTCTTTTTTTTAGATAAATGATAGTTCATACCCGACTTCTTCTATCAAAAGATAGAATCAGACCAATTATTACAGCGTTTACCCAATGGGCACAAAACACTGACTGTCAACAAAACGGCCAAACATGCTAGGAACCAAAACAAAAAAGTTTAACCTAAACATGACCAATTAAACTTGAGGATAACCATCCTTTGGAACTAAAAACATTTAGCACTACTACTCTTTTATAACCACAGATTTATCAAATATTACAAACCATTTAGCACGTGAAGAAAAAACATAAGAGTTGCGACCTCTTTCGGTCCTTCAAGAAAGTAACATCGTCTTCTACATTTTGAACTCAGATTCTGCTTTTTAGTACAAAGAAGGTTGTGTGGACAATTAAGGCCAGAAAAAATACAAAAGAAGATGAGTCTTCAGTTTCACTATATTTTATCACAACTAGCTTTTTTCTTAGGAAATTTTATCAGAAATACGGAGTAAGCTTATATATAAGCTATACTGTGGTGTTCTGAATTTCTGGGCCGTGGGCCGTAGCAGAGCCCACGCCTAGTTAGTCGCCGTATTCCAGGCGCGCCGGCAAAAAAAAAAAAAAAAAAAGAACAACGAGATGACGATGACAGGTCAGTTTCAGAAGCCTGCATGCTGCGCTGCACTGCACAGCGCCTATGCATCCATCCAATCCATGGAGGACAGAAGAAAACTCGGCGACTTTTGTTGGCGTCGATCGGTGACTCATCGTCGACACAGTCGATCGACGTCGGAGGCCAGAAATGGTAGAATGATCTCAATCCTGAGCGGCTCAACTCGGGCCCTTTGACCCTTGTGCCCTGATCGGGGGCGCCCAGCCCACTATGGCTGGAGGGCCCTGTCACCCTGCGCTATAAAAAGAGGTGGGGGCAGGCGGCTCTCAGTACGAGGTTCACCGTGAGCCGCCAGACCCACCGACAAACCCTAATCCGATCTAAGTGAGGGGCGCAGCCAGTGACGGGAGGGGCGCAGCCAGTGACGGGAAGCACCTCCGCGCCGCCGCCACTGCACTGCACCGCACCGCCGATCTTCACTGCGCCGACCACCTCTTCACCGACCGTCGCCCCTCCCCTCTGCATCGACACGATGGCCGAGGACAGCAGCGCCGCCGCCGGATCCTCTTCCACTGCTCCCGTCAAGACCTCTGGTGAAACTCTTCCCCACTCTTCCTTCCCCTCTCTCTCTCACTGCCTCTCGATTCTCAAAGGTTTTCCCGCTAGATCTCACTGCTAATGATCCTAAAGTGATAACAATGGTATCGGACGCCTGGTTGTGTGTGGATCTAGAGGTGCTAGTGAGAAATCACAAAAGAATGACGGATTTGATCCGGACAGAACACCCAACCCTAACCCTAAGCGGATCTGGGACTGGGAAAAGAAAAGAAAGGAGACGGGAGGTCCTACCTGGGCCTACCTGTGCTCACGCCACCGTGACCACCTCCCATGGTCCGGCGGCTGACCGCCGCCGCACGCCGGCGCGCGGGACAGAGGGCTGCGCCGCCACATGGTGCGGCGGCGCGTGCGCATACAGGGCACCGCGGGCGAGCGCGCGCACCGACGATGAGCTCCGCGGCGGCGCCGTCTTCTCACCGGACCACCAAGGGCGGCCATGTTGCTGTGCCTCTCCAGTCGCCGGCGGCCACTGGCCTTTGCTTGAGCGGCGCAGAGCAAGAGAGAGAGAGAGAGAGAGGAGTGGGAAAGAATGAACTAGGGTTCCAGTGGGTGGCCGGAGCTGGGGGTTTTTGATCTCCCGAGATCCATGCTCCACCGTCCGATGGCGTTGCCCTCAGATCGACGGCCACGGGCGACCGGACCCAATTTGGCCCAGGCGCGCGCGCGCGGCAGGTCGATTCCGCGGCCCAGGCCCACGTTAGGGCCTGGCAGCGGATCGGTGCCGCCGGCCAGCGTGAAAGGCCGAGTGGGCCGGGCCGTTTTGACGCCGTGGGCCGCTTGCTCGATTAAAAAAAAAAAAAAAAAGAGGAGCGCGCTCGCTGGGCCGCATCTGCTTTATGGGCCGCGAGTGCGCGCGCGAGCGGCCACGGGCCGAATCCGCATTTTGGGCCGAAATGGACGATTGCATAGTGATATGCAAGATTTTTTGTTTTTCATTTTCCAGAAACTGTTTTGAGTATGTATTGCTCAATTTGAATTGATTTTTGGTGCAGATCTCATGCAAAATTTGATCCAACGACATTTTTGCACTGAGAGCAGTATAGTAATTTTAAAGTTTCTGGAAAAATGATTATGTGAACATTAAAGTTTCCGCTGCGTATTTAAAGTTGTTATCGTTTTCATTATTAAATTCAAACCAACGGGAGAGTTTAATATTTGAAAATGGATAATTTTACAGTTGTTATAATGTTGTTATTATTCTGACCAACGTTGATTAATAGCAATATTATGATGTTGATTAATTGTTTTTGCCCTACATTAATTCTATTTCTGCCCAACGGTGATTTAGAATTATTGCAAAGTAAACTTATTTTATGTTCTCACCTCATATGAATTGTAATTTCAGGTAGTGCCTCCCTGATGTCTTCCTTAAGAGAGATTCCACCACTGAAGGGAGACAACTACGTTGAGTGGAAAAGAAAGATTGACTTCGCTTTTACTATAGCTGAGGTTGACTGGGTGCTCACTGAACCGTGTCCCACAGTGCCTGTGGAACCGGTGCGGGAGACCGGTGAAAGTGATGAAGCATGGGACAAAAGAAAGAAGGATTATGGCCCCATCAGGATGGCATATGACATAAAGCATGCTCGATGGGTCAGTGACAACAAGAAATGTTGTGCTGTCATTGAGAATACAATTGAGCCCGCCCTTTCAGGCTCAATTGAAAAGTGTCACACTACTACTGCTTACTTTGAGAGGATCAAGAACCAGTTCACTGGTTTCTCCAAAGTGTATGCTACCCATTTGTTCAAGCAATTGACAAATGAAAAGTACAAAGGAGCTAGCATACGTGACCACATCCTGAAAATGAGTCACTTGGCAAATAAGCTGAAAGCAATGGATCTGGAGATACAACCACAGCTCCTTATCCATTTTGTTTTTGCTTCCTTGCCTAAAGAGTATGACAATTTTGTCATCAACTACAACATGCAGCCTGAGAAATGGGACTTAGACAAGCTCATTGCTCAGTGTGTTAATGAGCAGCTCAGGATAAATGGCCAACAAGGTAGTCAATTGAATTACATCAAAAGAAAAGGCAAAAAGCCCTTCAATCCTGGCTCCCCAGCAAAGAAAGGTCCTATGCAACAGAAACCACAGTTTCAACAACAGAGCAAGCCACAGGCAGGTGACAACGCGTGCTGGCACTGTGGTGAGGAGGGGCACAAAAAGACTGAATGCACTGGATGGTTAAAGGACTTCATGAAGAAAAAGGGTGAGAATATTATTTCATTTGTAAATGAATCCCTGTATGTAAAGTTTTCAAAGGCAACATGGTTTATTGACTCTGGTGCAACCATTCATGTTGCAAAATTCTTTACAGGGCTTCACTTCGATGAGAACTACGCTAAAAAGAGAAAGTTCCATTAGCGTTGCGAATGGAGTAGAGGCTGCAGTGGAGGCAATTGGAGATGTAGCATTAGATTTACCTAATGGCTATAGTCTTATTTTGAAAGATGTTTTTTATGTTCCTACACTACAAATAAACTTAATAAGTGTAATTAAGTTGGATGATTCAGATTTTTCCGTAATTTTGGACATGGCAAATGTGTCATTTGGTTTAATGATATTTGTGTTGGTCTTGCCTTCGGACAAGACGAATTATATATGTTATCGCTATGTGAAAGTGTGAATTCCATATGTGATGTAAATGATAACGTTTCCTCGTCTACAAATGAGAAAAGAAAAAGAAAGCGAACTACAAACGCAACGGCGAAATTATGGCACTGTCGTTTAGGCCATATTTCGAGGGGGAGAATAGAAAGACTAGTGAAGAATGAAATTTTTCCTCCTTTGGAGTTCGCTTGAATTAGAGCAATGCATCGATTGCATAAAAGGAAAATATGTAAAGCAAATTAAAAAGGATGCCAAACGAAGCACGGAATATTAGAGATCATTCACACCGACATTTGGGGTCCTTTTCCGTAAAGAGTGTGGATGGCTATGATTCGTTCATTACATTCACGAGATGATTACTCCGGTTTGGCTATATTTATCCAATTAAAGGAAGAGATGAAGCATTGGATAAATTTAAAATATTTAAGGCTGAAGTGGAAAATCAGCATAGCTTAAAGATTAAGTTAGTCCGGTCCGACCGTGGGGGAGTACTATGGTCGGCATACCCCATATGGTCAAGTTTTACGGACCATTCGCAAGGTTCCTACGGGAAAATGGTATAGTTGCCCGGTATTCCATGCCGGTGAACCTCGGCAAAATGGAGTAGCCGAAAGGCGTAACCGTACCACGATGGATATGGTGCGCGGTATGATGAGTTACTCTAATTTACCATTGAGTTTATGGATAGAGGCATTAAAAACCTCCATTCATATTCTCAATAGAGTGCCAAGTAAATCGGTGCCCAAAACACTGTATGAATTATGGACAGGAAGGGTACCTTCACTAGATCACTTGCGTGTGTGGGGGTGTCCTGCTGAGGCTAAAGTGTTTAACCCAAATAGTGGGAAACTTGATCCCAAAACAGTGAGTTGCCATTTTATTGGCTACCCTGAAAGGTCAAAAGGTTATCGTTTCTACTGTCCCGATAGACTCACAAAGTTTGTGGAAACGAGACACGCTATTTTTCTAGAGAATGAAATGATGAGGGGGAGTATGGCTGCTCGAAAAATTGATCTTGAAGAGAAGTGGGTGTGTGCACCCAATCCTGTGATTCAGGAGCCATTTTTTGAGCTACCTATTGTTCCTGCACCAATAGTGCAAGACACTGTGGAGCAAGAACCCGTCGTTGTTCCTCCTATGGTAACAATAGAGGAAAATGAGGAACCTGTTCATCAGGAACCTATTGAAAATGTTGCCGCAAATGAGGGGGAGCAACCTCGGCCTCCCAACCGTAGATGTGCCAAATGTAGAGGCCCCTAGAAGGTCTCAAAGAGAAAGAAGGCCGGCTATCTCCGAGTGATATATATGAGTTAAATAACATCACTGAAGAATATCAAATGGAGGGTGATCCCACCTCATTTGAACAAGCCATGAGAAGCGATCATTCATCCAAGTGGTTTGAAGCCATGGAAGATGAAATGAGATCGATGAGTGCCAACGATGTTTGGGACTTGGAAGAAATTCCCAAAGGAGCCAAAAACAGTAGGCTGTAAATGGGTCTACAAAATAAAATATGACTCCCAAGGGAACATAGAGAGATATAAAGCGCGACTTGTGGCTAAAGGTTTCACACAAAGGGAGGGAATTGACTACACTGAGACCTTTTCTCCAGTCTCATGCAAAGATTCTCTCAGAATAATAATGGCATTGGTGGCACACTATGACTTAGAGTTGCATCAGATGGATGTGAAGACGGCATTCCTAAATGGGGATTTGGAGGAAAATGTCTACATGGCACAACCGAAAGGTTTTGTCATGGAAGGCAAAGAAAAGATGGGATGTCGCCTAAAGAAATCGATTTATGGATTAAAGCAAGCTTCAAGGCAGTGGAACTTGAAGTTTGATAAAACTATAAAGAACTTTGGGTTTAAAGCAAATGTCGAGGACAATTGTGTCTATACAAAGTTTAAGAATGGGAAATACATTTTCCTAGTCCCGTACGTAGACGATATTTTACTTGCAAGTAATGATATGAGTCTCACTACAGAAACAAAAAGATTTTTGTCCTCAAAGTTTGAGATGAAAGATCTTGGTGAAGCTTCTTATGTTTTGGGCATAGAAATTCACCGAGATAGAAGAAAGGGGGTATTAGGATTGTCTCAAAAGGCATACATTGAAAGGGTCTTGGAGAAATTCCGGATGCATAAATGTAGTCCTTCACCCGCACCTATAGTCAAGGGCGATAAGTATGGGGATTTTCAGTGTCCCAAGAATGAATATGAGCTCAACCAAATAAAAAGTGTGCCATATGCTTCAGCTGTTGGACACTTACAGTATGCTCAAGTATGTACACGCCCTGACTTGGCTTATGTAACCGGGTTGCTTGGCAGATTTCAAAGTAATCCAGGTGTCGAGCACTGGAAATTGGTAAAGAAAGTTTTGCGATATTTACAAGGTACAAAAGGCCTCATGCTAACGTACAGAAGATCTGAGTCCCTAAAGATCTTAAGATACTCAGATTCTGATTATGCGGGAGATGACAGAAAGTCCACATCTGGATATGTGTTCACTCTCACAAAAGGAGCTATATCATAGAAAAGCTCAAAACAAACAGTTACTACAAACTCCACTATGTATGCCGAGTTTGTAGCATGCTATGAGGCATCGGGGCAGGTGAATTGGCTAAAGAAATTCATACCCGGTTTAAAAGTGGTCGACGACATCAATGGACCAATGACGCTATACTGTGATAATAATCCAGCTATAGAGTATGCTCACAACAATAGGTCAAGTGGTGCTGCCAAACACATTGACATAAAGTACTATGTTGTGAAAGAGAAAATCCAGAATCGTGTTATAAATCTTGAGCACATAAGCACTGAAAAGATGCTCGCGGATCCGCTTACAAAAGGCTTACCACCCAAAGTGTTCATTGAACACGTAGCCGGCATGGGGTTAAGGAGAAGCCTATGATTCCTGGATTATAATAATAGAGGGCCCAAAGATAAAGTATTTATTTATTTCAAACCAGAGATGTGTATTGTAGCTGTGAAATCCAACAGCGAAAGACCGTGACGATGAAACATGTTCTATGCACAAATCTGAAATGGAATAAGTAAAATGAAAAGGTTAAAGTGAAAGAGTAAAGTTAAAGATAAAGTTAAAGATGAGATCAAGGGGGAGAATGTTAGGATGATCTCAATCACGAGTTGGGCCCAACGGCCCAACTCGGGCCCCTTTGACCCTCACGCCCTGATCGGGGGCGCCCAGCCCACTATGGCTGGAGGGCCCCGTCACCCTGCGCTATAAAAAGAGGTGGGGGCCGGCGGCTCTCAGTACGAGGTTCACCGTGAGCTGCCAGACCCACCGACAAACCCTAATCCGATCTAAGTGAGGGGCGCAGCCAGTGACGGGAAGCACCTCCGCGCCGCCGCCACTGCACTGCACCGCCGATCTTCACTGCGCCGACCACCTCTTCACCGACCGTCGCCCCTCCCCTCTGCATCGACACGATGGCCGAGGACAGCAGCGCCGCCGCCGGATCCTCTTCCACTGCTCCCGTCAAGACCTCTGGTGAAACTCTTCCCCACTCTTCCTTCCCCTCCCTCTCTCACTGCCTCTCGATTCTCAAAGGTTTTCCCCGCTAGATCTCACTGCTAATGATCCTAAAGTGATAACAAGAAAAAGCCTTGGGATCGATCGATGGCGCGGCGGCGGCCATGCGTGTGAGCCTGCATTCAGTTGGAATTGGAAATGCCGTCCAGGTGCACCAGCAGATGTTGTATTCAGTTCATTATCTTACTGTACGTTGCTGTTACATTCGTCGCAAAAACAGGCCACCAGCAGACGAATTGTTAATGGCATTGGCCTCAAGTTTTTTCCCCTTTCTGTTCCGAATGGAAGTCGCTGTTGTATTCCTATTTTTTTGTGCAGTGCAACTGCATGCAAAGTTGCAAACGATTGTTGGTCAACCTCAGATAAGCACTATTTTAGCCCATGCGTAGCCACCTAGGGGTGCATTCATATGCATGCATGATATGCTTGCCGTGTACTACGTTGTAGAAAGCACAAGTAAGGCTGGTATATATGGCTGCTGGTCAATCTCAGATAGTTACGTTTCAGCACCTCAACTATGTTATACCTAACTTGTCGTTTGCATGCGCTTTAGGATGCCAATGCAGAGGTCGTCAGTGTAAAATGTACCACTCATTCATTCTACAACTCTCTCCATTTCTAATTATCAATTGGTTTTGACTCATTCTAAACATTGTAAAAACTTATATTTTAAAAGTGAAAATGACTTACAATTTTAATTGGAACAGAGGGATCGGAGCATATTGCAAGTCCTTTTGACTTTTTATCAAGATACATATGCATATACCGATATACGCAAGATCTTACAGAGTCAAAACATCTAAAGTTTCACCAAAATTATAGAAGAAATTACAAAAATTTATGACATTAAATAAGTATAGTATGAAAATATAATTAATCAAGAATCCATTGATACTTGTTGACATTATAATTATCCTATCATATAAATTTGGTCAAACTTAAATTGTTTCGACTCTCTAAGATTTTTGGAATGCCATATAGTTTGAGATCGTTTGGCTGCCTGGACCGGACTCTAAAGATTATAACAAGCAAGCTTGACGCCGCCGACTGGCCGTCCGGCCGGCAGCTGAGTGGATCACCGCGTGCATGCATGCATGGTATGTCACGCAGGAGGGACACCAGCAGGAGACTGGTGGGGACGCGGACGTCCACCATAATATATAAACCATGCATGCAACCTCATCGGTCTAGCTATAGCTACATGGTCCGATTGATTCGACATGGACCATGCTGGTGCGTGCTGGAAGAGGAGAGAAGAATGCAGAATTGCAGACTAATACAGAGGCATCAGAAGAACACACAAGGCCGGATCAGAAGAACACACAAGGCCGGAAAGGGACAACCACCAGTTGACCAGCTAGTTCGCTACTTGCAGGAGAAGTTTAGAGCATTTTAGCTTTGCCAACTTCCATGCCTCTAATAGGCATATGACTCGATATGGATGGCTATCTACATAGGTCAAGGATATAGCCTATAGTTTGGTAGCTATGCATCAGTGGGCCGGGAGAATATAAGTGGATGGCACTTTCATCAGAGTGTACTTGCATTGCACGCGCGCAGCCCATGGTTGGCAGCTTAACTCCTCTTCTACACGTTTGAATTCGATCGTATTATTAGCACGCAACGCGGGAAGCAGCATCGGGCTTCCCAGACCCGTTTCATACTACACAGTGTGCCTTCCTTTTACATGGGAGCAAGGATCGAAACCATTTCCCCACTTCCAGTAATATTTTTTTTTCTCGAATACGCAAAAGGTTTGCGCACACTTCCAGTAATATTGAGATTACCACGTGTTTGTATCGTGTTAAACTCTCCCTTCTCTTAATGAAATACGTATCTCATGGTATGGTCAAGAAAAAAAAGATCGTATTGTTACCTTTTAAGCGAGGAATCATAATAATAAGTGTTTCAAATGAAAATAACACGAAACCAGAGAATTTCAAAGACAAATCAATTAAGAGATGACATTAATTTTAAAAGAATTGCAAGTAAACTTACAATTTTTTTTAAAGAATCACATAGTTAATTTACATATGCAAACAATACCCATGAAACATTTACCATCATGCTAGAGTGAGATTATCAAACCATGAAACATTTACCATCATGCAAAGTAAACAGAGATAAGCATAACCCATGACCCGGTGATGACAATTCACGTTTAGGAGCATGAATCATTGCACACAATACCCAGGAGAAGAGCGAACATACAATGCACCCTTCAAGATTTCTTTGAATAGCTATTCCAAAAATGTCACTTTATTACATCTCACCACCTAGCTTTACGGTAATTCTCCCAAAGTGGAATGCAAAATTACACATTTCGGTGGGCAGGAAGCGCTCACTGTGCTCCGACTGCCAAGACAAGGCGCACGTTCAAAGTTTGCCAAGCAACATAACTCTAGAATTCAAGCATCCAACATCGTAGAACATAACATGGAGGAAAACCCCTGCAAAACTGTTTAATTCAGTCATATGGCGATGTGTTAATGTTTACAAGATACTGTACAACAGATACAACATGGATAGATTTACAGACTGCACAAAATTTGCCTTGCCAGTTCCCACCGGCTACAAACTCATTGTACTATCAAAACGGGTGACCAGATTATCAGAATGCAGAGGTTGTAAAGGACTAAAATCTAACAACCAAATCCAAACAAGTTACTAGCGAGCGGTCAGCTACAACTCATCGTATTATCAAAACTGGTGATCAGATTATCAGAAATTTAATAGGTGAACCCGCTTCCGCCAACACCTGTTTTAGCATGAGGTATCACCTGTTTCAGGGTTTAATTTATAGAAGTCACCAAAGCTGTCAGGAACATCCTAGAGCCAGTATACATGTCAGAAACCAATCCATCTCACGACCCAGCCATGACAATGTGTACCAATCCATCTCATGACCCAGCCATGATAATGTGTAGGTCAGAAAAATTGAATATGTCAATTTCTGATAGCATTTGGCTACAGCTGTCAAAAAAAACTTCAAGAAATTCCTTGAAGATTGAGGTACATCCAGACTGGTTGCCTCCATTCAGACTTGATCACACATCTTTTAAATCCTGTTACATGGGTCCTCTGTTTCCCCAAACAGGAGTCTTCAGTCACATACTGACATTCAAGTGTTATATACACTGATCTGATTCCCCATTGGTTTCCTACTAGCTTTTTGAATGCTAAGAATTTGGAAATTTCAGAAAACAGAATCAATGGTCCATTGCCAACAAACTTGAAGAATGGATAGAAACTGAAATGTGCAAGTATAGAAGCCAAGGACCCACTACATGGTTATGAAGAGCACCTGTACAACCAAAATGGATAAAAAACGAGTGAGATAGGCAGGAAGTACAGAGGCTGATATTATGCATTCAAATATGCTTATGTAAACCTGTTGAGCTCATTTCTTGCTCACCGGTTCTTAGCTATTACTAATTTACTCTGAATAATGCATATAGTTATTCTAAGACTTCAATAACTGAGGTGTATATAATGAATATGGACATAGACAGAAGATATGGCTAATGATCTGGGGGTTCTTTATTGATGAACTCGGAAGATTACAATGGCTAGTCCTAGAACAATGGCAGCAGCAGAGCCTAATCGCCCTCCCTGGGAGGCTCTGATTCATCAATAATTCTACTGCTGCTTATCCCTCTCTGATCAGCCAGCCCTTAGTTAGCATAGCATCTGATGACCGGCTGAGCACCACAAGCTAGGTCTGTTCCTGATCCTAAATTAATGGCACAGCTATTTTTAGCCACTAGAGGCAGGTGGCCTGAACCATGACTTTTGGATTGCCCTGTAACGTGTCTCTTATGGGTTTCATCTCTAGCCTACCCCAACTTGCTTGGGATAAAAAGGCTTTGTTGTTGTTGTTGTTGTAGAGGCAGGTGGCACCTCTCCTTCCTCCTAGTGTTCTGCTCGTCCACAACATTAACATAATGATTTCCCATGTAAAAACTCTTTGTACTTGTTCAGTGAATTAAAAGTTTCAGAATACCTTTGTTTGTAATAACTAAACAAAAAAGGCTTAATGATCATCTAATTTCAGTTATGGTAGCTCCCATTCATTGACAAACTTCCTTTCATACTCTACTGACATATGTAGTTAACATTTTGCAAAATCCTTTCATACTCTACTGACACATGCTCTGCTTCTGATGCACAGAGATTGTTGCCTTCTGTATATTTGATACAAAAATATGGTAATGGTACATGAATTATGTTGACAATATTCAACTACAGTGTGCAAATGATTTCATTTGAAGAAAAAAATGCAATGAATCTTGCAGAGAAACTGAAGGTGTACCTCACATTGCCTTATCTATGCTGAAGTAAGCCACCTCAGAATATTTTTCATGCCATAGTTGAGACTTTAACCACACAATCATGCTTTGGTATCAAAGTACTGAAGATGATGCCTGCAAATTTGGTAGAATTTATGTAGGATGAACATGGATGTTTAACTACATTCAAATCAATCATAAAACAACTAATATAAATAGTAACCCCAAAACAGAAAAGGTCCCCGTGGGATGCAACATTGTTCAGTTGAATTCCATCAGGTCATGCCTTCAGCTAGCACAAGGCACGATTCTCATGTACCATAGTGATGATTATCTTGGTCAAGTTGCTACATATCATCTACCCTGGTATCAAAATTTCTTGAGAGTCTTGCTCAACTACGGTGGCATGACTTTAAGAAGTAACACCTAGTGCAGTAGCGCTTACATAATATAAAGCTAGCATTACACAGCAGAAGCTCAAAAGAGAAGTACCTAGTCCACTGTTTCTCTGGTGTGTCTGCTTTTGGATCTGGTCCAGGTCCAGCTATAATGCATCCATCAAATCGGGTTAATCAGCAAAGATGTGTTCTGCAGCACCGGCACAGCACCGAGCTCAGAAGCAACTAAACAAGCTCAGATCTTTAAGCCCTAATGACATGGTAAAATGTCGTAGAGGCTGAAACTCTCAAGTAACTCAGGTAGTTGTTACTTGTTCTTTGATTTAAGCATACTTATCAGCCTGTCAGAAACATCTCTGTCGAGAATTATGCCATTCTCCATCATATATTCCCATACCTCATAAGCCATTGTAGCTTTCCCTTCCTCTAGGAGGCCACTAATCAAATACCTAAATGTCAAGCTATCAGGTTGTACCCCCCTAGCCCTCATATCCCTGAACAGATCAACAGCTTCAATTGCCCTTGAGCTTTTCCCGAGCCAAAATATGAGCGTGTTAAAAGTAATAATATCTGGCGACACTTCCTTCTGAATCATCTGCAAGAAAATTTTCTGAGCCTGTTCAAACTGACCAGCTTTACATAGGTTATGGAGCATAATATTGTACAGATTAACATTTGGAACAACCTGAGCTTTCAGCATCTGCTCAAAAATTTCTTCAGCTAGGTTGTAGTATCCTACACCGTAAAGACCATGAATTAGAGTTCCATATGTCACAGCATCTGCTTGTATTCCCTTATAACCCATTTCTTTGAACAGCTTCATTGCAGAAGTTACTTTCTTTGCCTTGCAAAATGCATCAATCAGTATGTTGCAAGATACAATATCACAGAACCCACCAACCTCCATATGATCCGAAACAAAACCAAATGCCCTGTCCAATTGATGAGCTTTGCACAATCCTTTTAACATTTGATTATAGCTGTACCGATCTGGATTTACCACCCCACTCATTTCCATCTCCTCGATCAACTTTTCAGCTTCCTTTATCATACCTTCGTCGCAGTAATAGTTCAAACGGATATTATATGTGACAACATCTGGCTCACACCCATTTGTCCGCATGAAGGATATGATTTTGAAGGCTTTATTAATGCTTCCGGATCTCAAGAAGCCACTTATAAGGGCATTGTAAATACAGACATTGAGTTCTAAATTAAGACTCAGCATCCTCAATGCCAGCTCAAAAGCCTCATCAACCTTGTCACCCTTGCACAACCCAAATATCAATACACCACAGGCAATGATATCCGGTTTAAGGCCCCTCCTCAACATTTCTTCCCAAAGCTCGACTGCTTCTGCAAACTGCTTATTATCACATAGACACCCAACAACTGTTGTGTAAGTGACAACATCTGGGCTGGTTCCTCTCATCTCCATATTCTCAAGCATCTTCAAAGCATCATGCAACCTATTTTGCTTACATAAATAGTCAACATATATGTTACATGCCCAAATATCTGGAAAACATCCAAACTTATCCATATCAGCCAGGAGTCTCTCTACGAGCTCAATCCTGTCTGATTGACACAGTGCAGATATCCACCTCGAATAAGTGAATGAAGTCAAGCAAAAACCTTTATCAATTGCCATGCCATAATACTTGTCGACCAAATCAAAGCAGCAATTCTTAACTAGAACACCAATGAACCTGTTGTAGTCCACACCAAACTCACGGCATCCAGACGTAACCATCTCATCAAATGTCTGGATGACGGAGTCGAACTTGCCTGCCCTGACATAGCCCGACAGGAGGATCCGATAGAGGGAGCGATGCAATGCCACCCCCTGACTCCTCACTCTCTCAAGGAACTCAGACAGCAGGAAAAGGTTGCCGTCTATAAACAGCAGGCTGACAATGTAGGCTATCGCAAACTGGGTGTGATCAAACCCAGGCCTTGACTCTGCCCACCAGTAGAACCGCACCGCCGTCTCCGAGTCCGACACACTCCGCAGCACCCGGTTGACAACAAAGGGGTCGAGGTCGACATGGAGCCTCTCCAGCTCCAGCTCCACGGAACCCGAAGACCGCCCCTGTTCCAGAGCTCGCCCAATAACGCCAGCGACGTGCACCCGGGCCGGCCAAAACAGGTCGGACAGCCGCCCAGATGCCCCTGGAGTGGCATTGTCGCCGTCGCTCACACTCCTTGACCACGAAACGATCCAGGGAAGAGCTTGGAGGGGAAGGATGCAGAACCTGGTAATCTGAGACGACCAAGGCGGTCGTTTGGCCAAGAACATAACAGATCCCTCTCAGGAGGGGAGTTTCGTCGAACACCTGGCCGGCAGGGGCCGGGGCGAGCTAAGCGTCGCAGTGGCGTGAGGTCGGGCGGAGCCCACAGGAGCAGGCGGGCAAGCCGCAATCGCTGCGCCACCAGCGGGAGCCAGGCGCTGCCGGTGCCCGGTGGGGAGCCGCGGGCGGCCGCCTTAGTGGAGCAGCGACTGCCGGCTCCCGCTGCTACCAGCCGCCGGGGCTGGGCGCCGTCGATGGTCCACCGGAGGCGGGAGGGGAGCGGGAGGCGCGCACGCAGACTCGCAGAGTCGCCGGGCAGTGCGGAGGACCAGGGGCGAGGCGACTGGCAGGAGAGGGAGCCGCTGACGGCGGGCGGGCGCCGAGCCTGGGAGCGCCGCCGTCGTCGCCTGCGTGCCGAGCGCGAGCAGCTGCCTGCCGAGCTGTGCCCTCTGTGCTGTGATGGGCCGATGCAGGCAGGTATTCCTTCCAGATCCGGCCCGCAAAAACTATACCCACTTTTGCTTTGCTTAGCGGGCTTAAAAAAGCGGCCTGCAAAATCTGCTGGGCTTAAATTTGCTCACCTGCAAGGCCTTTATTACCCCCCAGTCTCTCGTTCGACGGCCATCTCGACACCTCGAGAAGTACAAGTCCTCTTCCTGATCCCAACCCAAAACCCTACTGCTCCGCTCCGCTTTGGCCTGGCCGTGTGGTTCCGAACACTCCCGCACCACGCCGCCGCCGCTGGCGAGATCTCCGGTTAGAGCAAGCGAGGCAAGGCAGCAGCAGCAGCAGCCATGTCGCTCCGCGTGCTGAACCCTAACGCCCAGGTGCTCAACAAGTCGGAGGCGCTGCACATGACCATCAACGCCGCCAAGGGCCTCCAGGACGTGCTCAAGACCAACCTCGGCCCCAAGGGCACCATCAAGATGTAACCCTCCTCTTCCCTCTCCTCCGGCCGCCGCCACCTCGCGTAGCCCTGTAATCTGGGCGTGATCGCCAGATCACCCTCTAGTAGATTCGCTGGGCCGTAGGGTTTGATCCTTCATTACTTTTTCGTGCGGCGGTATGGGTCTAGGTTTCGTGGTGTAGCTGTTCACTTGTAGATTTGAGATCTCCCCTTTCGTTCTGTGCGTCTAGTTTGGCTGGCCCCGCGTGATCTAAATTGTGCGTGGAGATTTCTGATTGGATCTCCATTTGGTAGTGCATTTGCTTATAGTTGTAACAAATTGCCCGATTGCTGGTTTTAGCTGTTCAGATTTATAGCTGAAAGGTAATCTGATTTTGCCAAAGGTTACTTACAGTTTGTTGGCGTTTGGCTCAGGCTTGTGGGCGGAGCTGGTGACCTGAAGCTGACTAAGGATGGGAACACCCTCTTGAAGGAAATGGTATGACACTACCTTTGACAGAAACATTCCATTGACATCCTGATGATATGTGTACTTGGTGGTGTTTTTCTTTGATCTGATGTCCCGTGTCATTTGTTTGCAGCAAATTCAGAACCCGACTGCAATCATGATTGCGAGGACAGCTGTGGCACAGGATGACACAAGTGGTGATGGCACAACCTCCACTGTCCTTTTTATTGGGGAGCTAATGAAGCAGTCTGAGCGCTGCATAGATGAAGGTATTTTGTTAATTTGTTCTAGGAACATGTATAATCTTTTCTGGGTTGGTTTATTGATATAAATTTGTGGTTTCTAAAACTTCTTTTACTGCATTTGAGAATTGAGATCATGTTGGCACTTAGGAAATTAATGTAGTACAACCATATCTATACCTATATAAGGGGATTTTCTATGGTTATGCTATACAATTATGTCAGATGTAGCTGCCATTTGGCAGTAAGAATTTGGACTTGATGTTAATCTTTCTCTATAATATCTTACTCTGGATTGTGGTTTGGAATTCCTGAGTTGGCACATTATTTCATTGAAGGCTAAGAATGGGTGTGAGGCGTGAGTCTTTATCTCATCAGATATAAAAGTAATATTCTTTCTGGGTTTAGGGATATCACATGATTCTTGAATCGCATGTAAATGATTCATGACAACCTTTATAACATTTTGATCTTGGTAGTCAGTATCCTTGTTTGAAGGTGGAGAGCAACACAAACACTATCTTGATTAAGCATTCTGTTTAGGGAACATTAGTAATATGTATACCAGGCTTACACGGATCTTATTACATAAGTTAGCAAAAAAAAAAATGATCTAGAAAGCCAAGGTTCTACTATCCTGCAGTAGGAGAGCTGTCCTTTTGGATGAAGCCTTTTGTCGTATAATAAGCTATTTTCTATAGTTATATATTGAACCAATTGTTTTTCCTGTAGGTACTCATCCAAGATTCTTGGTTGATGGTTTTGATGTTGCTAAGAGAGCATGTCTTGATTTTCTCGAGAAGTTCAAGACACCAGTCGTTACTGGTGAAGAACCTGACAGAGACACCTTGAAAATGATAGCAAGAACAACTCTTAGGACAAAGGTATTATAGTCTTTCATGATGCCATGTTAGAAGAAATTTACCTGTGTGCCACTCAAGTTTTACATGGACTTACTATGTTGCAGTTGTATGAAGGATTGGCTGATCAGTTGACGGATATTGCTGTGAATGCAGTATGTTTCATGTCTCTTCTAGTTTTTCTGTGAAACGTTTCTATACCTGTCCATTTCGAACCATATTTGAATTTTCTGTATAAAACTGTTATAGGTTCTGTGCATCCGCAAACCGGATGAACCAATTGATCTTTTTATGGTGGAAATAATGCACATGCGCCACAAATTCGACGTTGACACCCGCCTGGTACAAATTCACTTTTTTCATTCCAATATATGGCGCTGTGCTAAATTTCATAGTCTCTTTAAAGAATGGCTTTGGATTAAAATAGCAATGTAACTTGATAATGGTATGGTATATGGAGGGATGTCAAAACTTATACAAATGTGCCATGATATCCTTGTAGGTTGAGGGTCTTGTCCTGGACCATGGTTCTCGTCACCCTGACATGAAGCGCAGGGCAGAGAACTGTTATATCTTGACATGCAATGTCTCATTAGAATATGAGAAAAGGTACCAGTATTTTTTTGGTTTGAGTATTTGTTAATTAATTATATGAATTTTGCTGTACCGAATATGTTTGAAAAGATGTCTGGGGCATTTTTTATGTGATTAATAAAGCTATCCATATTAAGTATCATGATCGCCGACAGCCATGTTTTTGTTGGATTGGACTGTTAAACTCAAGTGTGCATGCTCCCTTTTTAATTATTTATATTTATGTAAACCTCTATTGTTTTGCTTCAACTTCAGCTCTTAATTTCGTTTCTGCTGTGAGCCAAAACTGTAATCAGTAAATTGGGTTCAAGATGCTTATAACTCTTTTCTGTTTTTTCATGTAGTGTTCAAGCCAACTGTCTTACTGACGCGTAAACTTTGCACTTGCAGTGAAATCAATGCAGGATTTTTTTACTCAAACGCAGAACAAAGGGAGAAGATGGTTGCTGCAGAGAGACGCCAAGTTGATGAACGTGTCAAGCGGATTGTTGAGTTGAAAAATAAAGTAATTTGTTTTGTGCTTTGTGCCCAGAGTCTAATTTTGTCTTATGCTGCACTATAGTGGGTAAAATTGTTCTCATGTTCTCTTGCATGCAGGTTTGTGCTGGAGGTGATAAAAACTTTGTGGTGATCAATCAGAAGGGCATTGACCCTCCATCTCTGGATCTCCTTGCTAGAGCGGGGGTAATCTCTACTCTGACTTTTGTTTGGTGGTTCCATGATCAAATTTAGTTTGCAACCTCGAATGGATTTAGGTTTTCATTTTAAAATGTGGATCCCATGAAGTTCACAGTTGAAATTGGCATTGTCTGATTAAACCATGCTCTGAAATGATCATTTATGATGAAACATAAACAAAAAGGTTCATGTACGAATGTGTCTTTAGTTATTGGCATTGTCTGATTAAACCATGCTCTGAAATGATCATTTATGATGAAACATAAACAAAAAGTTCCATGTACGAATGTGTCTTTAGTTATCCTTCCTGTGGCAAAAATGCTGAAAGCTGTGCAACCAAACCAGCTCGAACTTTTATTCCAATCACCATATATTTGAGATATGGCAACAATGTTTTGACTAGATTCATCTTATTATATTTTTGGTACCTTTTAAATAAATAACAAGATATTAGTGGTCAAACATTTTTGGAGGCTGGCAATGTCTAAAAATGTATTTGTTAGTGGAGAGTAAGTTCTTTACATGAAGCTTATTAATAGCATGATCTGTGATGTTAAACCCATTTTCCTATTTGGGTCATGTGACCTTAAATGATTTTACAGATTATTGCTCTTCGAAGAGCGAAGAGGAGAAATATGGAGAGGCTTGTGCTCGCATGTGGTGGTGAAGCTGTCAATTCTGTTGATGACTTGACTGAAGATTGTCTAGGCTGGGCTGGTCTTGTCTATGAGCATGTTCTTGGAGAAGAAAAGTACACATTTGTGGAGAATGTGAAAAACCCTCGCTCTTGTACTATACTGATTAAAGGTTGGTTTATTCTTGAGAAACAGCATAATCTTTTCTGATACCCTAATTGAGCTGTGAATTGAATATCGTTTGACATATTCAGGACCTAATGACCATACCATTGCACAAATCAAGGATGCTGTTCGTGATGGTCTAAGATCTGTTAAGAACACAATTGAGGATGAAGCAGTTGTGCTGGTATGGGTTGTAAATTTCTCTGTTGTGAGCATGAGTTAGGAAGATGATTTTGTGGCTTTTTGTTTTTTGTGTTCATCATTGTTGACTCCGACAAAAGTATTTAGTTCTGGCTGGAGTTATTGGTAACTTAATCAACCTTGTGTGCACAATAAGTTTGATTAAACTTGTAACCTGCTTAGTGTCAGCTCCATAATTTTTCCATTACTGACCTTGGTCTGCAGCATCCTGTTTAACTTTCCTGTGCAAACTTGTGTTTTGCTCGAGGCACATTATTATTTGGTTTGGTTTCAGTTGAGCAGACTGCCATTGACTTCCGCGATAAATGTATGTACATCTTATTCTTGCCATCTCATTTGGCAATTGTAGGGTGCTGGTGCTTTTGAGGTTGCGGCAAAGAAGCATCTTATTGACAACGTGAAGAAAACCGTCAAAGGAGTAAGTGCACGGAAACATTGGTAATGCTTTACATCTACTGCTGCAATATCAACCTGCTGCTAATACTGTACCTTGGCAACAGCGTGCACAACTTGGGGTGGAGGCCTTTGCAGAAGCTCTTCTTGTTATACCCAAGACTTTAGCCGAAAACTCTGGTTTAGATACCCAAGATGTGATTGTCTCTCTCCAGGTATGTTAAGATATTAGCCTCGTGTGGGTTTTTTACTTTGTTTGAAGTGAAGCCAGGATGTTCTTGACTATTTTCCTTCTATGTTCTTAAGAATGAGCATGACCGTGGATTGGTTGTGGGATTGAACCATCACTCTGGGGAACCGATTGATCCCCAGATGGAAGGCATCTTCGATAATTACTCTGTGAAGCGCCAGATCATCAACTCTGGGTATGTGATGCATCTGTCAGTTTTTGTGTTTCTATGTTTCTATATTCTTATAGCTATGCTTTCTTAAACATCCTTGATATGCAAGCTAACGATTTTCTTTTTGGTCTTCTCTGTAGACCCATCATTGCATCCCAATTGCTGCTTGTGGATGAAGTGATCAGGGCAGGCCGCAACATGAGGAAACCGACTTAGATATTTGTTGCCACCTAGCCGAGACTAATCTGTTGTACCTTCTGTTTTTGTTTTGTGCTTAGTAGTGATCTGGATCATACATTTGTGGCTTGGGTTAGTCCCATTTCATGAAGCACGTTGCATTATGTCCCTTGTCATCTGTACCATTGGTTGAAATTTTGGATTGCCGCGTGCTTATATTTCAACACGGGATTTTAGTTTTATCGATGGTCGTCCTAGGACTAAGTATGTGATAAACTAGGCTTCCTACCTTTATTTATGGGTGTGACTCGCGCTAGGACGTTCTAGCCGTAGGATCGGCCCACGAGCACTCAGCCCACCAAAAACAACGTGCGTGGGGTCCTTGCTGGTTTTGATGGAGAGGAGGAAGCTCCTGTACGTACATGTGTGTGTATGAAATTAAAAAAAGTTATCTCTCACAAATCAAATATCATAATTAAAATCCGATTGCACCATCGTGTTTTTCGTGATAAGATCTTCAAAATAAGACCCCACATGAATATGTTTTGATATATTTTTTTAAAAAAATATTTATCTCATCTAGATGTACAACAGATCGAATTTTGAAACAACCCAAAAACATTCGTTGAAACAACCCGAGAACATGTGTTGAAACAATGCAGAAATAACTATTACAACAACCCAAAAAACTATTTGTTGAAACACACACAGGGACATTTGTTGAAACAACTCCGAAACATATGTTGAAACAACCCAAAAAAATCTATTGCAACAACAAAAAAAATTTGTTATAAAACACCTCTAGAATACCTGCTGAAACAACCCAGAAATATATGTTGAAATGACCAAGAAACATACATTGAAACAACTAGAAATATATGTAGAAACAACCCGGGAACTTTTATTAAAACAACATAGATATACTTGGTGTAATATCCCAAAAAAATTATTTGTTGAAACACCCAAAAAATGTATTGAACCCCCCCCCCCCCCCCCCCCCCAAAAAAACTGATGCAATAATCCAGAAATATCTGTTTTAAGCACACCTGAAAACATAGCTTGTTTCAACAGCAATTTAACGCAATATAATGTTCTCGTGTGTAAACACTTGTACTTGGCCAAATGCTGTAGGCACTAGGCAGGGACTGCTAG
The DNA here is from genome assembly GCA_018135685.1 of Themeda triandra. Taxonomy (NCBI): domain Eukaryota; kingdom Viridiplantae; phylum Streptophyta; class Magnoliopsida; order Poales; family Poaceae; genus Themeda; species Themeda triandra. Next base: position 1,173,976 of record JAENPR010000051.1, on the reverse strand, counting down.
GCCAATTTAGTGCGATCCGTCCGTAAACTAGAAATGGCCGCGGCGTTGCCGCTTGTGGCCAGTGTGTAGGTAGAGAGACCCATTGTATAATTAAGTAGTATTATGTATTAAGCTTTGATGTTTTTTTTGCCGCTTATGGCCATTAGAACTGTGATATATTTGCCCTGCAAATAATTATTTGGTGTGAAGTAGATTCGGAACTATCATTTTTTTGGCTATATTTTTTTTGGAGAAGTAAATATTAAAAGTATTTATTAAGAGAGGGGACATTTGATGAGTCAATGGTTTTTTTTTTATATATAGTAGCGAATCATTTAATGCTACACGTGTATGGGTATGGTTGGATAAAAATTTCGTAATGGTATTAGACTCAAGAGATGAAATTTATTATCTTAAAATATTAATTGGAGCATAAGAAACCCACGGATAATAAGAAAGTACTATTTTATGGGATCTTCAAACCATAGGAATTTGAGCTCTCCAAATCATAGTAAAATTTGCGACCAAGTCATAGTAAAATTTGTGACTTAGTTAAAAAATTTTGAAGCATCCATTAATATATAGGCGATTCATCAAAAAGAATAAAGGAAAACTGAATTCGTCCCTTTAAGCAATTTGGCCCGCAGCGGCCCATGGCGCACTGCAGCAGCCGTGGCCTGCTCGGCCCACTCGGCCTCTCCCCGGAAGGCCTAATAGCGGCCCAGTCTGCCGCGGCCATAAGCGGAGTCTGGAAAGTGTTTGCTTTAGGAGTGTTGAAAAGTATTTCGAGGGCACTCCAGATGATTTAGAGGTTTAAAGGTTTTAGTTGGAAAATTTTGTAAGCAATAAAACTCCCAAAGGCTATTTTTTGTGAAAATGGGTGGAAGGCATATATTTTTGAGGAAAAAGATTACTCGGCCGATCTGGATTTCGGGAAGCGTTTGCTTAGGAGTGTTGAAAAGTATTTCGAGGCCTCTCCGGATGAATTAGAGGTCTAAAGCTTTTAGTTGGGAAATTTTATAAGCAATAAAACTCCCAAAGACCATTGTCTGTGAAAATGGGTGGAAGGCATATATTTTTCAATAAATGTGTCGATCGAATGTTGACAGTATAGTGAATGGATGTTTCGCGCTATTTCCGAAAAGCTGAAGAGCCTTTTTGATATTTTTTCTGAGAGAGGAGTCTGGATGGCGCGTTGTATTTCGCATGAGTTGGAGGGCCTTTTTGCAAAAAGGCCGGTGGGCGTCCGATCTGGACCGTCCACTCGGCCGATCGGACGGCCGATGATCGGAGGCGACGTGGCCACGCTGGTTGGCCAGCTTTTGTTGCGTGATTCGTATGGGGAGATTGCACACCCCGCCGTACGGCTGTTGGGCCGTTCCGTCGCTCAGGCCCAGGAGCCATCGTCCGATCGGTCGGACGACCTACAGGAAGCATTACCGTTTATTTATCACTCCAATTGTGGCAATGACAGACCATATGCTAGGACCTATGTGCACTATGACTGCCTTAGCAATTTAGGACCTCTGATCTAAAAAAAAAAAAAATCTACTTTATGTCTCTATGTATGTGGTATGTTTTGACAGGCATATCTGATCATATTTCCTTCCAGTTCATATTTCACTCGTGCACATGAACTGTTTTCTGAATATGGAAAAAATCATATACTTAACCATATATGTTGACAGGCGTATCTGATCATATTTGCTTCATATATGATTTTTTTTTCCAAACATATATATGGTTAAGTAACAAACATATGGAAAAATTCATGGCATAGTCAATCTCGGTAATTATCCGAAACCGACCGCGGAAGGGAGGACGCACATGGTAGGCTGGGCCCACGAAGCTGACGCGGCGGACTCTTTTTTTTTGTAAAGTACGGTCGGTTCCACGCCGCACGCAACTGTGGCGAAACACCGACTGCTCGGCGCACGCGCGCTACAAACGATACCGGCACGCGTGCACTCCGACAAGTAACAGCGCACGCTGTACGGACGTGCGGTACTGTTACGGTCTCAGCTTCCTCCGTCCAGCTTCTCGTGTCTAATGTCCAGGCCCATATAACTATCTCCTGTCTGGGTTCTCCTGTCGAGCATCATATGGGTCGAATTTTTTGTTTCTCCTGTCTAGCATTCAATGGGCTGGATGTTTTCTCTTTTAAGACGACGGGGTTGTGGGAGAATAAAAGGGCGGGGGATGGTTTTTACATCCATATGGATGTAAAAGTATAATTTAAAAAAAAAATCTTATATTCATAATACTTTATACAATATTTTTCATTCAAGCTACTCGTAAAAAAAGTATGTTTCTCAGAGAACGGCAGGAAAGGTGTCCATCTTATTTTTCATATGTATATATATTTGCAAAAGAACTAATATAAAGAAAAGAAAATTCTTGCTCGGCTTGTGTTCTTCAAGACTTTTGAAATGAAAAAGTTGTCAATTGTTAATACCCCTGGAAAAACAAAAAAAACAAAGATTAATTAAAAAACACAACAAAACCTTAAGAGTATGCGCAGAACAATGTTACTGATATAGAAAAAACTTTGAACTACCACATTATGAACTTTGTTACTAATATAGAAAAACATTGTAGTGCTAAGCTATCATCATATATATGCTGCAGCACTGAAACTTGGAATAAAAATCACATGTATGAATATTTTAAGAACTGGTGTCATTGACAACTCTACAAACTGTGTACCTTGCAAATGTGTATCTTGTTTTGATTCAGTTGTAGGAATTACGATTGATACCCTGAAAAAACCAAAACATCCTGTTAAAAAATACTCACTGAGTTGTAAAAAATAACGATGCATTTGACATGAAATTTTAATTCAGATGCCTAGCTCAACATTAAAAAACAAACTAAGAAGGATGCACTTGACACTAGTCATTCATCTACTCAATGAAAATAAGCTAGGATTAATTACTATCTTTTGAAGCTATCCCACATATTTCTCTACCATCACCAATGTTGATATATCTGTATACACTAATTCCAGATTATGTGTGCCTACACCCTTAGCCATTGCACAAAAAAAAAAAATATATCACGAAGCTTGTTTCGAACTGAAATAAGGTATCTATTTACTAAAATTTTAACTATGAGATCAAAACAGCAACCTGAAGCCAAAATTGATTCATAAGCGACCAACATTACACACTTTGTAGTGATTTGGTTCGGAAAAAAAGCTTTGTAATACTAAATTCAAAATGTTATACTTAGAATCTATAAACATTAAACTACCGAATATAACAAAGTTTTGACTGGTAGCTTAACTTTCGTAGACTAAACTAGCACAATACAAAACTTTGTATTGCTAGGTTGAAAACTTTGAGGAATCACATTAAAAATCTTTATATCACTAGTACAAATACTTCGCTCCTAGAATTTTATAAATTTTGAACTATCACATTACAAAATTATATTGTTAGGGTTAAAAACTTTCAACTATGACATTATAAAGTTAGTATGGCTAGGCTTAAAACTTTACATCCAGAATTAGTATAAAAATCTAAAAATTATGAGATTACTAACTTTATACTACTAGGTTCAGAACTTTATACTCGAAAAGGAATAAACTTTGAATTACGACATTACCAACTTTGTTGTGCGAGGGTTTTCAAAAACTTAGAACTATGACATTATAAACTTTGGACGGGTAGGTTGAAAACTTTACACTCAAGAATTTGTAAAATTTTGAATGATTACATTACAAACTTTAAACTACTATTACATTACAAACTTTAAACTATTATGTCCAAAAACTTTGGACTATCACATCATAAACTCATCTTGATAGTTCAAAAACTTTACACTCTCAATCTATACGAACTTTGACCAAATTAGATATTACAAACTTTATATTCCACTAGGGTTCAAAAAAATTTGAAGTACCAGATTGTAAACTTTGTACTACTAGGTTGAAAGCTTTACACTCAAGAATTTATAAAAGATATTAACTATCACAGTACAAAAACTTTCTAGTACTAGGTTCCAAACTTTGAGCTATCAGATTATAAACTTTATGCTGCTCCCTAATAAACTTTGTACTATAAGTTACATTGTTTTAACTGATCCCTACTTGCAGGCACTTAAATAATGTTCTAGACCAGATATGTAGGATGGATTGGATCATACGCAAATGAGTCCTAAAAAAGACGGCTGTTGTTGATCAAGATTGAGTCTCCTCCACCTAGCGGTTGAGAAAGAACCATGTTGCGGGTTCCTTGAATCTTTGCCTCCGACACCAACAAGTACAAACACTTAGATCGAGTGAAAAGTACTTTGACAGTCCAATAATACAAAAATACTATACCACCAATTGAGTTCATAAACAAATTATTACTCATTGTAGTTGCATGGTTGAAAATAGAGGCACAACTTGCTCAAAAAATACAGGCACAAACAAACCCTACTCCCATCGATCAAAAAAATTGTCTAAAGGGATGTAAGCCTCACTCACCGGTTCTGAGGATTTAAGTAGCTTCTCTAAAGTCCGAGAAATTTTGCCTCTGCCTCTATCAAAGCCACCTCCTTGGACACCACCAGGTAAATCTCCTGCCACCTAAAACCAAACCTTCCTTCCTTGAGTTTGCTTCTAGGCTGCTCCTTCTCTTACAATGTTGTATTTCACCTATAAATTTTTTAGAATGGTTTGGTTATATGAAGCAACAGATAATATGCTTAAATAAATCAGCAAAAACAACACTTGTTATTGTGCAAACTGCTCTTATTTGAATTGACATGATTAAAGGAATTTATAGGGGAGATTGAGCAGTAAAAATATATTTCAAGATGATATTCATACAAGAAAATAAACTTTTAGGTACAAGCACATAGGCGACACGGGAGTTCGGCTTTTGAATTTTGAAAAGTAAAACAAACAATGTTCTAGACAGGTTGGTTGAGATGTATATGAGAACAAAGTAGCAACTGCATCACAAAAAAGGAATTTGCAGGTGCCTATTTGAATCATCATGAACTTACAAATGACTAACCCTATTCAGAGTGCATCTCAATTAAATTACAAAAATTAGGTTAAAAAACTTTCAACAATTATACTACATACTTTGTTATAGTAGGTTCAAAAACTTAACACTCGAAATTTATAAAAACTTCGCACTATCAAATTACAAACTTTGTACGGGTAGATTCAATACTTTGAATTGTCATATTATAAACTTTATATTGCTGGGTTTAATACTTTATACTAAGAATGTACAAACTTTGAACTATGACATTATAAAACTTTGTACCGCTAGTTTCAAAACTTTAGACTCGAGACTTTATAAGCTTTGAACTATCACATTATAAATTTATATTTGCAAGCTGCGCATCGAAGGCAAGATCTAACAAAAAAGTAGTCATATCTAACTAGCCAAATATTGCTTCCCTAATGAGCACATGCTCACGGTAGTCCATTTAAGTTGGATTCGTACATACTTCTCAATTTCGAAACATGCTTGATTTAGTAGCCGGATTGCTCCTTAGTAGCTAATTTATTAGTTTCTTTTGTCACATATTCCCATTCAAGCTTGCCACCTAACTTCTAAACTTTTGTCGGTTTTTAGTAACACACTCCTCAATTGTAGTGGCTGAAAAAATAAGTTCAATTGTATGGTATAGTTCCTAATTCCTTTCACGAAACTTTTGAGTTTAGTCTCGGACACCGAATTTATTCCCTTCATAGTTGAATCAACTATCTGAATGTAGATTTTTCTCGTAATACTCTACGCTTGCAGTAGAGCATTTGTAATGTCACCTACAACATAGCATCGAGGAAATCAAATATACAATGCCAAACAAATCTGCTCCGGTTCCAAATCAATTGGTGATGGAGCCAACTAGTAAGGACTTCTAGGTTACCCTATAGCAATAGTGCCAAGTCAATATACAGTACCAAACAACATGAACTCAGCAAATAGTAAATATTGCTAGTGTCTACCTCTCTTGAAAACAACAGAGCCAATTATTCAGACTCACAATGGCAAGTCCAGCTACCAAAAAGTTTAGCATTAGAAAACTATGCACTCTAAGTCATAAAAAATCCACATTTTAGAAATTTAGCATGATATTTCAGGGTATTAATGACAACCAGAAAAAGTTCAGCATGTCTTATAAAAAAACAATTTTACAAAAAGGTACTGCAGAGTGTAGACAACCTTTCCTTCCATTAAACAGTTTTCAAGGAGTGCTATCTTCTACGGCCTACAGACTTCTCGAATAGACACACTTCATATTCTAGAACAAATTTGACACTATCACAAAAAATGTTAATTTGGTTCAGTTTTCTTTTACCCTTTTGCCTATATATTCTCACACAAGTACTAAAAACCAATGAGAGCAACACAGAAACATTAATAAAAAAAAGTTGAGAAATGAGGACTAATTTCACCACACAATACTTATCAATAAGATAAACATAAGGTCAATCTGAAAAACAGATGTGCATACGAGTTGGTTTGCTTATGGAACTTAGAAGGATGGCATCATGCCACGAGCGACACATACTCAACTAGCATCCTAAAAAGGCATTGAGAACATTTTTTATGCCAACATAGATTGTTGTGACTGACCAAGTTATGTAGAAAGAGGACTTTCATTGCCTTTCTTACCATGCAGTTCACTAATCACTTCAAAAAGATGCAATGTCAGGAAGAGTTTAGGCTTGTAAGAGACTGACGAACACATTGACAATTTTTCATTATGAATGTCGTAGCCCTCTTAGACCATGGGCATCTACTAAATAGCTATGATCTTTATGTTGAATCAAGCATGTATCTAAGAATGCTTTAATAGAAGCATACCTGCAAAACTGTCTCAAGATCCGAAGTGAGCCATCGCCAGAAAATGTTCTCGTGTAGGCCCCCAATTTTGTACCAACTTCGGCTCTGTTGCTAGCAAGCATGTTCATCAAGACAGAAGATCTGTAGCCAAAAAGTGCCAAATTCTCCTGCTATGGTCGATCCCATTGTGCTTGAGCATGAGGTATACCCAGCTTAGGATAACTCTAATAAACCAACATAGGCAAAAAGACAATAAAATCAACCTGAAAAATAATAAGCACATAAAAGACATGAAGTATATTATTATTAGATGAATATATTTGAATCTGTAACAACAAAACTTTACAATTAGAATTTATAAACTTTGGACATTCACATTACAAACTTTGTACGTCTAGGTTCAATACTTTGAATTATCATATTATAAACTTTATATTTCTGGTTTCAATACTTTATACTAAGAATTTATAAACTTCGAATTATCATATTAAAAAACTTTGTACTGCTGGGTTCAAAACTTTAGACTCAAACTTTGTAAACTTTGACCTATCATACTACAAACTTTGTATTGATACGTTCAAACAAATTGGGGATTTGGAGGGGCGCACATCCCGTGTTGAATAGAGAGTGAGCAAATGAGGTGTTGTACGAGAGAATCCCCCAAACCTAGTGTGTGTGCATGTGGTGTTACACATTAGCAAAGTCCACAGTTCAGGCTAATCAAACTAAAGTAAAAACATTACCAAAAAAGTGTGGAAACCCTCCTCCAAAAGGATTTAGAACTACAACATGCATGCCACAACTCAATTTGGAAAGGAAAACACTACGTGGACAATGGATTTACAGAGACAAAACCATGCTAAAAAAATGGGCAATAGTCAAAGTCTTTGATCTAAAACTGAAACTGGAATATCAAAAAAATTACAAAGCACCATGAACACTAAAAACACTATGGATCAAAGCTAAAAAAAGTGGACACTAAGGACACCATGGACACCATAGATCCCAAATGGGTTTATAGCACAAAACAAAATAGATTAGGGGATCTAATCTGATCTAGGTTAAATAATACATACAAAGTAGTATAAAAAGACCAAAAAGAAAAGGTGCTCATTAACTATGTATGTATCGAGCATAGAAATTCAAAAAAGGCTGGACATCATGCTTCTAGTCAGTATAATTTCTGTTTTGGAATTGGGTTGGTAGATTTGATTATAACTTACACCTTATTGCGTGCTGTCTACAATTTGTGATGAATTCATTTAAGCTTAGGACCACTAAATTCAAAAGTTATCTGGACTGCCGGAAATAAATAGTTCAGTACAACATGCTATAGCTTAACTAGAAACTATGACAGATGGAGCTAAAATGAAATTAGAAAAAAGAAAGATTATGAGAGAAAACCATTAGTCCAGCCATGGCGATGGCGCATGCAAAAAACAATGGATCATTGTGAACTTGCAGGTACCTAACCCTAAAACCCCGAATGTCGAACAAAGGTGGGTTCACTCGAATGTCACGGTGATCCACGAAGAACGAGGGGAGGAAGAACATATGAAGCGCCCGTAGGGGGCGCGAAAAAAGGACGGAGGCGCATACCTGTAGGATATAGAATCATTTCACGGCGCAGACTTGAAGGTAACAATTCCACCGGTAACAAAACAAGCCGACTTGTCTATTTCGGGCCCTTGGAAACAATATTTTGGTGGTAACATAAAAGAATAACTAGAACTGATGAGTAAATCTCATATATTATAATGAAGTATATAATAATATTTTAAACCAATCTTTTTGAGTCAATAAATAGGTGGCAACTGGAAAAGAGCACCTCCCTTTTGGATAAACATTTCAATTTTAGTTCTTTGCACTTAATTAGTCTCAAAAGAAAATGATAAATATTTTGCAAGAATACCAAATGCTAGCCTACATAAATCAACAACTAGATTATTGAATCGGGAGCTACACAAACTGAACCCCCCCCCCCCCCCCCCCCCCCTCTTTCCCACCCACGCCCTAATTCTACTTTTCAGTTTTGTCATACACCACAGTAGTCATTCGGAAAAAAAGCAAATGCCTAAAAAAGATGGCCATCCGGTTCGATTCGGGGGCAACACAAACCGAGGACACCCCACCCCCTAATTCTATTTCTCAATTTTTTCATATCCACATCCACCAGAAAACATCTCGACGGATAATAAAAAGATCGCAAAAACAAATCTAGCAGACTTCTTGTGGATGCAGATGCATCTTATGCATTTCTTTTGTTTTTTTAGCCTATGACTATGTAGCAACTGTTGTATGGCAAACACTGAGAGCTGTTGTAAGCGCACATATCCGACTGCATGCTTTTTCTTTTTCTCTATAGAGCATATACTAATCTTGGATTGCTGGCAATACGGAACATGGATTACTCCCTACATGCAAAATTCAGTTAATCGTCTAATCAACAGCTATGTACCACGAAACACACAGAACTTCCTATATAGTATGCATAGCCAACGAAAAGCATTTGAATAGCTAGCCAAGGGATAAACATCCTAATTAGCAGACAACTTTGCAATATGGACTCACTAGCGGAAAATATGGGCATTGACTAAATTTTGAAGAAACTAGTACTGCTACCTCCCCCGCCATTCTTAAAACACACACACACATTTTTGGCTCTCCTTTTTGACAGACAGAAATCCAGAACTTGACAGTACATGCTCCAAGGTACCATGACAGATAAAACTTGCAATCAATCACAGGGTGACATTCTATCAATTAGTGCACTATCAAATTCTGGAGTGTTGTACGGTATCGTTTTTTTTCTTTCAAAAAGCAATCAACCCTTGACTGAGATAGTATAATCAGAGTATACCATCTCACAAAATTAGTTCAACATGTAATCTAGTTTCCTAATTGGCCATGGAAGCAATCAGCGACATCCAGCTATCCTGTTGTCCTATCCTGTTGTCCTGCTTGTGAAAACTCCCCCGGGAAGAACCAAGCCATTTGGTTTTGTAAGTTCGAGCCTTAGGGCATCCGATAGGAAGCACCTCGCCATGGCCAGGAGCTTGGACCATTGTTTATAGAGGACACCGGTGGGCACACGCGGGGGTGCGTACCAGAACCCGGAAACGTTGGAGGCCGCCGCCGACGACGCGACGCCCACGTTCTCGCAGCGGTAGAAGCGATGTCGCAGACAGCCAGATTGTTCGATCTCGACGAACGATCGCGGATACGCCGAAGCCCCTCCCTTCTCCCGCAGCCTCTCGAATCTGCTCCTCCTGAAATCGAATCTGCCTCAAATCGAAATCGACCTCCACCTCGAATCGGGACCGGACAATTTGTCCCCAAATCGAAGCCACAACACATGCTGATGTACCTTGGCCTCCACGTTGATGGGGATGCTCCGGCGTCGACGAGGCCGCTGCGCGCGCGATGGGGTCACACCTTCAAATCGAAGCCGAGACGCGCGACGCCGCTCCTTCACCTCCGCGTCGATGGGGCCCGCTCCGGCGCCGACGAGGGCAATGAGAGCGACGCACGAGCGATGGGGCCCCGCCCTCAAATCGAAGCCGAGACGCGCGACGCCGCGCCTTCACCTCCACGTCGACGGGGGCCGCTCCGGCGCCGACGAGGCCCAGCGAGACCGACGAGGCCGACGGCACAAAGCGATGGTGCCGCCGCCCACAAACTCCGCGCGACCCGCTCCCGCCGAAGGCGTTAGTCCCACGACACGCGGCGTTGGTGAGGATAGACGTAGCCTCTCCGGCGTCGCTGCTCCGCCCTTCCCTAAGTCCGGCGCAGGCACGACGACGAGCAACCCGATCCACCGGCGCGTTGATTGGGGAAAAAGAGGAATAGGGGATATTTAACTTTTTACCACTATACCGGATGGCTAGTCTCCAAATAGCATCCTTAGAATTGCATCTAATTTATTACCACTGAACACAAGTTTGAGTTGCATCTATAGCATTTTTGCCTTCGTGGCAGTCCACATCATCTATCCAGCGTGGCAAGCGAATGGGAAAAGACCTCCCTGCCCCTGGGCGCCCTCTTCTCTCTTGTCTTTGCCTGAGACGCTCAACACGATCCGAGCAAAAATTAATTTATGAACCCAACTAGAACACAATAATCTGAGCAAACACATAACTTGGTGTGGCCACATAAATTGTTCTGGGCACATAGTGCTTGGCATAAAGGAAAATAATTAAGTTTCAGACACCCACATATATTGTTCGGGCACAAACTAGGTACTGATGGCGATAAACAGGTGATCTCCTGACAGGTTTTGGCCAACATAGGGCCTTAGCAAGTGGCGACAAACATTTCATCCACTCAAAAGTTACAAGTTTTTTCATTTTACAACGAAAATGAAACTTGTCTTGCTGATAGCTGCAATTACTTCTTCCCCTTCTTGGCTGGACTCTTCTTCTTCCTCGTAGCAAGGACCTTCCTCCTGGGAGTCATCTTTTTAGTTGGTGGGTCAAGCAATGCAGCTTCATCCACCTCATTGACAGCTTCATGGTCCCAACAAAGACTCCTGTCCAATGCAATGCAATTAGATGACATATTTTTAATATATATTGTAGGTCCCAACAAAAAATTTCCAAGTATGGCATACCTTCTAGCTAGAGGGGATGATGGTGCCTCAATCTGAAGTATAGGCATGATTTGCCTCTCTGCAGCAGCTGCAGCTTCTAATGAATCATCCCATTTACCAAAAACCTTGTCATCCACAGTCTCTGTATCTATCTCTAATACACTGCCAGGTGATCTCAGCTCAACCTCAGCCTTGAATCTGTACAACCAATCAAATGAATCATCCCATTTACCAAAAAGCTTATCGCATGCCCTTTTTTACCATACACTACAAGTGATAGTTGATGTCAATTTTGTACTTTTCCTGGAGGGCTTCTTGTAATTCTGTCACACCCATGCTAGGCTTTCTCTTGAGAAAGGGTATAGCCCTCTTTCCACCCAAGCTTGAGAAGCCATTGTACTCCCAGGGGACTCTAGATCTTGAAGGACAAGTGTGAATGCCCTCATTTATCTCGCACCTGCAAAATTATAAAAAAAAAAGCCTTCAAAATTATAAAAATAAAAGAAGCTTGCATATGTAAAAAAACACTAGGAGCCTGCATAAGTAAGTAATGATAATATACCCTGACACTCCCATCGTGTTGTGTCTTAGCTACTAGCCTCCAAGGGCAACCAAGGGCAGCACACTTTACCCTGTACCTACTCTTGTCGAATAGGCGTACCAAGTTCAAACTTCTTTACTATGGCATGCTTTGCTTCACTTGCTAGCCTCATATCTTTCATGCAAGGGTAAAAATTCCCACGGACACATCGGATTGTCTGTCCCAATCAAGCAAAGGCTCCTCTGCAACATTGTCATCCACTGGAATAGCAGCTTCATTCATATCATGTTGCATTTCAGCTGTTATTGCAGGGATAGGTATTGCTTCTCTAGCTGCATCTTCTGCACTTTGATCCCATGCACTAAATCCCATTGCCTCATATACTTTGTCTTCATCTACAAGCTGCGTAGCATCACCATCATTTGCTCCATCTTGATCTATGATCAGATTGGCCCAATCAACTGGCTGTGGTACATCAGCAGGCATAGATGGAGGTGGTGAAGTATATGTATCCCCTGTGCCCTCTCGCAATATCGGTAAATTAGAACCACTTTGCCACCTAAATTTCCGGGAATTCCACTTTGCCTTCACCGGTAGTGACACCGGATGGTCCAGCAAATCCACATCTGTCAGAAGAACTAGCATTACCTGAGAAGAATGGATATTTACTGACAACATCTACTTGAAGAAAGGCAACCCTTTGTGCCCAACAATTCTTTAACATTTGCTGAAAATGTTCATCCCTTCTCACACTCCATTTAGAACCAACAGTGTCACTGTCAATTACCCAAACAGATAATTTCTGTGTTGGCCCCCATATGATTTTTGTGGACATGTCATCATCAAATTTCTCAAGAGTATACTGCCCAGTTCTGTCTAGCCACAACTCATGCTCTGACTCGACCATCTCTACTTGCCCATACTCACCAGCAGCAACATAAGAACCAACACGAACAACTAATCTAAATGCGTTGCCAGGATCAATCCTGACATAGTGTATCAACAAGAAACGAATCAACAAGTTAGAGTACATGCTACACTGCACAGCACCTAAATAACATTGACAATATCAAGTGCAATGAGAGGGGACTGATTCTTACCAAGCAGGACAGCCACTACCGCCACTCCAATCCATTGCTTCGAGGACTAAACGGTAGATTAGCCACGCGAGAGAGAGATCCCTATACAGAAGGAATCGTCGAACCAAATCAAATAGACCGAATCGACGAATCCTAACCCTAATCCAATGAGCAAGCACGGGAGAGAGAGGTTCCTGAGGACACGTACCTTCAATCCATGGAGAAACTGCGCGGGGAGGACGAGTCGCGGCGGGGAGGGCTGTGCTCGCCGGCGTGCGTCGTCGGCGCGCGAGTCACAGGCGGCGCTCGAGTCGCAGCCTCGCAGGCGGCGCTCGCGGGAGCGGAAGGAGACGGGCGCTCGCGTCCCTTCCGCGGGTGGAGACGAGTCCGGGACCGGGAGCGGCTTCTGGATCGAGACTCGAGTAGGAAAAAATAAGGAGGGGTAAGGAGGTCTTTTCCCATTCACGTGCCACGCTGGATAGATGATGTGGACTGCCACGAAGGCAAAAATGCTATAGATGCAACTCAGACTTGTCTTTGGTGGTAAAAAATTAGATGCAATCCTAAGGATGCTATTTGGAGACTGGCCATCCGGTGTAGTGGTAAAAAGTTAAATATCCCGAGGAATAGGAACTGTCGAGAAAGGAGCATGGGAAAGGAATCAGCACTGTTTCAAAATATTTTAAAATCTATCTCCCGCTACCACAACCGGCTCGGACAAGGAAACGACAAAAAAAAAACCAAAAAAGGAAAATGACCGGCCGGGGTAGTCGAAAACTGCTCTTAAGAGCATGTGTGCGCCAGCAACTTTTGTGGTGCGCGCGCGCCAAATAGCGCTTGGGGCGTCTTGCGCAGTGGTCCGCGTGGCAGTGACACAGCCGGACCGCGCACTGCACTTGCACGCCCAGGACGATGCTACACGTGTACGTACACGGAAGGCAGCCTGGCCGGCCGGTTTGCGTTGGCGTTGGCGTCCACCGTTCATCAACGATCGTACGTGTCCAAGGAGAATTGCAGCTGATTTCAGTAGTCTTCAGAGGCTAAATAGCCCTTGACCATGGGCACAAAAACTCAAAAAGCATGGTACTCCCATCCACAATATGTCATCGTCCTAACTCCTAACTACGTGACTTGAATTTACTGCTGAACGCTGATCCGTAGCATCGTTTATTTTTCCTAGAAAAAAAATGTTGGCATGCCGCATGAAGATGCATTCAGGCAGAAGAGCGACATTTTGAGGCGGTGGTGAGGGAACGACGCGGACCCAGGTGCACGTGTGACGTGCCGTCCAAGGTCCCATTGGCCCATTCAAGCCGGCCGCATCGGACTTGCCGTGAAGCTTTCTACCGCCAATTCCAAATCGCGACGCCGCGCCGTCGTCCTCTTGGACGATCATCGCCGGAGCTTTCACGTGTCGTGGCAGCACGTGCGGCGGCGTGCCGGTACGTACGTACGTTTGGATGCACATGGCTTCGGCCAGCGTTGCACCGGCCAGGCCATCCGGCAGGTATACACGCCTGCCCCCCCTAGCTGCTAGGTCGTCATCAGTCACTAACTGCCGCCGGGCGGGGCCGTTGGTCGGTTACGTACCCAGCAATTGGTCCTTCAATAATTGGTCCACGCACGCAACAACGCGTTACAACTTAGACGTAGGACGTGTTGTTTTCCCTCTTTCTTTTTTCCCCATAAGTACACCATTCCAGAATAAATTAAAGTATTTGAAATGTTAAACAAAAATTGCTTCCACAATGAAGAATCACACCGTACGTGCGTCATTTGTTCTGCAACTTTTGGCGAGTTATTGTTGGTGCTATAAAAAAATATAGATAGGACTAGAAGTGAAAGAATAATCTGATTTGTTTCATTTTATCGGCTTGCTCCTTCTCTGTTAGTTTGTGCTTTGTATTTCTGCGTTCACCACGTTGAAAGCCCAATTAAAGAGACGATGGAGATATTCACCCTTCAAAAGAAAATATTCCTTCTCTTGTGAAGACATATTTGTAGTATATTCCTGATGATTGGTAGCATCCATTCCTTTACCTTTTTTGATACTGTAGCATCAATTCCATGTATAGTGTTTTTACCAAAAAAAAGGTTCTAAACAAAAGAAGACATATATAGAAAGAAAAAAATGATAACACAATTTCTTTCAAGTGTTGTCACGCACGCGTCACCAAGTCCGCTGATGTGATTAAGGTTGCTTTATAAGTAGTATATATTACAAATACATTACTCTAATCTAATTGTAGTTTATATACTCCGTACGTATTCATTCTTGACATGTCCAGAAGGTTTGACTCACCGAACCGCCTAACCATTGGGCTGCTGTTGTAATCACCAGATATCAGTACTAAAAACTACTCTAGTTCCAAGTTATCTGCAACGGATAATGCAATATTCCAAGCCATGTAATCACATTACTACTGAAATGGATCGGAGGGATATAATGTAATATCGGTTACCATTTTTTTGATTTAAATTCCACACCTATAATAAAAGGAATCCACCAATCAATTAAATCAGAAAGGGATGACAAAAAATGGAAAATGATCAATCAATAAAGTAATGAAGATCCAGATTAGCAAAATTCTCATTGTATTTTAATTTCTAATTATCCATAGAGGATATAATTATAAGGGATGTACTGGCGATAACGTTCTATCAGTAGAACGCCTCCGTGGCCCACTAGAACCCAATGTGCAAGACATGTGTCCAGCCCACCAACCCAACGTAAGTTGCATACATGTGTCTATATACTTTAAAAAAAAAATCTATATCTCATGAATCGAATGTCATAATTAAAATCCGATTCACCATCTTGTTTCTCATGATAAAATCTTTAAAACAAGACCCCACATGAATATATTTTGACAACTTTTTAAAAATTATTTTTCTCATCCAAACGTAAAGCCGTCCTAATTTTGAAACAACCCACAACGTATGTTGAAACAAACCGGAGAAATGTGTTGAGACAACATAGAATACCTATTACAACATTCCAAACAATCGGTTGTTTAGAGACCCTGGAATGTTTGTTAAAATAACCCCGAGACATATGTTCAAACACCCGAAATAACTATTACAACATCCAAAAATCATATGTTGAAAACGCATCTGAAACCATGTTGAAACACTCGAAAACATACGTTGAAAACAAACTTAGAAACAAATGTTGAAACAACCCAGAAACCTTGTTTTACGGAGAATCCACAAACATATGTTGAACAACCTAGAAACATAAGTTGAAACAAGCCGTAAACATATGTTGAAACAAAATCCAAAAAATACCTGTTACGAAAAAAATCCACAAAGCTATGTTCAAATAAATCCATAAACGTGTGTTGAAACAGCCTAAAAATACTTATTTACATATAAAAATAGCAATAGATCAGTAATATGAAGGATGTACGTATATATACTATATTTAAAAAAGACATATACATCATACACTGTTCATATATACGTTATCATAAAAAACACACACAGCACAAGCGAGAGGAGGCGGAGGCTCGCATGGCAGTGCTGCAGTGTGCAGCACAAAGTTTTTGGTTTTTTTTTTTTTTTTTTACAACAATGCAGGGCAAAGTTGGCGGAGGTCCACATGTGCATATGCATAGCGGCGCACACAGCTACCGATGGACATGTGGATACCGCAAATGAGTGACGGCGGACGAGTCGGCTCCACGATCATTGATTAGCCAAAAGAAAAAGCAGGCGCGGCGGCACCCGCATGACCAGTACCCGCGTGCGCGCGCGGTGGACGCCGGCCCAATAACAAACGACGTTCGATGCTTAGAACGTTCGGTAATTAGCATTACCGTAATTATAATGCTTATAGTGTGAGATTTTTCCTTTGTGTCGTCAACGTGTGTGTTCATTTGTAGTCCCACATATATAGCAATATAATAATATAAAATAATAATCAAATCCCGAAATCAGGATAATTGTCTGGCGAGCGTCGTGATCTCCGGTGCCTTCCCGTGAAACCCAGCTCCTCCGTCCTTCGCGCTCTAGCGGTTGGATGTCCCCCACCTCCACGCGTACGTCCGCGATGCCACGCGCCAAACCGACCCAAACCGACGCCGGTGGACACGACGCGACACGGCCAGAGTCTCCTCGCAATTGCAAGGCAAACCACCCGACAACCCGCTGCTGCCTATAAAAGGCACGGCGCTCCACTTCTCCATCCATCCATCGAGCACCAAGAAGCCACAGACACACTACGTACTGAGATCGATCGAGCTAGCGCAAGTCTTCTTCGTCTTGGAGATCGACTGACTGATCGAGAGAACGCAACAAAATGGGTCCCAACATGTCGGCGCTGGGCAAGCAGCAGCAGCAGGCGGCGGCGACCATGGCGCCGAAGCGGGCGTACGTCACCTTCCTGGCCGGCGACGGCGACTACTGGAAGGGCGTTGTCGGCCTTGCCAAGGGCCTGCGCCGTGTCCGCTCCGCCTACCCGCTGGTGGTGGCCGTGCTCCCCGACGTACCCGAGGAGCACCGCCGCAAGCTCCACGACCAGGGCTGCCTCGTCCGCGAGATCGAGCCGGTGTACCCGCCCGAGAGCCAGACGCAGTTCGCCATGGCCTACTACGTCATCAACTACTCCAAGCTCCGCATCTGGGAGGTACGTCGCCTTCGTTTTCCATTTGTGTTTGTGTTCCAGTTCATCAAAGAACCGATTCATATATCTCATCCAATGAATCGCCTGATCGACATGTTCAGTTCGTGGAGTACGAGCGCATGGTGTACCTTGACGCGGACATCCAGGTGTACTCGAACATCGACCACCTGTTCGATCTCGAGAAGGGCAAGTTCCACGCCGTGATGGACTGCTTCTGCGAGAAGACGTGGAGCCACACGCCGCAGTACAAGATCGGCTACTGCCAGCAGTGCCCGGAGCGCGTGGCGTGGCCGGAGCACGAGCTGGGCCCGCCGCCGCCGCTCTACTTCAACGCCGGCATGTTCGTGCACGAGCCCAGCCTGCGCACCGCCAAGGACCTCCTGGACGCGCTGGTGGCCACGCCGCCGACGCCGTTCGCGGAGCAGGACTTCCTCAACCTCTTCTTCCGCGACGTCTACTCGCCCATCCCAAACGTGTACAACCTGGTGCTCGCCATGCTGTGGCGCCACCCGGACAAGGTGGTCCTCGACGAGGTCAAGGTGGTGCACTACTGCGCCGCTGGGTCCAAGCCGTGGAGGTACACCGGGGAGGAGCCCAACATGGACCGCGAGGACATCAAGAAGCTGGTGGCCAAGTGGTGTGACATCTTCGATGATGAGAGCCTAGACTACAAGGGCGCGCCGGTAGTGAACGGCGGCGACGGCGAGGAGGAGGAGGTGGACCAGGCCAGGCAGCCGCTGCGCCAGGCCCTGGCCCAGGCCGGCGCCGTCAAGTACTTCCCCGCGCCGTCTGCTGCCTAGACGCCGCCGGTTGCCGGGTTCGATCCTCTGCTACTGCGCTCAACAAGGAGGCGATGAATTAATAATAATAATATGGATATGTATGGATTAATTAGCGGTCTACAGGTTTTGGAATTGTAGACATTGGAGTATTTTAGTTTTGTGTGTGGTGAAAACAAAAAAGAAAAAAAAAAGAGCAAGAATTGTAAGTCTCTGTAAGTACGTAGGATTTGCCTAGTTATACATAGATCTTCCTGCTATGTAAGACAAACAAACTAGCATTTCGAAGCTAATAAATCTTCTTCAGTTTTGTATAACCCCTTGAATACTATGATGTTTGTCGTTTTGAGCTTATCTTTGTGAATGTGATGGTTGGTTTGTGGGGCATATTCCTGAACATTTGGAAGCGGCATCAGCAGATATGAATCGTATTCGTATCGAAATCGTTACCTCGAATATTCTTGGCTTAGAATCTTGATATCGTTTGGAAGCAGCATCAGCAGATGCGCACGCCGTTCCCTGCTGAATATATAGCCAATTGTCATTTGTTCCAATTCCAAAGTAGACATGTCCTGGGAATGGCAGAGCAAGGATTGCACGTCGTTCGTCACTGAATCTGAATCAGTCCCGGCCCCGGTGACGCGTCGTGTTATCAAAAATCCAAACTAGTAGCAAAAACAACACTTAGTAGCTTTTCAAATATGTTTGTCTCTTGGCTAAATGGCTGTTGTCTTAAGCTTAAAAACCAAAATTTTAGAAGTGGCAGCACTTTGTTGGACTATATTGTTGAATAATGATACATGGTTTTAAATAAAGGCCAAGTCTAATACTATTTGCAAGTTATCTTCATGGCGGCGAAGTACACTAGATCCGACGATAGTGGTCCTAGCTGCATAAAGAGAATGATTTGAATGGTCGCAAAGTTTGATTGTAACTTTCTGAATCAAATCGAAGCGTAGTTATTCCGGACTGTTAGTCATTCGTTTGGGTTGGACTAAACTTGTTCTCCCTTTTTTTGCTTTTGTTTTCTCTTCTTAGATGTAAGAGTGGAGCTAGCTGGCATCAAATTATTTTGTTAAGCTGTGTGTACCGTCCCCCCGGTCCCCGGAAAACAGAGAGGTTGAACCTCTGTTTTGTTATCTAAAAGGATCTGAATCTTCTCATCTCAGCGCGATTCGCGGGACTTCACATGCCGATACGTACATTTGGTTGACGCGAGTCGTTGGAGCGATAACACAAACACATTTGGTTGTTGTCGAGGTCGAGCTGAGGATGCTTCCTCCTCGCCAGCTATTACTACCGGATTTTGGACGGCTAGCTACCCGGTGTCGACGATCCAGTTGACAGTGGCAGGCAGGTGTCAAATCAGCTGGTCGGTAACAGTGACGGTGCGCCGCCCACGTCCGGCCGACGTACGGATCCGGACGACCAATCAATTAACGTCCCTTGTCGATCATGGTCGATGGCCGGATTAAGCTATGCATTGCGATGATGCACGCCATAGGGTATTTATTTGTTGAGCTAGATAGATAGAAAGAAGGATGAGATCGATCGCCATCACTAGTCAAGACGATCAAGGACGGCTATTACTTAATTGCATTGACCAGTCGTCGCGCGTCTCTGTCTCTGTCTTAGTTAGGGGTTACTCACTTGTTTTATCTGTTACATGTATATACACAAATGGATCGCATACGCCAAGCACAGGTAGCAGGCGGTTGCATGCCGTGCGGGGCTGCGATTGCACAGCCAGATGCTCAGATCGAGCCACAGTCAAGGTTCATTTGACAACGTCCAGCAGATGTATCGTAACGCCTGTCCAAAGTCCAAACGTTTATATCCTATATTAATTACCTGGGTCTCAAGGCAGGGCATGCACATATTAATTATTTAATCAGGCAGCAGACCCAAACACTGTCGTCTGTCCACGACTGAATGACAACATACACACTCCCTACCACTCGTCCACTCCTATGTGCTGTATGCCTGTATGCGTGACATGTATGCGACCCGCCCGGCCGGCAACCATGTCGAGAAACGCATTGGACGTGGCATACGTGCATGGGAACTCAAGAAAACTCAGCTGATGACTCTATTAAATTTCAAGGAAAAAGGAAAAAAAAAAAACTGCACGTATGTTACTCCATCAACCAGGTATATGTACAGTTACACATCATGGGTGACTGGACTTTTGGCTTCTATACAACTTTACGGAGTATTCGTTTCTAGAACATTGACTAACGTGTTCAAGAGGAATAGTAATCGACTTCTAGGAGTATGTTACTTAACACTTATTATACAAGAATAATGGCCCTTGACTATCAATAGTAGAGCATATCTTACCGCAACGATCAGTTATATTTGTTAGTCATTTCCAATAATATAAACTAGTACCAACTCTAACCTGATAAATATTAGAAGAATAAAGAGATTGTGCAAAAAATAGCTTTAATAATAACTTAGCTAGCTCTAAGCATATAGCGTCATTTCTAATAAAAGAGAGAAAATTTATCTCTTGCTCAAAGGCTAGGCACATGCACCATATTTTAAGATTACTGTTAGTGAAGTTGTTTCAGCTCATTCTATTGAGGGTGCCCTTAACGGTCTTCAATATCTTGCTATGAGAGATGCACCGTGAAATGTGCAAGTCTATCCCTTTGCTTCACATTAGTCTCTTGCTTTTTACACTACTACTTAATAATTTAAAAAATGATTTAGCTAGCTCTAAACTATACCATTGAAGACGTCTTTAGGAGACCTCCAGGACAGCTGCGATTGTTGGATTGGTGTAGTGCCGCCCGGAAAGATATGTAACGAATTGAAGGTAGTCAGCGTGGAGGCTGACCATTGGCACACCGGCGGCGACCGCACCTTCTCGTGCCTGCTGGTTACTTTGGTTACTTTGGAATTCAGTCAGTGCATGCCAGAATTTGGCGTACTCCTAGTACGTGCGCGTCACTGGTCACCACATCCGAATCCATCATATCGTTTGGTCGGTTTCCCGCGTGTATGCCTTGCTAAATCGACGTTCAAATAAATGGTTTTGCTTCGTTGTTGCATCTTTTCTATGAAAATAAAATAAAATAGAAAATAGAATGACTCCTCCCGCCTGCTACATTCTATGACACGCAGCCCTTTTACACGCGTGCCATGTAGTTATTTTGTTGCAAAAGAAAGAAGATTTTTGCTAATTTACTCTTTTTCTTGTTGCGCTGTTGCCTTCGACTGAAAAACTTGTCAAATCTTATTCGCCTGCCAGGATTTAACTTTATTTTTCAGCCACGGAATAATATTTTTCTCTCGCAATCAAAATCAACCATATTTCTTAGCCATGGAACAATTTTTTTTACTCGTCAGCCAAGAATGTCATCATCCTAGCCTAGCCATCAAAATCATGTTGTCCTAACAAAATCACACAAGTTTATTTTTGTTTTAAGTTTTGATGTTTTACTTATTATATTGTAAGAAGCATGTAGAAACAGTTATTTAGCCTGTCTCTACTTAATTATCTTTTGAAACCAAGCAAGTCAAAACCCAACAATTCATAGGTGTCCGGTTGCGGGAATCACT
Source organism: Themeda triandra (assembly GCA_018135685.1). Taxonomy (NCBI): domain Eukaryota; kingdom Viridiplantae; phylum Streptophyta; class Magnoliopsida; order Poales; family Poaceae; genus Themeda; species Themeda triandra. The sequence goes on along the minus strand of JAENPR010000051.1, from coordinate 1,152,025 downwards.
TGTAACCAAATGATTGATATAATTCTTTTTTGTCTACTTTAACATTAATCTATATTTGAGATTCCAAATGAATTCAAATTTAAAAGTTCAAACTAAAATGTTGCTGACAACTTCGAGCGGTGCAACTTTAGTTAGATTTTTTTTTCCCAACTTGAAGTCATTTCAAAAAATAAAAAAAATGAAAACTTAAAAGGGAATTCTTGGGCAACAAAATAAACTTAAATGATAGCATACTCAACTACAAAGTTATTATAGATCTACATCCGTGTTCATTAGGGAAACCAGAGTTATCAGAATCTTAAAAGTTACAACATAATTTCATGTTACTAAATGGTTTATACTGTATGTTTGTCCGAAGTCATTGCAAAAAAAAAAAAAAAAAAAAACTAGAAATTAAATTTCAAATTATAAAAAACATAAAGTAGGCCCCTCAGTGATTTCAATAAAGAAGTCATCAACAAAAAGCCAGAGATCACTTGAATACTACCTCCATCTAAAAAAATTTTATATTTCGAGGAGTCAAATGATTTGAACTTTAACCCAAAGGTACTAAAAAATATAAAAATTTCAATATAAAATAAATATCATTATTATGGAATGTATTTTCATAACAAATTTACTTAGAGACATAGATGCAGTTGCTACTACTATGCATTATAAATTTAGACAAGGTTGATATGGTTTGACTTGCGTGATTCTTATATTTGTCTTTTTTTTTTATGGAGGAAGTACTAAAATTTTTTATTTTAATAAAGTTTGTCTGAAAATTTAATTTAGGACCAAACAGATCTGACACAGACACACTACGTACGTATTCACTTTTCTCTTTCTGCCCTGTCCCCATCTCTTCCCTCCCGTGATCCCGTCGGCCGATAGCCAGCAGCTCCCGTCGCATCTCCCTCTCGGCGGCCAGCAGCAGGGCACCTAGGCGTGGGCGGCGAGCGGCCGGGCGGGCGGGCGGCACGGGGCGCCGTTTGGTGAGTACGCGGCACACGGGCCGGGCGGCAGGCGGCGGCGAGCGCGCAAACCCCCACCCACAGACGACTGGGCCGGCCGTCGCTGCTACTTCGGCCGCTTCGCCGGCGACAAGCACCACCAGGTACGGTATTCCCTTCCTGCTGTGCGAAACCGTTCTCCCAAGTCCTAACAATAACATACTAATCGTATTCGGATCTGAATCTAATTGCAATTGTATATGCGTGTATCATGCCTACTAATTTAGATGGCAAACATGGGTGTGAAAGAGCTAAGACGATTTAGTTGCTAGAGATTTGTGATGCGAAACATGGGCGTGAAAGGAACTTTAGGTGTGCAGGTATAATGGTAGTATGTATTAACAGGGCACCAATGCAGAGCTTGCACTGGCTTTGCAGGGCAAAATCTAGGCTTTATATGAAGGTTGGGCATAGTATACGGTAAAAATTGAGAAAATTAAACAGTCGGATTCCCCTTGTCCGTACCAGTTCTGAGTCGGTTGTTCGACGCCCGGGGAAGGCTCCCGGAGAAGCCGTTCCCGGTCCGTCCCCCGGCCGGCACGCGGCGGCCCGCTCTCGCCGCGTGAGCAGCTCGAGCAGTCCGCCGGCAGCCGACGGGTTCGGGGCCGGTACCCCCGAGCCCAACCCTCAGAGCCAATCCTTTTCCCGAAGTTACGGATCCGTTTTGCCGACTTCCCTTGCCTACATTGTTCCATTGGCCAGAGGCTGTTCACCTTGGAGACCTGATGCGGTTATGAGCCACCTGGGCAATTCAGCATGTCGACCGCTCCTCCTTGCTGGGCGACCTCGACAGCCCGCACTGGAGCTCGCTGCGTGAACTGCTGCCTGCCTACCAAATGATCACCAAGGTCACCGTGGGCGACGGCCGCGACACGGACTTCTGGGGCGACTGCTGGCTAGGGGACCTGCCCCTCGCCATGCACTTCGCTGCCCTCCGCACACACTACGATGCCAAGGTCTCCTCGGTCCACGACGTCCTGGCCAGGGACGCTCGTTCCCTGTTCCGGCGCCGCCTCACCGCCCGAGCTCAAGCGGAGTTTGAACAACTACAAAACCTGCTGCTCACCGTCAACCTCCAAGCTGAAGCTGATGCTCGAACCTGCTTCTTCGCCGACCGGCTGCTGTCCGGCCTCATCTACAAGGCATCTATGAAAGGCGACCATGCTTGCCCCTCATACCGCTTTGTCTGGGACAACTTCGCTCCCCCGAGAGTCAAGTTTTTTGGTTGGCTGCTCACCAAAGATCGCATCCACAGCAGGAGCAACCTGGCGCGCAAGAACATTGTGGACGACGCCATCTGCGAAGTCTGCCATGGGGCAGAGGAAACTGCAGACCACATCTTCAGTGAATGCTCTTTCGCTCACAGCTTCTGGAACTCCATCGGCTGGTGCCCAGCGAGCATCGCCAAAGTGACGGAGATATGGAATTCCACTCCCCCTCCTCATGTCAACAAGCAGGTGTTGTCCCCCCCTCCTCCTCCTTATCTGCTGGGAGCTATGGAAGCACCGCAACGATGTCATCTTCAACGCCCTGCCTCCGAGTATAGGACGGCTGACTCTCGCCTGTCATGAAGCAATCAAGGATTGGAGATGTAGGATCCCTACTAAGAAGGCTGATCTAGCCATGTACTGGAGCTCTAGCATGTCTATGTAATCTACACCTCACCCCCCTGCTGCTCAAAACTTTGTAAGAACCGTGCAAGGCCTCGGCCTTCCACCGTCCGGGGTTTTCACCCTTGACAACTGTGGAATGGAATTTGCAGGTGGGGATCTTTCGATTCCCCCCGAAGTTGCGTCAATAAAAAATTGAGAAAATGGCTATTATAGGACTCCAATCGTGGTGGCTTCTCCCTAATAGGACTTCAATCGTTTGCTTCTCCCAAATAGGACTCCAATCAATTACCATAAGCTTTAATAGGATTTCAGACCCTTTTAATCATATTTGGTAAATAAAAATACATGTATTTTTCATTAAAGACCGTATTGCCCTTCCCTTTCTACGATACACTGATGAGAAAATAGATCAATGTTTTGTCTTCTCGGACCTGTTCATCGACGATTTTTCGTTGCCGGAGGATGGCAAGGCAGAGCCTGAGTGCCGGCGGTGTCGGAAGGCAGCGATCATGGCTCCAGAATGCCGAGGCAACATATGAGGGCACTGGTGGGCCGGTCAGCCGGGGCGGCGCGGCGCCGGAACACGTGTGCGCGCTGGGACGTGGCACCTCAGGATCTCGGTGTCTGCCGGCGGCTCCCGGGGCACCCGTCGTGGCATCGGCGCGTGCAGTCGGACTCAGAGTGCTTCCTACACCACGTCCTTGAGGTAGTCCAGCTGCGCGCGCGACGCGGTCCTCGTTGACGCCGGTGGAGCTGACCGCCGCCGCGCGGACCTTGTCCCGGGGCTCTGCGCATGACACGCGCGGGTGGGTGACGAGCTCTGCCATGGCCCATTCCATCGTGGTGGTTGTTGTGTGTCCGTGCCTGCCGTGAACATGTCCTGCGAAGTGACGGCGACGTCGTCCCGCCCGTGCGACGTCGAAGGTCGCCAAGCTGCTGCACGCCATCGTCTGCGAGCCGCAAAGTTCATGTCCTACCGATGCACGGAACAACGGACACGAATGGCTTGTGGCAGGGCGGGAGGGTGGCCGCGGCTCGATCATGGCAGGGTCAGCGCGCCGGGATGCGCACGGCTCGCGACCACGGCTGCGTGGCACTCGGCAGGCGGGCGGGGCGGCCGTTGTGGGTGCAGCGAGCTTCTGCGGTGCGGCGCGCTTAGGCTGACGCGAACAAGTCTAGCGGGAGCAACTACGGCGCATGAGGCTGGCACGGGGAGGGCAGCACGGCGACGTCGAGGCGCCGGCGCCGGACGAATGAACAGGCAGCGTGCGGGAACTTCTGAACTCTTCAGTCCGCCTCTTGCTTCAGTGAAAAAAATGAAATCTGGTGCCTGGACTGTACGGAAGGGGCAAAATAGTCTTGTCAAGGCTAAATACATATATTTATGAATTAAAACATGGTTAAATGAAGCAAAATCTCATTATAGCTTATGATAATTGATTAGAGTCCTATTAGAGAGAAGCAAACGATTGAAGTCCTATTAGGGAGAAGCCACCACGATTGGAATCCTATAATAGCCATTTTCTCGTAAAAATTAGTCTGTTACTAGCAGAAGGATGTTCTACTGCTCTGTATGTGCACCACCATAGATGATCCTTGTTTCACCCTGATCCTAGTTACCTTTTGTGTATTCCCTGGCGCATGACACTTCCATATCACTAGTAACTTCTGTGAGTGGCACGTCTATCAGACACCAGAAAATTCCTGCACCGGACACCAATTGTAAACTCACATAGATTTGAGGAGCATCTGTTGGGGACTGGTTTTATATTCCATTCTGAGCTCAGGTCACTTGATTAACAGACCTATAAAAGAGTTATGAGTGTGGCTCTCTTGGCAAGCATGTTACAGCATCTACCATCTCTGCAAATTGATACCATTCCACACTTCCACAAAACCATTTTTTTAACACAAGAAAACCTGACTCTGTAGAAGCAAAACATAAGTCTTCCAGATTTCTTGATACAAAAGTTTCTTGATTAAGAATAACACAGGGCTCACCCAAACTAAAACGCCATGATCTCACAAAACCGAGGTAGCATAAGTTTCAGTGGCTCTAGGAAGTCCTTACCAAACTAAAACGCCATGATCTCACAAAAACAAAGGTAAGTCCTTACCACGAGGTCATCAATACATACTTAATTCAGTGGCTCTAGGAATGAGGAACAGAAGGCATGCATAAGTTTCAGTTAAGACTACTATTGATGCAGAACTGTAGTTTCATGTGTCTTTGGCCATCTAATAAGACTACCATCGATGATGAACTGTACTTTTGTGTGTCTTTGGTCATCTATAATCATTTGTTTATTACCTGTTTTAAATGTATAATTCCATCCTTGTGGAGTTAGGATATTGGGCAGTGTTAATTTATACTGTTTATATACTGCATGGTATTTCATCCTAACTATCTTTATTTTTCTTTCGTTTGCAACGTCTGAAGTTGTCCGTGGGAATTTTTTCTAGGTGCTGGTTGGAATGGCAAGTACAGCATGCTTTGTGATTGTCAGTAAGAATGACATCCCGATCTATGAGGCAGAAGTTGGATCTGCACCCAAAGTCAGTACCTTGGCTTCATGTACTCCCTATATAATAGGTTCAGATTACAATTAGTGATCTGGCTATATCTATACCATTGCATTTTTTCCATGATGTGCACCAATTCACTCTGTTGATACGATAAACAAACTCTGATGTGGAAATAATCAATAGACTGACTTAGTTATGTTGGATCAGGCTCTTCATATCCATTCTTACTCAGCAAAAACTGAGATGTTTAATGGGATGGTTTGCTTCTCTAAAATTTCTTCTGTCGAGATTAAAACTGAGATGTTTCTCAAAGTATACAGATATCCTTCATGCCAGGGATTTTCTTTTTGTTTTTGTTTTTTGTGCAGCATATCCATACTGAATTACTGATGTCTATGCCTAATCTTGACATTTACTTTCTGTGGCAGAAAGAAGATTTGTCTTATCACCATCAGTTTATCCTGCATGCTGCGTTAGATGTTGTTCAGGACCTAGCATGGACCACAAATGCAATGTGAGTATTATTTTATTGTTTTGTATTTTGTTGTCTCCTGTGTGCAAAGAATGAAATCACATCCCAAAGTTATCCGTCTAGTATTTTATATACCTTTTACCTCACCTAGAAACTTTTGATTTTTTACATTTTCTTTTTTTTTCCCCAGGTTCCTGAAGTCAGTTGATAGATTTAATGACCTTGTGGTGTCTGTTTATGTAACTGCTGGTCATATCCTTTAAAACTGATGATGACAGTTCTTTTTTGTTTTAAATGATATTTGACTGTATCATTATCTTTGGTTTTCAAAGTTTGATCATAGCAATATTATATTTTCTTTAACTGCAACTATGACACATACCAGATTCATGTTACTTCATGACTCACGTAGTGAAGATGGAATAAAAAGCTTTTTTCAAGAGGTCCATGAACTTTACATCAAGGTAAGACAATTACTGCTAATCACAATCAGGAGACTTCCCCCATTGTATTCTAGAGTGCTAAGTGCTGGACCCAAGTATGCATTCATAAGTCGATCTTTGGACATGATATTCAATTGTGGTGCTTCTGTTTATCTTGTTATCCTGCAAGGTTGGTGCTGTTGTTATGCACAGTTCCCATGATGAATTCTGAAATATGCATCAACTACATTGCCCTACTCCAACTTAAAATTCTCTTGCTTGCATAATATACATTAAGTTTGTTTGCTGTCACGCAGATATTCCTCAACCCACTTTACCTGCCCGGCTCTCGCATCACATCCTCTCATTTTGATACAAAGGTCAGGGCCCTCGCAAGGAAGTACCTGTAATAAAGGCATGGAAGGTTTCATAAGCTTTGCATCTTAGCATAAAAGCGGGCAACAGAAGAAGCAGAATGTATCACTCTAGCGCCAATTATTTGTGTCATGATCACTTGACTAGCAAGAAATGGACTTATTGTACAACAATTAGGTCCAAACTTCCTGTAATTTTTTTTGGCTTTGGCTTGTAATGACCAATCATGTTTTTTCAGAACTAAATGACTTCCGAGAATTTATTTATCGCAATTCAAACATCAATGGATTGTGTTGTACATGGCAGATCTATAAAAGTGTGTTATCTCCTTGTTACATACGTGGAAATATCACTGATTCTCTATCTTTGCCCTGTTCGTCTGTTGATACAGAGGCAAAAGGCTTTGCCCTTTTCGTCTGTTGATACAGAGGCACAAGGCTGTGCAAATTTCGCTTCTCTTTTTACCCTTTCCTTTGATATATCATGACACTAGAGGTGTATCTGTGCACTGTACAGAGAGATTACTAAAATGAGATTTGATGAATGAAGAGTATCAGTCCACTAGATACACAGCTCCACTGCTGTGTATGATATGGCATTATGGCATAAAGGCCTGTCCTAATTATGTACTGGTGATCACTTTCCGTCAAGGGAACACTGAGCTGACACGACGACCCATCAGGCATCAGCGCCTCCGGGCCAGGGCGTTGGATTGTTGTAGTTCTTCCGTGACAAGTAGTTCTTCCGTGACAACAAGACTCGCCGGATAGATAGATGATGGATAATGATTAAGGAAGGTAGCTAGCGTGGAGACTGACCATTGGCACGACGGTTTCACGTGTCTGGTTAGTTTGAATTCAGGCGTTGAAACGTATACCTGCATTGGTGTCACGCACGACACCGACGTCATGTCTCGTTTGGTTTGCTGAAGATTGGAGGAGTGTTCGACGCCAGCGCGGGCTTCCGGCTGCACCGCCCCGTGGGGCGCCGGCACCGGCGAGCTCGACCACGCGGGCTGCCTCGGCGGCCACAATCGCGTCGTCAGGGCCTTCAACGAGCGGCTCGGTCGCCTCTGCCGCAGTGCCGCGACCTGCGCGCCGAGCTCGCCAACTCCACCGTGGTGTGCGTCGACATGTACGCCGTCAAGTACAGCCTCTTCGCCAACCACAAGGGCACGGTGGGGCCGGATGAAGCCATGTATGTCTCCGTTCAGGCTCCCAAAGCTTCATCTGTCTCTCGTGGTGGTTTGTTTGGTCAGGGTTCAGTGATCCGGCTGACGGCGTGCTGCGACAGCGGTGGCACGCTGCCACGCTGGGAGCCCCAAGCAGGCGTGCACCGACGGCTACCGGCACATCAGCTGGACGGGCTGCACCTGCACTACACGGTGGCGGCCAACAGGATCGTCGCCGATCCTCTGCTTCAGCTGCAAAACGCTCTGCGGCTCTGTTAGAGCTGACTGAGCACACAACACAATGAAGCAAGACATCGCAGGCCATTTAGTTTCATCCCGTCATTCTGCAGAAGGCCGCAACTGACATGACCAATCTCAACTGCTGATTATCCAAGTGCCTTCACTGTTGTATGGATATGATTAGACCAGTTACTGCATTATGAGCTAGCGGTCATAATCATGTTGTGGATTACAAACAACATCATCAAAGTACATAAGCCCGATAGAATAATCATTATCCTAACTGCAAAGCGAGCAACTGAGATGCAATAATACTACATATAGTAACCAAAGGAAGACTCTTATTACTCTCTTCCCATTCTGCCCCCCATGTCCCAGGAATTACATTTAGGACTAAATCTCTAACCAGTACAAACAACAAAAGCCCTGATCCTGATTTCTCTAATTATTATTGCTAACACACCCATAAATCACCATAACTTACAGGATTGACCTACTTGTACACCACTTAAGTACAATTTGGACCAAGCAGCAGCCAAAAGTAATTGTACAACAAAAACAGGACCACGAATGGAATGATCTGGGATGCAATCACTGTGATCCTGCGCACCATAGAATTCCCAACAACCAGCACAGGGAACTCAAAACAGTGATGATCCTTTGTTATTCTCGCGGCCTAGCAAGCCACAGAGAACTTAAAGCACGCAACCGCGAGAAGTAGTCATGGATGGCAAGAAGAGCACGGGAAGCCTGTCGGATCGTCAAAATGCGTTGCATTTGATGCAATGTCTGCTGCCGCAGGTTGTCGGCCTGCAGAAATAAAACATAATTACTCTACAAAACATGACGACCTAAAACCACGTAGATAGTTGAATGACAACATACTGCCCACAAGGATACAAGGAGACGCTCTTACCTGGCGAAGAAAATTCTCGAGCGTCCCAAGTTTGCCCATGGCCATGGCCATCTGACCCATGTAGTTTGCCACATTTCCTGAAGAACCTGATGGACCAAGAGATCCAGCTAAAGTCTCTGCTAAAGATTGCTGCAGTGCTTCCATGCCCTGTGACAAAGCATCCTCTGCTTGCTGGGAAGATTGCTGGAGGTTGTTCAAACCCAGCATTTGCTGCTCAGTTAGGGGCTCGAGGTGATTCGCTAGGAGCTGAAATTTTCCATTATGCATAGAAATCAGCGACCTCACATTTCCAATGAGAGTACATAAAAAAAAGAAGCCTGTGAATGAATACTTCGCACACCTTTAAAAGCTCAGATGGACGAAAACCTCCAAGCCACAGGAAGCACCTTTCAGCAGGTGTCTTCCACATGCCTGAAAGTATATGAAATACATCAGCCTTCGCAGCAACACCTTTGACCTTGAATATTTCATCATAATGTGCCATTATGCCATCTACAATAAGTCGTAGATCACTGTCACTTGCATGAGCATTCACTGCAGTCCTCAACTCATTTATCTGCTTATTTTGGTCCTCTAGCCATCTAGCATATTCTATGTCAAAAGTCAATGCTCCTGCAATGATAAAGATAGCGCTCAATCAAGATAGATTAATTAAATCCAGAAGCACATAGAGCGACACAGATATAACAAACTTAAATCTTACCATTTCCACTCATGGCATGGGTTTGGTCTCCAGAGCTGGAAATGAAGATTCCCTGAAAGTAACATTCAAAGAGTCAAAATAACAGCACAAAGGTACTATTTTTCAAGCACTCAGTAAACATACATGTAACGAAGAAAGAGTTACCTGCTGGCGAGCTTTCTGGAGTTCCTGCTCGAGTTGTGCAAGTTTCAGCTTACTGCTCTCGAGCTGCTGCACATATGCCTTCACCAAACAAAAAAGAAACACGTTAGGCTTTTACTTCTTAGTGGCCTAATAAGAATTCAAAAGGAATAACATGTAGAAACTATGCTAGTACTATTTAACACAATCGAATTACATACGCATGGACAATTAAAAATTTAGTGGAATATGTATTACATGAAGAAGCAGTCTTTTGCCTGTTGCATTTGAGTCGAATCTTAAATGCCAATTGCCCATTAATTAAACATCACAGAAAAGAAAACAGACTCATAATGACATGAAACTACAGTACATAACATGCAGTCAGCATATCAGCAAAAATGAACATATAAAAGTAGATAACCAGCTTATTTTGGTTACATTACTACTAGTCATGCGTATTTGCAAATAGTACTTTACTCAAGCTAAAAATATCATCTCAATCTGTCCGGATAAGGATGAAATTTAGTGATACCTTTTTTCTCAGCCGACTTTTTCTTGCTGCCTCACGATTTTGGGCAAGCCGCCGCATTGTCTACGATATGGAAATTCACAAATGCAATTAATAACAGGCAATACAAGGTTAAATAAGAATTTGAAAAAAAAAAATGAACCACAATATTACCTTTTGGTCCAAAGGTTTGTCAGACCTGTCGGACCTATCTGAAGAATTAGAAGGTACAACTGCACCACTTCCGTTCTCCATCTGTAAAGAACAAAAAAATGTATATAACATCAGTTAGGCATTCAAAATATCTCAACTTTAGAGATGTGTATCAATGATGGATTCTTTTTTCAAAACTTTTCAAGGAGAACAGTGATGGATTTTTTAAGAAAAATTCAAGAACAGTGATGGATTTTTCAAGGTTTAAAGGGTGTGAATATCTCTATAGAGGGAGATGATATCTTAAGCAGATTATTAGTGAAGTAGAATGTGGCAGCCTCTACTCCAGACCTCCAGTAATTTGATACTTCAGAATATCAATTGAAATATCCAGAAATGGTATTCAACTGTTTGGTAGGCATAGTGTGATAGACTTAAGGTACTAGCATAGTCGTATATACCATTTAGAGTGAGAAGAATATATGGAGAATATATAGATGTCAATGTCCAACTGGAAATATCTGCTGAAAAGAATACGATGAACCCTATGAACATCAAGATCAAGAAAAAAAGAATTACCCTGTGATTCCTGTCGCTGTCGTCTAAAACAATTGAGGTGTCAGTCCTTGAGCTAGCATCAGCCATCACTAGCCCTCAAGAACATCGATCACCATAGACAGCAAATCACTTTGCTCTCTCCTTTCCAGTTGCAGGGTGACAAGCAGTCTAGTGTTTCACAGTACCGACCGATGCTGGAAACTATTCATCATCATGCAGTAAAAAAGAAGAAGAAGATTATTTATTCTGTTAAACCATGAGTAGCCTTGTACTAGTTGAGATCCGATACAGGTAACACACAGTAACAGTACAGAGACACTTGTGAAGCTTACTTGTTTCCAAGACGGTAGTACAACCTCAAGATTCATTGCAATCATATGACCTGCAGGGGGGAGAAAAGGGGTCCCTTCTATATTAGGAAACTTAAGTACGATTCCAAAGTTAACACATGGGTACAAAAGAGAAACACGCGTGCACGTTGGTGTACTCTGACTCGTGTGGATACGAAGGAAGCCCCAGCAACAGCAAGCGGAGCCGGACCACACAGCAAGTAGCGCGACGCTACAGCTACTAGCAGCAGTGGCAGTCACTGCACGGGGGAGTTTGTGGGGCACCGCGCTGGGGATACGGTTGAATTGAACTCCCAATTTTTAAAAAATTACCGTGTCAGAAATCCCCTGCTGTTTTTGAACGAGAAGAAATTCGCTGCTGTTACTAGGCTACCAACCTCGCAGCAACAGGAATCGCAAATTGCGAGAGACAGTGAGAGGATTTGGTCTTAATTACTCGCACGAAGAACGACGAGGCCAGCGCAGACCCCACAGAGCAACTGTAACAGTTAGGCTAGGTAGAAGAACAATCCAGACAATTTCAAGGTGGAAGCGAGCTAGCCAGGGCGTCCTTACCGAGAAGGAGAAGCGATGAAACCAAGTGGAGTCAGTGTAGACGGATCTGCACGGACGAATCGATTGGAATGGAGCGTGCTTCTTAACGGCAGAAATAGAACCCGGCGTGTGCGCGGCGGCCGGCGTGAGGGCTGGCCGGAGTTGGAAGGCCCGAGGAGGCTGGAGAATTGGGGACGACAAGGCAGGGCTCAGGGTCAGAGGGGTGGGGAGGGGAACGGAAGCGCAGCAAATGAAGCAGACGTGCGTGCGTGCGTGATGCCAGCAGCAGGCAGCAGCAGTGGGAATGACCTCTCGGACGGCAGGTAGCCGAGCCGTCCGTTGGGGAGATCGCGGCCGTGGAAGGTGCATCGGACGGGCGGGAAGCGGACAGCCCGCCAACGCTGACTTGTTCCCTCTCGAGTCCCGTCCCTTCCCCCGCCTGCTTTCTCGGCTTGTCGTGGCATGCCATGGCCCATGGCCATGGCTAAGCACAAGGGAAGGGACTACCGGCGAGCGGCGAACTGAATCGCAGGTGAGTTCCATTTCCGCAATCAATCTAACAGAAGCGCGCATCGAGCCGTGTGGCGCGGCTTGCTGATGATTGTAACACGCACAAGCACAAACACTCTTGCAGGTTGCAGCAGGAGCAGGAGGAAATCGAGAGTTGGAAATCGCCATGAGAATCGAATCGAATTGAATTGGTAAACGAAAAGGGACGGGAGCTCATAGCTCATAGCGAGGGAAGGACACGATCAGACGGGAGCATGATGCGAAGCGTACGTACCGTGAGCGATCGGCGGTGGGGAGCAATCCTCAGCATGCCGGGCGGCGGAGGGACACGCAGCGCGACGTGAGCCTGAGGCAAAGCGCCTTGAGTGAGAGACGGCGGGGCCGAGGCTTGTGGGAGACAAAACCAAAACCCCAGCGCCGAATTCGAATCCGGCGGTGCTACCGAGGGCGGGGCGGGCGGCAGGGGCACAGACGACACCTGCCTGGCGGCGCAGCGGGCGGAGAAGCCGCGGCGGATTTGGGTGACCGGGTGAGGGAGGGGAGGGAAGGAAGGGAAGCTTCTAGAAGCCGCGTGCCCTCTGTGTTGTCTCTGTTGGTTGTGGTGGTGGCCTGGTGGGGAAGGCGGCAGCTGCAGGGCAAGCAAATGCAAGGCCGCCGAGAGAGGGAGGGGAAAACAAAACTAGTAAAAAAATGAATTGGTGGCGGCCGTCGACTGGGTGCACGCAACGCACGGGTAGGGACGGGAGGAGGTCAGGTGAGTGGCGTGTGGTGGCGTGGCGGGCGTTGGTTGGCTTGCGTAACGTGGCGTGACGTGATGAAATGGTGCACTGACTCGCCTCGCTGGATTAGGTGGGTCGCCATCGTCCGTCTCTCGCCGCCCCGCTCGCTTTCCTCACCAACCAACTCCGCACGCACCGCACCTGAAACCACTCACTCGAGTACTGGGTCACCGCACCGCACCACACCACACCACTATTCCTTCCCCGAAACCGGCGAGGGCATGGGGCATCGTCGCTCGGCCGCCTCCGGAGGGTCCCGCGGAGCACGGGCGGGCAAGTCAAGGAGGGCCTGGGCGGCTGGTCCTGGCCGTTCTCGGCGGCTAACTAAGGCCTTGTTTAGATTGCAAGTTTTTTCACTCTCTCTCCATCACATCACCATCACATCAATTTTTGGACTCATGCATGGAGCAGTAAATGTAGGTAAAAATTTAACTAATTACACAAATTTGGTTTTAAATCACGAGACGAATCTTTTGAGTCCAATTAGTCCATAATTAGATAATATTTGTCAAATACAAACGAAAGTGCTACAGGAGTTAGAATTCTAACTTTTCACTTTTCAACCTCAATCTAAACAAGGCCTAATAAACGGATATATGAATTGAAAGCGATTGGCCGTTTGCGCAGCCAAAGCCAACAGGTGCAAGTGCAAGGATGACTGGACGCCAGCCAGCGCTTCAAGCGAAAGCTGTGAGAGCCGCCTTCTTACCTCGCCTACCGTGCACAAAATGCCTGGCCAACGTTAACGTCGTCACGGGTTACGGTCTTTGGTTTACATCCTGCCCGTAGCTAAACCTCAAAAAGCCATATTCACATTTTATGATTCAACCAAATAAATAAAAAAGGAGAAAGACAAAACTTTCATAGCAAAAAAAATTGAATTTTTTTTACTTTATGATTTTTCTGTGTAGATCTAAATCACGTGGAGTTCAACAAAATTGAATTTTCTATTTTATAATTTCCTGTGGTTTACTATGATTTTTCAAAATTCAGCTGAAATAAATAAAAAAGGAAAAAGACAAAACCACCACTACTATAGCAAAACTACCCTTCACAATAGCAAAAACGCCTTCAGAACGGCTAGGGAGGTAAAATAAAACGATTTAAAAATTAAAGGAAGGTGGTTTGTCCCGTTTTAGAGAGAGTTAAGGAAGCAAAAGCATACTTTCGTTAAAGTTGGGAGAGGAAAAGTGTACCTTTTCTCTTCTTTGCTTTCTTTTCCCACAAGAATGTTGGGCGACCGTCAATGTGGCCTGAGTTGGATCTTTGCAATTGTTGAACAGATTGGTGCAAGCAACCAAGTCACACAATATCCCTTTCTTCGCTGAAACTACATATTGATTGCAGCATGGGATCTATAGAAGATGTGCAAGAACAAGGTGTTTCAAAGATATGAACCAAGCCTAGGGTTGTCAAATTTTAAGAATCACACTACCTTCAGTCCGTTAGATTTAAAGATGACTTATGATCATCATTTTATGCTAGATGCTTTTAGTTAATTTTCGTTTGCAATATTTTGTACCCTCTTTAATTATTAAATGAAAGTCCTTCACTGTGGCTAGCCAGATTATTTTAGGGTCTGTCTGTAGCTTAACCGGTTGATTTTTACTTTAGCATCAATCGGTTGATTGATATGGCTAAAACCAACCGAATCTTGAGGACAAATCAACCGAGAATCAACCTAGAACATCGACGGACGCATCGCTAGTAGCAGGCTAGAGCATTCGCGCGGAACATCACCGGATACAGGCCGGAACATCGCCGGATGCACCCCAGAACATCGCCAGTACCAGGCTAGAGTATTCGCGCAGAACATCACCAGATACAGGTCGGAACATCACTGGACAACGGAACATTAAATGCGTGTCGCGGAGAGAAAGCCCAGACTATCATCGGAACATCGCCGGACATAGACCAAAACATCACAGGAAGGAGGCTAGAACATGGCTCTCAAAAATCAACCGGTTGTCTATAGCAATTCTCTTAATTTAAAGTTCATGGCCGGTCGTTACCGTGTATCTCTAGTGGACCAGCCATGCTTGGGCAATTATGACATTCCATTTAAACTATTAGTGTGTTATACCACATAGGGGGTGTAGCTCATATGGTAGAGCGCTCGCTTCGCATGCGAGAAGCACGGGGTTCGATTCCCCGCACCTCCATGTTTTTTTTATTTTTTGGTTTCGGTAAGTGCTGCACCTTTTTCTTAAAAGAAAAAACACAAACGAACCAGAACTACTGAACCGATAAAACACAGCAAACTGGGCCGCCTAGGCCTTGTTTAGATGGTAAAAAAAAATCGCTAAAAAGTAACGCTTTTGTTTATATTTAGTAATTAGTGTTTAATTATGGGCTAACTAGATCAAAAAATGTGTCTTTTAAATTACGGGTAGACTGTCTAATTAATTTTTTTACCTATATTTTTCATACATACATCTAAAGATTCGATATGACGAAGAATATTAAAATTTTCACCTTTTTAAGGAAATTAAACAAAGCCTAACTCCCTCGCCGAACTCATAAAGACCAGTCAAAAACGTCCGAGGCACACAAATAGGTCCTTTTGCTGCTCTGTCTTTGTGTGAGCAGCTCGGGGCGCTGTGGTGTGGTGGCAGTCACTGAGGAAACGTCCTAGGCACACAAATAGGTCCTTTTTTTTTTGCATTGCGAAATTTGACGATAGCAAGTTTTGTTCCTGCAAATCCACTTAGGCCTTCACTTCAAGTCTTGAACCGATAAAACTCCAAAACCGACTTGGTAACTTTATTGATGACACAAGGAAAGATGTTAGTGTACAATTGAAGGACTAAACTATATATACATATTGGTGGCACTGTTAGGAACTTAGGATCAGGTTAATTATCAGTCTAGCAACCCGTTCGGTGCCCATGGGCGGACCTAGGGCCCGGCCACCCTGGGCACCTAACTGCAAGTGCAATTCAAGCAAAAGTAGCCCAAGCTCTCCCCCAAACTGCAAGTGCAATCCAAGGACAAAATATGATTTTTGAGATATTTGTTCCTTTTCTTTTTTATATCGCACACTGGGTTTTTAAGATGTGTTGGCACAAATGACAAGGATAAACAATATTTTTTCTATGAAAAGACAAGGACAATTTTTTTTATAGAAAGACATGCATAAATATGCATGCAACCGTTAGATGCACATCCAACTGGGATATAGGAAATGCTTGTCAAAACAATATAAATGTTTTAGTCTAAATTAAGGGTAAAATCACAAACACTTTCGCAAAAAAAGCCTAAAAACCTAGGGGCAAATAAAATGGACATATTTGTTCCTTTTCTTTTTTATAGAAAAGTTAACACCATCATGGGAGTATGACTTAATATGAGCAAAGCGTGCTTTGTTTTTAAAACGTAAGAATAAATTCACAAAGTAATAAAAAAGGCAAAAGTACAATTTCGATATGAAAACAGGGGTATAATGCAAGAATCCTATCTGTTCTTTTTCGATGGAATTCGACGGAGAAATGGACTTGAACTTTTCACCTTTCCGCCGTACTCTAGGTTGATCGTCATGCAATTTCTGAATAACTTTTGAGCTGCATGTCGTTTATATGTAATTTTATACTAGTTTAACGTAGAGATAACATTTGCTGATGAAAAGAAAAATAAAACTGTAGGGGGTGCCCAAAAAAAAAAAGACCAATGCAAAACTGCAATTTGCCCCTCCCTTCGGAATCTCCCCAAAACCCCTCCCCAACGGAAAGGCAGACACCTTTTCGTGGCGGTCGTCTTCTTCCCCAAGACCTCCAGCGCCATGAACAACCGCGGGGGAGCACCGCCGCCGCCGCCGCCGTTTCAGCAGTTCCAGTGGTTAGGGGTGAGCATTTACCCCTCCTCGGTCGACCGCGACGGGAGTTCCATGCCCGGGGCCGTTGGGCCATCCTGGCCACTGGCGGCAACGGCGTACGAGATGCCCACCACTCCGATGCGGCCATATCCAGAGGTAGCTGCGCAGCCGAGCCCATACCCTTGGCCTGGGGCTTCTCCATACCAGCTATCCCCGTCCGCGGCGTCTCCGCACCAGCAGCTGCCCCTGTTCGTGGCGTCTCCGCACCAGCAGCTGCGACCGCCCGCGGCGTCTCCGTACCACCACTTGCCCCCGTACCACCACCAGCACCTGTCCGCGGCGTCTCCGCACCAGCAGCTGCGACCGTCTCCGTACCACCACCTGCCCCCGTCCGCGGCGACGCGACAGCGGTCAGTTTACCCGCAGTTCGCGGCGCCGGCTACTCCCCCGGTTTCACCGCATGCGGGAGGCCCCTTGTCTGCATTTGCATTCCCCTTCCGCCCACCTGAGGGGCCGCATGATCAGGAATATCCCCATGAGCTCAACATGGCAGGATCACAGGACTACAGAGATGATATGGTGAGATGGACTTATACTCTGATGCAACACACCTGGCATCGTTCCATAATTTTGCAATCACATAGGAATAGGATGTCAACCAATTGCTTAGTTCATCCCATAGGCCAAGTTCTTTCAAGTCTATATTTCATTGTACCAAAGTAGGTTGCAATCCTTATTGATGAACCCGGATTTATAAAGACATGGTTCCTGTGTTGAAGCGGTGTTACTGCACATAACCTAAAGGAACTATTGCACTTTCAGACATTTATTTGTAAACCTGTTTGCATAGCAACCTTAATGCAATAGGTTTTGTTGCCTGGTACTCTATAATCTGATGCAGAACTAGTATGAAGTTACTGAAAATCTCAACTCAAAACAGATATTGATTTTCTCTCCTATCATTTTTAATTAAGTCGGTGCTGGAAATTTTGCACATGCAGTTACTTTGAGAAAATGTCGGCAGTAGCTAAGATGTGTTTATGCTGAAGAACATGTATGTTATTCAATGCCGAGTGGTATTTAATTTATCTGAAATTCTCGTGGCATTTTCTTTGCAGGAACTTAAGGAAAGGTTTGAGCATGTAATTCCACAAGCAGCCTCTTATATTCCTCATGGAGTTCAAGCTAGAGGTTCTTTAGCAGCTGACCTAGTGAGCACAGTTGATACGCTACTTTCCTTGTTACAGTGAATTTTAGAAGTAGTTTTCCTTGTTTAAAACAATGTCATGTTGTTTTCTTTACACGTACACAGATCTGATGGCCTAGATGGCATGAATCTACTAGAGCAGGCGCTTGGTGAAGCTATTGAGCAGAGACTCTCTCCTCCCCATAGGCATAATATACTGCAGCATCATTATCAAGAGGATCCGCACCGTCAAGCTGGAATAACTCCTGCTATGGTGAGAAAATTTCTAACATAAGATATTTGTTTCCTGTGTGAACTTGATGCAATACTTCCATTGCTTGATGGCACTGGATAGTCTAATGCAGACTAGTATGAACAGATATTGTTTGTTCCCCTGTATCATTATAGTTAAAATGTGTGTATTCATCTTTGTACAGGAATGTTTGCACATGCAGTTACTTTTAAGCAAACTTGATAAAATACATGTATGTAATGCAATCAGTATATTGTATCTGAAATTGCTATGGTGTTTTCTTTGCAGAACTCTAAGCACAAGTCTGAGCAGTCACTGCCACAATTAAGGTCGAGAGGTTATCAGAAAGAGCAACCCCAAGCTCCTCTAGTCTCTCATGACCTGGTGAGCTTAACTTTATGTAAATGTGCTACGTTGCCATGTTACGAACTTGTTGCAGTAATAGTATGATTGATTTGGAATTAATATTTGAAGTTGCTGAGAACTCTGTCTACTAGAAACATGGCAAAGTAGACTGTTGTGCCCCACTTGCCTTAACATCCCAGAATCTATAGCCAGATTCAACTAATGGAAATACTGAACTTTCATACATCTGTCTGTTCAATATCATTATAGATTTCAGCTATGTATTTTTTCCCAATACTGGAATATCTTCACAAATTCACTTTTAGGTGAATTTTGGCAATAGCTAAGATGTGTTATTGTGAAGATGCATGTATTTGACACCTGTTTCAGCTTCACACTTCTTGATGTTTTGTTAGTATATAGAATAGCTCCTAGCTTAAAATATGATGCCATCTCAAAGTGTTTTGGATAAAATTTATACATGAATAGTTTTGATTCTGCTTGTGGAAATCTGTAGCAAAAAAGTAAATCTTCCCTATTGCAAACCGGTTGCATATAATCTGATTCAGAATTATTATGTGAAGTTACTGAAAACCCAATTTAGCCTGTGACTACTTCTATCACACTTTTTAGAAACATGCTCACATACATACTCACAGGATACATGGCAGCATGCTTATAATCTCGCATTCACTTATGATGCCAACAACTTGCTTAATTCATCCCAAAGGCCAAGTCCTTTTAATTTTATATTTCTTTGTGGCAACATATGGGCTGCAATGCTTATTGCTGAACCTGAATTTATAATACCTGAATTTATAGTGGCCCGATTTCCTGTGTTGTGATTTGTTACTGCATATCTACAGTAGCTCGTTGAATCTACCAACCGAACTCATCTATTGGGAACATTGAACTTTTGGACATGTGTATATCATTATTAGTCATTAGTTTTGGGATTATTGTTCAGTTTACAGGATATTTGCACACTTTTTAAGTTAATTTCAGCAATAGCTAATATTTTTTACTGTGATAATACATGTATTTGCACTTGTTGCCGTTTTCTTAGTATAGAGTATCTTTATTGAACATTTTGTTGAAAAGTTGTTTTCTTTGCAGCCCAAAGTACTGATGCAGTTCTCTGAGTACAAGAAAAGCCATCCACTCACAGAGAAGGTAAAGATGTATGATGGTACTTTACAACCAGAATGTTCATCTGACGGAAGATTCTGCATTCGGTCATATATGGATGATATGTTTGGAACACATGAGGAAGGTTTAAGTTGGGGGGGAAATTTCAGCAAAGATGATTTAGTTTGGGACCCGGACACTGGGCATTTCTTCATTAACAAGAAACCTGAACTCCCGGCAACAGCAGATAATGTTTTGAATGATACGTACCGA
Source organism: Themeda triandra (assembly GCA_018135685.1). Classification (NCBI taxonomy): domain Eukaryota; kingdom Viridiplantae; phylum Streptophyta; class Magnoliopsida; order Poales; family Poaceae; genus Themeda; species Themeda triandra. Next base: position 1,132,081 of record JAENPR010000051.1, on the reverse strand, counting down.
TTGGGAGAAGATTTATTGGAGAGCTTTGGTAAGGGGAACCCTAGCCAGCAGCCACATTATATGGCACATCTTCACGACATGATGACAAACCCTCCGGGTGTTGTGTGGACGTCAGAACCAGCTATGAAGAAGTATATTGTATTTATTAGAGCACATCCTGCCTTTGCATTGCCGATGAGTAGACTGCAGCTGCTCATTGGCATCTTTTGTGTATATGATGCTGCGGATTTTACTGAAAGGAAGTCCCTTCGAAGGGTAATCAACCTCTGGTGCAGGCAAAGTAATGATTGGAGAGAGAAAGTGGAACTTCACCCATTTCTCTCTAAGAGGTTTCACCATAAAGATGTAGTGGAGCCAACAAAGGGAGGCACCAAGAGTGAGACAAAGGAAGACACCAATAATGAAGGGAAGATTGAGACAGAGGGAGGAGGAAAGCCACAAGGAGACTCCAATGGTGAAGTCAACAATGAGGATCCAACAAAGGGAGTAAAGTCTAGATACTCTCATCAACCTGTCAGTTTGCTTGAATTCCTTCGTCACTGTGGAGTTCATGGCTACGAGGGTACCAGGGTCAAGGTGAGTATGTGTATGTTGCAACAGTATAACACAATGCCTAATAATTTTTATGACAATCAAATTTACATGTAAGATGTTTTTGGCAGGATGTAAATGGTGACAAGCAACTGTTAGAGTCATTTGAAGAGATGGATATTCTGTTGGCTCTGTTTTTCCCATTCTTCATAGCAGACTTGGTTTTTTATTTTGTTCAATACCATGACAGTTTTAAAAGGTGTGTTTTCTCCTTCCATATAATCATATAATTTTGCAGAAAATTCTGAATCCCACCCCTGGTATCGCGGGTCGATAATCAAGGGGACTGAAAATTGATCTTATTTGCAGTCATGTGATAAATTTGACTCCTGATGTTGCAGGTTTGAGGCTGTATGGAACTCATACGCTAAAGTCGAGGTGAAGGAACTTCAGTTGGTATAATCTTACCTTATCATGCCCTTCTTTAAATGCATATATTTAGATTTTTACCCACAGACTTTTTATTATAGTTGATAAATAAATTAACCAGGCGCCTGAAGCTATTGTTTTTTGTCTCATATTTTCCCTGAGAATCTGCTTGCCTGCGTTTGCTCCCAGCAAGTGCCAAGTGAAATGTGGGGGAAAACATAGCTTATTACTAAAACCGGGTTAATCTGGTTTGAGTTGACCCCAAGTAGCAGTCCTTCAGTTTTTGTAAGGGTTTTGGATTGGATATGTGATTTGGCATATACTTAGCCCGGCTTGCTCAGAACCTTTGACTTTCTGTTTCTTAGTTGATAAACAAGTTGATTTCCTGGTAGATCCAGTTAGCTCGAGTTCCATGTCTTCATTTTTCTAAACTGTGATCATCAGCACGTCAGAATTTTTTGCTGATTTACTTGTCAACAAGCACTATAAAACTTGCTGCTCCTTGTCTTATTTTCCGTTTCCTTTTTTTTTTTTTTACAAAATTTGTGTATCAGCTGCAACAGGTTGCAGCATCCATGTATAATGAGTCCATGACATGGTGCCTAATAATTGTTTATTTTTTTTATTTTCCGCCTTTCTATGTCAGGTACCAAAGTCCTGCAAAACGGTCTGCACCAGTTGAGGCATGGAAGCATGTTAGAACACCTCAACTTTCACAGCTCCAAATGCTGCAGACTCGCCGATTTTTGAAATCTGGCATCCGACCTGTGCTCTACACCAGAGCTTCTCTTACAACTCTTGTTGCCACTTCGGATATAGATCTCTTCAGGACTAGTTCGGATACAGTGACATGAAAATACCAATGAGTACTGCTTCCTCGGATACAGTGACATAAAGATAGGATCTCTTTTACTATTTCGTTTAGATATGTTCAGTGTCGGTGGCATTTAGGTTGACCTGTTCTGCTAACAGATTGCAGGCGGTTTGGAGAAGCAAACATCCGAAGGTTTTCTTGTAGTTAAGTGGGAATCTCATTTTTTGGACATTTTCAGCTGTGTGATTCTGGGCTGGCAAAGAAAGTGGCTGCTGCTTCAGACTCTCCCCGTGTGTCAATTGACAATTGAATTCCATGGGGCCACCCGATCGTCTCCTGGCTCTGCCTGGGGTTCGCGGCCTCCGGCGCCGCGGCGCTTGAGGAGCTGGCGTGCTCGCCCTCCGCGGCCGAATGCCGTGGTGGTTGTGCTGCTCGACAGAGGGGATCTCCCCCCGGCGAGCGGCGACCCAGGCCGCAGCGGCCGGGTTGCTCCGGATTCCGGAACCTCGATCGCTAAGATCCACGGCGCAGCGTCCATGTCGCCGAATGGGTTATCCGCCACGCCGCGCTTCACGACGTACCCGTGCACCACTTCCTTGCCGACGATGATCTCCGAGCGCGCGCACTCGGGCAGCATGTTGTCACTGTACTTTCTTTCTTAATTTTGTGCTTACTATTGTTGTAAAACATAAGGACTCTATCCTAGAAGAAAAGGAGAAGGAAGAATTCTAATACTAGTCCGTTTGTATGTGGGCTTTTACCAAAACTCTTAGGCCTTGACAGGACTATATATACGTGGGAGCTCTATGTTGTAATCATCAATATTCAGAGAAATAAAGAATAGTCTTCCTACATCTTGTGTCTACTTGTTCTACTTTCATCAATCATGTTGGTCGTGAGAGACGGAGAGGGGAAGGTCCTAACCGTTGGCAACATGTTTTATAATACGTTATCAGCATGACAAGCTCTGCGTCGACATGGTCATTGAAGCCGCCGCCGACCTCGACATCGACGTCCATGCCGACGTCCCTGCCGCGACTACTGCGACGACGTCGACGTCCCCGACGTTGTTAGCGGAACTGATCTGCTTCCTCTACTTACAAACTGATCTGCACTGCATCGACATGTACCATCGTCGTCAAGCAAGACATGTCTACGACAATGCCAAACGCCCTACGCGGTATGTATCTACTAACCACTGCCCTACGCGGCACGTGACGTAGATCAAATTGGCATCCAAAATTTAAGGTACGAAATTTGTACACAAACGTCCTATGGTAGATTGGTTTTACCATCGTGCGTACATGGCTATTTTTGTCGGCCACGAAGGCAGGTTGCATGTGGTCGTATATGTGTTGCAGTTGTACATACGCCACCGATTAGAAAAATTGGAGAGATATGCATCTAGCCATGACGGCTAATGCTTTCCAAAACGTGCATGAATCTCGATCAGATTGCATTTATTATGGATGCAACCTCTAATAACAATACCTGAAGTCATGAGTATGCACGTGTGTTAGTCTGAAGCTGCTCAGCACTCTCTTGATCCGTAAACACGGTGAACTCCTGATGAGTCATGTTATGGTGCCGGCCGTATACTAGAAGTATATAATTAATATGTACATATGCTCATCGAGATCTATCTAATAAAGTCAAGAAGACAAGAACCAGCAAGGACATATCTGATCCTGAAGATTGGTCATCATGTGGTTAAAATTAGCATACTTGAAGTCGTATATGGAATTTAAAAATAGAAATGCATATCCATCTCGGGCTAAAACTGTAGGAGATACTGCGACCTGTATGTCGCTGTCCCTCCACTTGTGATAGCAGTTGCAGTGAAACACACATGGTTGGCTTGAAGCCACCACTGATTTTGCCCGAGACCGATTTGAAGCCACCATATATTGTCCGAGACCGGACCGGCTTGCCGAGTTGCCATGAATCGGCACACAATTGCGCAATCCAGAACACCAGTTTTATGTGGCACCCACATGAGGCTTGAAGTCCTACTTGACCAGTAATATATACATTACAGCCCTAAAGTGTGTTGCAGCTAGCAGCTGATAAATTAATTTAGAAACCTGTAGTTTCAATTTTGTAATCAAATATATACATTCTAACTAGACTATGTACAATGAATTAGTGAATTTAGTGAAGTGATGCTAAGCATGCATGTCATCATGGCCGCAAACTGCAAGCTCGCAGCTTTGCCTCAGCCTTGTACAGTGTACACGAAGTACATAGTATTATTTTTATATATGTAGTACGTGTATATATGAATGGCTTTGCATATATGATTGATTCTTCAGATAGAATATTTTTTTGCATGCTTATCCGTTATACATATATGCAATAAGTTGATAAGATTATGCTCTTTTGAATGCATTTATTTATCACATGTTGTGAATTTTGTACCATGAAATTGTAGGAACAAAATCCTGAATGATTACTCTAGAAACATGGTATACGCTATATGGGCTTTCTAAATCCTGCAGACCTTAGACCACCTTTGAGAGTCTCATATTTATTTTTCCTAGCATAATGAATTTTGGGATGAATGAATGTTTGGTACAAATTCTGAAATTTTGCATATACCATAATCCTAAAAATGTTAGGATGCTTCTAAGAATATTTTGAATAACCATCCACTATCTTTTTGCACTTACTACTTGTTTATATGCAGTAAACCTATATACACATGATTTGTTATAAAGATATTTGCATACTTTCACGAAGAAAGAATATCCTGGACTTGCCCCGAATGGCATAATTATTTGTTACCGTCATTATTAAATCTATGTAGAATATTTGACTACCATTGAAGTGTAGTAAACTCTAGAATGAGTATATGGCCAAGAGAAGTAATAAAAGACATTGTGGAACTCACAGCATAAGTAAAATCTCAAATTATGATTATATCATATTGCACTGAAAGTTGAATTTTCAACCTTGTACGCCTATACTTTGAGGTATAATGCTGCTCTATAAACAATAGCTTGAAGCTTTGTGCTAAATGTCTAGAAGACATGATGGTAAATAAGATTTTATCAATGCATATTCTCGAAGAAATGTCTCTTGTGTATAGAATATCATAAAGCAAGATAATACATGAAGTATTTAAATTTACCATTACTCAACATAGAAATTGAGTTGAATTTTTAGACAGCTTTATAAACCAGAATATTATCAATTGTAATAACTTTGAATATGTGACTTGCATATATCATACTCCTAGAAGGAGATCGAGCAAGCATGAAGCTACTAAATGTCAAGCGCTTGAAGCTAAGACATATGAGAATTTTTAAAGAACTTAAATCATGTGCTTATAGATTTGTTTCTTTTGAATTCATATCCTGAAATATTAATAGTAGTGGCAATGGTGCATTAAGTTTTAATTCCCGTTGAATTAAGTGGATTATCTAAACTTATAGAAGAGTTAACGGTTACTTTATTAGCTTGAAGGCTAAGATGAAATATTTAATATTCTTAGTTGAAATTGTTACATGAAGTAATATATGCTAATTTCTCATGGAATAAATTAGATTTATATGTTTCACATATAAATAATTGTCTATTGCCTATCTAAATAATTTTATATTATTTTATCCACAAAAGAAGCCTTAATTAACCATGAAGGTTATAGTTCTTTGTGCACCACTACCATGTAGGTAGAAGAAAAACTGAATTTTCTTAAAGCACATGAACAATTGGACTATATGTACTGGCATATGAATTGCTCCTAGAAGGACAAATTTAGCCAAGAACTAGTACAATCCTAAAAGTAAGTATTTAATATTTTTAGCCCAAGAACTAGAAATTTTGTTCTACCCTATGTATGTGAATTTCATGCCATGACCAATGAATACTAGAAGTATGATTGGATTCTATGGATCATTAGAAGTGATCATTCATAGATGATGCAAGAAGCATATAACTATTTGAAGTAATTATGGCATGAGGGGAGAAATTTTGGGTAAAGACATAAGAAAATGTGGATAATATATATTTAATAGGCATAGCCTTCCTAAATCTATCTTTAAGTGCATGTATCAAGACTTGAAGTTTTGCCCGCGTCCTTTCCGGCCGAGTTAACTTTCTCTACTGCACTAATTGCAAGTAAGCTTGTAGCTTTGCATTTTATTGTTATCTACTACGTTGGACGGAATACCAACATTCCACATTATACACATGCATGTGTATTACTATTTTGTCCTCTCATTGAGCTAAACTATCTACGGTCTTTGCATGAATATTAGCATAGAAGCTATAGTTGTAGCTAGTAGCTACATTTACAACCCCTATAATTAAATTGACTAGCTAGCACGCTATGTCCAATGATTCTTGTTGAACTTAGAAATATGTTGCTTTCAATGCATTGCATGCATCAAGAAAAGATTGGTCTATGGTCATGTAGCCTAAGATCGGGGGAGTAAATTAAATATGTTTGCTCAATGGAGACTAACCCAATTGATTGAATGAATAACTGTGGATATAATATGGTGGATAACATATTTATGATGATTTGGGATCTTTGAACAAAAGGCATCAAGGAAATTTTGCATTAATGGCAATTAGAAAATTCTAGAAGAAATTCCATGTGAATTGGATGTTGCGTATTTTATATATTTGAAATATATGATCTATTTTTTTTAATGTATGAGTACTTGGATCAATTATTTTGGCTAAATAATAAAGAAGCTAGACAATGAAATAGTTTATTCTAAACTATACTATGTGCACATCAGGGGGAGAACATCCCTGAGTTTGAAGGAATGTTGAACATTCGTGCACTATGTGTATTCTAGCTCACTGCATATAATATAGAATAACCCCCATGTTTAAATATGTGTGTGAATATTTCCCATAAATTTCATCATAGCATACATGAATGGGTCTCCGCTTGTAGTTGGAGATACATGAATACGAATTATTGTAAGCCCATCATAGGGTATGCTATTAAAGATCTAATATTGGCATTAGGGGAGAGAGTCTATTTTAAATGCCAAATATTATTTTCGTGGAAGGAAAATGATCTAGAGAAAATATTCCTTGAAGTTTGAAGCAGGAATATTATCACACACTAAGTCAACTATTAGTTTGACTAATGCTCTTGTGAAGCATGAAGCGGAGCATATGCCAGATATTGAAATGAGAGGAGTAATTTGAAGTTATAAACCAAAAGTTTTGTTTACTAGTAGTAAACTAATTATCGTATACTATCAAGCTACAATCTATGGGGACGCCTATGGATTATAGTTTTAATGTATACTTATTGAATAGAAATAAAATAAAACTCCTCCATTCTCATGAAGAGAACACCTCATGAACAAGGTTGAGCACCTCATGAAGAGGATCATCGTGAAGATGGAATCCAACACACTAAGTGCGTACATCATTAGTGTTGGATATGCGAACAATAAAGTATCTCTTGTTTTTAGGAAATGACAAAGAGACGAGAATAATCTCATATTATGAGAATATTGGGAGAAAATAATAGTTGTCGACAACGCTACCTCTATAATTGCAAATGTTTCTCTTATGAGAACCCGGATCCGGAAACAAAGTCCATGGCAAAGTCGCTTGTAGCGATTATATCGGCCGTTGAAGAAATGCAATTGAGGATGAATCTCCTACTAAGAAGAAATAAATGTTCTCGCTATATCTCGGCAAATAAAATGAGTGAATATGAAATATGCGCTTAATAAATGGACTATGAAGATCCACACAATTCCCGAAGAATATAAATCGGAATGTATGAAAACTAAATCTCATACTAAATACTAAGAAGTCTAAGGTATAATGTATTCATGAATGAATGAGTGAATATTAAAGACTCTAGAAGAGTATATCCTAGAAGGAATAGTCATCGAATGACTTTATAGTGAATAACATTATCTCGATTTATGTATATCACTTAATAATCTCTCATGTAGTAGAGTGAGAACATCCTTGAAGGAACTAATCCATGAAGGATTAACCAGCCAATTCTTGAAGAAACACCATTTATCCCTGAAGTGAATATAGACCCGAGAGAAAGAATAGAGAATTCTAAACACCATGAAGGTGTCATACAAACACTCAGAAAGTGTAGTGCTAGCAATGAAGTGTTGATATCCTCTAGATATCATAGAAAGCATAAGAATAATGGTGACTTCGGTATTTAAATTATCCCCTAAATGCCGAATCCAAGGCTGAATTTATTATTTAGTGGTGCAGTCAAAATCTTGAAGATTTGCAGACATACAATTAAAAATCCACTAAGAAAGAATTATAATTTATTCAAGCTTGTATAAGTTTGATACACTATCTAGAAGATATTGAATATTGTAATTTATTTATCCCCATCATCCTCTGAATGGATCTATTACCTCGAAGGATAATTTTTTATTTGTTTTGCACAACTAATAAGTGGTTATTTATGCATGAAGCATATTGCTCTTTGTTATACCCATATAATTCATAAAAGAATTATGAGCCAACTTTTTAAAAAGTGTGGTTTGAATAATAAAAATTCAAAGGATGGCTTTATGAGGGGGAGCAATTTTATTCAATTTATCTTGAAGATAATTGAAACCACTAGAATTATAAAGATCAAGTAGATCTATTTGCTAAAACATGAAAGTTTATGCATAGATCATGAATATTAATATCTATTCACCAAGAATAAAATATCCTGAAGAATATATTACCAAGAAGGTTAAATGTTGTACTCTTTTTTCCTATGTGAGTTTTTACTTGAAGGTTTCTCACACAAGGTTTTTAATGAGACAACATGTGCAATGCAATTAACGAATGCGATGTACTCTTTTCTCCAAGAACCGTTTTTTCCCACTGGGTTTTTCGGGTGGAGTTTTTAACGAGGCATATGCATATCGTGGTAATCGCCCAAGGGGGAGTGTTGTAAAACATAAGGACTCTATCCTAGAAGGAAAGGAGAAGAAAGAATCCTAATACTAATCCGTTTGTATGTGGGCTACTAAAACTCTTAGGCGACAGCGACTATATATACGTGGGAGCTCTATGTTGTAATCACCAATATTCAGAAATAAAGAATAGTCTCCCTACATCTTCACATCTTGTGTCTACTTGTTCTACTTTCATCTACCATGTTGATCGTGAGAGACGGAGAGGGGAAGGTCCTAACCGTTGGCAACATGTTTTATAATAACTATTATATTATTATCATATTGCTTATTCATGAGTGAGTGTTATGAGTGAGTGTTAGAGCAAGGCAGGTATTTACAGTTTTTTTTTACAAGGCGGTATTTACAGTTGTAGGACGCTATACGTTAACTTGCACGTGCGCGATAGAATGAGGTGTGGCCCACAGTGTTGTCTCAAATGTACATCATTATCATTAGTCGTTTTCCCATGCTGAGGGTGCTTTTCGCAAGGCCATGACCTACGCGGCGGACGCTGGAAGTCGACCGACGACGCCAGCTCGCCCAACACCGGCTCGTGTCGTCGGTTGCCTCTTCGTCGTCCGCCGCGACGAGCACTAGCAACATCTCCGAAGGCGATGATTAATTAAATTGATAATACACATATTTAGTGGTAAGGCATCCGTCGCACGATGTGCCTCCGTTCATGTTCTCTCGTTTTTAGACGTGACGTGATGCTCGTAAGGTGTAAAGTAAACACAGGCGAAAGATTTCGACTCTTGTTGGGACGGGGCCGAAAACTGGCGAGCCCAGCCCAGTCCGAGCACACATCGACCCCGGCCCGATCCATATCTCTATATACTCCTAGGCGGGACAGCGCGGCCCGAGGTAGACAGACAGACTAGGGATTGATTGATTCGTAACACCCACAAGGCCGATACTACAGCTGTACCCAGACGAGAGGCATAAAAAAAAAAACACCCACAAGGCCACAATCCCCAAATCGAATCGAATTTCCTTCTGTCCGCCGACGGCGAGCCCCAACCCCAATGCCGGCGAAATCACATCCCCGATCGCGTTCCTTCTGCCCGCCGACGGCGACGGCGGCAGATCATGCCGACGGCGGCAGATCCCGCCCTCGGCCGTGGGTGCTTGTGGACAAGGAGGGCTACATAGCCAAGCGCGAGAACGCGACCACCGCTTCGGCCCCCTCCAACGGCGGCGTCACCGTCGAGGTTTCCTTCTGCCTCGCGGATCCACCGGCCCTCTCCTACCTGTGCGCCCACTGCCCCGATCTCCAGGGTCGCGCCGAGGACGGGGGCTTCTGCTGCGAGCCCGTCGTCGCCAGCGCCGAGGGCGCGTTCGTCCTCCTCCACCTCCGCTTCAACTTCGGACCCAGGTCCTTCCTCTACGACTCTGGGATGAAGGATTACTTCGTCTACCGGGCTGGCCCCGGGAAGCCGTCGCTCCGCTGCCTTCCGGATCCATTCCCGCGTGAATTCAGCCCCCGGGAGGTTGGCTTACTGCCCTTACCACCCTGCGGAGGCGATGGCAAGGAGGGCTTCGTCGTGGCAGCACTCATGCCGCTCTTAAACCCCCTTCACCGGCCTCTTCAACCCTTTGATCTCCACCTCTTCTCGTCACGCGATGGATCAGGGGGATGGCGTACTGTGGTGCCTCGTCTGGACCCGGCGTGCCAGGACAGTGGCAGGCTCTTGTCCCATGAGACTAGCAAGGTTATCGTGCTCGGAGGAGGTTTCATGGGCTGGGTTGATCTCTGGAGGGGCATACTTATCTGCAATGTGCTTAATGATGATGATCCTGTGCTCAGCCTCATCACTTTGCCCAAGCCCATGGTTGCTAAGAGATGGAAATGCTACCCAGGGTTGATTAGGGATGTCACTTGTATCAACAACCTCGTCACGTGTGTTGAGATACACTTCCCCAAGACTGCTAATGATCACCTCCCTGCCTCGTACTGGGACAATACTATTTCAGATTCTGACTCTGATAACGATTCCGACTCAGACACTCCTGTCTCGCGTACCTGGACAGCTACCATATTCAAGAGAAGGTTGTTTACCAGCAACAGTTACTGGAGAAAGGATTCCAAGGTTGACTCTGCTACCATATTGCCCGCTGATGACCTTGATGTGATTCCTGAGCTGCGGGATGCCCAGTCTGGAAAGTTCACCTTGGAGAATATAAACTGTTCAGCCCCAGTGATTACCATGCATGACGATGGTGTTGTTTACATGATGTCTAAGCTGGACAACACTGGTAGCCAGGAGGGGGCTTGGGTACTTGCCTTTGACGTGAGAAAGAATACACTCAAAGCATTGGATCCATGTTCTGTTAGAAGGATATTTGATTTTGATGCCATCTTCTATCCATGTACTTTCTCCAAGTACCTTGGCATGGTTTCAGGTAACACAAGTACCTTGGCTTGGGTATTATTTGCATCATTGTCTTCTGTTCCAGCAACTTGTTAAACCTTAGTATCTTACGCTTTTGATTGCACTAGAACACCATGGATTTATGTGCTAGCAACAAACTATGTTTATATTGGGCGCTGTAACTAGGCATCGAATAGACTTTTGAGTGTTCGTTAGAATTTTGTTCATTGTACTTTTCATGACTTCTTGACTTAAGTTCCGATCATAGTTTTAGCTCTTACATGCTATTTCTTTCCTAAGTTGAATGTGTAATTGGCATGCTATGTTTAAACTGTTGCAGGAGAAGAACCAGTTGATATATCGGCCAACTATCTCAGGAGGTAGTCACATATGTCACTAGGCACACATGTGCACTGTTGTTTTATTCTTGTTTTGGTCAGCAATTACAACTAATTGCTCCTTCGTTTTGTTGTGGCTGAATGCCACTTTTCAGAGAAGAAAAACTTCATAAGCAGCCAGACTTCTTGATTATGTTGTTATTGTCTGTTCATGACCAGCTAAACAAATTTGGTAATTGGCTATCCTGCTTATCATGATTATTTTTTTCTATTTGTATATAAGCGTAACACATGGCATTAACATTCCATCATCGTTAGACAACGTCATGCATGTTAGTCATGTTCTAGACATTTTTTTAACCATCATTGTATTATCTGCTAAATTTATCAGGTCTAGTTGTTCACTCATGTTACTAGTAGCTATATAGGAATAGCCAAACTTCCACTTTGTATCTTTTGACCTTTGAGGCTTTCGGGCTGGATCGTTCTTGGGATCGTACTGGCTAACAATTGATGGTGGACTTGCCATGGTTCCCGCTGCATAGGTTTTTATGAACTAATGAATTCGGAGAAGGGCAAAGTGTAGGAATAGAGGTGGCAATAGCAACAGCATCAGACTAAGAAGTTTGAATATTAAACGGAGCACCCTCGAGCCTTATAGACAAATTACTTTAGCATCAAAGACAGTGCAACTAGCATATAAGACAGAGCAACTAGCATATAAAACAGAGCAATTAGCATATAAACAGAGGAATTAGCATATAAAAGAACTGAGCAGCTACTGTCCATTAATTCAGAAAATCTCAAATACAATACCTTATTTTATTTTTCTGTAATTCCACTATTGGTTTTGATTCAGAAAATCTCAATTACAATATGTTAACTTATCTCAATTATGATATGTTATTTTTTTTCTGCAATTCTGCTGTTGGTTTTGTTTACTTGTACGTTGTAATTTTCTTTGGATACAAGGCGCCATATTTCTATCATACTAATATTACTATTATTTGCTGCTAGAAAAAAGACCTTGCGTTAGTTCTAGGGTGATTAGTTAGCACATCATATTCTAAGAACCATTTAAATTCTTTGCAGAGAAAGCATTGGAATTCGAGATCAATTACAGACCAATATTTTTTTCTACAAGAGCATCATCTTTGCATGGCAGTATCCAAAGAGTAAGTTCTCTTCGTATTTTTGTTTAGATTCCTTTTTTAATCATTCTTCCTTCATAATGTGTACATATTTATGTCTAAATGCAATTTGTCTCGTGCAGATTCTTTGTTATGCTCCGAGAAATAGTGAAGACAATGAAGCTGTGGGCAAATGTATTAGGTAAACCTTTGCAAAGTGTGATTGTTTGTGAAGCAAATAAGACTTACCTTTGACTATCACTAATACCTTTTATTGTTTGGAGCTTTGAAAGATCTAGTACCTTTGACTATCACTAATGCCTTTTATTCTCTAGAGCTTTGGAAGATCTAGAGCCGTGGATAGCGAAATTAACGAAGTCATACATGCCATTATCCATTGATCTTGTGACAAGGAAAATTAATGTTGCCCTTGCATCAATTGATAGGTATGATACAACTTTTTCCATCTTTTTTACCCTCATTGGGATTAAATCAAAGCACTGATCTTCGTCAACATCTTTTTTTTTCTTGTATTTTCCAGCCTCTTGCAAACTTCATTATCTGGATGTGAAGAAATTGGCTCAAATTCAGAGGCTAACTATGATGCCGTGAGCTCAAGTGTAGGATTAAGCCCACAGATAGGGGCCATTTCTATATACTGAACTTTTTACATCGCGGCGCCTGACGCACAACAGTACAAGTGTCTGCAAGTCTAAGGTCCATGTACAAAAAGCAACCTTGATGTATATGATGCCGTGAGCTCAAGTGTAGGATTAAGCCCAGAGCTAGGGGCCATTTCTATATACTGAACTTTTTACATTGCGCCGCCTGACGCACAACAGTACAAGTGTCTGCAAGTCTAAGGTCCATGTACAAAAAGCAACCTTGATCCATGTATAAACATTAAATGGCTTAAACATTGTCCGTTAATCATGCTCGATATTGGTCGTGTTTTGGTGATTAATTATTTATTTCCCAACCTGCTTATCTTAGTTAGCATTGTAACATTGGTCGTGTTTGATGATTGATTGTTTTTCCCCCAACTTGTTTGTCTTAAGTTAGCATTTCTTAGCATTTCAACATTGGTCGTGTTTTGGTGAACCTGTATGTCTTGGGGTTATCTATTTGGCTGTTTGTCTTCCGCATTTTGGTTTCAGTCATCTGTGTTGGCTGGTTACCCTAACCTATGGGGTTGGGGTGGTGCCTCAAGCCCCATTTTGAGGTCATTGGCCCATGCGGCCAGAGGGGGAGAGTACTTCTCAGTGGTAAAAGAATATCCAGAATCTCAGAATGTCACAACAGAAAATTCCTGATGAAACGGTTCATTTAATAAAGGAAATACTCGTGTATCTATTTTACAAAAATAGTAGTACCCCGTGGGGCTCCCAAAACTTCTGATACAGAGTATGAGAAAGAAAATAGAGCTCTGAATTCAGGCATTGATCAACGACCAAATCATTGCCTATGATATATGAAAAGTTGCCAGCCTTGGTCAAGGGTCACAATGAGGATCCTCTAATATGTTGGGATGGAGGAGTCGGCTTTAACCGCATAGGCATGAATTCCACCTGTGACATTGTAAACTTTTTTGAAACCCTGCAAAATGATGGAAAATGTGGATTACAAAGCACAATATTATTTGCATATCGAATGAAGAGTAAGAGCACCCTTTTGCAGGAGTGTAGGTACACCAATTACCTGTGACTGCAACCATTTAGCCACCTGCATTGAGCGCATGCCATGGTGGCACTGAAAAAAAAAACAGATGGCATTATGCACCGCTGCTAATATGATCAATTTACCATTTCAATTTTCTTGACATTAGACTTGTGCTTCAAACATGGAAATCAATTTACCATTAACTCAACACGAGAATACTGTCAGCAAGTTTCATGGAAAAGAATTTACCAGAACGAAAGTGTCCTTTTGAGGATTAAACTCATCTGTCATAACTGGTCCCCAGGTCCCAAATTGGCGGAGCGGTAGAATTTTGAAGCCGGGAAGTGAAGCTTTCTCCCTGCCATGCAGGTAGTAGAAATTCAGCATTGATCCAGTAGAAAATAATTATAAATAAATAAAAGAATGAAACTGAACCTCATCACAATATCATTCCTAGAAATGGAAGATAACTAAAAGTAATATACTAGCTGAATGAAAAAAACTGTATGTCCCAATTCGTGTGCTACATGTATGTGAGGCACACTCTAAAATTCGTGTAGTTTGGATCTTCCAAGTATGATGGGAGTTGACATACTGTATGGTCCATATGAGATAAAGATGCAATTAATGCTTGCTTGTTTGACGTACAGATTTACTTTTGGAAACCATATAAAGTTACTGCAATTATTGAATAATGTAATATTTATGATCCAATTCATTATTTGTGAGATCACGACAATATATGGACATTACTCTCAATTCTCAAATGAGGACAAGTCCCAGCTTTATCCACTCTGGTTAACATATAACTTACACCTTACAAAAAAACCAATGTCATGGTAGCTAATTGCAAAAGTTGCTGATCTTTTTACCAGAATGCAATATCAGCAAAGTATTTGCATCCTCATTCATAAATGCAGATCTTACATTCTAACGACAAAAGGCCACATATGTGTCAAACAAAGTTGTGTGTGTGTGTGTGTGGTGGTGGTGGTGGTGGGGTGTGTGTGTGTGTGGGGGGGGGGGGGGGCACTTATCATGAATGCCATGTTAGTTTACCTATAATAAAAGGGAAAGAAAGTATAATTGTGAAATATCTTACACTTCATCAGGCTCCCGAACATCAATCAATTGAGCCTCTTCGAGAAAACTAGGGTCTTGCATTTTTGTGTGAAGCTCCTCTGGGTCAATGTCTTGTAGTACGCATTGATCCCTGGCATTTAGTAAGGAAGGTATCAGTTTCTGTTCATGCATGGCAAATTACCTACACCCAGTATTTCAATGTTAGTACCATCTACCTCTCAGCAAGAACTTGCAATAGATGCCATCCAAATTTTGTTTTACATCTTACAACTTTGTTCAAAGGAGCACTAAATGCTGCCTCCTCAAATTCTGGTACCTGCTCAATGCAAGATTGAAAGTTCAAACTACAAATGGACAAACAGTACAAAAGTATATAAATGAAATGACAGATCGATGAATGCATGAAAACCTACGACAGATAATTCAGTGCCTTGTAACTTTAGGTGCAAATGCAGGTGACAGCCTTCAGTATACAGATAGTACAAATGTCTCCAACAAGAAAACAAATTAATTTGTGGCAATCCTTTGAAAATTATGTGATAATTATGAGAACCAATCCTACTACTAAATGTCCCGGGGTTTCCACAGTTGAAGAAAAAAAGTGTAGGGCATATTGATCAAATTGGTGAAACTGTGCTGGATATCACTTTTCCCCTAGGAAAATTGCCTTATATGTCTAATGCTTTGATAGTCAAGAGTCAAGACTATTTTGGCATGTGGAAGAATGAAGTGGCTGTACCAAAACAATAAATATTTTTCTTGTTTATAAATTGGTTGCCAATTCTTGACATGTTGCAAAGAAAGAGTAAATCCTTATTACACCACAAAAGTCTTGAATGTCACAGTAGCCCAACACAATGTACTCTGGAGCATCATTTTTTTAGTTTACTATATAGATTTCATCGACACTGCCCAGGTAAAGGAGGTGATAAAGATATGTAAAGTCTAGTCTACTACTGCTAGAAAAACAAGTTAATGCTGTACCATCTGTCCCCTTCGAACCCACCCGAGCATACCACCATTTTCTTTGGATGGACATAAGGAGTGCTCCACAGCAAAATCACTCAAGTCTGCTCCTGAAATGTTCAACAGTGTCATTTCCAATGTAAACGCATATGCTCCCGATTAACCGAAATTATGTAAGCTGAGCACATTGCACATTAAATATCACGGTCCAAACAAGATTAGAAGGTCATCCAATACTACATACAAAGGTAGTTTGAGAATCAGATGGTACCTCCTGCAATGATACTCTTTTCGAGATCAACCAGAAGCCTGACGTCCTTTTCACCAACAAGCAAGTGCTGAACTAGCAATTCTTTCCCCTCTCTTTGACGCTGCCAGCGGCAGTGCAGAGAACTAAGCAGAAAAAGATTTGTTTGAGTTTCTCAATTCAAATTTGTGAGTAGTAACATTCCGAATGAAAATGACCGCAACCAGTAGCCACGTTACATGATGGAAAGTGTGAAACATTCATTTCCAGCAGATAAGTAGCAAAATCCCAACAAACTACACAACTAAAAATGGTAGCGCCAAATTGTCGAGCATATCACTACTAGAATGTGCTAGGACCAACGAATTAATTTGCAAAACCACTACTAGAATGTGCTAGGACCAACGAATTAATTTGCAAAACTAGCTGCACACAATCACTCGCTCCAGAAGCGACCCTTCGGAGCCATTCCGATGGCACATGAAAACACACTACAGAATCTAATGAGCATGGCACTAAACGCAATACTGGGAAGCTCAACAGTACCCTCGAGAAACGCACCCTCACCCCCCAAAGAATCACACACTCACCGCGTGTGGTCGGCCTGGAGTGGCCACCGGTTCCCCCGGGACGCATGGGCGCGGCGGGCCACCTGGCGGAGAGGGAGCCCGGCTGCGTCGTCCTCGCCGACGGCGGTGCGGACGCCAGAGGCGCGAGGGCGGCGAGCGGGGAGGCGCACGCGAGCCTCACGAGCGAGAGCGACGCCGCGGGAGCGGAGGAGGAGGGAGACGGGGACGGGCGCGGGAGCTGCGCCGCTGCGCGGGCCCGGAGACCAAGCATGGCTACCCTGCCCTGCCCGCCGAGGAAGGGGAGGGAAGATTCCTTTTGCTGGGGAGAGCTGGATGCCTCTCGCTCTCTCCTGTCTCCTCGTCCTATAGATTTCCAGCCGGCCCATGGGCCGCCGACACGGCACGCGCACGGCGGCACGGCACGGCCCCAGGCCCGCACGGGCGTGCCCGTCGCCAAGCCTACGGCACGGCCGCCGTGCAGTGTAGGCGGGCGACCCGCCCATGGGCGGCACCTGGCACGGCTGGCCGGCGCGCCGCGGCACGGCCCCGACACGGCCTCGTCCTCTCGCGTTCGTCGTCATCGTCGGCTCGTCCCCGCCGCCGCCGCCCAACGCCGGCGCCCTCTCCGGCGCAGCCGGACACGCCTCGCCCTCGCGCTGCTCCCTCGCCGCGCCGAAGTCCTGCCATAGCTCCGCCGCTTGCTTCGCTGCCCGCCGGCGCCGCTTCGTCGCTCGACCTCGACGCAACCGCACGCGCTCCGTCGCCGCTCGCCGTCGCGAGAAGCTCCACCGCCGTCACCATCTCTCCCTGCGCAATCATCTTCTAGGCCTAGGTCGCTAGCGAACCAGCGCCTCGTCCCCGACACGGCCTCGTCGTCCTCTCGCGTTCGTCGCCCTCGTCTCCCGCCGCCCCGCAACGCCGGCCGTCGTCCTCGTCCCGAAGCTCCGCCTTGGCTCCCGTGCTCGCGTGCTCTCGTGCCGCCCGCGGCACGCCGTGCTCTCGGCACGGCACGGCGGCCCATGTGCCGTGCCGTGGGCCGAAGGTGCCGCCCATGGCACGGCGAGGCACGGCACGGCCGGCACGGCGGCACGCCGCGGCACGGGCAGTGCCGGCACGGCACGGCACGGTGGCCATCTATACCTCGTCCTGCTGCTTCTTCCTGACGATTGAAGAAGAAGGAGCCGGGCCCGGGCTTTGTCAGACGATGGGCCGAGCCTTTCAGCCGCTCGTTCTTACGTGGACTGAAAGATCTTTATGGGCCGAGAAGAAATAGAAAGTGAGCCCACGCCACGAACTGTGGCGTGCACGCGGTCGGCACTCCGGCAGGAGTCGCGTGATGCATGCGTCGGGGGTGGGTGGGTCCCGCAGGTGCACGCACGGCACGGGCCACGGCACAAGAGAAGCACGCATCGCGCGGCAGGCACGGCAGGCGTGTCTCCGCCCGCGAGGATCCCCAGCCAGGCCAGAGATGGGCAACGCGAGCGGCCGGGCGGAAGACCTCGCGGACGCCGACATGGACGACGGCAACCACGTGCGCCGCGCCTCCTCCTCCTCCGCGGGCTACGTCAGGGGCGGCGGCTCGTCGTCGTCCCCGCCCGCCAGCCCGCCGAGGCCGCATTCGCCGCGGATGTTCGTGCCCCAGGTCAGATCGCCGCCGGCCTTCTGGTAGTTTTTGCGCCTCGATCGCCTCCTCGAATTGTTTGGCTCGGCCGCCCGGCGTTCCTCATCGGCACGATGACGTACGTTTATGTAGTTGATTGATCGCTTGGGATTTGTGTCCCTTCTGGTCCGGGCGTTTGGCCTCGAGAGCCTCGAGTGTTTTTGGTGTGAGGATTTGTTTGTGTTCTGGCGAGTTCAAAACCTGCATGCATGATGCGTCAAGGCATTAATTAACTAACTAAAATGTTCAGCCTTGTGTCGGACACTCTATTGTTGCCTGAAAATAACAATCTCTGTATGTGTCTGGAAAAGGTGTATAGTATGTCTGAAAAAGGGGCCAATCTAGTAGTACGCCAACTCCTCTTTTGTATAACCAAGTTTTTTTCCCCGCTGTTACAAGCGGGTTTTCTTTTGCTCTGAGCTATGATAACATGTGTTTACTACTAGTGTATCATCATCACTATCACTTACCTTTATGTCCTTAGTTTTTTTAAAATATAATTATTATGTTTTTAGATTTTTATGTTAGATAATGGTTGTATGCAAGAATGTAGACCTTTTTAGCGTTTTCTTACCAAGGAATCAAAGATTTGGCAGGGCGAGAAATACTGTTCATAGGGACAACAATATGTATGAGATGGTGTACGCCCTCCTATTATTATTGTTGTTGTTATTATGAAAATTAAGGCTGGTGATATGATACTTTTTAAACGTGTATTCTAACCTCTTGATTGGCTAAAATCTAGTTTTTATTGATGTTAACGATGTTGAAGAGTGTATGTATGCACGTGGAATTTGATGTTTGTATTTGTATTATTCAGATTTGGTGGAACAATGCAGCTGTACCCATTCATTAGCAAGTTTTCCAAGGCCTGCTTAATATTACTTCTATGATTCAGTTGTAGCATTCTACTAGCTTATAACATGCATAATTCTCCGATCTATATATCATTTTTCCTGGTAAATGAAATGAAATGGAGTATTTGATATTTCAGAGTCCTGTAACTCCGTTGCAAAGAGCTGCGGATGTACCTCCTCCAGTGTTCAACCAGATATTGATGAATCAACAACAGGAGGATTCTGATGGCCCACCTCAAAAGAAAATTCCCACGTTGCTTACGTGGACTCTTGGAGGGAGAAATATCTATGTAGAAGGATCATGGGACAAGTGGACGTCAAAGTACAGTCAGACAAAAATATATGTCTTCCGTTTTATCCTACGCCTGTGAAACTTATTAAAAGTATAGAGTTTATTCTGACTGTTAATATATACATACATACATGACAGGAAACCTGTTGAGAAATCCGGAAAAGATCACACCATTCTGCTGATGCTTTCATCTGGAGTTCACCGTTATCGATTCATTGTAGATGGAGAAAGAAGATTTATACCTGATCTTCCCTGTGAAACCGACAATACGGGTCAGATTGTGAACCTAGTAGATGTCCATGTAAGTATTCACCCTTTCACAATGATATCTGACTCCACTTACTGTGTGTTTGAATTTGAGCTTTACTGAACTCAACATGCTGCTATTAGTGTTTATATAATTTAAACATACTTAGCCACAAGAATCAGGCAGAATGCATACGGAAATGTACCGTTTATACATGATATAATAGCCGGTCAAGTCCTTTTTCTGAATATTATATTCCAGTCATCGTTTGTTGATTATTACAGACCAATTAATTGACACTAATTGCTCACTGAACTTTTGCTGGAGATAAGCGCAAATTAAATGAAACCACAATTTAAACTTCTAGATTGTAACAGGAAAAGAACAGAAAAGATATAACTGTGGAAAGGCCATCTGTAAAGTGTGGAAAGGCCATCTGTAAAGAATGGTTTCAGTTTCAGCAATAAGTAGGACTGCTCACTTCATGTCCTACTCAGTTGCTCTTGTTTGTAAAACTCGGCTGGCTAGCTGTTGTATGCAAAACTCGGCTTATGTAATCTTAGTTTCTCTTGTTTGTAATCATGCAGGACTTCATTCCTGAAAGCGTGGAAAGTGTATCTGAGCTGATGGCTCCTCCCTCCCCGGACTCCAGCTACGGTTTCCATGTTCCCGGCGAAAAGGAGTTCGCCAAGGAGCCGCCTCAGCTGCCGGCCCAGCTCTACCTCGGCGTGCTGAATTCCCGGAGCTCGGAAGAAGGCTGCACGAGGCCGAGGCACGTCGTTCTCGACCATCTCTACATCGAGAAGGGCTGGGGCGCACAGCCGCTGGTGGCCCTCGGCTACACCCACAGGTTCCGCTCCAAGTACGTGACCTGCGTCCTGTACAAGGCCATCGAGCGGTAGCCATGCCTGATCGACCGCTGCTGTGCTGCCGACAAGCTAGCTCATCCAAAGAGAAAATCTGCAGTGGTGAACTTGGCAGTTCGTTCAGGTTTAGAAGTCTCTCTCTCCTGCATAATTCGTTCATCTGATGATGAACTAAAGAGGTGGGTGCAAATTCATGTTTTTTTTTGGTTGTTAGAGCTTAGCAATTTTGATTCTTCAAACTTTCCTTGGGATAATGATAATATATTACGGCTTAGTGCCGGGACAGTAACTCGGTAAGGATATTGTCATTCTCAGCTCAGCTTATTGACATGTGCAAATGGTGGAGAATTTTACTGCCGTGGTCTGTCATTTTCTAAGCTTATTATTGAGTGATAGGCTACTGCTAGCGCTCAAGCAAATTCCAGGGCCAGTTGGGCCGTTATCTCAGAAATTGATTGAATGAATGAATATAATGAAAGCCCACGAGCACTAGATGACGTGCCAACATCCGAATAGCTACAAATCGAAGGGTTCCGTTGAAAACTGATTGGACTTTTGGCACTCCGCGTCGCAACCGCGTGGGGGCTATATACGTCATTTTCCTCGTTTGAAAAAGGCCAACTACCGTCCATAATCCAGATTCCCTAGCTTTAGGGCCCCACGTGTTCGCATGGTCCGGCAAAAGTCTCTGACCTCGCCTTGACGGAGTTGTTCTAAGTTACCAAAATGTCCAGATTTCTTATATCTCCTTGATAATACTTTGCTTCTATCGTGGAATTTAATCATTTTGTTAAAAAATCCTAAATTTTATTAATGATCCATGTTCAACCAGCTCTCATGAGTACACATAATAAGCCTATAAGTAAGTTGGTGGGTTAGTCCACTTACATCCTTCTTGTAAAAAAATGATGTTATACTTGCAATAGATGATGATAGCCATGCAAACTGACTAGCATTTGAATGTGGCCAAAAAAAAAACATCCTCTTAAGGCACATGGAGTTGTTTCAACAAGATTGAATTAGTGGTTTAAAGTACAAATAGTAATAATTTGTATATGCCAAAATTTTAGATTTTGTAAATGTTTTGGGATAAAATATATGCTACCACTGTTGTACTGAACTTTTGCAAGAGATTCTTAGTATTTAATCTTGATGTTTAGCGTCCGAGAATTTTGTTGTCACTTAAATGTTATAAAAGAACATGCCCTTGGGATTGTAGGAAAAACATGGATTAAAAACCTAGGATTCCAATCCATATGGGTTGAGTTATTGTAGCTCATTTGGTTTGCATATGCAAGGATCATGTGTAGGAAACTTCCTTTGGGTTCATTTCCATAGTTAAAAAACACATCCTCTCCAAACCTCATTGCTTCTGTTTCCTATATTCAGTTCACCCTAACATATATTTGTACATAATTTCTGTTTTTCATTCCTCCATTTTGCATAGACATTCTTGTCATATTTATGTATGCCTTTTTTTTTTACGCTCCAAAGAGGTCCTTCCCTAAGGAGCCTTTTATAAGCCCAGACTTTTTTTTTTTGAAAGGGTTATAAGCCCAGACTTGGCTCAATTAAATCTTACTATCTCCCACTAGAAAGGTAAACCCGTTAAAACACGAACACATTCAACATAATAATATTTTGAATTTTCAACATTTATAAATGTATATTATTTTAAGTGAAAAGACATATGTGCTATTTATAATGATATAGCAATATCATTCTTATTGGCATTAATTATTATATAATACCCCTAAAAAGATTTTCATAATAAAATATCAATTAGCTTGACATTGAATTTTCTTCACGTGTATATATGGATTGTTCTGTTCGAATTTCATCAAAGCAACTTGTATGCCATATTGCCATGTTAAAAATGGACATTGGATTTGAGTTGAGAAGGGAAAAAGAATCGCTCAGGGGTAGTTTGGGGAAAAAATATACTGTATTTGGATGTTGGCGAATGTGACGGCCACGTCTAGTGGAAGCGCGTATAAACCGGGACAAGGAAAATTCCAGCGGACGCAACGCCACTGAACGCTCCCACCCCTTTCTTCCTTGTTTCCTTCCGCGTCCCCGATCCACTCCCCGCTTCCCGCTCCGATCGATCTGATCCTTCCCAACCACCGGCGGCCATGGCGGACCAGCTCACCGACGACCAGATCGCTGAGTTCAAGGAGGCCTTCAGCCTCTTCGACAAGGACGGGGATGGTAAGGTTCCCTCTCTTCATTCCCTTTCCCTCCGTGTTACTCCGGATCTGATCTTCCTGGTGATTTCGACGTGCGCGGCTGCCTGCGTAGTGGCATTGCCGCCCGCAAGGTTGTTTAGATGTGGGTAGGATCCGATCCATTCCGGATCTGCGGCGGGGCCTCGATCGCGTCGCTGTCGTGTGCATTTCTCCCTGCTAGTGGCGGAATCGGCGATGTGGACCTTAGGCTTATCTGCTAGTTTGACCACCATGTCGTCCTCTGTTTGTATCGTTGCTGCGAATCTTGCTCGCTGGGCATGGCAGCGTGGGCGGTGTAGCACGATGAGGTTGCAGGAGACTGATTGCTACCGAGTCTTTTTCAATTTATTATATTAGGCTTTTCATGCTCCAGGTTGACCCAAGTTTGCAGAGGGTTAAAAATTGTGCTCAGCTTGTGCAAGTAATTCTTCTAGTAATTATGTGATCCAGCTTCAACTTCAAACCTGTTTTTCCCCCTGTATGTGTTTGTCAATACCTTGTTCCATAGTCATACTGTGGAGTAGTTGACCCAAAAAAGGAAACCTTGGGCCATACTTATGTTAGGAAAGCAGTAATGCTTAGCACCCTGATTGGCTCAATTCCTGTTGCTATTCATGTTGGATCAGAAGCTGATGATTTACCATTTAGAAACTTCCCTGCTTTCCACATAGCATTGCAAACTTTTTGACTAATATATTGCCCCTTTTGACATCTTGATTTATCCCCCTAGCTTGCCAAACTATGTTCTCTCTTAAGTAACTATTTACCTAGTTATAATTATAATAATTACAGAAATGGTTGTGCATATTTTGTACAGGTTGCATCACGACCAAGGAGCTGGGAACTGTCATGCGTTCACTGGGGCAAAACCCTACAGAGGCTGAGCTCCAGGACATGATCAATGAGGTTGATGCAGATGGCAACGGCACCATTGATTTTCCAGAGTTCCTCAACCTTATGGCTCGCAAGATGAAGGACACGGACTCTGAGGAAGAGCTCAAGGAGGCCTTCCGTGTGTTCGACAAGGACCAGAACGGCTTCATCTCCGCTGCCGAGCTCCGCCATGTCATGACAAATCTTGGTGAGAAGCTAACTGATGAGGAGGTGGATGAGATGATCCGTGAGGCTGATGTTGATGGTGATGGCCAGATCAACTACGAAGAGTTTGTCAAGGTTATGATGGCCAAGTGAGCCACAGAACCATAATCTGAAGGCAGAGAAGATTGTGCATTGCATATTATTACTTTATTAGTCAAGATGCAACTCTTATTTCATCGACTTCCAGTGAAACATTCTGCTAGTTGTAGTTGCTGAAAGGCAATGTAGTTCCTGATTTGTTCTTCCCTCCAGTGTGTTTTCAGAACTGTTGTTTCATGTAAACCTGTAATGAGTGCGCTCCCTGCTGTGTCTTGATTGCAATTGAAACAATATGTAGTTATATTCCACCTCCCCCACCCCCACCCACAGACATCAACTTCTGATTCACTCTGTTAGTATCAATGGATGGTCCGTTGTTTTTAATGCGATGATCTGTGGTTACCGCGACAGATGCAAATTTATTCCAAACTGCTGACTTGTATTGTTGGTTTAAGATGCATGATGTGGACTATTCAAGATGCTCTTTGTGCTAAGTGAATGCAGTCTCGTCCTTTTTGTTGCTGGTTTGGTTGCAACTATTTGTTGTTGGGTGAAAGCGACATGCAGCCTTGGAGTGGTAGGTACCAGCTACCACATATCCAGGCCTTCTTAAGGCCTCAGGTTTCTTGCGTCACATGCCCTCCAGCTCCAGGTCATCTAAGGTCTCAAGTTTCTTGTGCTTGTCAAAACTTGCTCTGTGCTTGGGAGAGTTGAGCTCATGGAGCAGGAAAAGAGAACCAAAGTGCTGTGCCTGCATGGCTTCCGTACAAGTGGGAGTTTCCTGAAGAAGCAGATCAGCAAATGGCACCCTTCCATATTTGAGCAGTTTGAGATGGTTCTGTGCTGGATCTAATGATCTGATCTAATTGGTTCCCTTCTTTGTCTTGTTCTTGAACATTTTTTTTTGTTTTTTTTAAAGGTATTCCCTGATGGCATATTCCCAGCTGGTGGAAAGTCAGAGATAGAGGGCATATTTCCACCGCCATACTTCGAGTGGTTCCAGTTCAATAAGGTCAGTGCTTTAGTTGGAACCAAACTGAAATCAGCTCTTCTCATGGCATTCTGATACCTGAGTTGTATTTCAGCTACAGTTTCATCACCATCTGTGCCTTAGCCATTGTCTATTGATGTCAAAGATGGAACACTCCTTTCTTTTTGTGCTGTAAGACATCAGTACTTGCATGTTTTCCATGCAGGAATTCACTGAGTACACAAATCTGGACGAGTGCATTTCATATCTATGTGATTACATGGTGAAAAATGGGCCTTTTGATGGCCTGCTTGGATTCTCCCAGGTAAAAATGGAAACCGGAAGTTCTTCTACTGAGCCCTGTTTCTTTGGAATTTGAGTTTATTCCTGAGATTCTCTAGTGTAAGATAATATCTGCATGTAAACTAGAATTGTGGCCCCAGCTTAGTCTTGCAGCTTATGTATCCATTCCTCTTTCCAGGGCGCAACACTTTCAGCCCTTTTGATAGGCTACCAAGCACAGGTAATTTTTGCTCCTAAAAATCCGTAGTACTTGTTGTCGGGTACCTAGATTAGGGGGTCCTAAATCAGGTACGTTAGAGGAAAATGACCCAACCCGTCTTACCTTTAAATCTCCCGAGAATTAACCAGAGAAACCCCAATCCTCCTCACACTGGGCCGGCCCACTACTAGGCCCGCAAGGCCTCAGAGACCTGCTGGCTCAAGCAACGGCCGCTCACCCGCTCGAGAAATACGGAAACCGCTCGAGCGTACGACTGCCGAGACGATGGCGTAAACCGCTCGAGCGAGCGACCGCTCGAGCGGGACGGAGAACGCTCGAGCGAGCAGCCGCCGAGTCCGCCCACAAACATTACCTATCCAAGACACGCACATGGCTGCGATATGTAATAGTGGGAAGTATGCTTGCTCCGCCTAACCCCATGGCTACGGTGCGCGGCATGGAGAGAAGAACGCCGGTCACTTCTCCTATTCCGCCGCCCATACCCGGATACGGGCATGCCGGGCAACACTATTGCACCACGTCGAGTACGTGGCGCGAGCGGCATTCCCTCCCCGACGCCGTCGTCAACACTCGTGCCACCAACTACGTCGTTCCGTCCCGTCGCTCGGATCACGCCCTCGAGGCGGCTACCAACCACTCGAGGAATGGTAACGGACGCAACTGAACAAGGGACGCACGGTGTTCCGTCTTTCCCACCTCGACGACCATACCGCGGGGTTCCGGCGCACGTGCTCGACTACGACGGTAGCCCATACCTCGACTACGTCGGACCACGATCGAGAAGGACCGGCGAGGCCATCGTCGGCCATGCCGCTACGAGCTCGAACCGGACCGGAGAGAGCGTCTACGGTTCGGCGACTCGACACGGTGCATGTAGCTCGACGTCACGCCACGACATGCCCTATCTACTTTGTATTCCCGAGCCTCCCTTGGCCTATAAAAGAGGATGCCGGGCCTAGTCTAGAAGAGGTTTTTTCGGACGCCTTCATTCACAACACATTTCCAAGCACGCTAAGTCTCGGGACTCGCTTGTATTCACCCTGTACAAGCACCCCGGTGCAAGATAATACAAAACTCTCCCCTCTGCGGACGTAGGGCACTCTTTGCCCGAACCGGGATAAACGATTGTGTCCATCTTGCATCACCATTCGGATTAGGGAGCACGCATAGAAATTTACTCGTTGGTGTAATACCCCCCGGGTACGAAACACCGACAGTTGGCGCGCCAGGTAGGGGGCTCGCGTGTTTTCACCCGATTCCCGCCATTTTCCGGATGGCATCACCCACTCCTTCGTTTCCGTTCGCCACGGTGATCTGGTTTGGAAGTCTAGAGTTCGTGTCGCTCGGCCCAGGCCACGACATGACTCTACTCTCGATCGGTGAACCAGGAGGGGGACGCTCGTCACCCCCGCACGCTGGTGGGGCCGCGTGCCGACCGCGCCACCATGGCTCGCCACCACGTCGCCGACGCCACCAGCATCGCCATCACGGCCAGCAAGCACAGAGCCTTGAGCACCCCGCTCGTGTGCCCTCCCTGGCCCGGATGCCCAACGCACCCGCCGAGGTGCCAAGTGTGCGGCGGGAGGTGCCACATGGACAGGAGTCCTTGACGTGGACCCTAGCTTCACGTTTGCCATGCGCTCGTCAAGAGAGCCCGGCGTAGCGCCTCGAGCGCGCGCACGGCCGACGCGTCGCCCAACCTCGCTGGCCCCGCACGGGATCTACCGAGCTCATCGCAGGCTCCCGTTTGGGTTTACTAACGCCGCCACCACGTATGCCAACGAGATCCGGTCGGTCATGGGACCGCGGGAGGAGAGCCCCGGCCCCCTCCGTGTCACCATGGACTGGAGATCGTATGGCCGGCGTCGGTAGACCGCGGGTTTGACGAGCACACCGCTCACAACGCCACACCGCGGTCGGGGATATGCGCCGCGGATCGAGGAGAGAGAGCACGGGGAGGCCCCGGACGCCGTCCGCCGCTAACCCGACTCCGATGACTCGGACTCGGGGTGCTATGACCCGGCTCGCGAGTGTTTTCATCTCAACGACAACGTTCCGTCGGATGAGGAGACCGAGAGATGGCGCCGCCGTGGCCGTCCCTACAGCCAACCGGCAGACGTGACCCCGGCGGTCGGGACGTCGGCGGCCGCGGCCAGCCCCGGGTGATTGAGCCACGCGGACCGCCACCACAAGCCCAAGATAACCGGCGGCTCCGAAGACGACGCTCAAGCGGCACAATGGGCTCGGCTCGGGAAATCGCGGCCAAGATGAATGAGGAACGCGCAAATGCTGGAACCGCTCAAGCGCGCGCTTGGAGCGGAACCATCCGCCCTCCTCGAGCTCTTGGCGCTCGAGGAAAGGCGCGAGACGCCTTCAACCGCATCGTCAACGACGGGCGGCCGGAAGCGCCACCCGAGCCGGCCCATTTCCTCGAGCAAGCCGGGAATGTACTTGCGGCGGCTATCTTGCCGCTGCGGGACATGCGGCGCCCTCGAATCCGCATGCATTACGGATACGAGATGAGATCCAAGGGCTCCTCCAAGTCGCGGCCGTCCAGCGGGCCGAGAGCTCGGCCTCGAGACGGCGTGAGGTAGCCCCGGAACAACCACGACACGAGCGGGAGGGTTCCGTCCACCGGAGGCACCCTCGAGGTGGTAGAGCACCCGCTCGAGAACGCATCCTCGACAACCGCGCGCTTCAAGATGCGCGTCATGACATCAACGACAACCGACGACGCAAGGCTGCGGGTGCCGAGGACCGTGGCTACAAGGCCCGTCGAGGGGACGCTACGACAGCGACGAAGATCGGCAGACTCTCGAGCCACCAGGCCCTCGAGTCTTCAGTCGAGCTATCCGCAACACACCGTTGCCAAACCCGTTTCGACCCCCCACGAGCGTGGTCAAGTACAACGGGGAGACCAAGCCAGAACTCTGGCTGGCCGACTTCCGGCTGGCCTGCCAGCTGGGAGGGGCTCGAGAGGATAAGGCAATCATACGCCAGCTCCCACTGTTTCTCTCTGACACCGCTCGACGGTGGCTCGAGGAGCTCCCCCATCAGATCCACGATTGGGCCGACCTAGTCCAGATTTTCGAAGGGAACTTCAAAGGCACGTACGTCCGACCCGGAACTCGTGGGATCTCCGTAATCGCAAACAAAATGCCACGGAATCTCTCCGGATTTTGCTCGACGTTTCTCCAACCGCGCACCGAGCCGCCGCACATCCCGGACCACGACGTCATCTTGGCGTTTGTCTCGTGCACCACGTGCAAAGAGCTCGTGCGAGAGCTCGGGCGCAACCGCCCAAAGACGGTGAACGAGCTCATGGACGTCGTCGCCGCGACTACGCCGCGGCGACGAGGCCGTGGGGCCTTCTTTGGTGGGGGCGAACAAGCCCGCGCCGTCCCCGTGGAGGCGGTGAGGGCTCGAGCAAGGACCAAAGAAGAGCGGGAAGAAGAAGAAAGGCACCGGCAAGGCAAGCGCGCGGTCGTGGAAGACGAGGTTGCCGCAGCCCGAGCGCAAAGCCTAGACCCTCCGGATGGGGGCGTTTTCGACAAGATCTTGAAGCGGCCGTGCCCCTACCACAAGGAGCCGGTCAAGCATAACCTCGAAGACTGCCGTATGCTTCGAGGTTACTTCAAGAAGCTTGGCATTGACAAGGACGATGGCAAGAAGGATAAGGGTGGCGAGGATCGAGCCAACGACGACGACGACGGTGGGTATCCGCCCATCACCGAGTGCTACATGATCTACGGCGGCCCGACCACCCAGATGACACGCCGAGAGCGGAAGGCCGAGCGCAGGGAGGTTTTCGCCATAAAACCCGCCACGCCTCAATTCCTCGACGGTCGGATGCTCCCATCACGTTCGACCGTGATGATCATCCGACCATGTCACCAATCCCGGCTCGTACCCTCTCGTCGTCGCGCCGATCATCCTCAACGCCCGCTTCACCAAGGTACTCATGGATGGAGGTAGCGCCTCAACATCATCTACATGGAGACCCTCACGTTGCTCGGCCTCACTAGAGCCGATCTCCGGCCCGAGCGCCGGGGCTTCCACGGGGTGGTCCCCGGCAAGAAAGCGCTCACGATCGGCCGCATCGACCTCCCCGTCGTCTTTGGGACACGCTCGAACTTTCGTCGAGAGGTCTTAACTTTCGACGTACCCGGTTTCGAGGGACGTACCACGCTATCCCGGGCGGCCGTGCTACACAAGGTTCATGGCGATCCCCGGCTATGCCTACCTCAAGCTCAAGATGCCGGACCGAAAGGAGTCATCACCGTCGGTTCCACGTACGAACACGCCTACCACCGCGATGTGGAGTGCGTCGAGAACGGGAATCACCGATGAACGTGCTGGGAACATCGAAGACCTAGCCATGATGCTCGATCACATGGCGGCCGGAGCCTCTCCTCCAACACCCAAGCGACAGCCGGCAACTTTGACCCCGCCGACGACACCAAGAAGATTCCGCTCGATCCAAGCTCCTCGGGGAAAAGACGCCGGTCATCGGCGCCTCCTTAACAAAATAGGAAGCGGTGCTCGTCGACTTTCTCCGCGCAAACGCTGACATGTTTGCGTGGAGTCCCTCGGACATGCCCGGCATACCGAGGGATGTCGCCGAGCACGCCTTGGAGATCCGTCCCGGTTCAAGACCCGTCAAGCAACGCCGCGCCGCTTCGACGAGGAGAAGCGTAGGATCATCCGCGAAGAGGTCGAGAAGCTCGAGAAGGCCGGATTCATCAAGGAGGTACATCATCCCGAGTGGTTAGCTAATCCCGTATTAGTAGAGAAAAAGAATGGGAAAATGAGGATGTGTGTAGATTACACTAGTTTAAATAAAGCATGTCCCAAAGTCCCATTTCCTTTACCTCGAATAGATCAAATCGTTGATTCCACTGCGGGTTGTGAAGTACTTTCTTTCCTCGACGCCTACTCGGCTACCACCAAATCAAAATGAAGGAGTCCGACCAGCTCGCGACTTCATTCATCACCCCCATGGGCATGTATTGTTATGTCACAATGCCTTTCGGCCTTCGAAACGCCGGGCAACATACCGGCCGCATGCTCCATGTCTTCGAAAAACACATAGGAGAGACCGTCGAGGCCTACGTCGATGACATCGTTGTCAAGACTCGAAAAGTAGAAAACCTTGTCGAGGACCTCAAGTTGACGTTTGGATGCCTCCGGCTAAGAACATCAAGTTGAATCCCGAGAAGTGTGTCTTCGGCGTGCCTCGAGGCATGTTGTTAGGGTATATCGTCTCCCGGCCGCGGCATCGAGGCCAATCCCGAGAAGGTCGCGGCCATCATGAGAATGGGGCCGATTCGAGACCTAAAAGGGGTACGAAAGATCACCGGATGCTTAGCCGCACTCGCCGGTTCATTGCGCGCCCGGGAGAAAAAGCTTTGCCTGCACCGGCTCCTCGGAAAATCCGAGCACTTCACGTGACGCCCGAGGCGGAGAGGAGGCCCTCTCGAAATTGAAGAGCATGCTCACATCTCCTCCCCGTGCTCGTGCCGCCTCGACCGGCTCGAGACAGTCTACCCGCCGAATCCCTCCTCCTCTATGTTGCCGCAACCACTCGGGTGGTCGGCACGATCATAGTGGTCGAGAGGCGAGGAAGAGGGCACGCGCTCCCCGTCCGGCGGCCGGTGTATTTCATCGCTGAGGTGCTCTCGGACGCCAAGGTTCGATACCCCCATATCCAAAAGCTGCTCTACGCAATCGTACTCACCCGTCGAAAACTCCAAGACTACTTTCTTAGCCACCCTAAGACGGTGGTAACATCATTCCCACTTGGGGAAATTATCCAGAACCGGGAAGTCGTGGGTCGAATCGCCAAGTGGTCGGTCGAGCTCATGGGCGAGACCATCACGTACGCCCCACGAAAGGCTATCAAATCTCAGGTGCTGGCTGACTTTGTCGCTGAGTGGACCGACGTCCAACTCCCCTCGGTCCCGATCCAGGCCGAGCTATGGACCATGTACTTCGACGGGTCACTTATGAAGACAGGAGCAGCGCGGGGCTTGCTCTTCATCTCACCTCTCGGAGTACACATGCGTTACGTAGTACGCATCCACTTTGCCGCCTCGAACAACATGGCGAGTATGAGGCGCTCGTTAATGGGTTGCGCATTGCCATCGAGCTTGGGGTCCGACGCCTCGATGCTCGGGCGACTCGCAGCGGCTTGTCATCAACCAAGTAATGAAAGCCTCGAGCTGCCATGACGAAAAATGGACGCATACCGCAGCGAGGTGCGCAAGTTGGAAGCCGCCTATGGTCTCGAGCTCAACCACATCCCAAGGCGCTTCAATGAGGCCGCAGACGAGCCGGCCAAAATCGCTTCATCTCGAGCGCCGCTACCACCGGACGTCTTCTCGAAAGACCTCCATGAGCCATCCGTAAAGTGGGACTCGGGGCTGGGCGGACCGCCGTTGAGCCCCCTTCGACGGGGGCCACGATCATGGAGATCGACCAGCTACGAGCCCGCCAACCGACCGGCGTGCACCATTCCTCGAGTATCTCATTCGAGGGGAGCGCGAGGATCGAACGGGGCGAGACGACTAGCTCGTCGAGCCAAAACTTACGTCCTTTACGGAGACGACAGAGAGCTCTATCGCCGGAGCCCAACTGGCGTACTCCAACGGTGCATCTCGATCGAGGAAGGCAGGAAGCTACTCAGAGACATGCACTCGGGAGCTTGTGGTCACCACGCCGCGCCAAGAGCCCTTGTTGGGAACGCATTCCGGCGAGGCTTTTACCGGCCCACCGCAACCGTTGACGCCATCAAGCTTGTTCGAGCGTGTGAAGGATGCCAATTCTACGCCAAGCAAACGCATCTTCCAAAGACACGCGCTCCGATGATCCCCCTCACATGGCCATTTGCGGTCCGGGGGCTCGATCTCGGTCGGACCCCTCAAAAAGACGACGGAGGCCACACCCACTTGCTCGTGGCCATCGATAAGTTTACCAAGTGGATCGAGGCCAAGCCTATCACTAACATCCGCTCGGAGCGAGCGGTCGAGTTCTTCACCGACATCATCCATCGCTTCGGAGTCCCTAACATCATCATCACCGACAATGGCACCCAGTTCACGGCAAAAAGTTCTTGGACTTCGCGATCGGAACCACATCCGTGTGAACCGGCGGCGCCGCCTACCCTCGAACTAACGGCCAAGTCGAGCGCGCAAATGGCATGATCTTGCAAGGTCTAAAGCCAAGGATTTTCCAACGCTTGAACAAACACGGCAACAAGTGGGTGACCGAACTCCCATCCGTCCCGTGGAGTTTGCGGACGACCGAGAGTCGAGCCACCGGTTCACCCCGTTCTTCTTGGTCTATGGGTCTCGAGGCCGTCCTCCCCACCGACCTCGAATACGGGTCCCCGACTCGGGGCCTACAACGAGCGGACAAATCTGAAAGACCGGCAAACGCCATCGACCAAGCCGAAGAAGCTCGAGACACGGCGCTCCTACACTCGCGCGCTACCAACGTGGCTACGGCAATATCACGAAAAGAATGTGCGCAAGAGGGATTTCAACGTCGGCGATCTCGTGCTCCGTCGACGCCAAGATAACAAGGGGCGCCACAAGCCGACTCCTCCCCGGGAAGGTCCGTTCATCGTGGTCAAAGTGTTGAAACCAGGGACGTACAAGTTAGCCGACGGAAAAGGCTCGACCCTCACCAACGCGTGGAACATCGAACGCCTACGTCGCTTTTTCTCCTAGGCCTCGATGCCTTGTACATATTTTCGCTTAAAATTTTAGCGCTCGTATGAGTAAATAAGTCAATTTCTTACTTTTTGTTCATACGCAAGGTGGGCTCGACTTTGTTTCCACGAAGTCAAGCCCCCTCGGGCTAGACCGGGGGGAACCCCCCGAAGTCCTCGAAAAACGCCCCTAGTTTTTTCAAACAAACGGCTCGACGTAATCTTTCCCCTCCTCGCCTCGAAACTTTTCGAAAGCTAAGTATTTGCGTTACCTCGAGCTCGTCGAGCCGGGGCGATCGAGCACAAGGCTTCCCACGCTTCCGAGCTACGGCACCTTAACTCATCCCCTCGAAATGGTCCGAGCACGGCGCCAACGCTTAGCTAAAACAAAGTAAAGGCGGGAAGTGGAAAATGACATCAAGCGCAAGGAGAAAACTAGAGCATAACGATTAACGATTATAAACATCCGAGTATGACGGTTCAAGGCCACTTGGGCCACTCCCATAACCAAAAATACTTGTTTTCTTACAAGGGCCTTGTTGCCCAGTTACGGCTCGCAGCCGGTTGGAATCTACTCTACGCCCGGCGGGAGGACTTCATGCGCAGATCGCCTCCAAGACGGGCGCCGGTTCTTCGCCTCGGCCTTGAGCCGCTCGATCCGGGGTTGACCCCTCCTTCTTGCTCGCCCTCGACGTAGGCAAAGCCGCTCGCCACGGCCTCCATCCCGGTCCGGCCTCCTCCCTCGAGACGCCGAACCCCGAGTAGAAGATAGCCATCGTCCGGCGCACGCGAAGACGAGGGCATCTCGGACACGGCCCCGCAGAAGCGCCGAACTCGACGACTCGGTTGGCGTACCCACGGCCGGCGTCCGGCCCTCGACGTCCACCACGGCGCGAAGCCCCGCTTGGCGCCGAGGGTGTCGATGGCGCCGGTGATGCGGGCCTTGGACGAAACCGCGCCATCAAGCAACACCCGGGTCGCCTTGCGTCCTCACGCGCACCCGCCAGTCCGCCTCCAAACCCGAAAAGATGACAAGAATCAAGTACTTAATCGGTACTCGAGCAACCCGTATAAATCACGCACGAAAAAGGACTAAAAGACTCGAGCACTCACCGGTCAGCGGGTCGAGAGCCTTTGCTCACGATCGAGCGCCCGCGTAAGTTCACCCTCTTTTCTCGGAGGACGCGCTCGACGTCGTGTTTCTCCACGCGCAGCCTCCTCATAAGCCCCGCCGGCACCCGGATGGCAAGGTCCTTCGTCGTCATCTCTAGGCGGAGATTTACCGCTTCCGTCCGGAGACCGCCGGCCCGCTCTTTCTCCGCTTCAAGCGCGCTAGCAAGGGCCTCTTTTTCGGGCAGCCACTCGGGTGACCGAGGCCCGGAGCTCCTTCACGTAGGCCTCGACGCCGGCCTTCTCCTTCGGAGCCGCTCCATGTCCCGCCGCTTGGCCTTGTAGCCCGGCGGCGCGGCGGTAGCCGCGTCCCGCTTGAGCCGCTCGAAGGCCGCATGCGGCGCATAATTCCGCGAGCGGTCTCGGCCTCCCGCGCGGCCCGAGCGAGCTTCACCCGCGCTCCGCTGCCGCCCGGCCTCCTGCGCCACTCGAGCGAGTTCATCGTGGGCTTTCTTGGCATCCTCCTTGGCGGCGTCCGGGCGGCGTTGGCCACTCGAAGAAGCCGGGCGGACGGTGCGGCTACGCCTCGATCCCGCCCCAAGCGCACATACCGCCGGATTTCGTCCTCACTCTCACGAGAGCGCGGATGTGAACCGACTTGGCGTATGAACGGCTTTGCGCCGTCTAAGCCACGAGAGAGGAAAAGTCAAATACAAGTAGCGATAAGTCAAACACAAATAAAAGGGAGTCGTGCTCGAAGGTACTTACGTAAGAAAGCCGGGCGGTCCCTCGGAGACGAGCGACGAGCGGCCTTCGGAGCGTGTTCAAGCCACCGACGGCGCTCCTCGGCCTCCATATGCGCCTCGAGCTCCTCGATCGTTCATCACGATCGCGGGGGCCTCGTGGTCGAGAGGGTCGGGGGAGCACCGGCGGCGGCCTTTCCCGCAAAGGGAATTCCTCCCGCATCTCCTTGTCGACGGAGGAGTGGAGTCTCCTCACCGCCTCCAAATCGACGCCCGCCGTCACCACCCGCTCGCCCGGGCGGTCGGACGTTGCGGCGAGCCCCGGGAAGAGGACGCCCCCGGGCGAGCGCCCGCGCCTCAAGCCTCCTCCGTTCTTCAATAGAGGCATCGGAGGGCTCAACGGGTCCGAGACCAACCGACCGCATATGGCCGTCAACGATGGCCGCCGCCGTCTGCCTCCTTCCGGGCCTCCTCCTGGTCGGCCTCGGACATAACGGTGAACTCCACCTCGCCCGTCGTCGAGTCGGGCACAAGGTGAGGCACCACGACCTCCCCCAACCGCGGGCCGTGCGCGGCGCCGATGTGGCGCCCGTGCGGTGCTCCTCGTGTCGCTCCTCCCTTTGATCGCCGCCCGGTGCTCATCGCCGCCACGGCGGGGGCGGCTCCGCCGTCGCCCCCCCACCTCCAGCCCGCCGCTCCTCTTGCTCGCCCGGCCGCTCCACTTGCGGGGCCGGATCTCCTCGATGCCCCGGCGGCAGGCCGCACCACCGGTCCCACTCGCGCCACCGCTCCTCCGCCTTCTCACCCTCCGGTGTGGCGGCGGGTGCTCCTCGAGCGCATCCTCTCGAGCGGCGGCTGGGCCTCACCCTCCTCAACCCGTTGCCCACCGAGGACTCGACCTCCATGTCCCGAGGAGGGGTTGAGGCCCGGCTCGGCCGAAGCTCGTGCACCGGTCCCGCCTCCCCGCATCTCCACATCTCCCACGGGCCGGTCGGCGGCTGCGGGCGTCTCCTCCCCCTCCTTCTCCCTGCGCTCCTCCTCGAGCTGGCGCAGGCCGACTGGCCAGGAAGACTGGGCGCCCGAGCCCGGACTCTCCTCGAGCACGATGGGCTGCTGCTCCGATCCAGCCCCCGTCGCCGGCTCGACACCATTGCCCTTTGCTCGCCCGCCGCCGCGTCACCCCTGGGCCGCGCCCCGACGATGCTTGGGGTCTCGAGCGGGACGGCGGTCAAGGCCGTGGTGGTGGGGGGCGTCCTTCTCCTCCGCCGCCTTGGCCACGACCCCGGCACCTACACGGGATGCGGCCGCCATCGGGACCGCGCGCGCGAGCGCATCCTTGGCCCGCTCTAACCAAATGGGAGTAGAGGGAGGGAGAGTCACTCCACTCGGCATCGACGGGGTGCCGCCGACCCTCCCGTGGTCCTCGCCTCTTAGTAGGCACCATGGAAGGGAGGGATGGCAAGGACTGCAGGGAACGCTTAGTCCCGGAAGAAAGAGAAAAACAAAAAATCATTGTGACAAAATACTCGCACACAAACAAAACAATGCATTAGGGAGTAGGTCGACCAGAGACTTACCCGCGGTCGGAGTAGCGCCGCTCAAGCCGCTTGGCTTGCTCGAGCGCTCGGGGCTTCCGAGCCTCGCTTGCCCCCTCGAGTCACTCGAGGACTTGGGGGGCCTCGAGCCCGCCGCTTGTGCCGCTCGAGGGCTTCGAGACCCCGGCAGCCCGCTCCCGTTTTAGCCGACTCCTTGGGCGGCTCGGGCACGCGTCCCTCACGGATCCCGGGACCCGCGAGCCGGATCCGCTCCGCCCGGCGGTCGCAGAGGAGCCCGGCGCCGCCGGACCGTGCGAAGATGAAGTGCGCACATTTGCGCCTCCCCGCTGCCGGGTGTGCGCGCCGTTGAAGAGGAACGGTGGCGGGAGGAAGATTCCCGCCGCGTCGGAGACGGCGCCGCCGCGCGGGAGACGGCGCCCGCCCGCCATGGCTAGAAGGACGGGCGACTCCTCCCGCCGCCCGCTTGAGCCGGCGACGACGAGCGAGCGCGGCGGGGGCCGGAGTATTGGGACGCCCACCCCGTTGCCCTGCTTGGGCCGACGACGGCGCTCGAGCACCGCGGCTCGACGACCCCTCCTGCTGACCCGCTCGAACGAGCGACGAGTCGTCGCGCAGAAGGCCTGGCGCCAACGTTGGCTCCTGCACGCGAGAGCGAGCAAGTGTCAGGGCTCGAGCGACGACGGCGTCATCACTGACGGTCGCCTCGTCATCATCGTCATCTTCCTCCTCGTCCTCATCGGACGACTCGAGACTGGGGGTCCAGTCGGTCGGGTCCGCCGCCAGGCGTATTTCACGTTCCCGGCGGCGCCTAGCCTTGCGCTTCTCCTTCTCCTCTAGCGCAAGGGCTTTCTCGCGCCTTCTCCTCCCTCCTCGAGACCACGGCGGTATGTGCTCGCTCACCCTCAAGCGTCTTACCTCGCGGCGGGCGCGTCCTCCTTCACCGGAGGCCTCGACTCCGCGTGGTCGTTGATGTTCTGGACAAAAGAGCAGGCCTCGATAAGAATTGCTCAAGTAAAAGAAACGACGAAAAGAGGATCTCGAGAAAACTTACGTAGCCGAGCGTGTTGTACTCCGGCGCATGCGGAAGAGGCCGACTTGGTTCTCGCCAAAGTTCCTCCCCCGTCGATTGCGTCACGCACCCGAGCCACGATCGTAGCGACCGGGAGAGGCTCGTCGGACATCCCGCTCGGGCCGCAAGCGCCGCAGGTCGGCGTTCTCCGTCATCCGGTCGAGCCGCGCGGACGCCGGCGAGCGGAAGCACCCGGCGGGGCCGTGGAACTCGGCCACCACATGCGCGATGTTGAGGAAGAAGTTGCCGGACCTCCGGTTGCGCAGGCTCGAGATGGCGTCGAGCAAAGAGTTCATACGGGGCGGCGCGCGCCGGCCGGCCATGCGCCCGGTTGAAGCCGGGCTCGGTTAGCACCGCACCGGTATATTCCGGAAGAGGCCCCCGTTGCGGAGGTAGAACCATTCTCGATCCCAGTTGGCGTTGTTCGACGACCACGTGCCGGACAACCAAAGATTCCTTCCTCTTCACCGAGCGAGCGGGAACCCGCTCGAACATAGCGGCGGATCTTCGGCCGCACCTCCTCCTCCTTCTCCTTCTCCTCCTCCTCTTCCTCATTGTCCTCCTCGTTCTCCTCCTCCTCCTCGTCATCATCACCACCGTCGTCGTCGTCGGCGGCCTTCTTGCTCTTCACCGCCTTGGTGAAAAGCGTCGCCTTGAAGACGTGGGTGAACAGTCCCATCTGCGGCGCCATCCCCAAATATCCCTCGCACACGGCGGCATAGGTAGCCGCGAGCGAGATGGAATTGGGGTTGAAATGCCGGAGCTCGACCCCGAAATGGTGGGGGAGCGCCGCATGAAGCGGCTCGGCCGCGCACCAAGTCCCCGCCGGTGGAACCCGATGAAGCTCGGGAATGTAGCCCCGCGGGGATTGGGCTCGAGGTCGCCGTCGTCCGGCACCCTCCACTCGGTAACCCTCCGCCGGATTAGGCGGAAGTAATCCGCCGTTCACCGGATTGAGCAAGATTCCCTCGGTCACCGTAGACCGAGGCCACGGAGCGCGTCCGCCATCACCACCGGCACGTAAGGCTTGGCGGCGCCCTTGCCCTTGCCCTTGCCCTTGCCTTTACCGCGCCGCCCGGCCGAGCTCGGCCCGTCTTCTTGGATGACCTCCCCATGACAAAGGACGGGAGTGGAACGGGAGAGCAACGGCGGCCAAGCAACGCAAGCGCCGTGGCGCCGTGGGAGCGGTGGCGCAGAGAACAGTGGCCTGTCACGGGCTAGAATGGCGTGGCGGTCATGGGCGGTGGCGGCAACGCGGACAAGGGAAGACGGCGGCGGCAGATTGATCTAAGACAGAGCACAACCGCCGGCGTAGGCGGCGAGGAAGGCAAGATTGCGGGGAAGAAGAACCAGGAGCCCGCTCCTCCATATTTATAGAGCCCAAGATGATCCGCGTGAACCACGTTCAACGGCCCAGATTTCGCCATCCAACGGCCGCGCGCACCCGGCGGACTCGACGAAAAACGGTAACCGCATTAAATGCCCTGACAAACCGTCACCTACTTTTTAGGCGCACACGACGCGAGGTGGAGCGGAACCGTCGCCACGATCACCACGATACGCCGGTTTCCACCTAAAAAGGCGCGCCGCTTGCAACGGACAAACGCGCATCAAATGAGTGCAATGACGGACGTCTCGACGGACGGTCCCTTACACGGTAAGAAACCCAGGACTTCGGTCCCACAAGTAAGTCTCGAGGAGCGGAGGCTGACCCACGTACGGGTTCGAACAGCCCGCCCTCGAGCACCCGAGTTAGGGG
Organism: Themeda triandra; assembly: GCA_018135685.1. Lineage (NCBI taxonomy): Eukaryota > Viridiplantae > Streptophyta > Magnoliopsida > Poales > Poaceae > Themeda > Themeda triandra. Next base: position 1,092,307 of record JAENPR010000051.1, on the reverse strand, counting down.
CGCCAATGGGAAGGAACCCTCGAAAAGTTCCGCTCGAGAACGAACCCTCGAACCCGGATATGGCGTGTCCAAGGCCGGCACTATGTATCTAAGAGATCCCGCCGACGGAGGCACTCGAGCCGCCGGCCCCCTCGAACGGGACCGGTCCTCTGGAAACTAAGGGCCCAGCTTCAATGAGGGCGCCCCGGCCACGGCCGTCTCCCCTCGAGAGGAGACGAGCTCTCACTTGGACTACCCGCCATCGGCTCACGTAGGGGTGTGGCGCTCGCTCGACCGCGAGTAGTGTCGGACCCGTCACTTGGATTTGATCCAAGAGATCCAACGAACCGGATCACGACTCCAGCCCCACCTATCCGGGGCACGGGGCTCGAGTCATACAAAAAAACCTCCTCGACACGGGAGGAGCAGGAAAAACTCGGGGCTCGAACAAGAGAACAAAATCTTCGCCTCGAGATACCACAACTCCAATTAATAATACCCTTGCCCAAAATCGTTCATTTCAAAGCCCCCGCAGGAATGCCTCACTCCTCCGGGGCCTCGGGAATTACCCCGCGGGGACGCCGCGCGCCCCCACGGAGAAAGGACGAAATGACTCCTCGAAATACCGACAATAATCCCAACTCTAGGTACTTTAACTCCACTTCATGATCCCTTGTTTGAAGTTTCACAATCAAACAAGGGCTCGGGGCTACCGTCGGGTACCTAGATTAGGGGTCCTAAATCGTACGTTAGAGGAAAATGACCCAACCCGTCTTACCTTTAAATCTCCCGAGAATTAACCGAGAGAAACCCCAATCCTCCTCACACCGGGCCGGCCCACTACCAGCCCGCAAGGCCTCGAGACCCGCCGGCTCAAGCAACGGCCGCTCACCCGCTCGAGAAATACGGAAACCGCTCGAGCGTACGACGCCGAGACGATGGCGTAAACCGCTCGAGCGAGCGACCGCTCGAGCGGGACGGAGAACGCCGAGCGAGCAGCCGCCGAGTCCGCCCACAAACATTACCTATCCAAGACACGCACATGGCTGCAGATATGTAATAGTGGGAAGTATGCTTGCTCCGCCTAACCCCATGGCTACGGTGCGCGGCATGGAGAGAAGAACGCCGGTCACTTCTCCTATTCCGCCGCCCATACCCGGATACGTGCATGCCAGTGCAACACTATTGCACCACGTCGAGTACCGTGGCGCGAGCGGCATTCCTCCCCGACGCCGTCGTCAACACTCGTGCCACCAACTACGTCGTCCCGTCCCGTCGCTCGGATCACGCCCCCCTCGAGGCGGCTACCAACCACTCGAGGAATGGTGACGGACGCAACCTGAACAAGGGACGCACGGTGTTCTGTCTTTCCCACCTCGACGACCATACCGGGGGTTCCCGGCGCACGTGCTCGACTACGACAGCGCCATACCTCGACTACGCGACCACGATCGAGAAGGACCGGCAGGCCATCGTCGGCCATGCCGCTACGTGGCTCGAACCGACCGGAGAGAGCGTCTACAGTTTCGGCGACTCGACACGGTGCATGTAGCTCGACGTCACGCCACGACAGCCCTATCTACTTTGTATTCCTGAGCCTCCCCTTGGCCTATAAAAGAGGATGCCAGGGCCTAGTCTAGAAGAGGTTTTTTCGGACGCCTTCATTCACAACACATTTCCAAGCACGCTAAGTCTCAGGACTCGCTTGTATTCACCCCTGTACAAGCACCCCGGTGCAAGATAATACAAAACTCTCCCCTCTGCTGGACGTAGGGCACTCTTTGCCTGAACCAGGATAAACGATTGCGTCCATCTTGCATCACCATCCGGATTAGGGAGCACGCATAGAAATTTACTCGTTGGTGTAATACCCCCCGGGGTACGAAACACCGACACTTGTGAACTAAATTATAGAGAGCACACAGTAGCAAGAAACATAACACTCAATTTGTATCTTTTAATAAATGTAATAAAGCTCTTACTTTTAAACAGGATAACTTGCAAAAGAAAGAAATGTAACAATAACTTGGTAGTTGTGAGTTTTGAATAATATAGAAACGCCAGCTCTCTTCTGATAGAATATCTAAATAATAAATTTAACCATTTTACTTAACTGTTGTAAATAATCTGAGCAATTTAGGGCAAGGTGCTGAGTGATCATCCACCGATTAAGTTCATGGTCTCAATATCTGGGAGCAAGTTCAGGGACCCAAGCATCTGTGATGTCGCTTACAAAGACCCAATCAAGGTGAAATCAGTGCACTTTATTGGAGAAAAAGACTGGCTCAAGGTACCTTCCGAGGAGCTGGCTTCTGCCTTTGATGAGCCTCTCATCATAAGGCATCCTCAGGGCCACACTGTCCCTAGGCTTGGTTCGCACTCTTCTCAAATCTTTCTGTCCGATTTGTGTCCATGGAATCAGCATATATATAAGCTGCTTGCTTTTCACTCAGCTAATCACCAGTGTTTATGCATAGTGCTCTCACTGATTATCTGTTATATTCTTTTGCAGACGATGTGTCTGTGAAACAGCTTTCTGAATGGAGCTCAGGCATCCTGGAAGACCTCAAGAACGTAAATGTTCCCGACGCCTTAGATTCAGGCAAACCATCTGATAAAGAGGCTACTGGTGCGGAAATCGCAGAAAACCTGGTAAAAGCTTGAGGCATGCCCACTTTCATGGCATGGTTGCATTTGAGTCTTGTACCGCTTTTATTATGATCTGTGTAGTGCGTGGAACTTGTTTGATCGCATGTGTATTGGATTGGCAAAACAATAAATCGTTATCTAGAGCTACAACTCAAACAAATGGATTCAGACGTCCAATGCGGTTTGCATTCGTTTGCAAGGTACTAGGTAAATGCCCGTGCGTTGCAACGGAAAAAAATAATACCACAATAATATATATGTATGGTCGTATGTTGTATTAGCATAACATATATTACAAAGAACTTGATAGCAATTTAAACATAAATGTTTCTTATTCCAACAAGTTATATATGCACATATTTGGGCATCTCAGGCATTGTACCAGTGATAGTTTAGTGCTTCTTATGTACAAACAAGGGGCTATTGAGGTGCTAATTAATGTGCATTGGCATTAACCCTAGCCTAGTGCTTCTAGGCACCTGGCTGAAATAGCATCTCCATACAGTAGCACAATGGGGCTTTCGAAACTTTTCGAAAAGCATCAGCAATCAAAAGATCTTATGGATCTTATATAATACTCCTTCCTTAGTAGAGCGCAGCAAATGCTTGAGCTAGAACACTTGCCCTGTGCTAATCAGTTGGAACACACCATTCTAGAATACATGAAACAGACATGATACCTACAAGATTGTGCAAAAGTGGTGAGCACCATTAGTTTGCTTGCAATAAAACCTTGAAGCACTGAAATTCATATGACAGAAGTTTGAATAGATAGCTGAAATATGGTTTGATTCTACTCCAAGCATGAGATGAGATATGAAATATACCTGAAACAGAGCCTTGATAACCAAAACAAAAGTAGTGGATGTGGTTCGCCTGATCACCACTAAGAGAAGATGTTATTGACAAATTGATCAATCTGCAATAAAAAAAAAATCAGTAAATTCCATCTGTAGTGAAACAATTGTTAGATGCAACTCCCGAGGTATTTGTCCTAAAACCACAGTTTGTTTAAAAGAGCCATTCCTGAAATTGGCATCATCGATCTAATGGTATAAAAGATGACTCCAGTCATTTCATAACTAACAAAAAAGAGAAATACGCTAGAAACAAATAACTATAAAGAAGACAGCATCCTTTTTCATTGATTCAGAGACAAACCATAAACCATTAGTTGTCATTTAGAGAAATGACATGGACTTAAGAAAACTACTATAAAATTATAGCCTACCAATTCCAGTCCAATGTAAACTCTAAGAAAAACTCGTATAAAGAAGACAGAAATCCTATTAGTATTAATACAAGAGATGCCAAATGACCCAATATTCCATGTTTTGGTCAAATATTCAATATTGATATGTCACATATTAAAGGCCAGAAATTTCACTACTGTAATAACATAGATTGACCGTGAAGAGGACACCCCAGCACTTGATCACCACGACCATGTATCTCTGCAGCTGCAGCAAATTGAGCCAGGAACCTAATTAAAACATGGAAGATTTATTTTAGTTTTAAAATGCTTGCACACTGCTGGAAAGAAATAAATAGACCATTCAAACTACCGCAACCAGGCGTTGTCCAGACTGCTGGGAATTATCCAGTACTGTCCTCATTTTGCACAATGATGGATCACGGTCACGGCATTTTTTTTGAATGATGTAACTGGAACACTGGAACCTGTATATTCATCCGGAATCGACTAAGCAGAAAATTCTGTCGGAGGATTCCATGACTAACGAATGATTTAGTAAAAAGTGAATGAATGGTTCAGTGGAAACTTACATACAACAATGGTCAATGGGTCAGGCATTCTCTCGAGCCTGTGGTGGGTGGCGCGTAACGAGGAAAACCTGCCAGCACGCACGTGGAGCTTCACTTGGCGTTCTCACTGGCTGATGGACACCCAAGGACCAAGGTGAAGCCGCGTCGCAATTTCCCATCCTCCGAGCCAACCGACAAATCCGCCTGAACAGCGAGCATCGAGTCTCTGCGTCCTCCTGCCCAGTGGCGGAGCCAGGAGTTTACGGCTGGGTATGCCAAGTGCACAAAAGTTCAAAGCAGATATATCATAACAAATCTATTATAATATCAAAGTACAATTTTGAAAGCAGATATTTCAGTAGACTATTACTTTCTTGGTGCGCTGGCACCTGAGTAGCAGAATTGGCCGATGGGGATGAGTACGTAGATGTACATGAGTACGTAGATAAACATCAAAACATGTATACTTATTAATGTATTTCCTCAAACCATGGGTATGCCAAGGCATACAGGTGCATACCCCTGGCTCCGCCACTGCTCCTGCCTCCTATGTGTCGGGCTGACCATCATCCTAATGGCCGATCGAGGTTCGTCACCGACGCGGCTGGCAGCGGAAACCAGGCCACGACAGCGGCGGGTACCGAGCTGGTGGCGATGGAAGACATGGGTAAACTGCTTCCGACGAAGTCCGGCAGGCGAGTGCGACGTCGGAGGAAGGAAAGCAACCGCCCTGGCTGATTGGGTCGCTGCGGGCTTGGCGAGGGCGGCCGCGCCTTGCGACGACGATGACGATGGTGCAGGTGCGACCGCGGAGAACGGTGGCGCGCAGCGAGGCAAGCCAACGAGGGCGACATCGGAGGAGCGAGGCCAGCGGGCGATGGAGGCGTGATGGGATCGCAGGGAGCGATGAATTTCGGGCTGGCTTAGTGGAAAGGTGCGTGTATGCTGGAGCGGCAGATGGAGGATCATGGGCAGAGCAGTTCGTAATGGCGTGACTACGTGGGCGTCGGTTGGGTATTTCCCCGGGGCTGCGGTGAAGGAAGAGGCGGGGAGATTAGTGGACGGTGTTTACCGCGGGAGGGGGGATTAGCGAGGGGATTACGATACAATTTGAGTTCTTTTAGTAGTATAAGATTGTTGAATGCAACATTGACTGAGATTGATACCACAGGCTGTAATGGCACTCCATTTCTTCCTGAAGTTTCACCAACTAACAAATATTCTATTCTAGAAAGGTTTGGAGAAAATTGAACAAATGAATATGAATAGCTCAACACCATATTCAGTGTTTCACTGCAACCACTCAACCAGCCTTCTGATCTATGTTTCATCGACCACTTCATTCATTCCAGACCATCATTGGCAGGTCTTGAGCGCTGAAAACCTTATGCTGCATTTGTCTAGCGAAGCCTATATGTACACTAGGCACTAAACTTATCTTTTGGAGTTGGATCAAACAAGAGCTATGTACAGGATAACTAACACTATATTCCTCATCTCGACCCCCCACTAAGTTCTGTAAGCTTGGAAGCATGCAACTGTTTCATGGGGAGGAGCTCCTGTCTTCGATTTCATCATCACATGCCCAAACAACGTCCTTCAGCTCCGTGGACAGAGTTTTGTAGAACTGTGAGTGGTAGATGTTAGTTTAGATACTGAATTGATTATTTGAACTATATTGAGTAAGATTGGTACATTTTGAAACTCCAGAGTATCTCCCTTTGCCTTCTTCAGCTCAACCACATGAAGCGATGGAGCCACTTGGAAAACCTAAACATGCCACAGGACAATATCTCAATTAGTAGTTCTCTTTTATTTCCAAAGTTTTCTTCTTAACCGTTGCATGTTCTCCTTACCTCAGTCTCAACATTAAGATTTCCTTTTCTTCCTGCCTTTGGGTTTTCCAGTAACATCTAGAACAGCAATGGGGGAGAAAAAATTATGGGTTGTTGGTAGGGGGTAATAAAGATTACTGTATTTTTGATACTCAAATTTGCTTCAAGCTTTGCAGGATTAGTTCAAAAAAGTGTTATTGTGATAATAGAGGCAAAGGATTGTCATCATACCTTGTAATTTTTCTTTTGGATATCGAATCCAAGTGGCTTAGCAGCTTCTTCTATTCTATTGATGATTTCTTTTGGCGGACACTGCGATGTGAATCGTGTTTCTCGCTTGTACTTCTGTCAGAGATTAGTAAAATTGAGCTCATCAGCACAGTTGAACATTTCAGATTGTTTTGTAGAAAATGTGTATAGCATTAACACACTATATAGGCGATATAAACTGGTTCATGATACACATTTCTGCAACTGAAACTGAAATATCCTTACCTTATCAGATTCAAAAAAATTATCCAGATTCAACCCCTTGTTCATTGAAATCAACTCAAATGCATTCATCGAGGCTGGTTGCCCTTCAATTTCCTCAATCACATGATGTTCCTGAAAAATGTACGGCATCAACTTAATAATCTTATTTCAACCAAAAAAAGCCTTATACCTTTAAGTGATAAGCTTTTACTCAGTCAATTCACCTCTGAGTCTCCAAAGGCAGCATCAACATCATCTAGACTAGCTTGACATTGTTCATCAAAAACAGGTTGCTTGTAACCTTTTTTGAACCATGGATCTTTTTGTACTTGAGGAATTGTAATGCGCTGTTAAAGTAACAATAAAAAACCAAGTAAGATGGAATTCCACAAGCAACATAGGCACTAACAAGCAGTGGTGATCTGAGAGTGAAAATGTTCATCTTGCAAATTCCAGTACTGCCTTAAAGCTATCGCTTGTGCTTCTTGAAAATTGTTCTTTTCCATATTCATATTTAAGTAGTGACTCACAGTGGAAGGATTAGGATCCAGAATTCTGTTGATCAGCCTCTTTGCTCCAGCAGAAAACCAAGATGGACAAGTAAACTGAGCTTCTGAGATCTGGAACAGAGATAAAAAAAAAAAAATGTATCCTAAAATGTCAGTTTTTAGGTGCTAGTTTTTTCTTCTTTTTTTGGTCAAAAGTAGTAGTTTCATGTAGATACCTTTTTATAAAGGGTTGCGATGTTGTCATCCTCGAAAGGCAGACATCCTGCGAGCAGCACAAAAAGGATTACCCCACAAGACCAAAGGTCAGCAAGGGCACCATCATAGCCTTTGTCATCAATAACCTATATATTGGATACCAATCTTCATTAGGCAAACTTATTTCTGGCTAAAAACATGAAGTGATGTATAAACAAATATTACCTCTGGAGCAACATAGTTAGGTGTTCCACATGTAGTATGCAGCAACCCATCGTTCTGTTAGCATTGAAGTAGCTCAAGATTATGGTGTAAATTAGTGAAATGCAGTGGAAAAAAAAAACCTTTATTATCTTGTCTGATAGTACCTTCACTTGGTCTGATAAAGCACTTAATCCGAAATCTGAAATTTTGAGGTTTCCAGCAACATCGAGTAAGAGATTCTCTAGCTGGCATGCATACGAGAAATGTGAACATTTCAATTTCAGACTATTTTGCTACATCATAACTGATGATACAAACAAAGAGCAGAATCAAGAATGAACACTGCACCTTCAAGTCTCTGTGGTATACACCCCTACTGTGGCAATAGTCTACAGCATTGATCAACTGCTGAAAGTATCTACGTGCGTCCTCCTCCTTCAATCTTCCACTTGTAGCCTGATTGCATTGTAAATTTGGACAGTAAGTTACTAAACTGTCATGAAGAGAAAAGAAGCAACGTGCTATACATGTAAATCATGGAAATGCTAAATGTCTGCAGATGCAAAGTTTAGGCTAGAAAAGCAGCTAGCAATTAGCATGCTATATAATTTTGTATTTGATGAGAAAATAATAAGGCCAAATGACAGAGGAAGCAATGACTTACAATGATATCATGGAGCTCTCCACCCATAATGAACTCCAGCACAATGTAAATCCTTGTTTTACTTCCCATCACCTGTTATAAGAAAAGGAATAAAAACAATCCAAATAAATGGTTATGAACCAGGATGTGCATATCCCATTCCAATGGGGAAACGAAATACTGGAAAAATCATACATTTTTATATTCAAAGTTTAAGCTCTGTTACCTCGTACAAGCGAACAACATTGGGATGCTGTATCAACTTCATCGTACATATTTCCCTCCTAATCTGCCGTACAGTTCAGTGGGTGGGATCAGTAGTTATATTTTTCTCTCACTAGATATATATGCAAACAGAAGGGAATTTACTGTAAAGATTTTTTTAAAAAAAATATGCAGTGAAAATCAATGGAAATAGAATGCAGAGTCTTAACGCCTCACCTGTTCAGCCAGTCTGTTCTTGTGAACCTTTGCCTTGTCAAGGATCTTGATAGCAACATGTTCCCCGTTCTCCATGTTCTTGGCGATCCTGACCTTTGCAAATGTTCCTTCCCCAATGGTGCGTCCGAGCTCATACTTGCCAACGCGGCGCTTCGCTTTGAGCGAAGCAGCCCTCTTGGCCCTGTACATTATCCTTTCCTTGTTGTCTAAGCCAGTCTCTGCCAAGCGCCTTGAAACCAGCTAGCTACTTGTCAAAGACCTGCTGCTGAAAGCACGAAGCATGGTAATTTGGCATTCAGAATTGACAGGCATTGCAAAGGTAAATCAGTACAGAACTGAATATGAACATAGGGGATAGATATATACAATAATCCGAAAGGTGGAAGCCTTTGTCAGTACAGAATGCAATACAACACGAACTGCATCAGTCAGAACATACATTTGCAGAAATTTGATGAACTGGATCTATCTCGAACTGATCTGAATATAATCCAGTTATCTTCAGCTAGGCTATTTTCACTCCCCAGGCATCGTGGCCGGGTGAATAGAACGTACGTACACGAACCTGAATCTTGTTCTCCCGGTGAATACAAAACCAAGCAAAAGTCTGAGCTGGACAGAATTCGGCGGCAGAAAGACTAGTCCAAAAAAAAAAAAAAAAAAAAAAAAAAAAAAAAAAGAGTCAAAAGAACGAGCGAAAGAAAGAACGAACGAAAGAGAAGGAGAAAATGAAATCGCGCGGGCAGGTCTCAACCTCCAGCAGCAGCAGGAAGCGAGAAACACGCAAACGAACGCAGTGGTGCGATGAAGCAGCAGCGGGTCCCGATCGAGGAAAAAGCGCAAGGGAGAAGGAACTCGCATGAAAAGGACGTCGCCCCTACCGCACCTGCTCCTGCTTCGTGAAGGCGACAACCGAATGACGACGGCGATGTAGCAAGCACTAGCAGGCTAGGCGCTGGCCGGCCAGCCGGTGGAACTAATCGAAATTCACCACAGGAGCAAAAAGAAAGAAAGAAAGTGGAGTGCTCTCAGGTCGATCGACAGGTGTACCTTGGGTCTTGGGTTGGGTTGCGGCCGGGGAAGAGCGAACGAGCGGCCGGCGTCGGCGTCGGCGTCAGGGATGAAATCAAGCGCCTGAAGAGACAAGAATGACCGAAGAGAGGGTCAGGGGGAGATATGGAGGGAGGGAGGGCATGCGGTTTGGAGCCTGGTCTGCAAGAGACGAGCGTTACGAGTCGGAAACTACGAGGAAGGAAGAGAGGTTGGCGACTTGGCTGCGTTGCGGCGAGCGACAAAGCATACCATGCCATGCGAGGCCGGCAAGGCGACCACACGAGCACAACGCGGTGGAGGCGAGGAGATGACAGAGGAGCGGAGCGGAGCGGACACACAGCACAAATCGATCGATCGATGCTGGCTGGTTAACGGACGGAGTGCTCCTGCTATCCTATCAACTACTGGAGTATCATGGTACGGTTGGCCCTGCGAATTTTGCCATGGATATGGATGCTCCTTCCTTTCTCAATCAATCTCACCTTGTACTGGACAACTCAACTTCATTCCCTTTTAGGTGACTGCGTCTTCCTCCCTTTTTGTCTGTGGGCGCCAGCCGGTGTGCCTGTCGGGCATCGGCACAATGCCATTCCCATTGGCGCCATTGCCATCCATCACTATCAGGTGACGAGTTACTTTTTTTTTTTTTTTTTTGCGTCCATGGTAATTTGATCTCCTTGTCAAGACTTGCTTATCCATCAATCATTTTCGTTAACTAATTGTTACATCTCAGGTCAACATTCGACGCCAATATTTTTTTTTTTAAGGTCACCGGGGGGGGAGGCGTTCCCCACCTGAATTTTATATATATTGGCCCAAAACGGCCTGATAGAAAGTTTTACAACACATTTTTATACAACATGGCATATCCACTGATAAGAAATCAGCAACTATGCCCCAACACAGGGCAACAAAAGCACGACCAAAGATATCAACGAGGGGACAACAAGGCATATGAGCTCATCAACGATGCCTCCAGGGAGGTGGATGACGCCGTAACATAATCATCGTCAGCCAAGCAAAGCTTGGCAAGGCTTTCGCCTGAGCCTTATGCCGAGTTGTTGAGAGGACCGATCACGGAGACGGCAGCAAGGAGTTCTTCAGTGAAGCCTTCAAGAAGGAAATTCTCGTCACCGGCCCAGAAATCCGAGCTAAGCTTTCACCCGAACCATTGCTAGTGCCCGTGAGGATCCGCCCGAGAAGGAGGTTAGCTTGCAGCACCGACCGTCGATGCTTGAATGGGAGGGGCATGTGTCGCCCGCCGCCACACTACACGGAGCCGTTCCCGGACTCGCCCGTGACAGATGGAGGCGCGCGTCTACCTTCGTCCCGACGGGGCCTTTCCGGTCGCCGCCACACCATGCGGAGCCATTGAAGGACTCGCCCGCAATAGTGGGAGGCGTGCACCGGGAAGCAATTGCCGGCCGCCGCCACACCGCACGGAGCCGTTCCCGGACTCGCCCGTGACAGAGGGAGGCGCGCACCGACTTCACCCCAGGCAGAGGCTTTCCGGCCGCCGCCACACCACGCGGAGCCATTCGCGGACTCGCCCGCGACAGTGGGAGGCGCGCACCGGAAAGCGATTGCCGGTCGCCGCCACACCATGCGGAGCCTTCCGGACTCGCCTGTAACTGTGGATCTCAAATCAACGGCATGATCGATGATAGATCACACTCACTCTGATTCTCAAGCATGGACCCAGATGAAAAACGTAACAAGAGTTTAAAGATCCACCACGGTTACATTTCACTCTTTTTTTTTTGGAAACGCCAGACTGGCTTTATTATTCTTATTACGCCGCTGGAATAATGGATGGTGGAGACGTAGTACAGTACGTGATTAGCATGCTGGAGCTGGAGCATTAAAAATTGATGATGAACTGGTTTGCTGGTGCTGGTTGCCATTGACATTACCATAAACTATTATGCAACGCAATGCAAACACGATGGTGCCTAGCTGTGCTACCTAAGATCCAATCGCAGATTGCACTAGTATTCAATCACTTTCTCTTCCTTGGTCAGACGGCGAATTCTCTCTCTCTCTCTTTTTTTTCTCCCTCGCTGCTCTGATCATTTAATTTGCTGTTTGTTTCAGACGGACGCACGCACGAGGCTTGGCAGTTAGGAGCGCATTGCAAGCTAATAAGCGTCATAATAAACAGAATAATATACAAGAGGGGCCATTACGTACATTGTGCTGTTGCAAGCGACGATATATATATTTCTTCTTCCACGTGATGCTAACTTTACTGTTTTTATTTGCATATATATATATATGGCCACCGCTTGGAGTTGGAGGAGGATATGCTAGGCACGAATGACGGTCTCATGGACTAGCGACCCTAAGCACAAAGAATATACCCTCATCGGGATCTAGCAGAGGTACATCCAAATTGAGGCCTCTTTTAGATTGTAGGGAAATTTTCTGTCTTTTATGTTTTTTCTTTCTACAAAAATAAACTGATTACGGTAGAATTCCTGTAATCTCAATCAAATGCATTGCTTCTGTTATGTATTGTTAGATATAAAGAACCGACCGTTCGTCAGTATAACAAGCATGGAACGACCACCTCTTACGAGCCTTTTCATTCAGTCCAAGCAACAATCTCGTGTGTTCTGTTATTGAACTGGACACTGGTTAGGTGTCACTACGACTACAATATAGACGTGTTTCATTTGTTGCTCTTGTGAGAAGGAAGGTTTCATGAACGACAGAAAACTATATTTATTTTTTGTATTGAAAATATAAATACATATACAACTGAGCACACGCTTTTTGTATATGTATCATATAAATTTATGGGCATGTATCGTATATGACAACCTACATTACCTGCTAGGAAGCTTCCTCTCCTGATGTGCAGGTGGTGCATACATCCGGGCACAGGGCAGGCAACACGTCAAACAAAACGAGGACCAGGTGACGTTACGACTGCAAGATAAACATGTTTTGTTGCTCTTGTGAGAAAGGAAGGTTTTAGAAGTGATAGAAAAACCTTTATTTAGTTTAGTATTAAAAATATAAATACAACTAAGAGCCCACTTACTAGTCTATGTATCATATAAATCTATGGGCATGCATCGCATACGACAACCGACACCACCTGCTAGGAAGCTTCCTCTTCTGACGTGCAGGTGGCGCATACATTAGGCACAGGGCAGGCAACATGTCAAACAAAACAAGGACTAGGTGGCGTTACGACTGTGAGATAAACATCTTTTGTTGCTCTTGTGAGAAAGAAAGGTCTTAGAGGTGATAGAAAAAACTTTATTAATTTAGTATTAAAAACATAAATACGAATACAACTGAGTACCCACTAACTAATTGGTCTATATATCATATAAATCTATGGGTATGTATCGCATACGACGACCTACACCACCTACGAGGAAGCTTCCTTTTGTCGTGCAGGTGGTGCAGAGCAGGCAACACTTCAAATAAAACGAGGGCTAGGTGACGTTACGACCACGAGATAAACATCTTTGCTCTTGTGAGAAACGAAAGGTTTTCGAAGCGATAAAAATAACTTTATTTAATTTAATATTAAAAAAATAAATACAAATACAACTAAGCGTCCACTTTACTTGGTCTATGTATCATATAAACCTATGGGCATGCATTGCATACCATGACCTGCTAGGAAGCTTCCTCTCCTCACGTGCGGGTAGTGTGTACATCCGATTGTGGGGGCAAGCAACACGTCAAACAAAATAAGGAACCAACAAACCACATCAACATTGTTGGCAAAGGGACTCGGGACTGCAAGGGCAGGATTGTTGGTAAGGGACTTGGGATTGCAAGCGCAAAATTGTTGCCTTGTTGGCACAAGCCCAAACTAGGTCTATCGCCGCACCACTGGACCGATCTCCTCTAACTTATGGCTAACTTAAGTAGACTTTAGGTTTACCATTCAATGACTCGTGTTCCTCTAACATATTCTCACCACATCCTGCAGCACAACACCACTAAAAATCCCTTTGGAATGCAGACAATTCATCAAATTTCTAAAATCAAAGAAATTATAAATGAATTTTGCATGAATCAGTGTTTATTTTCCTGGAAAAATAAAAAGTATAGAAATATAAAAAAGAATCTTGCATTCAAAGAGGGCTTAATGAGTCTTGTGTAGTGACGTTATTCGTCCACGTTTTCCCGCGTGATACACAAACACAAGGCTAAGACGACTCCACCTTTTTTATAATAAATAAATTTGTTTTGTGTAGTGACGTACTGATAGAGATATTTATGTAAGCGGATGCTGGACGTGACTGGCATGCTTGCTGGCTTGCTCTTCTTTAAAAACGCCATGGACCGGTTGACATTTATTTAGAAAAAGACAATAGTTAGCCAAGTTTTTTTTAAATAAGTTTTCACCTCATCATGACAAACTAACAGAAACGAGAAGGTTGCCTTATGTAAGGAATGTAATAATCTTCCCCTAAAGAAAGGAATGTAATAATCTTTGCGTCCGATTTGGATTGACTGTGGTTGGATGAAGCAAAGGTGACAAGACTAGGCAACTGGGCTCCAATCAAACATGCTTGGACGAGGACTTGAACGCGGTAGTTCGGTGTTCGTGTTTACATATGCTGTCCGGACTAGGTAGACTGATCACGTTTGCATGGAGGAAAAAAAAAAGATAATGGGGCAATCCTTGTCACGTCTGAACTTCATCACAACGAGATGTTCATTAGAAATCACGACAAATTATGTATTGATCTTAGATGCCTACGTGACAACACTTACTTTTTTTTTTCGAAAGCATGCTTTGCATTTATTGCTCTAAGAGGGTGACAACACTTACTTATTCCGGCTTCAACCTTACGAAAGACATGACAGTGATTTTAAATATAAAGGAGATGGATGCATGCATAGATGGGACTCGACACGGGCTAGGTGTCGCTACGCATAGGAGATGTACATGTTCTGTTGCTTTTGCGAGAAAGGTTTTAGAAGGGATAAAAAACATTCATTTATTTTAGTATTAGAAAAATATAGATATGAGAATACAACTAAACACACCCTTTATTAATTGGTATTTGTATCAATAATGGGTTTGCATTGCCAATGGCGACCTGGAACACCGGCTGCTAGGAAGCTTCCTTTCCTGATGTGTAAGTACCGTGAGCGTACATTTGGCACGCGGATAGGCAACACGTTGAACAAAATAAGGACTCACTAGACCACGTGAGCATTGTTGGCAAGGCACTCGTGATTGCAAGGCAAACATTGTTGCCTTGTTGAGACAAGACATCTCGTTGCCCCACCGCGGAACCGGTCTCCCTAAATTAAAACCTTAGCTTATTCAAATTAAATTTTAGACCAACTAGCGACTCAAATTTCTCAAACTTAAGTTATATGAACCGACTCTCACCACATCCTAGTAGCAAACCAATACCATTAAGGATCTCTTTGAAATGCAAGAAATTTATATAAAGTATACATGAATCAGTTCATGTTTATAGAAATAATAATGTAGAAAGCATAAAAAAGTTGCATTCAAAGAGGGCTTAGAGACGAGTCTTCTGTAATAGTGGTTCGAGTCTGGTGAAGATACACAAAGTTAGGACGACCACGCCCTTTTTAAATAAATAAATTTGTTTTGTGTAGTATGTCATGCTAGATAGAATTGTTGTTTATGTATTCTCTGTGTCTCTTTTTAAGTTTCGCTATATGGTATCCGTGTCCAAATTGCGCATTTTTATTTATTATAACAAAATCCAAATGTTCAATTAGCTACCCAAGGCATATAACCAAGCTAACAGTAAAAAGTTTGATGAGTATGGACTCAAGACGAAATTAGGGGCCGAAAACTTCGATCAGTGTCTCGCTTAGTTCATTTTTTGGTCAATTATGCCTAGATTTGAACATTTTGCAGGCCGGGCTAGGTTCAGGCGTGTCCGAAAAAAGTATCGTTGCTTTTGATCGAAAAAACCCCGTCTATTACTGTCTCACATAATTTACAATGTAAAATAGTTAAAGTAAATATTTCATGCCGGTCTCAGACTGACTAAAGTTTTTGTATGCAGCGGAATCTGACCATGCCTACACCAATTTTCAGGTAAGGCTCGAGATAAGGGCTCATGGGCAGGCTAAAAGCCTAAACCCCTGCGGACTTGGTTCGGGCTGGATTCAATTTGCCTAGCCCTATCGAAAGCAGCTCGTACATACGAGTATTTTATCGGCTACTCTCATGAGAGGAAAACAGCGGGACGTGCCATTCCAACAAAACAAACTGGGCCTTGTTTAGTTCCAGAATTTCTCCCCAAATTCCACTACGCAAAAGAAGATTCCCCATCACATCAAAATGTCGGCGCATTTACGTAGATGGAGTAAATATAGATGAAATCAAAAACTAATTGCACAGTTTTATTGTACTTTGTGAGACTAATCTTTTGAGTCTAATTAATCAATATTTAGACAATATTTCACAAATAAAAACGAAATCGCTTAAATAAGGCTACAACATAAATAGACACCGAATTTGGCATCCCAAATTCGGGATCTAAACAAGGCCCTGAATGGAATGCGATGGCCTGTACAGGAAGCTTCCTCCAGGTCAGGTCATCAGGTGGCAGCTGGTCACCACGTCGTGGGGCGACGTGACGACACCATCGGCCTTCGTCACCTCACCTTGCCGTTTGTCCCGTCTCCCTCTGGTTCGTTTATTTAAATTTAAAATTTAATAAAACGGCGAGCTCGGCGCGCGACCTGGCCAGGAAGAAACTTTAAAAAAAAAAAAAAGAATTCCGTTGCCGGGACTCGAACCCGGGTCTCTCGGGTGAGAGCCGAGTATCCTAACCAGCTAGACTACAACGGATTGTGCTCTGCTGGTGTTCTTATCCACTCAAGTGCTTTCACTACGCTCCTCTACCAGATTACCAGAGTACCAGTCAAGTGATCATATGTAACAGGAAACAAGCTACTCTGTAATCCTCCATCCAACGTTGCTTAACAGTAATAGCACATTAGCACAGGATCATGAAAAATAAGTGGTCTTCTACGAATGGTGCCCATTGGTATATATCTTAATCACTTAATGACAATCACACTTATTTCTTGCAAATACAGAACATGTCTACGGTCTACGACACCAACTTGGCAACTTGAGCAGCACACATAAATATATCTAAAGAATACAACTAGTACTATAGCATCTATCTGTTCTTTCCTCCTCTTTGTTCATTTTGCCTCTTCAGTTGACAGTTCAAATGCTGCCATGCTTGCTCGGCTCCAGCAGCAGGTCAAACGAGGTGAGGGAGTACGGCCCCACGGACACGCCCATCTGCTGCCCCGCATTTGCCATTGGGCTCAACACTGGCGCCACCTGCACAGTACATTCCGCACAGCTATCTGTAAACCTTCATTGCTTGCAGTGATTTTGTATTTTCAATCACTGATTCAGTACGTGCACTAACCTTCTCTGGCTGCTGGAAGGAGTTCTCGTCAAGTGGGCTGCTGGATGTTAGAACTGTCTGCTTCGATCCAGACTTCTTGATGCCGGTGGGTAGTTGTGTGATGGATATGTTGAGATCCACAGCTTGGTTGCCAAAGTTGACCACCTGCAGCGGATTGCCGCCGTGCTTGTTAGTTATTTTCTTTTCACAGCATCAGTATTTGCTGGTAGCACGATCTCCAAAAAAAAAAAAAATCATGCGTGAGAGAACAAGATTAGTTACCTTTATCCTGAGGTAAGTGCTCCTGTCTTTAGAATTCTGCCAAGTGATGGCAGACGCAACCAGCTGATCATAGTTGGAGATCTGGATGGCTGTAGGATGAAGGCTGGCGCCACTAGATTCCTTGAAGAAGTGTAGCATCCAATAGTTGGGACACCCATAGTACTGCCACGAGTTGAAGACGATGGCATCTGGGCTCCACCTAATTTCACACATTCTCTTTTCAAATTATGTGGATTGTTGAAGCTCATAGCAGAAGGAAATGATTATGAAGTTAGAATGATAACAGGATACGAAGGCTGGACAGTTCTTATATTTGCACACATGCCGAAATCAGCTGAATAACAGAATGCTGGATTCTGTTCATATTCAGTGGAAACTGGAAAGGGACTAGTATTGTGCCATGTGACTTAGCCGCTCCTTTAAGGTGTTGACTCCTTACCTGCGATCATTGTCATTTACAAAAAGGGGTGCACAGCTTGCCATCTCAACCACATCACTGCAGTAGAACAAACAAACAAAACAGTTATATCTGCAATATAATTTCTTAATTAAAAAATGAGTATCATTCATTAATTTGGCAGCCACCAGCAACACAAATCTGAGAAATGGTTATATAGCAGAACTCTAAAATGATGAAACAAGGGTATAGTACAGCTAACCTGTTCTTTTCCAATCCAATGAGAAACGCAGCTTCTGCCAGTGCTGCTACCAGTGTTCCTTTGCCAGCATCATTCCCAGTCACAGCATACTCACTAACAATTGCCTAAACAGTCAAAGCGTTTCCCGTCATTTCAATGTATACGTTTTGGCATAAATCATTGCAGTTGCAGATATACAGAGCGCATCAGAACAAACCTTTGGTGCTCCACGTGGTGTGTTGTCAAACATACTAGTTTTTGAAAACATATTAGTCGAAGAGGTGTAGACCTGCGGCAAAATATGATGTTTTTGTCAACCATGATGGAAAAATTGATCAAGCAAGCAAAGAACATAGCACTGAGACATTACAAGAACATCATAAAGATCGGCAGGGTTGGATGGCGAAATAGTTGGCCTATCACAACTTGATATAATGTTGATGTCTGGGTAGGCAGATTTAATCGCAGAATAAAACTTTTGGTAATTTCCTATAAAATGGACAACAAAAGAGCATAAGCATTTCCTGTTTTATGCAAAACAGAACACAAAGAGCACGCTGAATTATCTCCTTAAACATTAAACACAAATGACTAAAAAGTAGAACCTAAACTGGATATGCATAAAAATAATTGATAAACAAATTTGTCGAATTAGTCGTAGTATGTTCTGGGAGGGTTTACCCTCCCCCACGAAATGACACGCAGCCCTCATGCGTTGTTCGAGAAAAAAAAACATGCCAAATCATGCGAGTTCATGTGTAATGCACTACAACCGTAAATTAACTGTCTACCATTTACGTGTAGGAGTGCCATAAATGGAGTTCAGATTTGTTTGTTTCCTTCTTCTTTTTTCTCGAATACGTTTATTTACTTCTTTTCAAAATGCAACCCTCTGAACTCTGTTGCTTTGTAAATTAGCTCTAGTTTAGAAACTAGAAATAAAGAGCATGCAGCTGAACTGAATTACCAACCTCTGTAGTACAACATCCAACATTCTTGATTTCCTATTGAAACATAATCAAGATTAAACGGTTCTGGGTGTCCCATTGCTGCACGAACTGAACCCCAAGTTGTCTTGGGTCCTCCCCTGGCAAACTCTATGCCATTAACAACATCCTGAAATTGTACAAGCATAAACAAATTGCAGGAAATGACAACAGTGAGCTGATAAAAGACGATCTTAAGAAATTTGGGCAACCTTAAAGGGTACAAATAAAAATAAGTGGCTTTGGTACTGGAAGTGAAAAAAAATACAGTATTGTTGGTGTCAATAGGGTGAATTTGAGAAGACACAAATCACAGGACTCTCACATTCTCATCACCTTTTCCAACCAAAACAATACTAATTGGCCATCTCACACAGTCCCAGGTCCCACCAAAACAATGAAATGATGTTTTTACTACCAAAACAATGAAATGATATTTTCAGTAAATTCAACAAAACATCAACAATTTCGCTGGAAAACACAGCTTCCACAAAAAATGGATTATGTGGTTCAGTTCCTAAATTTTGCAAGTTGCAAGTTACCTTTTTTTTTTATCTTTTTTGTCACAGACCAATAATTACCTGTTTAAAAAGGTCATGTCACTCCGTACATACAGGATTGAACACATCATATGTGCAATGTGCTTGTAATTCATGATAATGAATGGTGTACTTGCAATGCTTTCAAAATATGTACTTGCAATGCTTTCAAAATATGTTTAACTTGGTTAACAAAAGATAATGAATGCGTGTGATTTTGATTGTCCAGCCAAACTAACAAAAATATTGTACTAAATGAATTAAATAAATTACAACAAAGATTTTTCTTGTTTGCAGCTATATTCCATTCTTTTATCAAAGGGAGATTTGACTAAATAATATGCAAGAAATACCTTAACCAATGATGCAATTGTTTTAGTGGAAACTTCTTCATTAAGGCTTGCTCCTGGATTGTTAATAAGAATCTGTTAACTTAAATCAAGTGATGGCTGCATATCAAATATCTGCTGAGACTGAAATTACCATCATTCACCACCCAAACTGGGGAAGCACCAAGGTCTTCAGCCAACTATAATCAAGGAAAGTCAGTATCAAGTACATTTGGGTTTGATAAATCTCAGGTCAGTATTAAATAGGAGTATACCTGAAGGAACTCATAAAATCCAAGTCCATCATCAGTCCAGTATCCCCAGGCATCATTAAAGTGACCAGGTCTTTCCTCCCATGGTCCCACAGTCTCACTCCACCGAAATGCATTTCTTAGATAATTTCCCATGACATAGTTGCCGCCTAAAATATGGTAGGTACAGAATCTTACACATACCATCACAACAAATATGGTGTCTAACTTGACTCCAGTAAAATGTAAGAATAATCAAAGTTAATAAACCTGGAAACTTGAGAAACTGAGGCTTGAGATTGGCCAACATAGAAGCAAGATCCTTCCGAAAACCATGCCCCTAAAGACATGTGGTAATGGATAAAAGTCAGAGTCAGACCATCCCTGGACAACTACATTTGAGTAAAATAAGCATTAACTGTATAGTTGGACCAGCAGCAATTAATTAATAAATATTTCAATCCAGCTGGTTAGAAATAAGTGCCACTAGAAAATAGAGAAAATAAAAGCAGAAATGAATGCTAGTAGTACCATGTAAGTGTCCATTGGCATAACTGATACTTGATCCAGCCAAACTACACCACTTTTACTTGTTGTAAGTTGAAGCCTTGAGTTGGTGTTATTTTGGCTGGATCTCAAATGAAATTCTATCTTTGTCCATTTCGCAAAAGTTTTCTTGCTACCTCTGAAAGTGAAATGAAAAGTCATGTAAACATTACATGATAATATGTGCATCCATTGATGCTAACATTAACAGGAAAAACATTACGTGATGGTATGAGCAGCAAGCTTTTGTTGACCATCGGAGCTTGTCAAGGAAACAGTCAAGGACACTGCATCTGATGACCTAATATGCAGGCTCACCTTATAAACCTTCCCTTTTTCAATGTTCTGGGAAGAGACAGAAACACATCACACAGAGCAAGGTAGAAAACAGTCATGGAATCTCATGGGACAGAAAAATATCATGTCAGCTCCCCAAGATTATAGGTTCCATGTGCATATTTGTTCCAAAAACGAAATCATGAATACATGGAAATATCATACCATGCCCCAGTAACCAGGATTATAGATCCCAACACCTCCTGATGGACAGGCATTAGTTTTTTTAGAAGCGCAAAGAACTTCCATCCTAAGTGCAACCGGGTTACGTTCAAAGCATGATGTCCGATCAGTTCCAACAACGATACTTGATTCATCCCCAATGATCAGCCATGGATCAATATTGGAAGGTGTATTAGGCCCACCAGCCTCGAATCCTGGAGATAGCTTTGTGAGAGCTTACATGAATTAAGCAAAACAAATGGAGAAGTGGAGAATTAAGTAACAGATACAGATGTCCAAACAAGTAAGAGATTTTTTTCACTACCTCTGTTGCTTACAAGCTCTGCCCACAACCCACCAGCTCCGGCATGGTTGATCTCCTACAGGTACAACCAAAAACTTCTGAATTGCCATCTTTTCTCAGGATAACCATCAGAGCATAATCATAAAAAGAATGGTTTCAGAATTTGAACTGTTGATGTGCAACCAGATGAACTGCTGCTGCTAACAGATACTACAATTGTAACCTGACTCACACCTCAAAAAAGATACCAAACATCTTATCAGGGATCTTCCTAGCATTCTGTGGTGAGGCATCCACACTCAGCTGACCATTTGGGTTCTGCCCCTCCGCACACCGAGAAGACAATGCCCAGCATAGGGCGCACACACCAACTAGAACACGGAGCAAGGACGCGCCACTGGCTCTCTGCACGCCCATTGTGTGAGCTATGAGCTAAGCCACAGCTCGAACTCAAAGAGGCATCACACATATATATATGTACACACACGCTACTATGTTACAGAACTAACAATTTGCATAAAAGGAGTTGCACGAGTGGAAGCAAAGCTAGCCAGCAAGAAGAAGATGATGATGATGCGAAAGGAAGATAGGAACGGACAGGGACATCGTCAGCATTCTGTTTGAAGCTTTACTTCTCCGTTCACTCCCGCTCCACATCGCGGGGAAGCAACAATGTGCCATCATTTTTTCAATTCCTCGATCAATCGCACGAATAGACATATACATTCAAAAAAAAAATACTATGGCCACCACACCAAATCACCAATGTAGCGGTGAAGCAAAGCTGCGACTTTCTTTCCCCCACTAGGGTTGCGGTGGCTCACCAATGTCGTGGAGCCAGGAAGAGACGGCGCCAGTGGGGGTCGGCCACGAGGTACCTAGGACTCCGCCGTCCCGTCCCCGCATGGCGGTCGCTGTCGTGCGGCGGCCGCCCCGCCCCGCCGCGGCGTCAGTCGCTTCACGACACGGGTTGCTGGCGCTCATTTCCTGCCACTGTGCCGGGTGTTTCGCTTCTACTGATCTCTCTGAAGCTGGATTTGCCGGGGGGTTTTTTTTTTCGAACATCTCTTGTGCTCCAAATTTTCTCCCTCCCAGATCACCACTGTACAGGTCCTGTTTAGACTTTAGTTTTTATTAAAATCTGCCAGATCTCTGGATACAATAATTTTATAGTTTCTAAAACCATGATTTTATCAAAAGGGCAATTTTTTTATGTTCTAAAAACTCTACTCGTAATTTTAAAAAAAATCATAACTTTTATATATTTTGACTTAACACTACAGTTTTATAGTTTTCGAGAAAAAAAAAAACTACACCACCCAAACAGATGATTTAGTAAAGCAGACAGTGTTTATTCTTGCAACAAATTGATCAACTGGTCATGGCTAAAACGTGTATAGTGTAAACACGATTCTTTTTTTATTTCTAATCTAAAAGGCAAAAGGAAAAGAAAGTCAGTCCTGATGCAAGGAAAATTTAAATCTCGTTTCTCCATCCAATTCCAACGAAATTACATGCTTTGATGCAACCAAAAAAAAAACATGTTGAGAGGTAAAGTAGTATCGTCAACAAGGAGTAGAGTTTGCGTGCACGTCCGGGTGCTGGAACTCTGACTGAACAAAAGCTAGTAGTACTCTGCATTTTTTATTTCGGTCAGTTCTATCCGATCGAGTCATTGGACACACCAAAACCCTCCTAATTCACCCACGTGTATCCTCCTCTGCCTCAGCTGTTTTGCCTACATATAATAATGTGGTTAAGAACGGTAATGTGAATAGCCGTATAGCGAAAGGTCGTCGCTCGTCGCTGCTGACACTAACTGTTTGTACGGAAAACAACAGATGATCAATTCACAGAAATCTTAATCTTTCTGAATGCAATACAGCAATCTCAATCTGCACAGAAAAGAGAAAACAAACCTCTATCTATGATCCTTAGCTACAATACAATCTGTCTCATCATCTATACTGATTAATGAACACATGAAACAAACTCAGCATAAAGTGCAACAAAATCTAGCCCAGCTAGCTCTTGGACTTGGAGTGGGGTCGTCCTGGTCGTCCGTTCACCGGCGGTGGCGGCGTCGACGAGGTGTAGGAGGAGGACTTGTGGTTGTTGTGCTGCAGCAGCTGCTCGAGCTCCGGCAGGACGGCGTCTGCCATGGCGGGGCGGTTCTTGGGGTCGTTCTGGAGGCAGCGCAGCGCGATCGCGGCCACCTCCTGCGCCTGCTTCTTGGGGTACTGCCCGCCCAGCCTGGTGTCCATGATCCGGATCACCTTCCGGCGGTCCCCGAGCTGCGGGTACGCCCAGTCCACCAGCGTCGCTGCCGACCCGCCGCCGCGGGCGTCGTCCACGGCGCGCCGCCCCGTCATGAGCTCAAGCAGCACGACGCCGAAGCTGTACACGTCGCTCTTGGTCGACAGGTGGCCCGTCGCGATGTACTCCGGCGCGGCGTAGCCCCGGGTGCCCACGACGCGCGTGGAGACGTGGCTCTTGTCCCCCGTCGGCCCGTTCCTGGCCAGCCCGAAGTCCGACAGCTTGGCCCGGTAGTCGGAGTCGAGGAGGACGTTGGAGGACTTGAGGTCGCGGAAGATGACGGGGCTGTCGTCGCGGGAGTGCAGGAACGCCAGGCCGCGCGCGACGTCGACGGCGATGGACACGCGCATGGGCCACGACAGCGGCTGCGTGGCGCGCCGGAACAGGTGGTTCTCCAGGCTACCGCGCAGCATGTACTCGTACACCAGCACCTTGTTGGCGCCGGAGTCGGAGCAGTAGCCGACGAGGGTCACGAGGTTGGCGTGGTGGAGCTCACCCAGGTAGGTGACCTCGGCCAGCCACTCACGGTGGCCCTGGAAGCTCTCCTCCTTGAGCTTCTTGATGGCCACCATCCGGCCGACGCCCGGCCTCGTCGGCGCCAGCGTCGCCTCGTCGATCCACCCCTTGTACACGCACCCGAACCCGCCCTCGCCAAGGTACGACGTGGACCCGAAGTTCTTGGTCGCCGCACGGAGCTCGCTCATGCTGAACGACTTGAGCCCGGCCCCGGCCCCGGTCCCGGTCCCGGTCCCGGCGCTCGCCGCCTGCACCTGCACATCGGAGCCGCCAGCTAGCTGCCCGGAGTAGGCCGACGAGCCGCCGATGCTGCGGCGCGACGCTAGCTTATTAGCGGTCGTCGTCGAGTTACTGTTATTGGACGCGGTGCTCCTGCTTGTGACCTCTGAATTCATGAAATCGATGATCAAGGTTGCAATCAGGACAGTTCCAGAGCATGAAAAAATATGAAAAATTAGAGAGAACACGAAAGAAATTGGCCGCGTCTTACTTGATTCAAATGGAGTGGAGGCATTGGCACACTTTGCAGAGCCTGTGCAGCAGTTCCCCATTATATCCTGATGATGATATCACTAGCTGATACAATTTCCTCCGATCCTGTCTTTACCTGTCAGTGCTCCTCTAAATAGATAGATCAACGAAACGACCAGCAGCTGATGCAATGAACTCCAAATGGAGCAATTAAAGTTGTAGGATGTGAAAGGAGGGAGTGGAAGAATATAAGTGCGGCGAGGATGCATGGAAGTCAAGGGAGGGAGGGAGATGCTGACGGCGGGTCCGTTGACTGACCTGATCTGCAACTGCAATGCATGGAGATGGAGCCTTCCATCAGGTTTATCAGTCAACCACACAAAGGCAAATTCCCTGCCACTACTTACTTACAGCTTCCAAGATACTTCTCTCAGACTCAGAGCCAGAGGTTAAACTTCGTTATCTCATCACAATAACCACCATAAACACGCCCATGGAAACTTGGAAAGGAAGCTTTAACTTTCTCAGTAGCAAAACTTGGGACTGGGGAAGGCCGGGGCTGTTTGTTGTTTCTCTGATGGAAACACCATTGAAAGGACAAACAGAACTTTGTCCCAACACGTCTGATTCGGTCTTCAGCTACCTTTTTTAGCGCAAATGAGCTAGTACTAGACATACTAAATCAGAAGGAATAAAAAATTGCATACTGTGAGCCGCAAGAGTGCGTGCGTGGTCGGATCATGGAGTAGCATGGAAACTTTCATGAAGTGCTGTTGGCGCTTTCAAGCTGATGGATGCTGAGAAACTTACGGCGACTGTATTCTTTCTATCACGAGTAATTTAGAACAGGGGAGATAAGAAATTTGCCAAATTCAGCGATCGCATATGAGATGTTGCAACACCGCTGTTCAGTAATGCCCAGCGCAGAGAACATTTGACTGATGCTTAGGAATCCGCACTCATCTAAATATTACGTAGACACTAACTCGAGAGTGTTCATATCATGAGGTGATGTCAAATAATCAGAGTTGGATATTATACTGGGGCTCTCTTGCGGCTCACACGTGCATTGTTCGACCAAGTAAAAGTCAAGGGCTAAGAACTGCAAACAAGATCATAGGCTAGATTGGAATTTGCAACCATTTTTTTATCAATTCCATACAAGGTGGTAGTTTACTGTGGAGCACCTTATCCATGTCGGTCCATGGGTGCCAATTCTTATGCACACTTGGTCCTCTATTTGGTTTTTTTACATGTCGTGTTTGTTTTGTTTTAAGCCAGACATTTGTGTCTTTGATCATCGATTTTTTTAAAAAAAAAAAACTATATAAGTCTATGATTAAGATGATTTAATATTTACTACGAGAAATATTTTCATAATATTTATATGTTGTGAAACTATAATTTTTTAAAATGGGTGATCAAAGATAATAATATGACATGTAAAAGAACAGAGGGAGTATACACAGACTTGAAAACTGACCTGGCGCCAATCTAACACCATGAGAAAGAAAACCTTCATCCCTTTTATGTTGTGTTTCTTCTAATTTCTGCTATATTAATTAATAATCCTTTAGCCCGGCGTACACTCTTGACCTTCCACAGTGGTAAAGACAGGGATGGGTTGGAGGAGGCATGGTCCTCTCTAACTTTGTTTTTCCCCCATTGAAAGCTTTTTTTTTTTTTTGGAAAGCTCCCCCATTGCGTCCTTTAATGACCTAGCTAATCTACCATGTAATAGCCCACATGGATCACCTGGATGGACTAGGGAAAGTGGCCGGGCATGGGCATTTAGGCCAGGCTGCAAAAGAGGCCGGGTTTCACTGTTGCATGCGGTTTCGGCCTCTAGCATAGCATATTAGAATTTCCTTTCCATCTCTGAACATATCAAAATAGCTGACATACACGGCATCTCTGAACATATCAAACGAGCACTTTGTCCTCCAAAAAAGTCACGTGGCATCTCGATAGACTAAACACCTAAGACAATTTCAATTCGTGTAAGCTATGAGATGCGACCATGCGGGAAAATCTTTCTTTACGAGATCCAGCTCTGAAATAGATCGTGTGGATTAATCAGAAAGCACGAGGCAGCTGAATCATTTGCACAAGGGCGACTAGACTACAAGTTAATCAAACAATTTAAACTGATTACATGGCAGCCTCGTGCTTGCAGATGAAGTAAAACTCGGTGAACGGCCCTCTCCTAGTTATCGCCTGAAGAATTCCAGGAAGTACCCAAGCAGGCAGCACTGGTCAAATCCTGTCAGTCTTGGAAGGCACTGTTGCGTGCCATATGTCCCAATAGCGACGGCTCCTTGGTTAGTGCACCCGACTTTGTTGTGGCCTGGAATTGTTAATCTCCAAGAATAAAAGTTTTCACATCAAGCTTCGCTGAAGGTCATTCTCAGCTACACTTTGTACAAACAAGATTACCCACAAAACTTCCTGCTGCCTAAGATCTTTGCAGCCTGGCTAGCATTTACATGATGCAATCCTTGCTGCTTTAGGCAATTGTCACTCTTTGTGTCATCCGTTAGCATTTCCAGCAAGCACTGTGCATCTGACTTTTTCATGGTCAATAACCTCAGTGATTCACTTAGAAAAGGGAGAAAAGCTTCAGGTCTTGAACAGAAGGGCCTAAAGATGTGGAGAAGGGCTTTGGTATCAACTCTTAGCTGGATGGCTCCAGGATCAGAGAAACTTACTTCACCCCATCGAATGCTGCTGTAGATGAAGTAGTCGAGGCCTTCTGCTATACTCCTCCAAAGATCAAGGAAATCCTTGGAATTAAGATACCGCTTCAACTTAGTGGTCCTGTCTGTCAGAACATCTAGACTGGGAACAAAACCAGGAGAGACGCCTGCATTTTCTTCATCCAGGATCTGATCATCTAAGATGATCTGTCCACTCCATGATCCAATGTTCTGGACATATTCCCAGGACAGATCTTCAAACTCAAGCAGAACCGAAGACAGTATCTGTTCCAGGTAATTGGTCCCTAATTTAACTAAAAAGTTGATTTCATCTGTAAACAGAGATCCTTGAGGACCCATATCCAAGAAGGTAGTATCTTCATCCCATTCCCTAAGCACGTTCTCACAGTAACGAGCAGCATTAATTGCACATGAAGTTTTTAACAAAGACTGATCTTCTAATGCCGTATTTGACAATTGCAATGCTTCGCATCTTTCTCGCAAGACAAGAAAAAAGTCATTCAGGAACCTGACAGAAGAGGATCTGTTATACTGGATCTGCATTCCCTTGCTTGGCAGAGCACGGCCTCTTTCAACCATTGACAAAGCAGTTTTGATAACAAATTCACACACCGGAGGAGCTTTGTAGTCTTCTCTTGTAGAGAGAAGAAACTTCATTGAATTCTCCATGTGACCAAGCTGGTCATGCTGACCACTACATGACCAATTTGTCTCATCATTCATTTCAGATTTCAGCTTATCCTGTGCTGAACTAAGCTCAACATCAGCCCATATCTGAAGCCAATCAGGGTGTTCAGTGTATATTGAAAAGACAGATAAGGACCTAGACAGACCTTCAGAAACAGATGCTATTTTCTGGATTCCCGAATCCGCTAGAAGCTGCATTCTTTTATCAAAAGACAGCATTACGTCATTTAAGTGCATCCAAGAGGAATCTACTCCAGGTTTGCCAACAGTAGCATGATCCTGATAAGAGCAGACAAGTGCTGGGAAAATCTGCCGCTCAAGGTATCCTACAAGCATTTTCACCATTCCAGTTACCCAAGATTCCTTGGCACTTAATCCCACTAGCCTTGCTTGATCAATCAAAGGCTGCAGTACATCATCCACCCCATCCATGAAATCCTTTGTTATCTTGTAAACAAGGGTAAAAATGAACTCTGGCTGTTCAGACCATTTTGCAAAATGATATTCCATCCTTGAAGCAATAGGTTGAACTAATTCATCGATCGCCCAAAGCCCATTGTCGAAGCAAGCAGTTCTATTGGAGTACTTCAAATCTGTCAGTGCAGGAGTCACTTCTGCTGTTTGACACAGGCGTAATTCACGGTTCCCCTGCACATGTTGGAGAGCACACAATGCTTGGAAGCTTTGAGAGTATCTCTCTTTATTTTCCTTATTCATCAAGACTAGAGGGTTCGGAATTTGGGAGTACTTGTCCTTCTCTGTGTCTGGTGAAGACAATGAAGGTGGCCAGCCCAGTGATGCTAGTAGAGCCCGATAATCCGTGAGGGCTTGAGGCCTCAGAATGGAAAGAGTTTTGTCCACTCTAGAATCAACAGCCATGACAAGGTGTGTCCACTGTGGCCTACTAGCGCTGATCCGTACTAATTCCCGCTCAATGTCCCTCACAGCATCGACGGCTTGTAGCAGCTTCTCTTGCTTCCATTCTGTTTCCTACATTCGAAAGAGAATAAGGATGCCATCCTTAGTTTGCAAGCTAACTGCTGAGCCACATATATCACCATGACATTTTATCAGCTGCATCTGCAGCAATAAATGAAGTGAAAGAAAGACAAAGGACCTCACATTTGATTTTCGAAGTATGGATGATAGGTTGAACTTTGGGGCCTGCCTAACGATGGAAAATGCCACATCTTCCAGGTTGCCAACCAAAGCTTCCAACTGTAGAGTAGCTTCTGGAATGTCAGCATAGCAAAGTTACAGAAAGCACTATACATTCCTACACCATACAGAGCTGGAGGTTTCAAAGAAGATATTATAGTAACAAACAATGGCAGCCAATAGAACCCATCTCATGGCAAATAGCAAAGGTGAGCAGATTTTGATGCAGAGGGGGAATGAAATCAAAATTGAACTATTAACTGGTACAGCAAGTTTGAAACTGCACAAAAGACATTTATTATTCAGATAATGTTAATGGACTCTGTTACAAACTTAGGATACTTGTTTTATGTGGCCGGAACCTTCATGAGTATCTTAGTTCATAGACTGGTACTGAAACTAACACAGAAGCTTCTACATTCAACACAATCATGAGTAGTACATTTCCCAGTGACATAGAAGGTCAGTGATATGGATATTTTCAGCGCTGACAAACCCAGGGGACACAAAAAGAGGATCACCAGATTATACTTTTGCAGAAAATATTAAGTTACCAAAAGCCACATCACGCACCAACAATGTGACTCTAAGGCAGGCTCCAGAACACACTCATATGGCCTAGCTCCGCAACCATCAGGTAGCAAACCAATTTCGTATGTATTGTAATCTACAACCAGTCACATTGCATTTGCCCGTGGCACCATGTAAAGGTGCACATCATTAGGAGGAAGAGAGTTGCTGACCCGCGTAGAGCCGGATGGTGTCGATCCGTTGGATCTCCCGCACAAGCGCCGGCAACCCCACGGTCCTGGCCGCCTCGGCGCCGTCGTCCTCCGCGCCGACGCGCACCCCTAGGAAACAAAGAGGAAACCGAGCCGGATCAGCAGTGGAATCTGGAGTGTGTAGGGGACGGGTCCCCAGCCAGCCCGCCTCAGCGCCCCCGCAGCACCGGGACTAAAACCCCATCCAGCAGCTAGGGTTCACTACTGTTGAGGGGAGCGAGAGTGCGAGCGGACCTCGTGAGCGGACGCGGCGGAGGTCGGCGCGGGCCTCGGCGGAGCGCGCGAGCCAGGACGCGGCCGCGGCGGCGAGCCCCGCCTCGGCGCGGCGGAGCGAGGCGTCGAGCCCGGCGCACTCGCGGCGCAGGAGCTCCGCGAGCGCCGGCGCGGCAGCGAGGTCGTCGCGGGAGGCGAAGTGCGCGTCCAGGAAGCCCCGCACGCTCGCCGGCGGCGGCCGTAGCGGCCGCGGGGGCGACGGCATGGGAGGAGCCTTGGGTTGGGAGGCGAGACAGAGGGAGGAAGGGGAAGCCAAGGCAGAGAGCCAGGCCCAGGTGAGTGCGTGGGGGCGGTGTGGCTTGCCTGGACTCCGGCGTGGGTGCGAGTGAGCCCGGACGAGAAAGGCGACAACGTGCGTGCGTGGCGTGGCGTGGCCTTCCCGGGTACTCTGCCTGCCGCGTTTTTTTTTCCTTGTGTTTGAAAGGAGCTGTGATATTTTTTTTTTTTGACAAATAACATTTTCATTCATACTTAACAGCAACAAGCTGTAGTAATGTTTACAAGGGGCAAGTCTACTGAGAGTAGAACTTGTGGAACAGGACATGAGCCAGAGCCATGTTGATTAGAACAGCTAACCGCCATTCCTGAAGCAGTGGAAACCAAGGCTTGATGAGCTAATCCATCAGCCAAATCATTTAAGTTTCTGCTAATCTTATACAGAGAATAGGAGCTATCCCTGGCAGCATTACTAAAGATTTGGGTAAAAGGCTTGATTCTCCAATCCGGTGGATTTGCTTGATCCATGGAGTTGATGAAGAGCACTAGTTGTTCACAGTCAGAGAGGAAGTTGCATCTTGTAATTCCAAGCTTGTTGCTTATGATAGTAGCTAAAGCAAGGGTTGTCGCCTCAGCCATGAGAACTAAAGTGCAGGATAGAAGATGTGCTTGAATGCGGATGGAGTAGTGCACCGGTCCCTGCAAATTGGAGATGTATATACCTAATCCTGCACGTCTTGAAGTTGTTTGAGCATTGTCAGGGAGTAGTGAAGCATCTATGTAGCAGACAGGACCTCGAAGAGTTGTTGGATCATCAATGGAGAATCTGTTCATCCGTGGAATGTGCTGCAAAGAAGAATCAATACCTGAAACACCATTAGGTGTTGGAGTGGAGGTAGAAGGCCCAGTAGGTTGCAAAGGCAATGATCGTTGTTGATCTATGGGCTGCTGCTGAAGTGAATAAGCTGTTAAAGAACCTGGCACTTGTCCAATATCAGTAGAGTTGATATTGGAGAGCATGGATGCTGCTGCACTGTGAACTCTGATAGGAGTCCAAGTCTTCCCATTGAAGTGTTTATCATTCCTAGCTTTCCAAAGAAACCATAGAGTTACTAAAGTTTTGGAAAGGTGAGTTTCTGTAGTATTGGTAGTGATAATGTTTTGCAAAATAAGTTGTATGCCATCATCCTCCTGGGGAAGGGAATCAGTCCTTAAGGATGGAATGAAAGAGAACCAAACAGCTCTAGGGAGATTACAATGAAAAAAGATGTGAGCATCAGTTTCATTTTGACCACAGGAGGCACAAAAAGGATCAATATGAGTTGAATAAGTTGAAGCTCTCTGTGCAGTAGTTAAAGCACGCCTAATCGCCTCCAAGTGAAGGTCTTAATTATAGGAGGGAGGGTTTTAGATTTCCATACCTTATGAAGGATTTGATTGACACGAGGGAGGATACTCCTTGAGCCTTGTGTAGGAAGGTTAATATGACTCGAGCCGCCAAGTGCCTATAAATATTTTTGGTGGTGCACAAACCTGTTTTAGCAGTGCAGCCATCTAGGAACATCTAATACGTCCTCGGGAACTGTAGGAACAAAAGAGTAACTGTGGACACTGTGCATCAAATGTAGTACTTAATAGATTCATATTCCAATTTTGAGTGTTTGGAATCCATAAGTCTGCAAGAGAGGGCAAAGGGTTAGTTGTAATTGGATCAAGCGATGAGCATGGATAGAGTTCCACATAGGGCACCAAGGGGTAGACCAAATAGAAGAATTCCCCGCATGAATCGATATGTAACATTATTAGTGAGCTCCTGTTTAATGCAAAAGAGAAGACCAAAAAAAGATCTTGTAGGTGTATAAGAAGTTTCCCAAAAAGATTTATGAGGATAGTACTTTGATTTTAAGACAAGAAGAAGAAAGGGGTTCTTTGAAGTTGCAATATTATAAGCAAGTGTGCATAACAAGGCTTTTGTTGACATTATGTAGATCTCGGATACCCAAACCTCCATTTTCCTTGGATTGACAAATGTCATCCCAGGACCTATAGGCTGTAGGGTTGGTAGGATCATCCTGTTGCACACCTGCCCACCAGAACCTTCTCATAATAGAAGTGATTTTTTCAATAAAAGTGTTAGAGAAAATAATGGTAGACATATAGTAAATAGGAATAGAGGATAGCACTGATTGAATATAAGCAAGACGACCGGCATGATTAATCTTATTAGCCTTGACTGTAGTGAGCTTAGCAAGAAATTTATTAGAGATAAAATTGTAAGCTCTGTTCTTATCCTTGTGGGAAAAGATGAGAGGATGCCCAAGATGAATAGTATTTGGGAGCAGATCAGGGACTGGAAAGATACTTTTAATGAGAGTTCTTGTGGCAAGATCAACATTAGAGCTAAAAAGGATAGAAGATTTGTTAAGATTAGGAGTCTGACCTGAATGGAGGCAAAATTCATTGAGAATATTGTTGATCATTATAGCTTCTTGACCATTTGCCGCTCCACACAAAATTAGATCGTCAGCAAATAACAAAGAATGGATTGGAGGACAATTATAACCTAAAGAAACTCCTTGAAGATTAGCATTTTGCATAGCATGATTCAAAGCTATAGAGAGTTCATTAATTGCTATGGCAAAAAGAAAAGGCGAGAGTGGGCATCCCTGTCTAATGCCTTGCTTTGGAAAAAAGAAATCTGTAGGCTCACCATTTACCAGGACTGCCATAGGAGGAGAAGTGTAGCAGGCTTTGAGAAGTTGAATGAAATGAGGGGGCAGTTGGAGCCGGTGGAGAGCTTGAGAGAGGAAGTCCCACTTCAATCTATCAAAAGCTTTAGCTAAATCTATTTTGAGAAGAAAATCCCTGTCTTTCCAAGTTTTAAGACCAAAAGAGTGAATTATCTCTTGAGTGATGATAATGTTAGAGGAAATATGCCTATTCTTAATAAACGCAGATTGGCCATGATCAATGAAATCAGGAAGGTAGGGCTTCAGCCTATCAGCTAAGGTTCTAGCTATAAGTCTATAAATAACATTGCAAAGGCTGATAGGTCTAAAGTCCTGAGGAATGGTGGGCTGCATCTTTTTTGGAATCAAAGTAATGTAAGTTTGAGTAATTTCTTGATCTAGAGAAAGGAGCTGTGATATGAAGTTCTGAACCTTTTTTGAGTCTAAGTTCTGAACTAATCGCAGCCTCGCATGGATGGGAGATGAACGGCTGCAAATGTTTTTTTTCATTTGCTGGGAGTGGGAGGCAGCTGCTGACATGACAAGCACAATTACAATTGTGCTTTCAGTTTATGGCGAACATCAGAAGACTGCTTTCAATTTGGAGAAAACAAAATGTGTGTTCGGAATGATCCACATCACCTCACTCACTCACAAATGGCTCTGGGCCGGAAAGCCTATATATAGCCCGTTGGGTGGTGGGTCTCTTCATCAAGGCCCGGTAAAACCAGATTACAACGGGTGACTGTACAGTGTACACTACTGTACACAGGCTGACATCGTGAGTCCCCAACCTTAGGCAGGTCAATGTCAATCCCCCCGGCGCCGCCCCACCATCCTTGTCTCCTCTCCTCTGGCAGAATGCGATTTTTTCTTTGTTTGGGGATCATGTTGGATCAACGATATATATTTTGTTCAAAGATTTCAATTCAAAATTGCAAGGAAATAAATGTACGAAGCTAAGGGTTCGCTAGGTAGCCGTCGTGGTGGACTACAATTTTAATCTGACTTAATGGCTTCATACCATGGGGATTTTTGGGCCAAACAGAAACAGATGTTAATCGGGGAGGTGTGGCTTGCCTGGAGTCCGGCGTGGGTGCGAGTGGGGCCCGACGAGAAAGGCGACAACGTGCCTGCGTGGCGTGGCCGACGGGTAACTGAGAGAACAAAATGTGCATCTGACTGTTCGGAATGATCCACCTCACAAATGGCTCTGGGCCGGAAAGCCTACATATAGCCCGTTGGGTGATGGATCTCTTCATCAAGGCCCGGTACAGACAGATTACAACAGGTGGTGGGATACTCTAGTACTGACTGTGTACACTACTGTACACAGGTTGACATATGAGTCCGCAACCGCAGGCAGGTCAGTGTCAATCCCTGCCGCCGGCGCCGCCCCACCATCGTTGTCTCCTCCGGCAGAACTTCTTCGTTTGGGGATCATGTTGGATCAACCATATATATTTTGTTCAAAGATTTATTCAGATTTGGAAGGAAAAAAAAAACTGTTGAAACTGTACGAACGTAAGGGTTCTATAGGTAGCCGCCCTCACTCTGTCCGCCTCGAAGAGATTAGAGACTTGCTTGACGGCTTGACTACATTTTTAACATACATGGACCATTGGGCCAAACAGATCTTTATTCGATGTCAGATCGGATGTTTTATATATAAAAAAAAAAATTGTAACATTAGACGCTGTTGGAATTGTGTTCAAAATCAAAAGGAATGTAGTGCAACAGTTCCCACAAAGATTCCTTGCCCTTCCCCACCGCCCGACGTCCACAACGATGGCGGAAGCTCCGCCGCCGTTCGTCCATCATCGCCATGAATGTCGATGCCGCTCCGGCCTGGCCGGCTGCTTCCCTTGCTGCGCCGGCCGGCCGGCCAGCCCGCTCCGGCATTAATGCCCGGCAGGCCGGCACTGCGTTTTCCGTTTCAAGCACGCAACGCTGGTCGTGCTATCTTTCTCAAATAAGTCGTGATCAACTGATCATGTCTGTCCAGCAGATCATTATCACAATATCACACATTTTCGACTAGGCTACCTACTCCTCTCTTGCGTGTGTTACTGGTGTTGTGGTGCTGTCAATGTGTATACTGGTACTTTAATTTGCTGCATCTATACTTTGTCCATGGATCGGGATGGAGTCTGCATTCGGCATTCAACGAAATAAAAACTGATGTAAAATTAGCTTAGCTGCCTTGATTAGCTTATATCCTGATGAACCGTACAAATTGAAGCTGATTGCTGGTAAATTAAAGCTACTACTACTACGGCACTAGCACGTACGTACATACACGTACGGTAATCGATCTGGAGAGCTAGCTAGTACGTCTCGACACTACAGATAGATGCATGCTGTACAGTACAACAGACGATACGCTATACTACGCTTGTTCCTTCCTTTCTCGATCCATCTTGCTTGTACAGTACAGTAGTACTAGCTAGCTATAGATCAGATCAGCAGCCGATCCGATCCGGCAATGCATCTACTACGTTGGCGGCGGCCGTCTCTCAATGCATGAACGTGCACGTACGCATGAGAGTAATAATGAATCCGCCGGTCGACGCCAGCCGCCGGCGCTCTGATCCGCCGGCGGGTTCGATCACTGCATGCTCACAGCATCTCGGCGCTGTTGGTCTCGTACATGACGTTCCACGAGTCGAGCGTGGGGAAGCACGGCTGCTGCTGCTGGAGCTCGAGCTGGAGCTGGTGTTGACGAAGCGCCGACGCCTCGTCGCCCGCAGCCAGCAGTTGCGTGTTCCCATCTCCGGCGGCGCCCAGCAACGCGGCCGCGGTGGCCTGCTGTACCTGGAGCATCGTCATGACGTCCACCCCGGACACGTCGCCGCCGGCCGACGCGGCGTCCGCCTGCGCGCCGGTGATCTGCTGCACCATGAGGCGGAAGTTGGCGGCGTCGGTGCTGATGTAGGTGGTGGGCGCGCGCTTCGACGCCCGCGACCGCCGCTTCCCCGCGCGCACCCCCGCCGGCGCCAGCGCACGGTTCTGGCGCCCGGGCGCCGCTGTCGGCGACGAGCGGCGGCGTGGCGAGTCGGCCACCAGCACGGAGTCGCAGCAGGTGGCGGCGACGGCGTGTTGCGGTGGCGGAGCGTAGTAGGCCGACGGGAGGTCGGTGAGGGCCGTGAGCAGGGGCGAGTGGTGGTGGTGGTGGGAGAAGGAGGAGGAAGAGGAGGAGCCGGAAGAGTCGCCGGAAGACATGGTGGTGGTGGTGGAGAAGTGGAGCGCCCGCGCGATGGCGGCGTCCGTGTAGGAGGCCGGCGGCGGCGCCAGGCAGGAGATGGCGTCCATGTTGTTGATGCTAGTGTTTTCTGATGTTTGGACCTTGGTTTGATTAGTCGAGCGGAGCTGCGCTGAGCTGAAAACGAAAGCTTGTTGCTAGTGTGAGTGCAGTACCGATGGCCGGGGATGGGATGGAAATTGAGGGGGAGGCGAGTGGTGGAGTAGAGTTGAGTTTATAGGAGGCGAGGAGGAAGGGATGATGACGATGGGGACGTACGGGGGGAATTCGAAACCGCGTGGAGTGGGGGCCGTCGGCGTGAGGACCCGCCGGGACGCGCGCTTTGGTTGGTTTTGTCTCGGTGTCGGAGGCCACCGCCAGGAGCTGTAGCATCGCCTTGCCTCGGGTCAACGACTGCATGGCCGTCAGGCGTGTCCGCGTGTGCGGTTTGTGTGTGGACTGTGGCGTGGCCCGTGCGCCGTGGCGTGGTGTGGCACCCCACGCCGAGCATGTGCATGCCGTGCGACGCTTTTCGGCGGCGAGGCACGCGGGGAGGTTGACTGTTATGCCAACTGTGGTGGACCGACCGACGCCAAAGTTGGCATGTGCACCGTGGTGCCACTCTCGTACGGGCACGGGCACGGCACGGGCACGGGCACGGCGGAGAAATGCTGGGTGTATTTTCCACGTACGGTACGGTACGTACGCTCTCCCCGGGAATTCTGACTGACCGGGGTGTCGGCGGGAGCAGACCTGGGAGCCTGGAACGACGACGCGGCGGCCATCCAGGGCCCAGGGGCATCCTTGCATTGCAGGCAAAATCCAATGCCAACCAGTCGCAACCACGGTCGCCAGGAGCCCAGGAATATCGGGAAGGAGGGGTGGGTGTCGCTCTCGCCGGGGATCTCCTCTCGCCGAGGATCTCCTCTGCCGACGACAGATCTCCCCTAGTCCCCTGCACATCAATTTTTGGTAACAAAAGCTTCAATCTAGCAGGCATCACATCACTCACTCCATTTGTCTACTCTGCTCACTGTGCAGATGCTGCACTCCATTTGCTACTCTGGAACTGACTCATCATCCATATACATCTCTCGGATTTTCTTCTAGAAACAAGAACAATTCCCATTCCCATTCCGTTCACAAGCCCGATCAATGGCCTCTGTGCACCCAGAATCTGAGCGCGGCCGTCGTTATCGTCGCCAAATACGTCGCCGTCCTCCGGATGCGGTGCGGTGCGCAGGCAACTTTGGAAAAGGAAAACAGGGAGCCAGGAAGCGGCCTCCTCTCCTCTCTCCTCTCTGTAGTCTGTTCCCGTCGCTCCCGCCCTCGCCGACGGGCGACGGCGACGGAGGAGGAGATGCTGCGTCCACTGTAACTAAACGAGCCTAGCCTTTTCCACCGCCAGCGATCAGGGTTACTCTACTTACTCCAAGCAATATATGCGAGATTTTCACTTTAACCCAGCGAAAACGACGGCCCAACTATCTGGATTCACTTACTTTCCACCCCGGGCCTGGTTACACCCAATGTTTTTGGAATCTACTATCGTGACCGTGGTGATTCCATCACGCTTTTGTATTGTGGGGTAAAAATGATGAAGTTAAATGTTTTTTCTTGATTACGCAAAAAGGTTTGCATATCATTTCATTAAGATCGAGAAAAGTTTGAAATTACAATGACACGCCACAGCCGCGATGCACTAGGAATGGGGGTGTTGTTTTATACTCCCTCCGTCCTGATATAAAGAGCATTCTAGACTTTGGGAGGTGTCCTTAAATATAGTGCATTTAGAGAATAAAAAGATAATATTTACTTAAATAAGAGTATGTGATTGTTTTTTACAAGGAAGGTAACGTATGCACTTGCCATATTTTGTATAAGAACTAATAGTTCACCCTTTAATCATGCAAAATAGAAATAGATTTCAATATATTAGAAAGGTAAATAAGGGGTATATACGTCTATTGCCTTCTCTCTTATTTTGTCTTAGAATGGCTAGAATGTTCTTTAATTCAAGACGGAGAGAGTAGTGAGCGCTACTCTCCCTCGCAGGAAACGGGACTAAGGCGATTGCTCACAAGCTAGAGCCCTCAGTGTCAATCTATTGGTCCGCCTATTGCCTGAGGGCGTCCGCAATGGTAATAGATAGCACTAGCTATTTAGTGAGCTGATATGGAGGTGAGAGGAAAGAAAAAAGATTATTTTATACCAATGGACCCACATGCTCATCTCACATATTCTTCTTGGGCCACGTGAAATAGATAGACTATTTGCTTAGAGCAAGTATTATAAGCGTTGGTTAGCCAGCGAGAAGACGTCCACGTCGTACAAAAGCTGTCACGTGAGGTGAGAGAATAGGCAGCGGATGTTTCGCGAGACGCCGACGAGAGCGGGCTGAGAGCATTAATTACAGTCGGGCTGAGAGCGCGCTGAGAGCAAGTATAAGAGAACGCCGGCGTTGAGCATTAAAAGAACGTGGAGCCCGCCAGCACCAACTCAGCGTACCCAGCCTGCTTGCAGTCGGTTGTCGACGTTTTTATTATTCTTGCTCTTATAGTTAGTGAGCACTCTCTCTCCTACTTTTTGCTTACCATATCACATCTAGATAGCCAAAAAGCTAGCCATTGCGGACGCCCTGATCAAGACAAGATTTTGATGGACGGGGAAGGTTAATGTAAATCCACGCGTACCCATCCTGGCAAACGGGAAAGCAAACTTTCTTTTTTTACATAGACTACGGCCTTACTTCTTTGTTATACCGCTATAGTATTCATGCCAGTCAAATTTTCTTAAGTTTAACTAGTTTTGTAAAGATATTAACAACATTTGGATCTCAAGTTATTTTATTATGAAAACATATTTAACTATCTATGTAATGTTAATAATTATGTATTACAAATATTTATATTTTCATGCATATATTTGGTCAAAGCTAAAAGAGTCTAACTTCTCGATAAGCGAGAACAATACTTGTCTAGGGATAGAGAGAGCATTGGGTGACTAGAATCGCTTATCAACCAAGGTTAATTGCCCGACTTCGAATTCAGATCATCGATTTTGGTCGTTTGGTGAGTGGTGACTAGAATCAATGTCGGGTATAGATCACCAACCAAACACATCTTGTAGGGGGAGATGCTTGGTTTCTCCACTTGACACAATATATCAAGATTATGACATTTGGACTATATACTAGTTCATATATCAAGATCATAACATGATAACAACTATACTCTAATTCATAAGCAATGCAATATAAAAGATAGGAGAACATGAATATGGAAGAACTCTTCATAGTAATCTTACCAAGACTTGATCTTTCTTCCAAGGAGACAAGCTGTTGGCGGTCCTTAACTCCGATTTTTACCCGCCAACTATAGGTCATTACGGGGGAAATAAATATTTTATTTCACATATATCTTTACTGTTGACCTAGTTCTACCCGTGCTTGAAGAAAATATTGTTTTGCAGAATATACACCAAGTGCAGGAACTTTCAGAATAAAAAGGCGCTTTTCAGAAGGCGTAAAAGAGCAAGAGAACAAGGGCCAGCCACCTGGGGTCAAAATGGGCCAAAAGCACCAGCATAAACGAGACCCAGAAGGCGGCCCAGGCCCACCTGCCAAAGGCGGTCAGGGGGCGGCTTCACCCGTGCACGGCGCGCACAGGGCGCGCGCGCGCCGGCCCTGCCGCCAGGTGGGCCCGGCCAAGGCGGTTCGCCTCTTTCCATCCGGGGCATGACGGTTTTTTTGGTGTTTTTACACCACTACCCCGAACCGCCTTCCGGGGCTATAAATGAAGAGGAGAGGCCCCCACCATCACACACACCATTTGGAGCCATCTCTACACCTCTCACTTGTTCTTTAGCATTAGTGTTAGTCATTTGGAGCTAGGCAAAGCTACTTGGAGAGCTTGTCTCCAGGAGGAAAAGCTACATCTTTGGTATAAATCTATGGAGCATTCTTCCTTAGTCAAGTTCTCATTACATTTATATAGTCATGCATGTGAACTAGAGTATAGTCTAGTACACGATATATTCGATGATCAAGAACTAGGCCATAGTTCTTGTGAGAGTTATTCATCGTGTTCTACATTGTTCTTCATCGTTCATATGTTTTACTTGTTTAGAT
This sequence comes from Themeda triandra, assembly GCA_018135685.1. Taxonomy (NCBI): domain Eukaryota; kingdom Viridiplantae; phylum Streptophyta; class Magnoliopsida; order Poales; family Poaceae; genus Themeda; species Themeda triandra. The sequence goes on along the minus strand of JAENPR010000051.1, from coordinate 1,051,556 downwards.
TAGATTGTAGGAGAGGAATAGCGGTTCGATGTGCCTTCGGGTTTGCCTATGTCCTAGCTCGTCCATCCGTAGGGTGGGAGTCCTGGGGGATGTAGGTAGCTCCTTAGTATGCGGACATGGTGTCCGGGTGCGAGGGAACCTTCGGATATGTCGGCATGCCACGGTTGAGGTGGTAGGTGGCAGGTGGTGATAGCCCTGTCCGTCCCTTGTAATCCCCCACGTTCGCATGTTGAGTAGGAGTTCGTAAATGCCGCCATCGACTGCAGACCAGTTGCCGCGGTCTCCCCATATTCCTAGTCTATAGTCGAGTCTTGACTTGTATAACATGTGGAATTAGCTGTTCTAACATTGACTATGTAGGACCTGACTGCTCCGCATAGATTATTCTTTACTCTTTATTTTACCTTTATTCCTTTGAGGTTGCTCTAATGTGTGTCCACTATCCAAACTACCGTATGCTTACCCCTGTATAGCACATTGGTCGGTTTCTCCTCATGCTAGATATTGTATTCATACCCATGCTAGATTACTTAACTACCCCATGCCTTCCTTTGGGAAAATATAAATAACGATACCCTGAATACTTCCGGGTAAAATGCTGCAACGATAGATCTGTGCGCTTGTGGATATTTATTCTAATAGGATGTGATCTATCTTTTGGCGACACTCGCGTAGTTGCTAGAACCAGTTTCTAGTAAGTATGTCGAGTAAAGCCATTAGCATTTCTGGTGCTGTTATCAGAATTAGGCTCTAAGTCTATTTTGGTAATCGCGCTAAGAAATGCCAACACAAGCTCTCCAAGTAGCTTTGCCTTACTCCAAAGTACTACTAATACTAAACTACTACTAAGGCTAAGTACTACAAGAGAGGAGGAGGAGAGGAGGCTCCAAATGAGGTGTGTGGAAGATGGGAGGCTCTCCTCCTCTTTTATAGGGCGTGGAAGGCGGTTCGGGGGCACTATCGTCAAAAGCACCAGCGGGACCGCCTTCTCCACGTGGAAAGAGGACGAACCGCCTTTGGCTGGGCCCGAACCGCCTCAGGACAGGCGCGCTCGCACCTTGGGCGCGCGCTCCCATTGTGGGTCCGTTGGGCTTCTGCTTTTGCCACCAGTGTGTGGGCCTTTCAGCTGGCTTCGAATCGGCTGGTGTTTCGTTCAAATCGGAGTCCGGATGCATCCGTGGCGCTCAATTTACTGAGACATGGTCCTGTAGCCCAAGATAGAATTGGTCTAGACTTTGGCCCTTCGCCTCATGGGTTCATCTTGGATACTTGCACCCATGTTCGGATCTCCGGCACTCTGGTAAGAGGGTTTGGCCTAGTTTGGTCTAGATTTGTCATTTGCTCTCCCTCTTTGGCTTTACGCTTTTCTGAAAGGCGCATTTCTTTATACAATTCCATGCACTTGGTGTATATTCCTGCAAAGTGTTACAACCTCCAAGTACATGTGGAATTAGGTTAATACTAAAGATATATGTGCAATAAAATATTTATTTCTCCCCAAATGATCTATAATTGGTGGGTAAAAATCGGAGTTAAGGACCGCCAACAAGGACCGGGCGGCCAGCCGTGGTGGCTGACAGCTGGGACATCGACGAGCGCAAGTGCACACGACGGGGGACGCGTACGGGCTACGCTACTCGCGGAGGGTTTGGTGGTTTCGCCTCAAAACCATCGGCGGCGGGTTTCCCTGGTTTGCGCCTCAAAACCAGGGGCGGAGGTCCCGGTGCGGACAGACGACACGTGGCAGCATCGGGGAGATTGCTTGGAAGCAAGGCTACCGGTGAGAAGGCGCGATGGCCGTCGGATCAAGTGAAGTCTGAGTTGGACCCTTATGCCCCTGGCTAAGTGGTGTGGCTCTTCATGTATCCAAGGGCAAAGAAGGAATGTAAAATAGACTTGCCCCCTCCATAAATAAGGATGAGGGTTCTCCTACCCCCTCACCTCTGCTATTTCCATTTTTCCCTTATATTTTTCCCTTCCTCTAGATGCTGTGAGAGAGGTCTGCAAATCCTTGATTTGTACTCAAACCAGCGTGTATGGCAAGCTGAGCGCCGAGTCTCAGTTGTTTCGTCTGTGAGTAAATCATCTGTGTCTGTGTCTCAGTGATGGATTTTGTGTTCTTCCCGAGTTGACTTTTGGGCCTCTTTGTTCTTTGCATGATTTCTCCGTTTCTAGACAGTTTTGAGCCATTATTCTTGCGTTGGATCAATCTATGACACAAGAGTGATGTTTCCACCGAAGGAATCTTGCTAGTTCCTCTTGAGATCAAAGATCCACGCGATTTGGTTTTCGGTTCCCCAAGAACGGCTTTTCTTACCCCCTTCTTGATTTCTCCCTGCTCACTTCGAATTGGCCGATGATCTTTTGAAGATAGGCTCTCCTCTGCATAAGCCACAACATTCCTAAATTTGGCTACAAGAGGTTTCGATTTGAGAAAGTTTGGGATGAATCTTGAAGGAGGCAATTTTCGGGCTATTCAGTTTCTGGGATCGCGGACAGTCCGGCCCTGACTCGCGGATGAAAGGTCCTAGATGGCTAGAGGGGGGTGAATAGCCTATAAAAATTTCTACAAACTCACTAAGCAAACTTCGTTAGATACACAAACGGCGGAAAGCAAGTTTTGTTTAGCCTACTAGATGTTGCAAGCCTCCTATCCAAACAATTCTAGTAGGTGATCACTAGTACACACAAAAGCTACCACTAGTGATCAAGAGTTCTACCCACGGGATTTATTCTACACAAGGAGTGGTTCCCGACCGACCACACAAGCAATTCTACTTTGCAAGAATGTAATCAACGTAATGCAAGAGAGGGTAGGAGCTTGTTATACCGACGTGTCGAGTCGAGGTTGCCAATCACCAAGGAGATGAACAATCAATCACAATGGCAACACACAATCGAAGACCAATCACCGGGAACAAAGATGAACACAATTGTTTTTGTTCACCCGGTGTTCACTTGGGCACCGCCAAGCTAGTCACCGGTTGTGTCGAACAACACCTAGATGGTTCTTCGGTGTAACCCTCAAGTCACTCGCCCCTCAAGGCTCGCCCCGCAAGGCACCGCAAGAAACCACTCTCAAGCGATGTACTCAACGACACGCGCAATCCACTAGGATGCTCTTTGTAATGGAACCGACCAATTAATATAAACATAATGTACTAATGATGTCGCTTAAGCAACTTAATTAGCACATGACGCTTATATCAACCCGGTAGTCCGTGAAACCACGAAGGATTTCAAACTTTCCACAATACAGCCCAGACCGAATTAAGTTCAACATAAAACCGTTCATAGTAATACATAAGTCCACAAGTAATTGATTACATCGGAGTTTATGAAATAGTTATTACAATGCCAAGTTAAAAACCAAACTGCGGAAGCAAAATAAAGTGTTGTTTTACAAACGCACTCTTAGTTAAAAATAGTGCCTGGTCCACCATTAAATCCAGCAAAAGCATGGAGGAATGAGATATAAGAGATGACCTTGCCCAAGGTCTAATCCTCCCGTAGTGGGATACAGGTCCATCTTGTTGCCACAGCAAGGGTCTTATGATCTCGCAACAAGTGGGAATAAAACCCCGAGTACAAGAAGGTACTCGCTAGACTTACCCGTCATAAACCAAAAATAAAGTAACACCAAGGAGTATGCAAGGCTTTATGAGTGGGGTAGCCGACTCATTTAAACTTGCGATAAAAGATGAGCTTATTAAATAATCATTTAGTGATAAAGGACTCTCTAGCTTATCATCTTTTAGGTTGGATCCCGACATCACTAAATTAGCACCCGTACTATTCCAACTCCGGGTATGAGCAAACAAAACTATCCTATCCTTCAGTTGAGCATACCAAAGATCAACAACATAGAACCATAACCATCCTATTTTTCACAATGATTTGCGACAAAGGTGCCGCTTTGCTCGGTCAAGTGTTCACCGTCCAGAACGATGGCGATTATAATCGATTGCAAACCACGGGCGGGGTATTCCTCACACAAACCACACGTCTCCCGTCGGAGTCGATTAGATCACCTTGGTCTATTCGGGTGGAAACACGGATTGCAACGAATACGGTTGCACCGGGGCATGCCCGGCTACCGAGTACCTCCGCGCGACCGGCCACCGGCTTTAATACCGTGCTGTGGGCAACACACTCAACTCCATTGAAATACCGGCCCAAACATCCTCAAGGCTTCGCGGTCGGATGATCGCATCCTTCCAGGCTATCTCGTGAGGCATTGTTCAACATGATCCGAGGACGTACAAAGCCATAGTCCCATTAAGTGACATTGCCGGAGTTTCCGTGGTCTAACACACCACAAACTCCGACTAGTCGTGATTTAACAAGGCCACATGGTTATGTTCTCTAACCAACCTCCATAGTATCAACCAAAGGGTAGTAACCACCTACCTCGCGGATGAGGGTCAATCACCCGTCTTCTACCGATCTAATTAAGCAGTGCTAAGCATATGAACGATCCCGAACTTAAAAAAAGTAAGGTATTCGAGGTGGATCAAGGTACTCATAATGCGAGAATCGGTTCCAAGTAACGCCTATAAACTTAATGCATCATAAACAATAAAGGACGCAAAGTAAATCATTTTGCAAACCGTAGGAGAAATGCTCCGGGGCTTGCCTTCCTAAAACGAGCGAGGTTGAAGCTCCCAGCACTTGATCACTCCACGTCTGGTTCCTGGTTCTTGATCACTTCACGTGCCAGGTTCCCCTTGGTGACTCCTCTTTTGGATCCTTGACCCACGTCACGTTCTGTTCTCCTAGCGATCCTGTATGATGCGGGTGCATGTATGAATACTAAGAATACACATGGTATGATAATGCGAATGCGTGCTTGCTTATTATTTCTACAAGGTAGTCAACATCATCCAAGAACGTGTACCATAAGCACATGTCATCTACTACGTTTTCTACTACAACAATGTAATCCTAGTACGACATCTTTTTCTACTATCACCAGCAAACAAGTCAGTAAAGCCAAAGACCCTTACTTGCAAGCATTGTTACATCAAATTATTCCTCATGTGCTAATCGTTACTTACTATAATTCTATTCAATCACCCTAACCAACACTACCCTAGACTTACACACAAGTCAAACATGCAACCAACACATATATAACCTACAATTAGTCACATGCTAATACAAGCATGCTCACATTGCCCTAGATAACACATCACCATTGATAACCATGTGTGTAGTAACCTCATACTATGCTATGTCAACCAAGATGATCCAACCCTAGCAACAAACACATAGTCATTCACAACTAAAGCACTTGCACACTTTACGAAAGAATTATAGACTACTTATAAGAGGACTATAATCTAGTTTACAAATTGACCCAAACAATTCTTAACAGCAGATTATATCTAACTTAATCATCTCCAAGAATAATTATGACTCTATCAAACCCAGTGCTTAAGTCAATTTCATGCCAGATAAGAGATAGCTATAACATGGTCTACCAGATAGACATCTCATAAAGTTCCCAGAAAATTACAGTACATAAGACATACCAAATCTAGCCTACCATCCAAATTTCACCTCATTTTGACAAGTCTGGTATCCTACACAAAAATGACAAGGCAGCACCTATAAATGGACCTAAAAATACTTTGCATTATGAAGTATACCAAACCTCAGGTCCCACTACACCAAGAGCTACCTCATGTCATATAAGAGGCCTACAAAAATTATCAACCCAAAACCAGTTCAACAAAAAGCATTTTTGAATTATTTCAAGAATAGCCCTAGAATCCCACTTGAACTACAACTTCATAATTTTACATATAACATGCACATGATATAATTTTCATAGACAGGGCATCACAAAAGAAGATTAACAAAACAAGAACCATATTTTTCTGAACAAAATTCTATTTACTATGCATTTTATAAGTTATCTAGCAAATCAATAATTAATTCTAATCTCAAAATAAAAGTATCTCAAACATGGCATTTCATATTTTTAACAGATGCTATTCATCATAAGGAAGCCAACAAAACTGGTTTCACTCAAATTGGATACCAAAAACTCCAGATATGAATTTTACAAGCTTTAATCAGCAATTTAGGAAATCATTTCTCTTTTTAAAATCCGTTCTCTAATTGCTACACGTACCCGACATGTACCCAGCAGCAGCATCCCGTTAGGTTCACCCGGCGCTGTGTACCCCGGCGGGCACCCGTGACGTCAGTAAGTGACGTCAGCTCGGGCCCATCGGTCAGTGACCGTGGCGGAGGCCGACGCTCCCCGCCGGCGATTCTTGCCGACGGCGAGGTCCCCGCGACCCCGAGCACCCCAACGTGCTCGCGTTGACGCCGCGGACGCGATGGTGTACAAGATGCGCCCTAAGACGACCTACAGCGGCGATGCGATGCGCGGCGGCGGCATGTCCGCCGGCGAGCTCGGCGCGACCTCGCCGGAGCCGCTAATCCAGTGAGATAGCGCGCGCACAAGCTCCACCTCGACGAGGAGAATGCAACGCGCTAGTTAATGGGGAAGAAACGCCGGTGAAACGCCGGCGGTGATGTGTGAGCATGGCGACGCCGCGGCGGCGCGGAGCTCGAGTCCGACGAGCTCGGGACACCGCGGGCCGCTTCGTCCTAGGGTTAGGCCCTACGTGTGACGGCGGACACGGTGCGCACGATAGGATCGAGAGAGAGAGCAGTGAGTGGTGCTTGCCACGGCGAACCGCACCGACGGCCATGGCGGCCGTGGCGAGCGTGAGGAAGAAGACGGCCAAATTGGGCCTCTACCTTGGGAAATTGAGTACGGGAGGTTGTCACGAAGAGGGGTGAGGCGATGGCGTACACGGTGCTGCTCTCGGATTGGAAAATGATTGGCTGGGGAAGGAGCTAGGCGGTGGCAGACTCGACGGCAGCCATGGCGGCTCGGAGCTCCGCGGGGGCTGGCGAGGGCGAATGAGAGGGGGAGTGGGTGAGTTAGGGAGCGCAGTGGAGGGCGGAGTAGATAAGGGGAAGCTCGGGCTCTTCAATTTTGCCAGAGGGGAGGGTCACGGGCGTGCGGAGGCGAGTCGACGGCCATGGCGGACGGCGCCAGGCGCGCAGTGGCTCAACGGGCAGCGGGGAAAAGCGAGGCGACGGCAGGCGGCGTGCACGCGGGTGCTCGAGTGCTACTCGCGCGCGACCGTTGCGGCGTCGCGGAGTGGCTGGCGCATTTGTTTGGAGGGGCGGGGCGTGCGGCATCGGCGTTGGTGAAACGGCGGCACAGGCGGGGCGGCAGTGGCGTGCGCGCTCGACTGCGGCGGCGCGCGTCGCGTAGCCCTTGGAGGGGCGGGGCGTGCGCGTCGAGCAGAGAGGGGAAGCAGGGGAATGATGACAGGTGGGGCCCCGGGTGGGTCCCACCAGGGTCAAAAATGAACTAGAGAGTTTGATCGCTCGGTTTGAAAACTAGAGCGAATTTGAACAAACTCCAAAAATGAAAGTTTCTCAAAATAAGGAGAGGAATAACTTTCATGAAGGAAGTTTTGCTAATTCGGCCTAGATTTAAAAATAGGAATTTGGGTCAAATAAAATACATATAAAAATTGATTTTTGAAAAGAATAAATCTGTTTTTGCCCTTTTTTGATGCCCTAAAACACATTTTCATGACTTGAGGTCAAAACAAAGTTTTCTCCAAATAATTTTCTACATAAACTTTGTTAAAGCTCCATTTTGAGAAAAGCATCACAAATATGATTTCTAGCGACAACTTTGAAAACCCTATTTGCATTTTCATACAAGCACTCAAACAATTTTCTACCACAAACATGTAAATGATGCTTATGAGATGATCATGCTTATGAGATGCAAGATTTATTACGCCGAAAACTGGGGTTGTTACACTCTTCGTGATCCCCACGAGGTGAGCTCAAACCTCTCACAAATCTACCGGAGGTGGCCAAGAACAATCCCTTCTCTTGCCAACGCCTCCAACAATCTCCAAGCCGGCTAGGAGCGGTACTCTCCAAGAGTAACAAGAAATCCACCGGCTAAACCACCCACAAGTGCCACTAGATGCCCTCAAGCAATGCAATGCACTAGGTGATCTCTCAATCTCACTTTGGATTCACAATCAAGCAAGAGAGATGAGAGGGAGAGTGTTTCTTCAGCTCAAAGGATGAATGAATGAGTTAGGAGAGCCAAGAGAGGGAGCCAAGCCCGGCCTCCCATCTATTTATAGACCCAACACTTCAAACTAGCCGTTACCCCCTCGGGGGCGAATTTTCACTGCGCCGGACGCGTCCGGCGCCCCTTCGTCGAGCGCGTTCAGCCGACCGTTGGAACTTCGTCGTTCGAATCCTCTGCAGCGCCGGACGCCCGTCCACCTCCAGGCCGAGTCCAGCGTGTCCTCGGTGGACGCGTCCGCTGCTGTGGACGAGGCCGGCTCGCGCCCAGCACAGCGCCCGCCGGACGCCATCGGCCAGCGTCCGGCGCGCGTCCGGCGCGCTCGCCAGCGCGCGTCCTCCGCGAGCTCGATTTTCTGAAGTTACTGGACCGCGTCCGCGGCGCGACCCCGCGTCCGGCGTGCCCCGGCAGCCGCGTCCGGCGCCCGCGAACACGTGCCGCCCTCGGCTTGCCAGCTTGTGAGCGCGTCCGGCGCTCCTGCCAGCGTCCGGCGCTGGCCCTCGGCCGCGTCTGGCGCCGCGCAGAGAGCTCCTCCACGCCACCACGTCGCCGTGTCGTTGATCCAAGTCACGCCACTTGCCTTCAAGTCCCAACCTTCACTTGTCGATCACTCCATGAGCACAAGGGTTGGTTTATCTCTCGAGATACACGGCAATGGCTTAGCTCACTAGGTTCTACATGCAATGCACTTCATGAATTCACCTAGTGGCACCCGTGCGTCGAATAGCCGATAAGACTTCCCCTCTTAATAGTGCGGCTATCGATCCTAAACCACTCACACCCTCTATGGTGTCTTGAGTGCAAACCAAAATGGCCCTATAGGTTATACCTTTGCCTTGAGCCCATTTTGTTCCTCCAAATGATATGAACGCTTCACACCATCATGTGACCGTCTTGATCCATCGACCTTGACTTCACTTGCCCTTCACCGTGCATCGGTCCATCGGCGCCTAGTCTTGCCCAAGCTTCACCATCGCATGGTCCTTCACTCACAAACCTCGACTAGCCCTTCACCTTCAACACCGGTCCATGGAGCCAAGCATCGTCTTGATCTTCATCTTTGATCACATGACACGTGTCATGCTTCATATTCAATATGCTCATCATGAGGACAACCTTTCTCTAAATCAACCACTTAGATAAACAAGGTTAGTTCTAGGTTTCATCAATTAGCCAAAACCAAACTAGGGGCTTTCAGCGGACTGTCCGGCCCTTGTTGGTCTTGATAAGTCTTTTCGGTTTCCTGGCTGTTGTGTTTTCTTTGTAACCGCGGACAGTCCGGGCCCTTCGCGCGGATAGTCCGACGGCCGGAAGTCTGAGCCAGTGGCTTTCGTGAAGCTCTTCTGTTGAAGTGTAGCGCGGACAGTCCGGCCATACCAGGCGGACAGTCCGGCGTTATACTCCAGAAGGGCACCGAGCTCTCAGCTTCCTGTTCCCTTCTTAGACTTTGATCCGCGGACAGTCCGGCTCTACAACGCGGACAGTCCGACGGTGTTCTGCAGCTGCAGTACAGAATCTGTCCAGGAAGTTCGTTTTTCTGTTTTTTAAACCGCGGACAGTCCGGGTTCTTGCCAAGTTTTTCTGTCTTCGTTCGACTTCTGTACGGACTTTTAGCCGGACAGTCCGACCACCGCGAGCGGACTGTCCGACGTGGTTTTCTTGGTCACTGTCCAGCAACTGTTCTGAGAAGTGAGGTTTCTGGAAGATCAACCGCGGACAGTCCGACCCATACTCGCGGACAGTCCGGCCCGGACAGTCCGGACAGAGAACTCGGACAGTCCGCCGTTGAACTGATAGAGCAGTTTCTCCGTTTTGCGATCGCTTGTGCTCCGATTGTTCTTCCGCTTCATCCGCTGTGTTTCTAAGGAACATCCACCCTCTCATTAGGGTCGTGATCACTACGATTTGAGCATCGCATTTTGGGGTTGATTGTTTGGGCCTAAGACGTGAAAGTTTCGAAAGAAATTTTTGAGGCTCCCATTCACACACCCCCTCCCCCCGTTACCGGTCCTTCACCAAGCATTTCGGAACATGTGCGGACAAGTTTTTGCTTAACCCATACGAGTTTGAGAGAGCTGATCAATCGGATTACCCGGCCTTGTTGCTGCGAAATGAATGTGATGGGCGAGGTTAAAGTCGTGCAACGCCGACGGCAGGGGGACGCTCAAACTTAGGAGTAACGCATTACGTAATCACCTGGCCCAGAGTTGACGTTGTACGGTTGTATGGTTGACCTGACCTGGAGAAGCACACGAGTCCAAACCTGCGTTCAATAATTCAAAGCACGACCACGGACCTTCGTCTTCCACGGCGCCTGCTCTCATCATCATCCACGGCGCCTGCTCTCACCATCCAAGCTAGTGCATCGCGCTGCTGCATGTTTCTGAACCCACGCAAGCACGCATAGTACACCGCGAGCAAAACCAGCAGCAGCAACTGGATCCAGTCTGAACTCTCAAGCCGCATAGGTACAGCAACTTGTAGAGGACCAGCAAGGCAGCAACGCGTCTGCAGCAGCAAAGCATGCAAAGCGCCACACACAGCGTGGCAGCTAGCGCACAGGGACAAGCACATGCATGCATGATGCTGGCCTGATGGCTGATGCCCTCCCTGATCATCACTCTGCACGACGACACCAGACAAAACAACTGAACAAGTTTGACGCGTTCCGACGTTTGTCAGCGTTGAAAACCCACCAGCAATTCAGCATCACCCAACCACTCCGGTTAGTATTAAACTACTGCAACAACCACCTAGCAGTGGTCAATACTGACATATTATACACTACACGTACGCCTAGTTGCGTTGGGAGCGTCAAAAAGTATTATACTACTTGCAGTTTGAAGTCCACTGACCGAGAACGAGAAGAGCTTGGCATTGCAGGATTATTACATCGCATGCGTGGTCCTTGGATTAGTTTACATTGATCGATCCAGAAGAGCAGAACATCCCATGAGGCATTCGGCATTCCCTTGTGATTGAGTGCTCTGAAAGACTTTTGCTCTGTGTGCCATTGGGACCATCAACCACTCCATTAGACTACTACTAGTAGCTGCTTAACACTAATATAACTACACTGTCTGTCTGTCTTGCTGGTCAGATGGATGGATTCGCATTGCCAACAGAGGTCAATGTCAGTGTTCAGTTGTTGTCAAAAAAAATGTCAGCGTTCACCTGCAAAGCTGAAGCCGATCAGAAAAGTAGTAGTCTCTTCAGCCACAGTAGTAATCTTAATCTCTTGAAGTTATAAGCCGACCAAAGACTGCATCTTTGACATGAGAAAATAGAGATATTGACCATGGTTAGCAGCCTCCCTCCTAGCACGCACACAACGATTGGTTACTTCTGGCCTGAACCCTGAAACTATTTCAACGTTGTCTGCTGAAAAATGATCAGCTTGACCCGGCTCTCTGCAGTTGCAGCTTGCAGCTAGTTTCAAGAGTGACGAGGCTGTGAGGGCATGATGCCATCAGCCTATTGTGGTAGCCATCCGCTGTCGTTCATTTTATTAGGGGAGCTAGAGTCCACATGCATGGCCGCCCATACTACTCCTCCATGTGATACTACGCCTGTTTGACTTGCTTGCTAGTTGCTAGTTGCTACACCTGCTCCCTGATCCACTAGCTCAATTTCATACTCACCCACTAGTATGATATAATATATCATTCTTTGATGGTCTCCTCTTAAACAAGTTTCAGAATATCCTCCTCATCCTAGCAAGCTGACAAGCTCTGCACCCTTCAGAATACAATACAATACTCCTACACATAAACTTACCAAACAAAGCCGCCCGGAAATGAAAAGGATACGATTAGTAAACAAGTGTTTGAGCTTGGACCATCTCATTGTCGCTTCATTATTCCCTTTGACATGTAGCAGCTGCAGTACCAATAATAATACTGCATGGATGTACTGGGAACATCCCTATCCTGTCTATCTATACAGATAGGTCAATGCCTTACGCTGGCGGCTGGCCCATCTCCTCATCACTGTAGTCTAGTCAGAATATGAGAGCTGGGCTACGCGGTTTCATCCATTTTGAATTTCAGATTCTGCCCTATACACCCAGAACTTCAGAGCTTTACTGTATTTGTTTTCTGAATGGCATCTGCCCCCAGTTTAATTCAGATTTCAGACCTCATACTCTCCAATGCTTTACTGCACATCGGCATGGCAGCATTGCCTAGTGATATGTGCTGAAAAAAAAAAACCAAAGTTTTGAACTCTTCTTCTTTATACTCGTATTTTCTTTGGGGGTTTGATCCGAACATGCAGAGTTGATGCCTGCGGAATTGAGGCCGGCGAGGCGAGGCGACAAACAGGCGGCACGAGAAACAAAGGAGGTGGCATCAGCATCATGGTGCGTGCAATGGCTTTTGACTTTGGGGGCGCAGAGCTTGAGCTTGGAGCTTGTTGCTATCGGCAGGCAGGAATCTGGTTCTGGTTCTGGCGGACCTGCCTGTCCGTTTCCCAGAGGTCAGATCAGATCGATACCCCGTTGATTCCGTCCATTTAAAACTGCCCGAACCACAACTGCTATCTTTTGGCGCGCATAGCTTTCCTGCTCTGTCAACTGGTTGAACGTTTCAGCGTGTAGTATGCTCATGCTCTGTCACTTCGGCTGCCAGGGACACTCCCAAATATCAGCGAGTAGGAATTTCTACTCGTACACCTTTGAATTTCTACCTTTTAGCCGTCTAAAAACTAAGAATCAGGAGACAACATTTACCGCTACTGTTTGTAGACCAAGCAAGTCTTTAACGGCAACATCTCTAAACAAAAATAGAGAGCCGTAGCGTCAACTCGTATATAGTACACTGCTTTTTTTTTTTTTTTTAAAGATCCAGGAACAGACTGTTCCGGCATATATTAATAAGAAGAAGATTGACCCAGTTTATGAGGAAAACCGGGCCCAAAAACCATACATCTCACGCACACAACAGAGAGAAACGACGACCCAAAGAAGATACAAGACCGGATTTCCCGAGAGGCCAAGAAGGTCATCGTTGCCCAGCACGAGCAAAACAAGCGCAGCTCCGACTTCCGACCAAGGCCTCTCGCGATCCTAGCTGACACGAAACTCCACAGCGACGCCTTCAGGAAGGTAACGACGCTCAAATCGCCGCCGTCGCTCGTCCAAGCGGACCAGGTTCTCACCTGTGGAAAAACTAGAGGCGCGACACCCCCAACGGGGAAGACGGCGCCCGCAGGCGTCGCCGTCGCAAGGCTTTCGCCCAAGATACCCTAGCTTCAGACGTCAGCCCAGATTCCGGATCCCTGCATGTCGCCACCGTCGTCGTCGCCAGCCGTCCTGCAGACAGCTCGTCAGGGGGGCATCGGCGCGCCAGCTGCACGCCGCAGCCGCAAAGCTGCGCCAGCCACCCCACTGGCCAGCCACCTTGCTGAAAAACCAGCAATCACTCCGCCGCCCGCGCGTCCACCTGCCGCACGCCGACGCCGATGCCTTCTTCCTGACCACGGCCGCAACCCGCAGCCGCCGTAGCTAAGGCCATCAGGGGAGGGACGGCAGAAGAAAACCGACCCCCAACGCCCGCTCGACCCCAGCTTCGACGCTCGAGCCGCCCGCCGCCACCGCCCCGCCGCCGACCGCTACATCAGCCGTCGGCACGAGGCCTCCAACCGCCAGTCTTGACCACACCGGTCATGACCAGCCACCACGCGCCAAATCTGGCGCCGTCAAGAAGAAGACCGCCACCCGGCGCTGGACGCCGCCCCCAGCCCCAGGGCAAACTGGAGGACCCAAGCCCCGCAGCCCCACCATGCCCAGCTCCTCAGCACCGCGCCCCCCTGCCTGGGGCCGGCAGAACCGGCCGCCCAGGCGCGGTATAGGTTAGGCCGGCGCGCCAACTTCACTGCCTGCACCCTCCCCGACTCGGGCCGCGGATCCGGCCGGAAGGCCGACGGATCCGGCCGCTCGGCCCGGTGGAGGAGGCGGCGCGCCGCCGGCATGGGGGGAGGAGTCGATGAAGGCGCCGACGGTGGTGGAAGTCGCCGCCGTCGCCACCTCGCCGGCCCGGGCCCGGCCGGCGCGCGTCGCGGCCCGGAGCGGCGGCCGCGCGGTGCCCCACGCGGCACAGGAGCGGCGGCGCCCACCTCGGCCGCAACACCCAGCGCCGCCACACCTGGAGGAGGAGAGCCCCGCCGCCGCCCTCCCGGCCAGCCGCGCGGCCTTGCCGGCGGCCAGCTCAGGCGGCGGCGCGGCGGGGGAGGGGGGGGAGGAGGTGGTAGCCCGCGGCGGCTAGGGTTTCCTCCCTAGTCGCCTGCGTCGTATATAGTACACTGCAACTGCAAGGATTAGAGAGTACCACCAAAAGTTCAAACCGGAAGATTTGGAGAGACAGCTTTATTTCCACTGCATATACAATCATACTTCTCACTGAATCGCTCCTGGAATTTGACTGCACCGAAGAGCAAACATACTATATCAGCACAGCTTATTACTGCTGTCCTACATAAACTATATTTACGTCACCACTTTAGCCCACTTGTCCTCACATCCTGTCTGCTGTCTGCACTCTGCAATTCCTCTTGATACAAATCGGTAATAACATAGTACTAGTTCTGAGGTTACACTAGGAACATTTACTTAGCCAACATTTACTGAAGTAATGTACAAAGATCACTTCACTAATATTAAGTAACATAAGAGCTACTTGTATTCAATCTTTTCTCCTCCAACTCATCTCCTTTGCGGCCCTGACGTTTTCCTGCAGATCGATATTACTTATCAGCTGAGGTTTCCGAGAAGGCTTCGAGCTTCTCTATGAATTTCAACAGACTCGTGCAGATCAACAGGGGCATGACTTGCTCCAACTGTTTCATCATTTGGCACCTCCTCTTTGTGAGGAATGGAGCAGCTATGTCTGCAACAAGATCTTCGGTGGCTTCTTCTATGTCCGCGGATGTTAAATCATCCAGAAGCTTTGTCCACATTTCGCAGGCCTTGAAGATTGGCGCGACAGCAGTCTCCATTAGCGAAGCATCAACGGCATTCCGGTTCCTGGAAACCTTACTCTTCAGGGGTTTCATGCATTTGTGCAACCACATGTTTAGGCTGCAGCAGAGGTACGCCTTTTGTGAAGCCATCCAGTTCTAGAAGTTGGAACATAGTTTTCTCAGCTCAATTTAGAGGAGAAACCCAGCCTGGCATTGATATTCTGACTGAAATGATTTTTTTAATTTCACAGTTTCTGGATGCTAAGTTGATTATCGCACATCGGCACTGATGGCACTCAAACATTGTAGTCCACATCCTAGTGAAACTGCTAGGGAGAAGAGACTCTCCATCAGATGAGCACAGCAATCAGTATATAAACATATGAGTAAATAAATGGACATTGCTAGTGCACGTTCTTTTTAGATAATATGACACATATCTTTGTTATGACGACTAACACATTTATATGTCATGTTATGATGCACATGCACAGGAACATCATGTTTTTCATACACCGATAGACAATGATACATACATACATACCATCTAATTAGTTCATCCAGCTGTGGCTGCAGATGTTTATCCCTTACTTCTTGTATGTTCTTAGAAATGAAGCCTATATTGTGAACAGCCACTAGAACTCTGGAATGCAAGTCCTTCACAGAAGCACGTGTAAAATCAATATCAATTTTTCTTTCAAAAAAAATCAATATCAATTTGATTTCCTCCTCTTGATTCCTGGTGTCTCAGTTTCTTGCATCTCTTATCATACCTCCTGCAGATGGCACTGCTAGCCTGAAATCAGAAGACAGATTGCTTCTAGATATCTCAAACTCTGATTCTGGAATACACATGAAATTGATTAATACTGTACAATATCCAGAAAGTAGCTACTACCTTAACTTCATCATAAAGTTTGCTCTCCCATGCATACAACCTATCAAGTGTGGAGATATGGCTGCCAGCATTAATCCCAAGGGAGTTTCTAGATGGTGGGGGTAATTGTGAAGACACTTATCTATGCCAGGTAAGGTACTTTATCACATCTTGAGGAGGGGTTGCATTAAGGGTACCCTTGCATTAAACCATGGTCCATCACATTATTTGTACAGCTGGAAGGCCAAGTATTCTATTCAACAGTAGAAACCAAAATGCTAAGAACTGAAATAAATATAGAATAATATCACATTACAATTACTCCCTAAAAGAAGTCTTTTGCATCTATATTTGTAACACAAGAATAGAAAAATCCTTCGTTGAAGGGGGAAAAGTCAAACTAATAGTTTCAGGCAAAATTAACTTACATTCAGGAACAGTGACAATGACATCCTCTCTGCAGCAAGCAAACAGTGTTGCCAGAAAACTTCTTGGCTTTGATCCATGTGCTGCAGAAATTTATTTTTTAGTTAATATTAATTATATCGTAGAGGGTAAGAAAAACTAGGAAAAATGGTCATAACCAGAAAGCTATTCACTTGATAGCTAACCTATTTCTTCAGGTACTAGAGGGCGGAACTGGATTTTATCATCCTCAAGACTCGTAGGGACATAATTTCCAGAATTGCATGCCCAAAAGAATAATATCTCAATCTCTTTCATGCATGTATTTAAATCTTTTACCATATTACCTACATCAGTGGAAGGTTTCTTTGACCTCCGTCCATAGGTGAACATCTGGTGAAGATACAATCAATGTCCTCTTATTTTTGGAGTTGTCGCTACAAGACTTCTGAAGGCGAGTGAGATTTATGAACAAGCACACCATTCTGGTTCCTAGTTCCGGTAGATGGATTGTCAAAGTCATCTTCAGGCTCTGCAAAATCAGCATCTTCCTCATCATGCTCAGGGATCTCATCCTCTCGAAGGCACCTTAAACCATCAACACTTTCAAAATCCTGACTGACCTCTCTAGCATCAGAGAATGAAGATTGAGCATTTACTTTAGTAGGTGCTGTCATGGAGTTCCTCCTAGCACTCAGCACTTCAAGTTCAAAGCATTTCCTCAGAAGAGAAGTGATTTCTCTCGGTGACAGAATATAAGCACGGTGAGATGCTGCAAGTGCACATCTTCCATGTAGCACTTCTCTAACAAAATGCTTCCGCTCCAGGCATAGCACAAGGACCTTCCGACCTTGTCATCTTCAAGCTTAGAAGGTGTCTCCCCCATTTTGAAGACCATCAGCACTGTGATCTAAAAAAAGGACCATCAGCACTCAGAGCCTCACGAACAATACTTCCTCACGAACAATAGTTGGATACACCAATTTGAGGGCATCAACTGAAGATTTGCAAGAGATAGTGTCTGTGTGATGTGGCCTTCCGTCTCTGATGCTGCAAGACTGCAAAAGTTTGGAATAATCCTAGTTAGACCATATATTAAATTTATAACAATTTGATTTGTCTTCTTAATAATACGGGTGAAGTCCCGGTCGCGAAAAAAAAAATTGTCTTCTTAATAAGAAGAAACAAAAAAAAAATCACCCCAAGCGGATCACTTCCATTTCACTATATTTGCATCCAATAACTACTCTTCATAAATTGAGAACCGGACACCATCTTTCCATAAAAGAATATCAGAGATAAAGTTAGCTGTCCACATTTAATTTGTAGCATGGCAAACTATTAATTTTATTAAAATGGGTACAGTCGGTAGTGAAAAAAAAAAGTTTCCTTTAAGAAGAAATCTGTTTTGTCAAGGTTTGATGGATGTAACACAACCAAAGCAGCTTGCCTAATTGTAGTTATAGGTTCCTAGAATCCTAGGTACAATAAACGTGGTGGTAGGTGGAATTATGTACCAAATCAGCCCAAAAACGACACTATCGCCTGCTCTATTGAAAAGAAAAGCAGATCATTACATAATTACATTGCTGGCTACCAAATTCGACCTGGAGGTTACTCTATATGAGCTGTAGACCTGTAGTTGTCGTTTGCGTGGAGAGAAGATGCACACCACATCACTCATGATCAAATCGACGGCCAGTAGTGTAAGGCCAGTCTCAATGGCTAGTTTCATTGTACAGTTTCACATACTATTTAAAACTTTGAAATTTTGATACGAAACAACTCACTCTCTCAATGTATAGTTTCATTGCACAGTTTCACATACTATTTAAAACTTCTATGGGTCCACCGTTGTCTCTCTCCTCTCTTCCACCAATGACTTTCCTCCATGCATGCGAATGAAATGAAATAACACTCTCAATGGGGGTTTCACACACTTTCCAATGTTTTGGAAACACCGCTATATAGTTTCACCATGGTGAAACAAATTTCTTCTCTCTCCTCCCAATTTCATGCAATTTCATGTAAATGCTGACATGGCAGTCTATTTAATGTGCATGACACTCCCGTGAAACCTCCATTGAGACTGGCCTAAGTACGCGCAGTTCACCCAAAACATTTTTTGGGGATAAATTAAAAATCACCTTGTTCTACGTGAAGGAACCTTCTATGCGGCGTGAAATCCCCAGGGGGCGGTGCCGTCGTCTCCGCTCCCCGACCGACTGCTCCCCGCCGCCACGGGATGCGGAAAGCAGGGGATGCGGAAATGGAAACCACGCGCAGAGAGCGAGGGCAGAGAAGGCGCCACGCCATTGCCGTTGGGCTACGGAGGGAGCAGAGCGCCGACGGCGACCCCCGTCCGCGTCCCTCTCCTGCTCTTCGTTGAAAACCCCAAGGCCAGGTACCAGTCAGATGTGGACTCGGTCGCGGCCCGCCTGCCAGCATGCCACGGGCCCCTCATGGCGCGTAGCGGCCGCCTCATCTGGGTTAAGTCCGTCCTATCGGCGATTCCAATCTACACCATCATTGCGGACGGCTCCATCAGAGGGAAATGCATGGTCGCATGGCCCACTGCATGCCGCCCCACCGACTTGGGGGGCCTGGGGATCCCAGACCTCCGGCGCACTTCGGTTGCCCTGCAGTCAAGATGGCTATGGCTGCAGAAGACGGACGAGGACCGCGCGTGGTCTCGGCTGGAAATCAGGGTGCCCAGGAAGGTGCACGACTTCTTCCGCGCCTCAACGTTCACAGTCCTCGGCAACGGAAGGACCACCCTGTTTTGGACCGCGAGGTGGATCGACGGCCGCTCCGTAAGGGACATCGCGCCTCTTCTGCTCCACCACATCAGTGCGAGGGCGATCCGGAACACCACAGTTGTCGAGGGACTGCACCGCGAGCCAAACGGCCGAACTTGGGTCCGCCAGATATCCGGGGGGATATCTGTTGCGGCCACCAGAGAGTACCTCAACCTCTGGCACAGGATCGACCGGATCAATACCTCCCAGGCTGAGGACCGGCTAGTTTGGAAGTGGACAGCGGACGGGAAATATACCGCCAAATCGGCCTACAAAGCACTCCTCGCGGGTTCACACCCCATCCCAGGTTGCAAGAGAATCTGGAAGACGTGGGCACCTCTCAAGGTCAGGATCTTTCTCTGGCTAGCCATCCGCAAGCGCCATTGGACAGCGGACAGACGTCATAGGCACGGACTGCAGGCGAATGACAAATGCTATCTCTGCGACCAGGAGCCAGAAACGGTCGACCACATCATTGCCGAGTGCTCCTACACCTTGGTCGCGCTACACGCTGACACAGCTGGTATCGGAGCACCAACAATCAGACAATGGTGGGACCGCTGGAGGACGAAGTGGCAGGGGCACAGACTCTCTGTTCGCCGTCATCGCCCGGGAAGTCTGGAAGGAGAGGAACGCGCGTTGCTTCAGGGGAGCGGAGGCCACCCTACAGCAGATCCTCAATAACATCAAGCAAACCGCCGACATGTGGATCGAAGCCGGGGCGCGGAAACTAGAATGCTTAGCGCGTGAGTAATCCGTTTTGTACGTGTACCTGGGGTGGCGAGCAGTCTTGCAAATTTGTAACCACCCCAGGATAAAACTGTAAAACTCTCTTCTACTTAATACAAAGATGCGCAAATCTTTTGCGTATTCGAGAAAAAAAAATCAATCAATTTTCGGTAAAAAAAATTCAATCAATCGGTCATGGCGGAGTGAAACTGCAGACGTGCCCGGCCCATTGGAGAAGACGAAGGCCAAGAGCCCACCTGAACTACGCTCCCCACGGGTCCACCAACCCCGCTTTCGCCGCTCCATTTCAAAATGGACCGCTCGCTTTCTTTCCCGTGTTGCGCTCCCGTCCGGCCCCGCTGGTGTGGTGGTGATAATTTCCTTTCCTTTTTTCCTCAACTCAACGAAGCAAACCAGCAGAGCAGAGCAGACAGAGGGGCAGCTGTTAATCGCAATTAGTGCGCGCTAATCAAATATCCTCTGCCCTCCCGACCGTTGCAGCGTGTTAATCAGCCATATCCCACACCGCGGCCGCCGCCGACTCCACTCGCCTTCGCCCTGCCCTGCCCTGCCCTGCCGCCGCCTACGCTCCTCTCCACTCGACTCGATTCGCCTCGCCTGGGATTCTCGCAGGTTTGCCCCCATCCCTCCTCCTCCTCCTCTACTCGATCCGGCAATCCAAATCTCGCTGGATTTGCTGCGGAGTGGTTCGAATTCCGCGTCAGGCTGTGGGCGATCGACGCGCTGGGGCGTGTGCAGGATCGGAAGGGCGTCCGTGGGTCGGCGGCGGCTCTGGGATCGAGGATCCACGGGGAGTGGTTTTGCGAGGCCATTTTCCGTCGGGATTTTGTTTTGGATCATTCGGTTGTCGCTCCTGGTTATGGATTCAGGGGGTTGGGTTCGGATCGAGGATCGAACAAGTTCGTTGCCTTTTCTGGTGTCCTGTGCCCTTGCGTGTAGCCTGTTCGACTGATTTCCTATTAGATATAGGCCTACTGAGAAGTATGTCTGCGCTTCGGTTGGGAGTTCAATTCCTTGCCAAGGATACAGAGAACTATGTCTTGTTATTCAGCTATATGCAAATTACGATCTAATGTGTCTCATGGTTACTTCTTTGCTGACTACAAATATGCAACCCATGCAGGGATTCTTTTGTGGGGGAATCCCGAATCAAGGAACCTGTGAGTCCTCCACGCTTCTGAAACATGAGATT
The DNA here is from genome assembly GCA_018135685.1 of Themeda triandra. Lineage (NCBI taxonomy): Eukaryota > Viridiplantae > Streptophyta > Magnoliopsida > Poales > Poaceae > Themeda > Themeda triandra. The sequence goes on along the minus strand of JAENPR010000051.1, from coordinate 1,030,428 downwards.
CCTTTTCTTTGGGTCCCCTGCTGCAAACTCTGGTGAGGGAAGTGGACAACCGATCAATGATAACAGCACTAGTAGACATAAAAAGACAGATGAGGGAAAGGACGGTTCCAGTTCCAGCAGCACAAGGTTGTCGAGATCCAGAAGCCGTCGTCAGAAGCGGCATAAGGAGGAACCAGCCAACCCCAAGCAACTCAGGAGGTCCATGTCCTTCTCATCCCCGGCCAGAAACAGTTGTGTGGATGAACGATGCTTTAGCTTCTCGGGTGATGTTGCATGCTCCTTGTATGATGAATCTGATGCACCCCACCATACCAAAGATGTCGTAAGTGGTCTGTTGCCTGATAATTTCTGTCCATACTACTTACCATACAAGATGTTCACCTTTGATTGATATGCTAGTATTTGCTATTAGCCCCTATGGCCCATTTGTCATTTGATCCATGTTAAAAAAAATCTAAAGAAAAGAGGAATGCATCTACAAATAAGAAAGGAAATAGTTAATACACCATGGTATCTAAATATGCAAACTCTATTCATTTTAGCTATTATTCTGAATGATTATTTATTCTTTGCAAAGGAGGTCGTCTTTATGATTGTTCACTTTTAGTGCACATGCAGATTTTTTCTGGCACCAATTAATGATTTATACTGGGTTTGATTGCATATACAACCATTCTTCACTTAAATATATATTCTTGTGATTGAGTTCAAAGGTGGTTCAAGTAGGTTCCATGGTGTCCTGTGACACCAATGTCTAGATAAAATAGATGATTTATATTTTTCGTTAGACAGATGACACCCTTGTTTAGATCCTTTTTACCACTAGTGTGTCTGTGGCCAGACTCTTTTTTTTGTTTCAGGGCCATATGTATTGTAGCTTATTTTTTCAGCATGTCATCTGAAACAATGATTTTAACAGTATATATATGTTAACATGCAGCCCTGACATGTGGTCGCCAGAAGGGAATCTGTTCTTCAGAGAATATGGAATGAAGACCTCAAAAGATCATTCTGCCATGGAAAATGATTCTCCTCGTTCAAAATGTTGTTCATGCCCAGCAGGGCACTCTCCTGTTAGCTCTCCTATTGCTATACAATGCAGATCAACAAGACTAAGCAACTTATTAAACAAGAATGAAGTACTAGATCGGTATATTGATAGAGGGCATGAAGATGCACTCGTAAATGAGAAACAGAAGCAGTGCGCCCCTGTCACTTCTAATTTGGGAAGGCCACCTCGACCCCAGTCTACAGTACCATCCATATCAAAATCTATGAAAGATACAATGGAGAGCTACCCAGATGTGGACTTAAAAGACGCCTTCCTTTGGCGACTTGCTCAAGAGGGTACAGGAGATACCCACAAGATTACAACTACGTGCAGCGCATTTAGACGCCACATGAGCATGTCGGATGTTTCTGAAAGAGAAAGTTCAACATCCGTTGAAGATATTTATGAAGATTTGCAAGATGTGAAACTTCCGAATGTTGTTTGCCCCACCACTTGTCCTACTTCAGGTATGACTTCACGTTGCCTTTATCATTGTAGGGTTATGCTTTTGTGATGGTTCTCAATATTTTTATGATGATGGTTTTTTTTTCAGTGGAAGATGAAACCGATGACATGCTGATTCAAAGAGCTAAAGAAATTGAGTCAAGGTTTATTATTCCCTGTGGAGATGAATATGAATTCAGCATGCTCAGGGATAAAAATGAAATGTTCCAGTTGATCCAGCAATTGACTGAAGATAGGAAACGATTAGCACATGAATTGTCTTCAGAGATCAAGGCACGTGTTACAGAAAGGTTTGCTGCCAAAGAGCAATACAAACAGACAAAGAAAGCATTGGACACCAGAACTAGGAGGCTGGAGAAGGAGAAGAGCGAAGTACAAACTACACTGGAGAGAGAGATGGACAGAAGGTCAGACGATTGGTCTATCAGGCTATCAATATTTCAATCTGAAGAAGAGAGACTACGTGAACAGGTGAGAGAACTTGCAGAGCAGAATGTGGCATTTCAGAGAGAAGTTACTTTTCTTGAAGTAAATAAGGATGAAGCTTCAACAAAAGTTGCAAGTTTGGAAATGCAAAACAGCAAACTTAATGAAGATCTAGAGAAATTCAGAAATGAGCATGAGAAACTCCATAGTTCCTCGGTGGATTTGCAGGCTCGTTTTGCTGAGGTTGTAGAGGAAAGGGACCACATCCGGGAATATTTGAAGGACAAGGAGCGAGAGAATAAAGCACTGCACAAAGTGATTGCAAGACTACAAACAACATGTAATGAGCAGGAAAGGACAATCACAGGCCTGAGACAAGGATGCATAGATGAATTATATAGGAAATCTGTTGAGTGCACCACCAGTGATAAAATAACGGTACTGCAAATGGAACTTAATAGACTGACAGGTGTGGAGCTAAAGTTGAGAGGTGAAATTCGATCTTCCGAACGTGAAGTAGAATCCCTCAGAAAAGAGAATATTGCACTCTTAAATCGTTTACAAAGTGCTGGAAATGGAGCAAGCTTCTCCTCAATTCGCCTTGACCAGGAGCTTCAGGCTAGAGTGGATAACCTACAAATGCAAGGCTTGTCACTGCTTGATAAGATTAGCCAACTTTGCACTGATTTGCTGGATCTGATGAAACACAAGAGACATGAAAATGAATATTTGAGTGGCAATGATGTGTTAACATTCAGTGATTACACGTTTGAGTACCAGAGCATCAAAGGAGGAATCGAAGGTCTGAAGCGAAGTTTGAAGGCAATAAATTCTATTCTAAGTGAGAAACAAAATTCTCAAGAAAAATCTGGTGAAATTGCAGCTGAAGGTAGACCTTCCAAAGATCAAACGGTGAGTTAATTCTGGTACAAAACAACCTTTGTCATTTGAAGTTTACTTTGCCATGTGGTTGTCCAGTTAAAAAAAAATCACAGTTAAGATTATCTAGAAGTATGTTTTTGGATAGTTATGCTATGGAATGTGTTTTCATGAAAGTTCTACGGTGAGAGTTTACATCTGATGCTTTGTGAATATAGTCAAATTAGTAGTGATTTGACTATTATGAAAAGAAATGTTTCAAGAAGTTTGGGTCCTTGAGCATATATATTATATCATCAGCAAATAACTTATTCTTATGTAGGATGATTTTGGACTAAAGCTGAAAGAAGAGGCTATGCTGAACAGATTACTGAAGGAGGCAGTCCTGTCCAAGGAACATGACATTGAACAATTGCAATCTGATCTGGCATCTTCACTTCGCATTCAAGATGTTATGAAAAACGAGATCCAGAGAGTTCAGGATGAACTTTCTTGCATAACCCACAAAGCTAAGCAGTTGGAGCTTAAGGTATCATGAGTTCGTTACATATTTGACATCTATATTATTCAATAAACCTGCAGTTCATTGTTTTTCTCTAATCAAATTTGGATTTTGATAATGATTTCCCTCTCATCATGAATTACTCTTAACCTGTCTGGTATTAGCCAATTGTAGCGGTCAAGTTGCAGTATGTCTCAGAATACTTATCAGTATATATGTCTTTTTGCTGAGTGACTTGGTTACCTGACGGTATTCAGAGGCCAACAGATGTCACTCCCATCTCCTTTATATATAAAACTATTAGAAATTCATTTTAGTGTTGGATCAAGTTCTTTGCTGCTTGTTTATCTTTAGCTAGTCATTTCTTTTCAAATTTTTGCATCTTGCCAATAAACTAGGATAAAATTTGCCCAAGTGGAGATTAGGTCTACTATGTAAGTCTTCAGTTACATATTCTTTTGAATGTTTCTGGAACCAGTTCTAAAGTTGAGATGATGTGAGGTAGCATATAAAATAATATATTGTTTTTCTAGAGCCTTACAGTCATCTTGGTGGTCATATAAAGAAGTGTTACACTGTCATGTTTTTGTACACTAAGTAGGGCATCCAACTTCACCAAAAGTCCAGACCATATATTATGTGTAAATCCATTTGCGTTTAGAGACAGCAGGGGCTGTCAATCATTACTGTGTTATTTTTAAAGTCCAATCAGTAGTGTTGTGATTGTTATGGTACCACCCAGCGACGAAGCCAGCTGGGGGGCTACCCGGGCTCCAGCCCGCACCCCACCCCCGCCCCCACCCCCTAAAGCTGCTAAATGCATGTAGCCCCATCCAATTACTGTGTTATTTTTAAAGTCCAATCAGTAGTGTTGTGATTTTTTTCTAGCTTCGTCGCTGGTAGCAGCCAAAATGGTATGCTTCTTCAGACTGGTAGTATAGTAACTTGTTGTTTCATATCAGAATGGCCGATGATGTTTATATATGCTAGAAAATACTTTTGTTTGTGGTATTTCGCTCAAGTACTCCTGCTGTGTTGTTACATATTTGTTGGTTTGCTGCACTAAACAGGTATCGAGGAAGGATGAGTCAATCAATGAGATCCAACAGGATTTCCAGGAATCTGCAAAGGAGCTGGCTGCTCTTCGTGGAACACTGAAAACGGTGACAGAGGAGAGGGACCTGTCATGGCAGGAAGCACAGCAGCTGAAAAGAAGCATCAGCATCATGCAGAACGAGGTTGTGTCGTTGAAGAAGAAGATCGAAGCCCTGGAAGAAGACATACTTGTCAAGGAGGGGCAGATCACAATATTGCAGGACAGCATTGACAAGCCATTCCTCATCTGCAGCCCAAAGTCGATGAGGGAGTTCGACATGGCGTGAAGACAGCTGCTGTGTCACAGATGAAGTTAGTATTATAACTGAGACTTTCAGATGTGACGTGCGTTTTTTTTTCTTCTCGGAGACAGAGAGATGCTTGTGAATAGTGGTCGTTCATACGCTTCAATACAGTTTCTTCATCCAGTACACCATAGTGGCTTGTTTTGCAACTCACTGCCCGGTTTACACCATTTGTAAACGTGCATAAATTTGGATGTGCTAGAGAGTAGATGCTCCCTGTTACTATTTTCTTCTTTTAATATTGTTATTTGGAGGACTCCCGATTACTATCTGTCAATCTGGTCCATTTCTCCCTGCTCACTTTGTCAGTGAGTCGATGGATGAAAATCAAGTTGTTGTAGAAGGCAAACACATTTTTGGGCTTGTTATTACAGCTCGCTCTGATGTTCTGAACTATGACGGATTCAGCAGGCGCCATTTTTCTCAATCTCCTCCATGACTGATGTCACTTTTCTGGATTTGTGAACTGGGAGCACTGAGCATATGGATGAAAGAGTTTTTGCATCAAGGGCTAGAAGATTAAGGGCCTGTTTGGTTCCCCAAACTAAAACTAAAGTGGACTAAAATGTTTTAGTTCCTTTTTAGTTCACCTTGAGTGGCTAAAGTGAATGCATACAACTAAAGTGTTTTAGTCCCATTTTAGTCTTTGTGTTTGGCTCTTTAGTACTAAAGTTTAGTTCACTTTAGTTTTAGTCCTAGGAACCAAAGTAAGATGCTTATATGTATTGGACGGTGTCAATAGATCCACTACGTGTTACGGACAACAACTTGTGACAGCGTAAGCTAAGCTTGATTTTCCACGCCTGTTCCATCTCTTTGATTTATTTCTAGACAAGGACACGCTGAGTGCGTCAAAATGTGGTCTAAATCCAAAGCTGTAGACCTTCACAGTCATCGTATTTATTGCTTTGATTTTATTTTATTTTGTTTTATTTATATATATATACAAGGAACCAAGGAGGCATATATATCTGGCAGAGCTAGCCTTAGCTACATAAGATGCCCGCATCTCCGAGCGTCTTATTCGAAGAGTAGATTAGCTTCTCCCCAATATAATTGTTTGGTGGTTCTCTTTCCTTGAGAGCCCATCGGGTTGTAAATGCAGCACTCAGCTGTCGATTTCAGATACAAGTTGGAATTAACGAACCTAATTAACTTTTTAGTGACTTTGAGAGGCTGATTTTTTTTTCTCTCTGGAGATTCTGAAGTGCCAACTACCCTGATTAGTTTTTTTTCTTCAGCTACTGGGTCATTGCAGATAATCAGTGCTAGTGATAACTGTGGCACCCTTTTTTCTCTGAAAAGCATTCAACCGCATAATTAATCACGTGGATGGATCGGAGTTTCCCTGCAATTATGCATGTCTACTGTTATGAATCATGTCGTTATCCTGGAAGTAATATAGTGGAGACTGGAGAGAGTGAAGGCAAAGCTAGCGATGCATTGATGCATATGCATCCCAAGGTCAAACCCATGGTGGCCTAGCAGCCTAGTTGGGCACAGGCACATCAAGGGGCAGCGCAAACACACGTAGTGCAGCTTAAAATTCATCTGTGTCGTCTGCATCCACCGCTATCCTGGTCTGCATTTATATATTTTTTGAAGAAACATCTGCATTTATATATTATAAATCATTTATTAATTCTAGTAATTGGGATAGACAGACCCATGGCTGGGTCAAAAATTTATTGTACGTCTCTATTATTTTTGTGATGTGGAAGGATGGGGATGGATATCCAGACAATATCTACAGTACACTTTTTGTACCGTTGGTCGTTGGATGTTTTTTTTTTTAAAAAAAATCTTATTAGTTATTACATCCATGAGTTTTTTATTCAAGTTTGCTTTGGTTTCAATTTTTAGCTGGTGGATTGTACCTGTCATGTCCGTCGCAAATCAAATAGCGATGAATTACCAATTCCAAGTGGTAATCGAAGTTGATTGACGACGATAGCCTACACAAGGAAAAGAAGAGGATGTGCCAATATAAAGAACACGACTTTTCTCCTTGGTACCAAACACGAGTCATCTCCTCCGTTGATTCAGTGAATGCGTTGATTCTGTTAATTTGGCCTGCACGACGCGATCGTACTTGTGACCGTATAATTTTTATACTAAACAAAAGAGATCGTGGGTCGTCCCTTTCCCCTTCCTCCACCCCCCCTCCGCCGCTCTCCCTTCCCAAACCCCTCCTCGCACCCACCCCTCTTCCCCTACGCCGCCGGGACGTCCCCGCCACCATGGGATTCCCCACCTCGGCGGATCTGCAGCTGGAGCCGGCGAGTCTCCTCAAGAATGCCCTGAAGGCGCTCGGCGACTTGTTCGTTGATGCCATCTTCAACTTCTCCGACAAGGGCTGCGAGATCCAGGCCAAGGACACCAACGGCATCGCGCACGTCAGGCTCTTCCTCCCCCAAGAGGTCTTCGAAGAATACAGCTGCCGCGACGGCGGCCTCGCCATCGGACTGGACCTCACCGAGATGGCCCAGGTTTTCCGCCACGTCAACAACGACGACATCATCACCATCAAGGAGGATCATGAGCTCGACGACATCGCTATCTTCACGTTCAAGTCGCCCGGTAAGTGCGGGACCCCAAGTCTTTTGCGCTAGCTGCTCTTTGCTCTGACCCTGTGCTGATTTTGGGTTGTCTGTGGAAATGAACAGGGGATGTTGATGCTTGGTCTTTTCATTTCCGTTTGGATGAAGACGACGACAGCTTGCCCTACATCAAGCAGGACCCCCTGGAATCTGAGTACCACGCCATAGTCCGCATGCCCTCTGCCAAGTTCATGAGTATCTGCGAGAAGCTCAGCAGCTCCGGGGACGAACGCACTGGTACATAGATTTTACCTGGTGATTTATAAGGCTAACTGTTACTATTGTGCATGGAGGATTCTAGTTCTGTACCTTACATTTCCATCTCCTGCCGTAGCTGTCATTGTCTCGGTGGAGGAGGGTAAGGAGGGTGTCTCCTTCTTCGCTGGGGGGGAAAATGGGAACTCAAATTTTTTCTGCAGCAAGACCCCAACTGCTGACAAGGTACTTACTGGCTTGACCCTCCTAGCCCCTCAAATTGTAATGGATATCATCCTGAATATCTCTATGTGTCTGTAACATGAAATGCAGTGAACAATCATATTAGTGATGTGTTGTCGATTCTTAATGCCTATTGTTAGCAAGTGTGCATTCTTGGTTCCTCACCTGTGTTACCTTTTTAGCCTGCCTGGATAGACATCAGATTAGCACAACATGCATACATACTTCCTTCAAATTTTGCGTGTTGAGTTGCTAATTCACTTTGTCTGCTAATGTTGTGTCGGGAGAATTAGTTTAGTCTGTACATATTTCATAAAGTGGAACATGGCTCTTCATTTGCTTGATTACATTGGTATTGGTAAATAGGATTGAATTAGGTGTTTGTTTCTTTAGTTATTGTTTATTTCCTTAACTGTCTGGCTGGAGGTGGTTTACTACTACACAGTGCAGATTACCGCCTGTTTGTTTATCTGTTTATTCTATAATAAATTTCAATTGGTTCTATCATATCGAGTAACATCTTTAGTATCTTGTGCCATTCAACTACTATTTCCTGTTTATGTGCACTAGTTAATGAGTCATTTGTATCTATGCAGCCAAAAGAATCTGTCGTTGTAGACGTGAAAAAAGAGGTTTCCCTGATCTTTGACCTGTGGTACATGAAGTCCTTCTCCAAGGTGTCTACACTGGCTGATGAAGTGACTATCTGTCTTTCATCGGAGAAAAAGAAACCCTCTTTGTTCGAGTACAAGATCTCAGGGGAATGCTGCTACATCAGATATTACTTGGAGCCAAGACCCCAGGTGCAAAAGCCCAAGATGCAGAATGAAGGTGAAGCAGTGGATGCTGAGAAAAAGAAGAAGCACAAGCCTGAGGAGCCACAGGATGATCAGACTCCAAAGAAGAAAAAGAACCGTGCGGCATCTGAGAATGAGGGAGATGAGATGTAGAACTGATAACCAGCGGGTGTATGTATGGTCATGTGATGCAGAACTGATGGCCAGCGGGGATATGTATGGTCATTTTGCCTACTTTGTCTTTCCACCATCAATTGCTTGACTACGCAAGCAAAAAAGATGTTATCTCCTGTTATTCCAGACAGTTTCAGCTGCTTGTTGTATAAGTATCTGCTGTGAGTCCTTGGATTTGTAGTGATGAATTTGGATGAGTGGATTTGTGCTTTGTGCTTTGTGCTTTATGCTTTGTGCATTGGTATATACTGTGCTGTATCTAGTAGACTTTGGCTCTTATATATATACTAGTGGCAAATGGAATAATACGTGTTATAAAAAGGACATACACAACGATGTTTTTTTTTTTGTAAAACACTGATATGTTTTTTTTTTTTTTTGTAAAACATTGATAAGACATCTTTCATAGAAATAAAATACAGTTGTAATATGAAGATAGCAGTTGCACGGACACACGTACACGGTTGCTTGGCCTGCAGCCATTTCTCTAGGGGATAGTAACAAAAGAAGAAGAAAAAATACATATATATTCCCTCCGTCCCTAAAAGACTGTCGCCGTGGAAAGCGTGTCATAAGTTTGACTCAATTTTTATAAAATTCATGTAACATTTAAATATTTACATAAATTTGTTAAAAACTAGACTAAAAGATCTTTTAATGATACTAATTATATACAAAAAATATTTATATTTTTTAATATGTAATTAATCAAAGTTACTTCTCGAGAAACGAAACGACAGTCTTTTAGGGACGGAAGGAATAGTTAGCTACGAGTGGCAACAAAAGAATAATGTACGCTCTTGGGGCATGTGCTTTTGTTTGGGAAGCATTGCCAAGACTGGATCTTCAAGAACAGACAACAGCATATCACATAGGTGGACTGTGCATCTGGTTTGCTGGCAACAAAAGTGATTTTCTGATGTGGTTTTCACAGTAAGTAGTGGAAGAGCGGGCAAACTTTTCTTACTCGCTGAATAAGAAAAGCCACCGAATGCTGCATCTTTTGCCTTGTTCTTTTGTTTCCTGTTATAGGCTGTATATCACCTCGTTCAAAGATGTTCACATGGAGCTGCAAAATAGCGAGCAGGCTATTCCTCGCACTTGCAAATGGATCCCAAATAAATCCCACCACGATGGCGATAAAATAGGAAAACTATTTTCTTTCTTTTTTTAATAAAAGTTGCAATTTCATCTCTCTATTTTTGCTAGGAAAGAAATAAAGAATGACAAAATGTAAAGAAAGTCTTGAAGTTGATCTTAATAAATGGAAAATGCTACTGAGAGAAAATAAAATTTAAAATGTAGCACTGTAGTTATTCTATAGAGGGATCACTTCCTAGTATATAATGCACTCCTAAGAAAATTTAAAAAATACTAGAGCTCTATATAGATAATAAGAACATGTAGTACAAGAAAATAAAAATTTTGAATGCAAAACATGGGGTTTCAATCAGCCTCGACTCCTAGGTTGGAGCCCACAGCTGCAAACCACCGATGAAATTAAAAATATCCTCACATAAGAGTTTAAAATTCAATGTACATTGTACATTGGGCTACTCCACTAGCTATGCCATGGCCCGCCCGGAATACCCCATAGGTTCATCCCTATTTTCAGTAAAAAATCTACTTTTAGTCCCTCAACTATCCCCATAGCTATCTGCATTTATATATTTTTTGAAGAAACATCTGCATTTATATATTATAAATCATTTATTAATTCTAGTAATTGGGATAGACAGACCCATGGCTGGGTCAAAAATTTATTGTACGTCTCTATTATTTTTGTGATGTGGAAGGATGGGGATGGATATCCAGACAATATCTACAGTACACTTTTTGTACCGTTGGTCGTTGGATGTTTTTTTAAAAAAAAAATCTTATTAGTTATTACATCCATGAGTTTTTTATTCAAGTTTGCTTTGGTTTCAATTTTTAGCTGGTGGATTGTACCTGTCATGTCCGTCGCAAATCAAATAGCGATGAATTACCAATTCCAAGTGGTAATCGAAGTTGATTGACGACGATAGCCTACACAAGGAAAAGAAGAGGATGTGCCAATATAAAGAACACGACTTTTCTCCTTGGTACCAAACACGAGTCATCTCCTCCGTTGATTCAGTGAATGCGTTGATTCTGTTAATTTGGCCTGCACGACGCGATCGTACTTGTGACCGTATAATTTTTATACTAAACAAAAGAGATCGTGGGCTCGTGGCAATGCGAAACTGTCTGGCAGTATGTGCACAGCCAGCGCTAGAATTTAAGGGCGTGTTTTGTGCCTCTTCTATAATTTTTCAAAGTTTTTTCTTTGGGGGAATAATTTTTCAAAGTTGAGTCGTTGGATGATGGGATCGGAAGAGATTTATTTATTTTATTTATTTTCCTGTCACTAAACTATATTATTATATATTTCCCGTTTGCGGCCTGTTTACGCACAACAGCAAAAGGCATGTGAATTTGGAAACTACCGCAATCATGTCCTGCAGGAGTCTTTTATATTATTTCGCCCATTTTAGCTAAGCGAGTTCGCTTTCAGCCTTAATTCTTACCCCTGACCGAGAACAGGAAAACGTAACGAATTCAAAGATCTCTCGAGAAAGAAAGGTGGATCTGAAAATTACATCCTCTATTTTTGGAGCATATAAAATAAAAACATGATAGGGGATTATTAAAAAGTCGTATGTTCTTGAGAGGTACTGCCATATTATTTGACAGTAACATATATCAAAAGGTTTTAACAATTATATTTTATAATTAATCTAGTACTAATGCTTATCCTACATGATAAATAAATCTTCGCAAAAAAAACATCATAAAAACATATTAGAATTGTTTTTACATATTTTTAAATTTAGTTTGTGACTGTTTGGTTTCTAGAAAGCCAGATTTCATTTTATTATTATTTTGGACGCAGCAAGTTGCTACCTAGCGGCAGCAATACAAGTATATAATGTTTGCTAGCTGGACGGGGTGGCCCTTGCTTAATTCCAGCACATCGTCGAGCAGCGCACAGACCGCGAGAGAGCATGGCGAGCGTGCGAGCAGCCCTGCTGCTCCTCCCACCGTTCTCCGTCGTCTTGGTCATGGCGGCGCGGTGGCTCTGCCGCGTGATGGCGCGCAAGCTGAGCGCGCTGGCGCGGTCCCAGTTGGCGTGCCTCCCGTCGTCCGGCGGGCCGTCGTTCCGGTACCTGGTCTCCTCGCCGCCGTCCATGGAGGACATCAAGAGCGGCGCCGAGCTGCCGGTGGAGCTTTATTCCCGGAGGACGACGCGCCGCCACTGTGTCGGCGAGGAGGAACATGAGGAGGAGTGCGTGTTCTGCCTGAGCGGCATCGAGGAGGGGTCGGAGGTGAGGGAGCTCCGGTGCCGGCACCTGTTCCACCGCGCCTGCCTGGACCGCTGGGTCCGGGCGCGGCCGGTGTCGGCGACGTGCCCGCTCTGCCGCGGGCGGCTCCTGGCGTCGCCGCCGCCGTGGGAGGTTTCGGGGTACTACTACGACGACGAGGACGAGGAGGAAGAGGCGATGGAGGAGGACTCGGACATGATGCTGTTCATGGCGTGCGTGCACAACAACAGCAGCAGCTGGCTGTGGCCGTCGTGATCGTACTGCGTACGGATTGGACGTCGACTCGTCATGGGCTGCGCGTATGTAGGAACGTGCCGGCGTGGCGACGCAAGTTCTGCTAGCTAGATGTTGTTGCCTGTTGGTGTAGACAATGAAACTTGCTTGTTGTGTGCATATACATACAGTACAGATGCATGCTCGATCGTTCTCCTGTTTATTTTTCCTCTTTTGCCGATCGATGGATGTGTACAGTGTTTTCAACAAACTAATTAAGCAGTAAAGTAGTGGCAGAGGCAGCACGGAGTAGGCTAGCTGTGTGTTGCAACTTGCGATGAGCCATGGAGCTTACACGCGTGCGTTGTACTGTGTATATTGTTATGTGGATCATGCATGCAGAGGCAGAGCAGCATGGCGGAGCAGAGAGGAGGAGAATCGTCGGAGATCATGCATGGCAGGTGAGGGCTGCGGCGACGGCGGCGAGACGACGACACGTACGTCTGTGGCGCGTGCACACGTTGAGGCCGTCTTCTCCGACGTGTGTCATGCCTGGCTCCTTGGTCCTCGATCCCCTTTCCCATCCCTGCTGTCGATGGAGAGCCGTACAATAGCTGTGCTGTCACGTCGACCGGAGCGGCCGGCCGGGGCGCTCCTTCGCTGGAATAGAACAAGAGTTGAGCCACGCCGCAGCCGTACGCCGGTGATTGAATTGAACGCCGGCGGCCGATTGAAGCGAGATTTGGTTGCCACGGCCATGGATCGTCCAGTTCCAGAGCGCCCGAAAGGCTGAGCCTACCTACTATCCTGTAATTTGGCCCAAAAGCTTTTTTTATACTCTTCGCAGCCCATGAGAATTTGGCCCAGAGTCCTAGTCTTCGCTTCCCTCGAAGTCCTAGTCTTCTCTTCCCTTCCCTGAAATTTGGACCGCGAGTTCGGCGTCGTTTCCTTCCCTTCCTGGCCCTTTTACCTGTATACCCTTAAAAAAGTTCGCTGCTACCTCTATGCCACTAAAAAGTTCGAGCAAATCTGTATGCCCAAGTCGAACTTTGTTTTGTTCTGCATGCCATTCCGTCCACAACTCCGGCTAACGGTGTCAAACTGCAAGGGAAAAGGTCTGAAGTACCCTTGAACCTGACATGTGGACCCCACATCCATCTCCTTCTCACTTTTTTATTTTCTCTCTCCCCAATCCATTCCATCGGCTGAACAGGTCTCTTCATCCTCCAGCACTTGACGCCGACGCACCCCTGCTTCTTCATCCTCTAGTGCCGCGCGGCCCTGTGCGCCCCTGCCCCGCGAGCTCCAACAGCCAAGGCTGCGCGCGGCCGTCCCCGCGAGCTCCAACCGACGAGGCTGCGCGCGGCCTTGCCCGCGAGCTCTGGCTACCATGGCCGCACGGACGCGGTTCTCCTGCGCGCGATGCAAGCTTCTTCATTCTACACCGGCGACGACGCACCACCCCCAGCCACCAGCCACAACGCACGGGCGAGCCTTCCCTCCCCGGCCACCAGCCACATCAGCGGGGGGCTCCCGGGCACGTTGCTCAACGCCACCGAGCTCCGCGTGCTCTTGCTGGCCGGGAACGCGCTCTCCGGCTCCCTCCCGGACGCCGCGGATTTGGAGGCTCCCTACGCGCGGGGGCTCCAGGAGCTCAACCTCTCGGGGAACGCCCTCTCCGGCAACCTCCCGGCCGCGTTGCTCAGGGTACCGAGCCTCGCGGTGCTGAGTCTTGCCAACAACCGCCTGGGCGGCGAGCTCCCCGTCGGGGGGCTCGGGACGACGCTGGAGGCCGTCGACCTGAGCGGCAACGGCTTCAACGGCTCCCTCCTGTCGGACTTCGGCGGGCCACGCCTGCGGCTGCTGAACGTCTCGTTGAACAGGCTCGGCGGCGCGGTGCCGACGGAGCTGGCGGCGCTGGTGCCCGCCAACGCGACGGTGGACCTGTCGCGGAACAACTTCACGGGTGTTGGCATTTCTGAGCGCGATTACCAAAATAGACTTAGAGCCCAATTCTGATAACTGCGCCAGAAACACTAAATGGCTTTACTCGACATAATTACTAGAAACTGGTTCTAGCAACCATGCGAGTGTTGCCAGAGATAGATCACATCCTAGAAGATAAATATCCGCAAGCGCACGGATCTATCGTCGCGAATTTCACCCGGAAGTATTCGGGGTATCGTTATTTATAATTTTCCAAAGGAAGGCATGGGGTAGTTAAGTATTCTAGCATGGGTATGAATACGATATCTAGCATGAGGAGAAACCGATCAATGTGCTATACAGGGGTAAGCATACGGTAGTCTGGATAGTGGACACACACTTAGAGCAATCTCAAATGAATAAAGATAAAATAAAGAATAAAGAATAATCTACGCGGAGCGGCGGGTCCTATATAGTCAATACTAGAACAGGCTAATTCCACATGTTATACAAGTCAAGACTCGACTATAGACTAGGAATATGGGGAGACCGCGGCAAGCTGTGCACGCGGTCGATGGCGGCATTTACGAACTCCTACTCAACATGCGAACGTGGGGGATTACAAAGGACGGACGGGCATCACCACCGCCGCCTACCACCTCAACCGTGGCATGCCGACATATCCGAAGGTTCCCTCGCACCCGGACACCATGTCCGCATACTAAGGAGCTACCTACGTCCCCCCAGGACTCCCACCCTACGGATGGACGAGCTAGAACATAGGCAAGCCCGAAGGCACATCGAACCGCTATTCCTCTTCTACAATCTAATCTAAACAAGTAGAACACACGAACGATGAAGAACAATGTAGAACACGATGAACAACTCTCACAAGAACTATGGCCTAGTTCTTGATCATAGAATATATCGTGTACTAGACTATACTCTAGTTCATATGCTTGACTATATAAATATGATGAGAACTTGACTAAGGAAGAACGCTCCATAGATTTATACCAAAGGTGTAGCTTTTCCTCCTGGAGACAAGCTCTCCAAGTAGCTTTGCCTAGCTCCAAATGACTAACACTAATGCTAAAGAACAAGTGTGAGGTGTAGAGATGGCTCCAAATGGTGTGTGTTGATGTGGGGGCCTCTCCTCTTCATTTATAGGGCACTGAAGGCAGTTCAGGGGTATGGAGATAAAATAACCAGCGGAACCGTCATGCCCCAGATGGAAGGAGGCGACCGCCTTTGGCCGGAGCCCTTTGGCGGCGGGCCGGCGCGCGCGCCCGCGCGCTCGCGCTGGGTGGCGCGCCCTGACCGCCTTTGGCGGGTGGGCACAGGCCGCCATCCGGGTCGCATTCATCTTGGTGCTTTTGGCCCATTTCGACCCCAGATGGCCCACTTGCTCTTGAGCTTGTTTTACGCCTTCCGAAAAGCGTACTTTTATTCCGGAAATTCCTGCACTTGGTGTATATTCTGCAAAATAATATTTTCTCCAAGCACAGGTGGAACTAGGTCAATAGTAAAGATATATGTGATATAAAATATTTATTTCCCCCATAATGACCTATAGTTGGCGGGTATAAAACGAGTTAAGAACCGCCAACAAGATCCCCAAGCTTACCCTTGCTCGTCCCGAGCAAGTCTTGGCTTTGGGTTGTTGATCGAGGTTGCTACGATGCCGATTATATCTCAAGTGTACAAGCTAGAAGAGAGCGTTCTCTTGCTATTTGGATAAATCGGCAATTGTACCTACTCTATGATTCCCGATGGAGTGGGGCTTCTAATTTTCTCAAGTCTTGGGCGATTGCAAAATAGAACAGTTCCAAAGACCGGTGCTTTTCATTCGTCCCAAGATCAACTTTCGATCCGGAGGTTTTGTAAGTTTTTATAAATAAACCAAGTTCCTCAAATGACCCACTCGATCGCTCAAAGTGTATAGTAACCTCACCAAAGGCATTTTCAAATTGCCTTCTTCCTACCACTAAAGCTGAGAGTGGAGTTTTGGGTAGGTATGTAAGTGGGCGTACTTGTATCACATATGTTGTAAGGTCGAGGATTGAACCTTACGGAGATTAAGCTATACACCTTGATTGAGATGTGCAAGTGTGTGGATGGAATGAAGGATGATTCCTAATTTTTGTGGTATTTTTGGGTCTCCATGCATCATGACATGCTCTCTTTTTATTGATGAATGTGAAGAAAAGATGGGCTATCAAAGAACATCTATATTTACTCTCTCATTTTTTTTGAACGGAGATCTAAGGTATTTCCCGTTTGCCTACTAAAACAATCTCTCATTTTTTTTCTTTTTTTTTTTCTCTTTCTTTTCTCTTACTTCTTTTTTTTCTGACTAAGAATATAGCCCAAAGAAATTTATTGATGGAAAGGATGTGGTGGAGAGAGATGTCATGATGAACAATGCATGGAGGAATTTTGCAACTATAAGAGAGGGGTGCGCGATCCTCAGGGTAAGGGTCGGCAAAAAATGGTGCGCGACTCTCAGTGTAAGAGTCGGCGGATGGTGGTTGGGTGCATGTGGTGCGCAACTCTCAGTGTAAGAGTTGGCTTTTATTTGGTGCGTGCAAGTGGATCTCAACCATGAGTGTAGAGTCATAATCTCACGTCGGTAACAATCTGAGCGAACTCAATGTACGAACAAACAGCGTATGAAGGTTCCTTTTTCTACAGATAAATCATATGGCTCTGGTGGGTATTCCGCGATCACTGAGGAACTATTGTTTTTGAAAATTTTTGAAACAGAAGACTCCGGACGTCAGGTTTTATCAAGGGGACGTTTCATTGCTGTGGTCTAAGTCACTATATCATATCGCGCAATAACCTAGATGAGAGTAATTGTATGCAACCCACTAAATCAAGTTTCTAGAGCATGATAATGTAAAGCCGATAAACCCAAATATTAGAGAAAACTCTATTCTAGACAAGTACAAACGAGACATAAAACAGAGCAACCAATCATTTCAACATGGGTGGAACTAAACATTTCATAGCACATATATGGAATGGAATTATAAAAGTAATTTTTTTTTTGAATTTTCCAATGCAAGAAACTTGAATTTAAACATGCTAATAAAAAAATTAAATTGCTAGGAATTAAATATGCAATGCAGGTACCTCAATGGGGGTCCTCCCCCAAGCTTATCCTGAAGCTCATGGCCCAGGGTTGATCTTCTGTTTGGGCAGGACATCCTCCACCTTTGTGCTCGGGGATGGCATGTCCGTTATTGCTGATGGCTTCTTGGGTCT
Source organism: Themeda triandra (assembly GCA_018135685.1). Classification (NCBI taxonomy): domain Eukaryota; kingdom Viridiplantae; phylum Streptophyta; class Magnoliopsida; order Poales; family Poaceae; genus Themeda; species Themeda triandra. Next base: position 1,012,943 of record JAENPR010000051.1, on the reverse strand, counting down.
CCACTCCATCTTGATAACCTTGGGTGGTGCGGCGGCGGGTGGTTCTTCCTGTCCCTTCTGCACCACCTTCTTTGGTGGTGTGGAAACTTCTTCTTTCTTGCCCTTTTGTTTAGGAGCGGATTTCTTTTTCTTAGGCTGTGTCACAGCGTTTTGCTTCTTTTTAGGAGTTGCTTTTGGCTTCTCCTTATTTTCTTTCCTTGGCTTGCTCGTGAAGTCCTGGGAGTGGATTTTGACCTCCCGTATGCCTTGAGTGTTTGGTCCGTATTTGATACGGATCATGTTGCATTGTTCACCGCTTGCGGGGTCGAAATTCAAACTTCTCCTCCTGGCCATTTATGTTGAAGCGGATTTCTCCGGCTCCAACATCTATTTGGGCTCCGGTGCTTAAGAATGGCCTCCCAAGGATGAGAGGGTCTCTTTGGTAAGTTCCATGTCTAGCACCATGAAGTCAACGGCACGAAGTACCCTCGGATTTTTACCGGGATGTCCTCGCAATCCTGCGGGGTAGCGAATGGAGGAGTCGGCCGGTGGAGTGTCATGGTTGTTGGTGCAAGGCTGTGTGCAATCCAATTTGTCAAAGATCTGTTTTTTGGCATGACGCTCACGCTGGCCCCCGGATCACAAAGAGCATGGTCAAACTGTTGGCCCCCGATTGAACAAGTGATGGTTGGGCATCCGGGGTCCTTTCTCTTCTCGAGGCGGTGGTTAAGTATTCTTCTTGCTGCATTCCTCCGTCGGTTTGACCGTTTCGTGGATGGTAGAGGACGCTTGTTGTTGATGATATCTTTCACATATCTTGCATAAGAAGGGACATGCAAGACGTCCATGAGTGGGACGCTCACATGTACCTTCCCTATCATCTCAACGAAGCGTGCGAATTGTTCATCCGCAGTCATCTTCTTGGTTTTGGTGGGGAATGGTAGGCCAGTTGTATCAGGATAGTCTAGTGTCGCTCCTGTTGGTGTAGCTTCTTGCGGCTCTTCCTCTACCGGAGGTTCCCTCTGTTTTTGAGCTCTCTGCCTTCCTGATGCCGCTTGGTCAGGGTATGGCGGGTCACTTGTGGACCTTCCTCCCCTTGTTGTTACTGATTTCAGCTCAGCCTTGGCATCCTTGTCCCCAGTTTTGGGCAGAGTGTCAGCTAACTGGGTGAGCTGGGTCTCTATCATGCTGTTTAAAACTTTGCTGACTCTTGACAGCGGTTAAGAGACCTTCCAGCTTCTTGTCCATGTCTCCCAGGATTTTCTCATGTTGTAATATCTTTTTGGCGAGATTTTCGTTTATTTTGGCTTGGCCGTAAACCAGGTCCTTTAATGAAGGTTGATTCGAATTGAACCCGGAGGCGTAATTCGAATTACCTTGGAATGAAGGACGGGACTGGTTATTCCAGCCATTCCCTCCTCCTTGCTGCTGGCGAAACCCATTGTTGAGGTAGGCAGCCTCTTCACGGGTCTCGGGGCAGTCATTCCCCGAGTGTCCAGCTTCACCACAGACCTCGCATGTCATGCGGGCGTCCATGGCGTTGACGGTGCCGGATGCATCATTGATGGCACCACCGTCAATCTTTTTCAGGAGTAGGTCTATTTTTGCGGCAAGCATATCCGCCTCCTTCACGGTATGCATGCCTTTTTGTCCCTTGGTGGGAGCGCGGTCCTCCTCCCAAGCTTGGTTTTCCACCATTTTGTTGATTAGTCTTTGTGGCACTATCAACGATCCAATGATAGAAAGGCGCCGCCGGCTGCGGCGTCCGGGTGCCCCTTCGACATGGGTGTTAACCCATTGTAGAAGTTCTGAGCACCGACCAACTTTCCATCCCATGGTGAGGGCATTCTGGATGTACTCCTGGAGCCTCTCCCATGCCTCGGGGATGGGTTCCGGCGAATTTTGCTTTGGAAGTTGGCGATTCTTCCCCGAGGGCATTGGTTTTGCCCATGGGGAAGAATTTAGCGAGGAACGCGGTGGAGCACTTGCTCCATGTGTCAACAGCGGCCTTGTCCTTGTAGAACCAGGTCTTCGCCTTTCCCACTAGGGAGAAAGGGAAGAGCCTGAGCCTAATAGCATCAGGTGCGACATCCTTGATGACGATGGTGTCGCATATCTCCAAGAAACGCTGAAGATGTGCGTTGGCGTCCTCACTAGGCGGTCCACGAGAATGGACTTGCACGCACCATGGTAATGAGCCCGATCCACGAGCTCGAAGTTCTTGTCTCCTACGTTGACGGCGGGCCCGGTGGGCACGTTGGCAACGTTGGGGACGAAGAGAACTCGCGCGGGACTTGGCCATGGAGTGCGGCGTAGTAGGTGCGGTGGTGGTGGTTTCTCGTCGGCGGAGCGAGAAGAGGAGAAGGCACGAGTCCTCTTCCTCCTTAGGAGTGCTTCCGGATTTGAGTTGTAGTTATCCGGCGGGGAGAAACCGGTCATGCACTATCTGTTTTTCATCCACAACGGGAGAAAACATAAAAGTTAGCTTTGTATAGACATTGTCGTTTCTCATTTTATATCGTATGCATATCCATGCTTTGCTAGATCCTTAACTTCCATGCCTTCCCCGGCAACGGCGCCGAAATGCTTGTTGGCATTTCGAGCGCGATTACCAAAATAGACTTAGAGCCCAATTCGATAACTGCGCCGAAACGCTAAATGGCTTTACTCGACATAATTACTAGAAAGCTGGTTCTAGCAACCATGCGAGTGTTGCCAGAGATAGATCACATCCTAGAAGATAAATATCCGCAAGCGCACGGATCTATCGTCGCAGCATTTCACCCGGAAGTATTCAGGGTATCGTTATTTATAATTTCCCAAAGGAAGGCATGGGGTAGTTAAGTATTCTAGCATGGGTATGAATACGATATCTAGCATGAGGAGAAACCGATCAATGTGCTATACAGGGGTAAGCATACGGTAGTCTGGATAGTGGACACACACTTAGAGCAATCTCAAAGGAATAAAGATAAAATAAAGAATAAAGAATAATCTACGCGGAGCAGGCAGGTCCTATATAGTCAATACTAGAACAGCTAATTCCACATGTTATACAAGTCAAGACTCGACTATAGACTAGGAATATGGGGAGACCGCGGCAAGCGGTGCACTTGATCGATGGCGGCATTTACGAACTCCTACTCAACATGCGAACGTGGGGGATTACAAAGGACGGACGGGGCTGTCACCACCCGCCGCCTACCACCTCAACCGTGGCATGCCGACATATCCGAAGGTTCCTCGCACCGGACACCATGTCCGCATACTAAGGAGCTACCTACGTCCCCCCAGGACTCCCACCCTACGGATGGACGAGGTAGAACATAGGCAAGCCCGAAGGCACATCGAACCGCTATTCCTCTTCTACAATCTAATCTAAACAAGTAGAACACACGAACGATGAAGAACAATGTAGAACACGATGAACAACTCTCACAAGAACTATGGCCTAGTTCTTGATCATAGAATATATCGTGTACTAGACTATACTCTAGTTCATATGCTTGACTATATAAATATGATGAGAACTTGACTAAGGAAGAACGCTCCATAGATTTATACCAAAGGTGTAGCTTTTCCTCCCGGAGACAAGCTCTCCAAGTAGCTTTGCCTAGCTCCAAATGACTAACACTAATGCTAAAGAACAAGTGTGAGGTGTAGAGATGGCTCCAAATGGTGTGTGTTGATGTGGGGGCCTCTCCTCTTCATTTATAGGGCACGAAGGCGGTTCGGGGTATGGAGGTAAAATAACCGGCGGAACCGTCATGCCCCGGATGGAAGGAGAGCGACCGCCTTTGGCCGGGCCCACTTTGCGGCGGCGGGGCGCGCGCGCGCCCGGGCGCTCGCGCTGGGTGGCGCCGCCCACGACCGCCTTGGCGGGTGGGCACAGGCCGCCATCCGGGTCGCATTCATCTTTGGTGCTTTTGGCCCATTTCGACCCCGAGATGGCCCACTTGCTCTTGAGCTTTGTTTTACGCCTTCTGAAAAGCGTACTTTTATTCCGGAAAATCCTGCACTTGGTGTATATTCTGCAAAATAATATTTTCTCCAAGCACAGGTGGAACTAGGTCAATAGTAAAGATATATGTGATATAAAATATTTATTTCCCCCATAATGACCTATAGTTGGCGGGTATAAAACTGAGTTAAGAACCGCCAACAACGGGCACGGTCCCGCAGGCCGGGCCGTTCGCCGCGCAGCCGGCGGCGGCGTACGAGGGCAACCCGGGCATGTGTGGGCCGCCGCTGAAGCTGGCGTGCTCGATTCCGTCGTCGCTGTCCACGGCTCCCTCCCCGGCCATGAGCCACAGCGCCCCGTCGTCGTCGTTTATTCTTCTGCCGCCCTTGTCGGCCGTGGCTACGCCCGCCGGAGGCCGCCGCGCCGCGCCCGCGCCACGCCCGCCGGGGCCGCCGCGCGCGCGCCTGCCCTCGTCGGCCGGGGCTGCTGCGCCCGCGCGCCCCCGCCGTGCGACGACCGGCCGTGATAATGCCCCGCGGTCGCCGGTATGATTTCAAGCAACGCCGTGCACGTCGGCCGGCCGGGGCCGTGGCACCCCACGCGTGATGGCCGCCGCGCTCGCCATCTTCCTCCCGGCCGGGCGCGCGCCGCGCACGCGCCGTCGCCGTGCAGGTAGCCGTGATGGCGGTCGCGCTCGCCATCTTCCTCCTCTTCGCCGGCGCGTCTGCGCTGCTCTTCCTCGTGATCGTCCTCGCCACGCGCGCCTTCCGCCACCACCGCAGCAGCTGCTAGCGCGTCCCGTGCCGCGGCGACAAACATGCCAGGCGCTGCCTCCCTCCTCTTTTTGAGGAGGAAGATGTTGAAGTCACTGACAACCTGGCCCCACCTGAATGGGGACTGAAAGCAGCAAAGGATAGGTTGTGAGAGGTGTATTTTGGACGTTTTCATTGGTCGGGCCCACACGTCAGGGCTTGTTGACGGCAAAAACTGGATGGAAGCTGAACGGAGTGTCGTGTGGGGTAAAACGAAGTTCATGCTTGGCGTGTGGGTGTCCAAACTTTTTAGTAGCATGGAGGTAACAGCGAACTTTTTAAGGGTATACAGGTAAAAGGCCCTCCCTTCCTAGTCTCGGCTCAGTCGGCGTCGTTTCCCTTTCCCCCAATCGAATCGAATCGAATCGAATCGAATCCTGCTAGGGTAGGGTTTGTTCCTTCCAGTTCACAGTTCCAGATGAACCGAATGGAATCCACTCCCTCCGCGGGGTGCGCCAGTGCTGGCGACCGCGACCGACGGAAGCGGCCGTCTTCCGGAGTGGCTATGGAGGAGGAGAATGCATCAGCGGCGGAGCCGCGCGTGGACGGGCGATGGAAGAGGATGAGCGAGTATGCAGCCCGGGTGCCTCAGTACAGATACAAGTCTATAGCTGACGCCCGCAAGGATCCCGGCGTCAAGGTCTGGCTCTTCGCCGTTGTCTCCGAGATCGGCCCCACCATCCACAGCCGTGGCACTGGTGAGCCTCGCACTCAACCCCTCCCTCCCTTCTTCGACTTCTGAGCACGCCCGCGCGGTTCTGTTGTGATTTTGTATACATTTGGAATGGTTTGTTCAATAGTGTTGCTCAAATGCTGCTTACTTATTGTGAGGGGACACATGCATACAACTCTTTCATGAAGCATTATGCATTCAGTTGAGAGGGGGCCATTTGATTGGTTGTCGTGTTCATTACTAAGTCTCTATTTTGATCCTCAATCAATGCTTAACCCTTGGTCATGGCTATATTTTTTTTTCAGATTTCTTTGTTACCTTGAGGATTGCAGATCGATCATGCACGGCTGGAATTTCTGTAACATTTTTTGCCGAGGACACTGCCCGATTGCCCTGTGTCAAGTCAAATGGAGATGTGATCAGTCTCCATAACGTCCTGGTACGTACAAGATAAAACCCTATTTAGTCATGCCATTTGTTACTGGGTATTTCTTGAAGCTACGAATTTCCACTTGCCTTTTTATATGTGTCGAGGTCCTGTTTGGATCCAAGGAGATAATAGTTACCTCCTAGCAATTAGCTCTTTGGATCCAAACAGCTCTAGCTAATTGTTTGCTGAGTACCCAACTAACAACTATTTCACTGGTTGGATCAGCTAATATTAGCTATGACCTATTAGCTAAGCTAATTATTAGCAGCTAATGGATCCAAACAGGCCATTAATCCTACTTTCTTTTCTCATCATCTTTTGAAATTTTAGGGTCACATTTGGCAGCACCTGTTCATGCCTACTTTGATCTGCAGATAACGCCGTATGGGGAGGATTTCTGTGTCAAATTTAACAAATACTCTTCTTCCTTCGCTTTGTTCGAAAGAGAAGTATCTGCTGAGTGCTGCCCGTATCAGATATGTACAAATTATCCTGGCACCAAACGTGACAGACTACTTTTAACCCAGACAAGAACCTGGATTCAGGATAATTCTCTAGGTGACTCCTAATCGATAATTACTTCTGATAATAATTTATTTGGTTCACCCATCTTCATGATATTTCCTGTGGTACCTTAGTCATGCTTATTCCACTTCAGATTTATGTGTTAATATCATGTGGTGAGCATGTTCTTATCCGAATGATAAGCCAGCCTAACTGTCATACTTGTGGGGCTGAAAGGCTGTTTGAGTTTCCAATTTCTTGGTCCCACCAATTAGCATGATTCGATATACTGTAGCCATTATATTTATGAACTCTTCTTATCCAGCAGAGTTAAGTATTTTATAAATTATTAGTACAACAGAACTTGCATTATCTCATTTTTGCCCTTAGTTAAGGTCGGTCTCTGTCTGCCTTTCAATCATACAGAACAGTTTGAATTTTGTTGTCTAGAATTGTTCCTATTTTGTTAGATTGTCAGCTTCTTGCACTTGCAGTGAACTCATATTACTTTTTAACTACCTGCTCTCCCGATAAGTGATTGATATATGCTATTCTGTTTCTTTAGAATATATACCTTTTACTATAGCATGTATTATGTGTCTATCTTTGTCCCTTTGCAGAGATTCGTGAAATATTTAACTACCACGTCCCTAACAATGCTTTACTAGCAACTTCTGTAACATCTGTTTCTATCCAACTACTTTGCACCGCAGGTCTGAAAGATCTTGAATTGCAGTTAAGTTGTTTAAAGTCTGATTCTACTTTTGATCTTGTATGCAAGGTTAGTTCTTCATTCCATCATATTGAAACTCAAGAGTTATTCGTACAGGGAGTGCTCTAAAAGTTCTGTCTGCCTTCTACAGGTTGTTCATGTCCTTGAACATAACGGTGAATGGATTTTTTATGTTTGGGATGGAACGGATACCCCTGCAGCTGAGTTTCAGGCCATGTAGGATTATCTATGTTCATTTATTGTTTCTAATAAATTTTCAGCAGTAACTAAGAACCATCTATGCATGTGTTTTTGAAATACATTTGCAGCCTTTAATCTTTATTTGGATGTTCTTATAGAACTTAAGCATGATTATGAAAAGAAAATAAGTCTTATTTTAGAAAAAAAAAACATTTGCTGATGTCGGTCGCGTCACTATTTTCACTTAGCTTACCTTTTTTTTTGTGCCTCTCTGCTATTGATTGGTGAACATATAGTTCGGATGCTGTTGAAGTCCAATCACCCTGTCTGCTTGAAGGACCACCTCTACCCAGGGGTGTTTTGTGCACAATGCCATGTGTTGGAACAGTCTTGAGGATATTTTCAGATAGGTTTATCATTTCAGACAAGTTTATAAAGCAAAAAATATCACACATGCAAAGTGGTACTCATTGGGCCAGGTTCTGCAACATTACTTGCAATCAAGAGTCTGGCACTTGGAAAGGCATTTTGCAGGACTCTAGTAGAGTCCACCTTTTATCTCTTGAAGATGTTTGCGTTGTTGATCGTCTGAAGTAATATTCTTTTCTCATGAACTTCAATGTTCTTTGGACATTATATAAGTAGATTTTACCAATTACATGAACACCTGCAGGATGTATGAAACCCGCAACGCCAGAAAAGTAAACCGCCGGCCGATGAAAAGCATCCCCTCTAATGTTACTGGTATAGAGCATAGTCTAATATTTGCAGTCTAATATTTTGCACTGCTCCTCTGAATCACTGTTCTGTTTCTTTTTTTTTTTTTTTGAGAGAGCACGCAGAGCCCATACTGTTCTGTTTCATCATGCAGATCATGAATTTAGCTTCTGATTCACCATTTAATTGATTAAAATAGCAATATTTAAGTTTGTTCATCATGCCTTATCTTCATTGTTACCTGAATAAGTGTATAGTATAGCATTCCTCCGTTCTGTTTGCATACGAAGGTTGTTGTGCATTAAAACAAACCTCATATTTTTCTCATGTGGTATGCATATATGGAGATCTAAATGAAGCACATGATGATCTTGTCAAAGTGCTGGTTTACATGTATTATTATATTGATGATGATGAAGCGCTGCATAAAGTTGTAATGCATTTGCTGCCATCTGTTGCCCACAAAGGCTTTTGTCTCACGATAATTTGTATCATTTCTATCAGGTGTAGATCATCCGAAAGCCGCTTATGCAACATTAATGCGGTCTTTAACTCATGATGAGGTATTACTTCCTTCCCATCTTTCTCCAGTTATTTATTAGTTTTATTTCTGTTTTCGATTTTGTCTAAATATTATCCCAACACCCCTGAGAACATGTGAGCATCTTTACTTTATAATTTGTATCCCAATGATTTATCTCTTGTAGAGAACACTATATATTTTGCTTTTCCCTAATTAATACAGAACCGTGAGTGTTCTGAACTATGCCAGCTTCAATATCTTTTTTTTTTTCATTGTGCTAGGTGACGCACAAACTCAAAACCTTGGTTCGTGTTGTGGGAGCAGATCCATGTAGACCTAGTGAAGTCCGTTTGCTTTCAACTGGTGACCATTGTATGATGTTGACTCTTGAGGATCCTACAGCGAGAATTCATGCGTTCGTGCATATGGATGAGATGGTAATATATTAGTAAATAACCCTTATGATTGACTTCCTTGTCTTGTACAGTTTGTCCCAGGTGTCCACATTCATCACTAGTTTTAAAAAATCTGTGTTGGTGGTAAAAGGGTTATGGATGCTTAAATGTATAGTTGAATTAGGTGATCATATCTTCATCTGAATCCTTGGCAGGCCAAATTCTTTGGTTTTCTGTCAGAAGAAGTGGTAGTAAAAAAGATGAACAAGCTACTGGGCAACCCAGAACCAGAAGATAGCGAGGAAGGTGCCCCCTTGACCAGGAATCCACCTTGGGTATGGTGTTGCTTGAAATCATACTATACGGACGAAAACGATCCCTGGGGCAGCAGAACGTACCAAATCTTTGACACGGAGATCAGGGATTGAGCAAGGATGCAGCTCGAATACGGAGGAACAACTTTGTAAATGAGTCGAACAGATGTTGTGTAGTATTTTGTATATGCAGTCAGGCTGCTTATGTAGTATTTTGTATGCATCTTGCAAGGATGCAGGGTGACATGCTATAGTTGTAGCCTACTTCAGTGTTATCGCCTTGATGTAAATGTTGTTGCAGAGCCATCGATCCGTGGCCATATGCTTTTGTACAGATGATCAGTGAATTATTCTAACCAAAACACTGGTGGCACCGTAGCATTATGTATATGTCTGTATGTGCCAGTTGTTCACCTGCACTCTAGATTTTCCTTGCAAACTTTTGGCTTGGAACGTTGCAGGGACCTCTATTCGTATCTAGCCCTCGGCTTGTGTCTCATGCAGAAGAGACCCGCTGTAGCGCCAGTCGACGTGTAATAATTTTATAACCATTTGTGATGTGGCCAGTGACCATACAATTCTGTAGCTAGGGCCTTGTTTAGTTCCAGAATTTGGGCATCAAAATCACTATGAAAAAAGAAGATTCCTCATCACATCAAAATGTCGGCATATGCATGAAGTATTAAATATAGATGAAATCAAAAACTAATTATACAGTTTAGTTGTACTTTAAGAGCATTTTAAGCCAATTATTTAATGTTTGGACAATTTTTTACCAAATCTGAAATAAAAATCTTTTCTGATGAAATCTTCGGTCTGCACAACATGCTTTTTTGCCAACTTGGGCAACACCAAGTTGGGAACTAAACAAGGCCCTTGTTGCCTGTTGGTGTAGACAATGAAACTTTGCTTGCTGTGTGCATATACAGTACTGATGCATGCTCGATCGTTGTGCTAGCAACAAACTAATTAAGTACTAGTAAGTAGTGGTAGAGGCAGCAGACTTGCAGTGCAGCACGGGTGTGTTTGCATTGCAGCTGCAGGTTGGCGATGAGCGTACACGCATGCAGAGGCAGAGCAGCATGGCGGAGAGAGAGGAGGAGGATCGTCGGAGATGATATGCATGGCAGGTCAGGTCTGCGGCGAGACGACGACACGTACGTCTGCTGGGCGTGCACACGTTAGGGGCCGGGGCGTCTGCTCCGACGTGTGTCGAGCTGTCACGTCTCGACCGGAGGGGCCCGGCCGACCGGGGCGCTTGGCTTCCAGCGCGCACGCACACATGTAGATGCATAGTATAGATGTACTAGGATTACTAGTCCTCCACGGTTAGCATGGTGGAACAGGAAGATGAACAGAGCAAGAGTTGGCCACGCCGCAGCCGGACGCCGGTGATTGCCCGTCCCCGTCCCCGTCCCCGATTGCCGCGAGACTTGGTAACCTGCCGATGGGCAACGGCAAATGGGCCTAGTCCAGGTAGTTCTCTGTGCAGCCCATGAGAATTTGGCCCAGAGTCCTTGTCTTGCCACTTTGGCTCATTGCTACGGTACTTTTAGTCGGCGTCGTTTCCCTTGCCTTCCCTTCCCTCCAATCGAATCGCCTTCCAGATGAATCGAATGGAATCCACTCCGTCCGCCAGTGCTGGCGACCGCGACCGACGCAAGCGCCCGTCTTCCAGAGTGGCTATGGAGGAGGGGAATGCATCAGCGACGGAGCCGCGCGGGGGCGCCGCATGGAAGAGGCTGCGCCAGTGTGCGGCCCGGGAGCCTTACACCTACCTGTCTATCGCCGACGCCCTCAAGGTCCCCGGCGGCAATGTCTGCCTGTTCGCCGTCGTCTTCCAAATTGGCGCCGCCTTCAAAAGCAATGGCACGGGTGAGCCTCACTCTCAACCCCTCCCCTCTTCACCTTCGGCCTCTTTTCAGGGTTTAGTCCGGATTTTATTTTATTTTGTATTTTTCGAATGTCTTGTTGAATACAGTAGTGTTGATTAGATTAAGATTTTTTTCGAAAAAAATCATTATTTTTTTCATTAGGATTAGTTCTCTGCTCAAATGCTGCTTACTTATTGTGAGAGGACACATGCATACGACTCTTTCATGAAGCATTATGCTAAGTGCTTAAGTCTCAATTTTGATCCTCAAATCAAAGCTACAACCCTTGGTCATGGCTATAGTTTTTTTGCAGATTACACTGTTACTTTGAGGATTGCAGATCGATCATACACGGCTGGAACGTCTGTAACATTTTTTGCTGAGGACCCTGCCCTACTGCCCTGTGTTAAGTCATGTGGAGATGTGATCAGTCTCCATAACGTTGTGGTACAGCATAAAACTCTATTTAATTATGCCATTTCCACTGGGTATTTCTTGGAGCTATAAATTTCCACGTACCTTTTTGTATTTAGGTCCTGTTTGGATCCAAGGAGATAGTAGTTAGCTGCTACCAATTATCTCTTTGGATCCAAACAGGTCTAGCTAATTGTTTAGCCAATTGTTAGCTGAGTACCCAACTAACAACTAGCAGCTAATGGATCCAAACAGGACATTAAGCATATTTTCTTTCCTCATCATTTTTTGAAATTTTAGTGTCACATTTGGCAGCACCTGTTCATGCCTACTTTCATGTGCAGATAATGCCGTTTCGGGAGGATTTCTTCGTTGTTACATTTAAGAAAAAGTCTTCTTCGTTTGCTCTGTTTCAAAGAGAAGTATCTGCTGAGTGCAGCCCGTACCAGAGGTCTATGAATGTGAAATATCATGGCAGCAAACGCGACAACGAACTACTAACCCAGATGAGAACCTGGATTCCCGAAAATCCTCTAGGTGACTCCTAATCGATAGTTACTTTTGATTATTTATTTTGTCCACCCATCTTCATGATATTTCCTATGGTGCCTTAATCATGCTTATCTCCAGTTTTATGTGTCAATGAAATATCATGGTGGTGAACATGTTCTTATCCAAATGAGAAGCCAGCACTATCATACTTGGGTGGCTGAAAGGCTAATTCAGTTTCAGTTTCTTGGTCTCACCAATTAGCATGACACAATTAACTGTAGCCATTATATTTATTAACTCAGTATTTTATAAATTGTGAGTACAACAGAACATGCATTATCTCATTTTAGCTCTTAGTTGCATTATCTCATGTTAGCTCTTAGTTAAGGTCGGCCTCTGTCTGCCTTTCAATCATACACCACAACAGTTTGAATATTGTTGTCTAGAATTGTTCCTATTTTGTTAGATTGTCAGCTTCTTGCAGTGAACTCATATTACTCCCTCCGTTCAAATTTGTAGTTCACTTTGAATTTTTTGGTACATGCATTTTGCTATGTACCTAGATCAAATTTGTAAAGTGAACTACAATTTGGAACGGAGGGAGTACTTTTTAACTACCTGCTCTCTCGTTAAGTGATTGATATTTGCTATTCTGTTTCTTTAGGATATATACCTTTTACTATAGCATGTATTCTGTGTCTATCTTTGTCTCCCTGCAGAGATTCATGAAATACTTAACTAGTACGTCCCTAACAATGCTTTACAAGCAACTTTTATAACATTTCTATCCAACTACTTTGCACTGCAGGTCTGAAAGATCTCGAATTACAATTAAGCAGTTTAAAGTCTGGTTCTACTTTTGATCTAGTATGCAAGGTTAGTTCTTTATTCAATCATATTGAAACTGAAGACTTATTTTGGTACAGGGATTGCTCCAAAAATTCTCTCCGCCTTCTCGTAGGTTTATCATATCCGTGAAGATAGCGGCAAATGGATTTTTTATGTTTGGGATGGAACTGATACCCCTGCAGCTGAGTTTCAGGCAATGTAGGATTATCTATGTTTATTTATTGTTTCTAATAAGTTTTCAGCGATAACTAATAAACCATCTATGCAAGTGTTTTTGAAATACTGTTGCAGCTTTAAATCTTTATTTGGTTGTTCTTATATGGTGCACTGAACTTGAGCATGGTTAATGAAAAGAAAATAAGTTTTGTTTTAGAAAAGAACATATTGTTGACGTTAGTCACGTCACTATTTTCACTTAGCTTACCTTTCTTTTTTGTGCCTCTCTGCTATTGATTGGTGAACACATAGTTCGGATGCTGAGGAAGGTCAATTACCCCCTCTACTTGAAGGACAACCTCTACCCAGGGACGTTTTGTGCACAATGCCACGTGTGGGAAGTGTTCTGACCATTTTTTCAGGAGAATTTTCAGACAAGTTTAACAAGCAAGTATCACTGTTATGTGGGGCAAACAATACTCCAGAAAAATCGCACATGCAAAATGATATTTCCTGGGCCAGGTTCTGCAACATTACTTGCAAGCAAGAGTTTGGCCTTTGGAAAGGCATTTTGCAGGGCTCTAGCAAAGTTTGCCTTTTATCTCATAAAGATGGTAGCGTTGTTGATCGTCTGAAGTAATATTCTTTTCTCATGAACTTCAGTGTTCTTTGGACATTATATAAGTAGATTTTACCAATTACACGAACACCTGCAGGATGTATGACAGACGCAACGCCAAAAAAGTAAACCGTCGGCCGATGAAAAGCATCCCCTCTAATGTTACTGGTATAGAGCATAGTTTAATATTTTGCACTGCTCCTGTGAATCACTGTTCTGTTTCATCATGCAGATCATGAATTTAGCTTCTTATTATTCAGCATTTAATTGATTAAAGTAGCAATATTTAAGTTTGTTCATCAGGCCTTATCTTCATTGTTACCTGAATAAGTGTATAATATAGCATTGCTCCGTTCTATTTGCATGTGAAGGTTGTTGTGCATAAAAACAAACCTCATATTTTTCTCATGTGGTATGTTTATATGGAGATCTAGATGAAGCACATGATGATCTTGTCAAAGTGCTGGTTTACATGTATTATTATATTGATGATGAAGCACTGCATAAAGTTTTAATGCATTTTTGCTGCCATCTGTTGCCCACAAAGGCTTTTCTCTCACGACAATTTGTATCAATTCTGTCAGGCGTAGATCATCTGAAAGCAGCTTATGCAATGCAACCCTAAGGCAGTCTTTAACTCATGATGAGGTATTACTTCTTTCCCATTTTTCTCCAGTTATTTATTAGTTTTGTTTCTGTTTTCGATTTTGTCTAAATATTATCCCAACACCCCTGAGAACATGCAAGCATCTTTGCTTCATAAGTTGTAGCCTGGTTTATCTCTTCCTTTTTCAAGAGAAAACTATATATTTTGCTTCCCTAATTAATACAGAACCGTGTGCGTTCTGAACTATGACTCTAAAGCCCAGCTTCAACAGTTCTTTTTTCCTGTGCTAGGTGACACACAAACTCAAAACCTTGGTCCGTGTAGTGGGAGCATACCCATGTCGGCCTAGTGAAGTCCGTTTGCTTTCAACTGGTGACCGTTGTATGGTGTTGACTCTTGAGGATCCTACAGCGAGAATTTATGCGTTCGTCCATATGAATGAGATGGTAATATATTAGTTAATAATCCTTATGCTTGATTTCCTTGTCTACAGTCTACAAGTGTCCACATTCATTACTAGTTTAAAAAAATTAGTGTTGGTTGTAAGGGTTATGGATGCTTAAATGTATACCTGAATTAGGTGATCATGTATTCATGTCTTCATCTGAATCGTTGGCAGGTCAAATTCTTCGGTGGTGTTCTAACAGAAGAAGCGGTATTAAAAAATATGAACAAGCTATTGGGCAACCCAGAACCTGAAGACAGTGTGGAAGGTGCCCCCTTGACCAGGAATCCACCTTGGGTATGGTGTTGCTTGAAATCATACTATACGGACGAAAATGATCCCTGGGGCAGCAGAACGTACCAAATCTTTGACACAGAGATCAGGGATTGAGCAGAGATGCAGCTCGAACATGCAGGAACAACCTTGTAAATGAGTCGAACAGATGTTGTGTAGTATTTTGTATGTACGGCCAGGCTTTGTATGTGCGGCCACGCTGCTTATGTAGTATTTTGTATACAAGATGCAGGGCGACATGCTATAGTTGTAGCCTACTACTGCCAGTGTTATCGCCTTGATGTAAATGTTGTTGCAGCACCATCAATCCGTGGCCATATGCTTTTGTTCGGATCATCAGTGAACTATTCTAACCAAAACACTGGTGGCATCGTAGCATTATGTACATGTCTGTATGTGCCAATTGTTCAACTGCACTCTAGATTTTCTTTGCAAACTTTTGGCTTGGAACGTGGCAGAGACCTCTAATCGTAGCCAGCCCTCGGCTTGTATCTCATGCAGAAGAGACCCGCTGTAGCGCCAAGTCGACGTGTAATATTTGTATAACCATTTGTGCTGTGGCACGTGACCGTGACCATACAATTCTGTCACATTCTACTCCTAAAACTCTATGGGTGTGTTTGGTTTGTTGCTCAGTGTAGCCTGGCTAGTTGAACCAAGCCAGGCTAGACTTAGCCTGGCCCTAGCGAGTCAATGTGTGTGTGTTTGGTTGGTCTGCTATTTCTAGCCTGGTTCCCATGAGAATTTGTTTGGTTGCTTGTTTTGCCTTGCATAGAATCACCGCATAGTTAGCCTGGTGTGGTTACCCTTTGAAGCATTCTATCGAACGGGTGGTGAGCTGTGTCGCTGCTGGTGCTCTCCTCTTTGACAATGAACATCTCGCGTCCATGCCAATATGGCCTGTGTCCATGGCAAGGGATTGAAGCCCATGAGTGAGATGGAGAGCAATACACGGTCACACACCACATATGGCAAAGATTCAACAGTTAGCGCTAGCGTTTCACGATCTATTGCCAATACCTGAATCGGCGGCCGTGCTTTTACGGCCGTCGGGAACGGCGCGGAGCTCGTGGCAAGGACTCCGACGAGAAGCTCATGGCGAGAACCTCCATGTGCATCTCCTGCTCTGGCGTCAGCCATGGCTTCACGTGCAGGCCGCGCAAGAGAGAGGGTGGGGAGGCAGTGGTCTTCCAATAAGCAGGGGCGAGGAGGTGCCAGTCCTGCTGGGCGCACTCGCCGACTCACGAGGCCGCAACGGCGACAATGCTGGGCGGCGCAGCCGTGCTGGGCTCAGGGGCGGAGCTCTCGCACGCCAGGCTAGGTTCGGGAGCCAGGGCGAACGTCCCGCACACTGGTCGGGACTCGGCCGCCTTGGTGCGTGGACATGAATCTCGCCACCGAGCAAAGGCCGAGCAGCGGCGCCCTTCGAGGCCGTAGGGGCGCGGTGGCCGGGGTTCCCCCATTTGGTCGTTCTCCTGGAGCCAGGTTTGAGCGGTACGGATGGCTCTAGGAAGCCAGGCTCCAACCCATGTCCACTCAATCAAACATCTAAAAATTGGCTCCTGGTTTGAGATAGCCACCCAACCAAACACTCCCATATATATCTGCATCTTCGCTTACGAAACAAATTGGCCGGCCTTTATACATTCCACATTCGCTGGTCGTTTTTTCTTTACACGGACTGGACTGGATTCCAGGAAGAAGAAACCAGAAAACCAGACATAGAAAAAAAAAAAAAAAAAAAAAAAAACACTGCACACCGCCTGCAGTCAACGGTGTGGTTCTACCTATATGTCAGTTATTTACGTGGACATGTTCATGCGCCATATCATATAGCAAGATGTTCTGTTGGATTAGGCTTTGCTACCTGTTCTGGCGTTTTCGTTTTATTGTCGAAGACTCTTCTACAATGCTCTTTCCATGAAAGTTCCAAATGGTGTAGATCACCACTTTTGTATGATTTTCTGTCAGTCCTTGTGCTGTGCGGCCCAATCAAGGCAGACCACCATTGTTTGAACCATATGCTTGTTGTGTGTTTTGATTGACCATTGGGAGGTTGAGCTTTTGAGTTAATATTGACCAAATCATACGGGAGAAAGAACAATCAGCCACCACGTACTTTGGAGATCGAGTTTCAGTTCTGCATAGCATAGTGCATAGATGACAGACAGGGTTTGCCTTGCCTCCTCGCTGAATGATTTTTATCTGAAACAAAGATCTTCAGTCGCTGGTCGTTGCTGCTGCAAACTGCAAAGCGATCCAGATGAGTAGATGATGATATCTCCATCCTACCTAGCACAAAGTGTACGGTTAGCACAGGCATGGAACGGAGTAACAGAGCGCAGCACGACGAATGCATAGCAATAGCTTTTACTGCAACAACACCCATCCACAGACCAAAGTCTGCAGCCAGCAACGGCGAGAGCCGAGAGGGTCAGAGCAGGGTTTGTTCATTCACATTTCAAAGCATCCAAGTACAGACCGCGAACCCCGTTAATTAGACGCCCTAGAGAGCTTCACTATGAACATATATGGCCGACCGGCCCCACGGTCTCGTCATCAGAAACTAGCAGAATTCGTTCGCCGGAGGTGGTGCTGCTTCCTCTCCGGTTGCGGCAATGGCAACCGCTCGTGCTGCTCCGGTGGCGGCTCCAGTGGCTCCAGCATCTGCACCACACCCAAACCAAGCACATTGTTAGCTGCCAGCAAGGACAGAGACCTCTCTTTCTTTCTTATCTTACCCCCTCCGATCCATTCATGATACTACATGTCACTAACAGTCAGCGATATATATAAGACTACCAGTATGGATGGAACTCAATGTACAGCAATGGTGACAAACTCTAGGAATGAAACTGTGGATGGATGGAGCTATCTAAGCGATCATGTTGGGCTCCATTTTTTTTTTTTTTGGTCTCATCAGGATAGAATTTGGAATGTTGTGACAGCTTATAAGCTTAATTAAAAAAGAAACAGCCGCAACTGTCATTGCCTTCCCTATAAGAGGGCATTAGGTAGGTCCGTACACTAGAAATGCATAAATGATTTGCAACAAGATGCTAGAATATAGGACTAGTACGTGATTGTCCACAATCCCAGTTGATAAATATAAAGATATACAAAGGCAAGCCAAAATGGTCCACAGCTGGTACTAACAAGTGTAGCTCATCTTTCTAGGCTAGGAACTACTGTAGGGGCTTCGTTTCGCCAGATCGGTGAGGTAATATCTATAATTGCTACTATATGCTCCATTTTAGCCCAGTAAAGCATCCATATAGCAAGTTTAAGCCTACATCTTGTCTTGTGTAAACAAACACTGAAACAAGGTGCAGTATCTTCCTACCACTTTTGTCTAGACTAGAAAATGACCTACTTTCAGTTTCAGAGAGAGAGAGAGAGGGGAAAGAAGAGTGAGTTTTTTTTTCAGGCCTGAATCCACCAAGAAAGAGCTCAGCTGATGAAGTGCTCAAAAGAGCTGAATGAAAACATGGAGAGACAAGAGACGAGTTAGGGACCACTTCACTTTGAGAGAATGATGTTCATTACCTTGAGCTTCGTGCCCAAATCGCGTCAGTTCAGCTTTCTCCCCCGCGTCGCCCTCCCGTCTAGGGCGACCCGGGCGGCCCCCGACCCGCCGCCGCCGGGCGTCCGTCGCCCCCCTGCCCTCACCTCGCCGTCGCCGGAGGGGACCGCCGGGATGCCCGCGCGGCCCCCCAGGAGGGCGGCGGCGGGGCCTTCTCCCACGGGATGGGGCGGCCGCGGAGGGTGGTGGTGAGGCGGACCTCCTGCTCCGGCGGTTGTGGTGGTGGCTGGCGGCTCCACCGCCCGGATCCGGTGGCCTCCCGGCCGGATCCGGTGCCCCACGGCCGGATTTCGCCGGCAGGTGGACAGGAGGAAGAGAGGTGGCGGGTCAACGTCGGCGGGGCTCTTCGCCGGCCGCCGGTGGCTCGGTCCGCGCAGGGCCGGCCGATAGGCCGGTTCGGGCGTCCCTGTGGCGTTCTTGGTGGTGGGGGTCGGGTGGCGGCGGGCTCCCACCCGGCCGGCGCGGGCTGCTGGCTGGCCTCGGCCGGAGGGCGCTAGCTGCTCTGGCTCGCCTTGGCCGGCTGATTGCTGCCGGCTTTCGGGTGGGGTCGGGCATGGCTCCTGGGGTTGGGTGCTCGTGGAGTTGGAGTGGCCCTTCGGCGGCGCCGTGGTGGCGTGGCCGGCGAGTTTTGGTTGGGGCTGCGGCGCGCGGCGGCGTCTTCTTGTCTGTGCGGGCTCGGTGGTGGCTGCTCCTCTCGGTGGGGTTTGCTTGCCGGCGGGGCGTCGCGGGGCCGCCGCCCTTTCGGGTGTGGGGGCGGGCGGGGTTCCTCCTCCTCGGCTCGTCCCTCTCCTCCCCGTCGATGGTGGGCTGTCTCGTGGCGGTGGTTGGGGTCGTGTTGGCGTTGGGGCGGTCTTCGTCTGCCGTCCTCCCCCATGCCTCCGACTACCGTTGTGGGGTGTTCGTCTTGATGGCGGAGGACTTGGCGTCCTTGGGGTCTTGGTGCAGGGCTCGTCCCCCGGATCTGGGGTGCCTCTGGGGGCGCGGTGTCTGCGGCGGGTGCTCGGCCGGATGCGGTGGTCGGCGGCGGGCGCGGTTTCGGCGAGTGGTTGGTGGAGGTCACGGTGGCGGTGGGGCCGGAGCTCGGCGGGGTCTTGGCGGGAGGCGCGCGCGCTTTGCGGCCGCTCGCGTGGCCGGCGCGTCTACTCACGGTGAGTCTTCTTCGGGGGCCGGCGACGTCTTGGTGGGCGGTGGGGACCCTTGTTCGTGTCCGAGTCGGTGCTAGGGTTGTTTGGGCGAAAGCCTAGTGACGGCGACACTTGCGGGTGTCGCTCCCCTGTTGAGGGCGTCGCGTCCCTAGCACATTCCATGGGTGAGAACCCGGTTACGCCTTGACGGACGACGGCGGCGCTTGGGCGTCGTAACCTTCTTGAAGCGTCGTTGTGGAATTCGACTCGGCGGGGATGTCTTTGGGCGTACTACTTCGTCGTCTTCGTCAACGTGTACGTGGGTGGTGCCAGTGGTGGTTTAGGCTTAGTTCTTTTTCAGTTCCTTAGTCTTTTAGGTTTTTGTTGTTTCTCTTGAGCTGGCGTCAGTGGTGGAGCTCCTTGTGGTTTTTCAGTGGACGCTCGTGTCGATGACCCAATCCGACCGAGTGCTAAGTGGTTTAGAGGCTTGATGTCGATGTCCCAATCCGACCAAGCGCGGAGCTTAGTTGAGTTGAGTTGGCGCCCTTTGGCGCGAGTTGAGTTGTTTTTTGGTACCTAGTTGTAAAGCTGGAGTAAGTGCCTCTCCAAACGTGGTTTTTGGCCCGGGTTTCCACTTAAAAAAAAAACTGGACGGGGGCACTTGCCTTCTTTTTTTTCTTTTTCTTCGTCTAATAGAAATCGCGGCAAAGCTTTTGCCGTCCCTTCTAAAAAAAAATACCTTGAGCTTCCTGAGACGCTCGTTCTCCTCCTCCAGCCGGGCGATCTTGTTCTCCAGCTCGTTGGTGTACGCCTGCAGAGCAGAGGACACCGCAGCTTAGTAGAGAAGGGAATCCATGGAGATGGAGCTTAAAAATCTTGTGTAGGGGCTAGACTGGACTGTGGAGGGAACATAACATTCTATTCTATTGGATTGGATGTGGAAATGGGACGACGGAACCCCACCTGCTTCCTGGCCCGTGACCTCGCCGCGGACTCGCGGTTCTTGATCATGCGCTTCTGCCGGCGCTCCACCGTCCTCTCCACAACGCCGTCCCCGGCCACGGCCGCCGCGGCGCCGCGCTTCCGGCCGGCCACCTGCGAGTGCGAGTGCGAGTGCGAGAGGAAAACCCCGGCCCGGTCGCGGTACGCGGCGTCCAGAGCCTGGGGCGGCAGGTGCCGCGGCAGGGCGTACTGCTGCTGCGGCGGGTAGTGGTGCATCCAATGCGGGGCGGCGTCGACGGCGACGCCGGCACGGGAGAGGAAGTCCTCGAGCGTCATCTCGCCCATGGAGGGCTGGCGGGCGCCGCCGCCACCCCCGGCCGCGCTCTGGATGTCGCGCCACACCTCGTCCACCGTCTTCTTGGCGGCCGGGGCTGGGGCCGGTGTCGGGCTCGCCGGGAGCACGGTGCGCAGGAGGTCGTCGAGGTTCATGGTCCGCAGCGGCTCGCCCAGCTGCGTCTCCACCTCGGTGAGCGTGAGGCCGTAGACGGAGCCCTGCCGCGGGAGGCCGCGGCGGCCGTCGTCGCCGTGGGGGTGGGACGACATTGTCTGAACTTCCATCCACGCGCGCCCACGTGCGATCACCGAAATGAATGCGCGGCGGCGTCGCACGCAGACGCAGAGATCGGAAATGGCAAGAAGAGCAGGTGCTTTGCTCGGCCGGAGCGGAAACAAAACCTTTGGGGGTATGTCAAGAAAGGGAGAATCTTGCGAAGAAGGAGAGGTGCAGCTCCTGCTCCTTTTTTTTTTTTTTTTTTTACCTGGGCAGAGCAAGAGCAAGAGCAAGCAAGCAAAGGGAGGAGAGGAAGAGGAGGGACCAGATCGATGAATCAATCAGAGAAGAAGGGTAGATGGGAGCCTTAATTTTTAGGATTGCCACAAGCCGCAACAGGGAGAGGAGCGTCCAAAAAGGGAAGGGGAGTGAAGGGGAAGGCTTGAAGGAAGCAGAGGCTGCTGGCCAGAGCAAGGAGGAGGAGACTGGGGACTGGACTGGCCGACTTGGAGAGAGATCACAGGAGTGAAGAGGGAAGCGAGGCCGATGCCTGACTCCCTTTTTGCAAGGCCGATGCCCCAGGCTTTGCTGCAATTTTTTTTATTTATTTTATGTTTTGTTTTGTTTTCTTTTGTGTGAGAGGAAAGGAGGAGGGAGATGAACAGCAGCCCAGCACGAGTGAAGTGAGAACTACTCCTAGTGTACGAGTGATGAGGTATGCGGTGGTGGCCCACTGGCCGGAGGGAGCTCATTAATTCACAAAAGAAGTCGTTTGGGGTTTTCTGGTTAAGAAATTTTTTGTTTCACTCTTTCTTTTGTTTGATTGGGACCGCAGAGCTGAAAAGGTTTTGAAAATGACGAGCAAGATTTTTATTTGCAGATATTTTTTTTAATTCTTAACAATCTCTATTAAAATCTTACCGGACCGAAAAAGGTTTAAGGGCTCATTTGTTGTGGCTTCGGGAGGTCCTGGTAGCATGAGCTCGCAACAATTAGCTCTTTCATCCATTCCATAGTTCATATTTGCATCGTTGGAATCGGAACACTTTTTGCTACAATGGTCTAGATTGCTAATAGCATGTTTTGTTTCGTTTTTTTGCTAGCTTCTACAAGCCAAAAATTGGAACAAACAACATCCTAGTTCTTGAAATAGCTTTTGAAAAGCACAAAAGTTGGTTCGGAATAAATGAACCAAAAGCAGAAAATCATGTTCTGATGAGATTTTTCTGGCTTTTAATGTGCTAAGAAGCCACAAAATTATTACAAAAGCTAATAGCAAAATAAAAACAATAGCAAGAAAAGACAAATTTTAAGCCAAAAAAACAAAAATAATATAGCCCAAACAAACAAACCATAAATAGTGCCAAATAATACAAGTGCAAATGGATACGATGACCCTAGTAGCCACACAAAATGAGCCATAGCCATAGTTAATGCTGAAGTATATTGTGTGCATTTGGTCAAAACTCCATACATGATTATTTCCATCAGGTTTTTTTAAGATGGTTGAATGAAATAGGTACGAGGCTAATATCCAGAAATATGGTTATATAGAACTAGTGTATATCGTAAACCTATGAACTATCTTTATGAAAGCAAATGAATGTGGTAATCTCCACCCTGCATATAATGGAAGGGCGAGTTGTGGCTTGCTACGAGTGAGCTAGAAGACTTATCCACAAGACAAATAGCCTTTTGAGACACAACCAGAGGGATAAGTATGTTGGATTCATCAGTCCTGAGAAAGGGGCATTCTTTATAGTAGAAGGAACTGTATCAAGTCCTCCTGTCACAGGTTGTTAGAGCCGGAACATTTGTTTTTTCTATAGTGATCTATAATGTTGAGGGTTTCTTGTTTTGTGTTTTTTTGCTGACTTCGTCTATCAATCAGCCGAAACAAACAACCTACAGCCTAGCTGTTGAGCTGGCTTTTGAAAAGCTTGCTTATGAGAAAATAAAGTAAAAGATGAAAAACATGTCTTGGGAAAACTGTTTTAGCTTTTGGTATGTTGAGAAGCTAAAATATTATTGAAAAACAATACCAAGAAACTAACATGTAGAAGCCAAAAGCGAGAAAGCCAATTTTTAAGACAAAAGGCTACAAACTGCAACTCAAACAAATACACCCTAAGTAGGACGTGTAGGTGGAGCGAAGCCCCTAGGAGCCATTCCAAACCGGCTCTAAGCAAACTATATCCATAGTGAATGTTAAGTATATGGTCAGAAAAAGGGAACAATATTTTCGATTTCATTTTTCTATGATGTCTTTCTATATGAAAATTGGTTATTTACAATGTACGATGATCCCTTTTAAGCATTCGTGGCTAAATTGTTAAAGCGCCCAACTTATAATTGGTAAATTTCCGGGTTCAATTCCTGCTGGATGCACGCGGACGGGAACGGTCTAGTGGAACTGGCTCTCTATCCATGGAATCTCATCCATCATCCGTACATAACGAATTGGTATGGTATATTCATACCATAACATAAGAACAATAAGAATTCAAATTCTTATCAATACCGGAACTCAGAGCATAGGAGGGAAAGTTGATTTATGGATGGAATTAAATACGCGATATTTACAGAAAAGAGTCTTCGTTTATTGGGAAAGAATCAATATACTTTTAATGTCAAATCGGGATTCACTAAGATAGAAATAAAGCATTGGGTTGAACTCTTCTTTGATGTTAAGGTAGTAGCTGTGAATAGCCATCAACTACCCGGAAAGGGTAGAAGAATGAGACCTATTGTGGGACATACAATGTGCTATGAGGTTTCATTGAGATGGTGAAATGAAAGATGTATGAGGCTAATATCCAAAGGGAAACAAATATAGAACTGATGTAATACAATAGTTATATACAGATGGCCATAAATCTATCGGATATCACCATGAAACCAAATTTATATGATAGTCTCCGCTCATTTATAATGGGAGGATGAGTTGTAGCTCGCTACAAGTATGCTAGCTAGAACACCTATCCATGATCTTGAGAGAGAGAGAGAGAGAGAGAGAATGCTAGTCTGTAGAAACCAGCAGCTTTTGCGCTTTTTGCGGTAGAGAAGGCGGCCACCAATAACAGATGGACGCTGCTGGCTGACGCAGTGACACGCTGAGAACAGATGGACGCTGCTGGCTGACGCAGTGACACGCTGAGCTCCTGTGGCCTGTCCTGTGGGTCAAGGATGCGTGCTACTACTCCTGTACTACTAGTTCTGCAGCCAAAGGAGGAGCAGCCAGCATATACTTTCAGAATAGTCAAATGACTGTTGCCGATAAGGAGAGATCTGACATAATCGGCTAAAAGCTTGGTGAATTTTTCTGTGGTAAAAATATCTTTTTTTAGCAAATTGACTGATTGGTTCAGGGGTCCATTCTCTAATGCCCTGGCTGCAGGGGGGCAATGGATGAAACTGTTGAATGAGCGGGCGCTGTCAAAACTGTCATGGTGGAAGAAAAGCTGAGTTTTTTTTTAATTTTTTTCCTACCAATAAATTAAATTTGCTTGTTTACCGAATCTTCTTTTTTCTCTCACGCCGCCCTTTTCTTTTTCTTTGATGGCTTTCAAACATAGAATAGCATAGCATATTGTTTCTTTTGGAGTCACTCGTGTGCAATTCCTAGTGCGTGCTGGACATGGAATCATTATTGTGAACAAAAAATGAAACATGCCGGATCCCCTAGGGGAAAAAGTAAAATAGAAACAGGATTACATATGTAAAGGAGGAGCATTTTCATGACAATGCATGGTTATGCAGGAACAATGAAATCGATCAGACAGGAAATTTGTACCACTACCACAAACATGGAGATTCCTTATGTTTCCATTAGCAAATAACTGAAACAAGACACCTGGCTAAAGATCTATATATATGCTAACGGAAATATATATGACACTGAGAATAATGTGGTGTCTCCAACCTTATCAGCTAAAAATAGGCATGAACAAGTGATTATATATAATGAAGGAGCATCAGACACCCTTCAGGTCATTACACGTAGTCGCGGAAAGATCCATATCCTTCTCGCCGGCAGCATATATATATAGCTAGATAGCTATATAGATCTTTTGTGGTTTCTGAATTTATTAATTCCTCGGTTCCCGTTGTATGAAACAGCATCACCTTTAGAGTACTGAAGAATCACACACCGTAAGCTGCTGCGCTGGCCCAATTAGAGGTTGAACAGATGCAATAAGATGATTAAGCCTCTCTTGTAAGCAAAATTTGGGTCCAAGCTTATCTGCTAATGATGGTAATCATTGCATCTTTCAACCAAAGTTATCCCCAGGCACACGTCATGAAAATAAAAGAGACATTCTATGTGTATGCATATAGCCGATGAACAAGAAATACAATTATTGCATAGTTGTGTAGGCTAATTAAGCAATGCAAGTTCCTTCAGTAAAGAAGGGGAAGGAACCTTACTATTACAAAGGCTCCAATTGAGACTCCATGTTAATTATATTTTTAACAGACTTGCTAGGAGAAATTACAAATCCTAGAAATTCTCACAATTATTCAAGACATATGGTCTTTAAAATTTTGTAGGTGCTAATCATGATCACCGATATGATTAAAAATTTGTAGGAAATCCATAAGATTAGAAATTTGAAAATCAAAACTTTAGTTTCATGACCGCATAAATCGATGTGCCGCAACAAAGCTGCAATAGTTGGACCCAATCAAGATACACAAAAGTGTCGTGCAAAAGAAAAACTACGGATGCCTATAGATAAAACCGATATAAATCATGGAACAACCGGATAGTGACAACCTATATACAGTAGCTCCTATTAATTGTGCCTATTGTATTATAAAAGATAGCAATAGGTAATTAGTATTAGTGAGAGACACATGGAACAGTAACTAATGCTTTATTAGTGTTGACTAGAGTAAGGATTGATGGAGTGGTGATGGGTGCACAGAAATGTGTTGGTGCAGATATTTTGCAAGGAAGCGAGAGACAGGGGTGGGGCATGGTACGAGAAAAGAAGAGCAATAGCGCCCACAGAATCTATTTCTTCTTTTTGGGAGCGAGGAATGAGCCCACTTCAAGTGGAAGTGCCGCTGGTGCCTGGCTGTCCTTGTCAAGGGCTCTCGACCGGAACTCGAAGCCGGAACTCTCCAAGGACGAGCGAAACTTGGGGTGGCCCCATGCCCAATGCCCGTGTCCTGAGCTCCAATGCCCTCCTACTGGTGTCCTGCTGGAGCCGGAGGCTGTAGCGATTATTGGAGCAGTAGTAGTAGTACCTGCTACAGCTAGCTGCACAAGACGCCAATCGATCGCCATGCATATGCATGTGTATTTCCTACAGTAGCTTGAGAAGCAGTAGATGGAGTACAGTAACTCTTATTATTGACATCTCGTTCCTTTTGGTTGGGCCAGCAGCCTAATGGCCAGCCACACTTGACAAGTGATCCAATTGATCTCTGAACCAAGGAGAAGCATGAGACAAGCTAGGTTAACATTTACAGTCGCAATGACAATGAGCAGCTGCTAGTCGTACCACTCACTAATGGGCCAGCATGCATAGCATACAGTAGGTGTTAGCTGATGTTACAGCAACTCATTTGCTAGCACTCTGTACTACTGTAGTAGTAGTAGTAGTACGAGTACGTACGTATATATACTCCAGTAGCTAGCGAGGCGCCATTATTCAGGTTCATGTTCGTGATGCAAAATCAACAAAACACATGCATCATGCCATCGCTAGCTGCTACCATTCCAGAGTGTAGTACTTAGTACTACTGTAGCTGTGCTTGTGTTTCCCACGAGGCCACCTCATGATTCATTCATTCATTTGCTGTTGTTGGATAAAGATGAGGATAAGATGAAAACAGCTCACGATGATAAACTTTAGTAGGAGCCAGAGTACACAGCAACTGGCAACTGCAAGGCTGCCAGCAGCTGTGCAATGCAATGCAAGCTTTGACGGCACGGCATGGCTGTCTGGCTGGCCCGGTGGCCGAGACAGTCGCAGTCGCAGGTGGCAGCCACGCTCGCTAGTCTGTCTCACTGACGGTGAGGTGATGACTCACTGTCTCGGTGTCACTCGCAGTCAGCAACGACTTCATTCCTTGGCTGCCGTGCAATTGCAAAGCAGATCTGCACCAGCCAATACCACTACTCCAATCCTCCTAGTACTCCGTATACTTAAACAACGGCAGCAGCAACCACGAAGCTTTAGCTTGAGCATCATCCGTGGCCACCTGTCAGTCAAGCATTTGTTTTGCCCTTTTGGGAACCCAGCCAAGCAGATGCTCGGCGCTTTGGCAAAAAAGGGCAACCCGGCCGGTAGTATGTTGCCACCACATCTTCTTCATGTACTGTACTAGTTGATGGAGTGAACTTGTTTAAGCACTCACTAATCAGGGGAGACGACAGCGAAATCTGGTCGACCCCTAAACAAATGGGAAGCATCAACGACCTTTTCTATAATACTCTTCCTAGTCAGCACTCACTAGTGTAATTTCTCCCTGGATTGAGTGAATTGCTGGCAGTGACCATACATCTTTTTTTTTTATTACTCGTACTACAAATGAATAAGTATCCTATGAAAATATCTCATGATAAATCTAATAATACTTATTCAATATCATAAATATTGATGCCTTTCTATATACAATTAGTCTAACTGATCAAGATACTTTAATTTTGATGCTGAGCTAATCACGTTCTTTCCTTGAACGGAGGGGAGCAATGCTTGGTTGCTGGCCATCGATGGATACAGCAGCTACGTATCTAGGTCCGTCCCACTCGGCAGGCATGCATGGACTCGTGTCTCCTGTCTCCTGCTGAATGCTCATGTGATGCCAAAGCCATATATTCATGCGCCCAAGAATAAAGCCCACCATTCTTTTGCCCCCAAACTGCTTTTGTGAAAGCTCTCGGCTCTTTCAGCTGTGGCTGTGCGTAGCGTAGGAGTAGTAGGAGTCTCCCTCAAGAGTACGTAACATTTTCTATTATTAAGAGAGTACAATGATGCGTTGGCGAAAAAAGAGATAGTACAATGATGCAACATCACTATAGTGTGTTACCATGCTCGCTCGCT
The DNA here is from genome assembly GCA_018135685.1 of Themeda triandra. Classification (NCBI taxonomy): domain Eukaryota; kingdom Viridiplantae; phylum Streptophyta; class Magnoliopsida; order Poales; family Poaceae; genus Themeda; species Themeda triandra. The sequence goes on along the minus strand of JAENPR010000051.1, from coordinate 984,718 downwards.
CGTGTGCTGTTATAGCCACTGGCTACTGCGGCTTCATTGGCTTTCCACCTTCAGCTTCGATGCGGTTTAATTACTTTTTGTTGTCCCTTTATGGCTCAACATTTGTTTTAGAAAAAACATTTGTTTTCAGAAATGAATTGCATGGTCACATTAACCATGCTAGAGCAAGTACTATAATAAAAGGTTATTATTACAAGTAGACTTTATACTGAGGTGGAGAAGAGAGCAGAGAAATTGGTTGTAAGTTTACAACCAACTGATGCATAACAAGTAGACTAGATTAGTTATTAAATATTTTTCATAATAAGCTTCTTTAGAGATACTAATGCTGCTAATATTTTTATCTTTTTAATAAATTTAGTTAAACTTAAAAGAGTCCTTTTATAATGGTTGGAAAAGCATCTAGATGCCTCCTAATACCTTCCAATGCCTCCTCAAAATTATTATTTTTGTTAATTAATTTACTTAAGGGTTGTATGGTCTTTTTGCAAAACTTCTAATTCTCATCACCGCACAAACGCAATTAAACCGCGTTGCGTCCTCATGCGCTTTGATTCCCATCCACACGGCGCTTGCATGCATGGGATTCCTAAAATAGCCACGCTTGCCATCAATGCCGCTCGCTCCACATCGCCCTCGCTCTTGCACGCTGCAGGAGGGGCGCAGCGCGTTGAGGTCCTCCCATGAACAGATCCAAGGCGGCGGCGGCCGTAGCGGCGGACTACAGCGGCACAAAGAGCCATGAATGAAGTCTAATGAGGCAAAATTGTTCATATTACAATTATAAAAGTACTGTTTTACCCTTGGTTTAAAAAATAAACTACAAAAAAACAATTGTCACTCTTTTATTGGAGTCCTAATTTCCTCCAAATCCGGAGGCATCGTACCGTATTGATGCCTCGCGACTTATGGGTCCACAAATCATAGACACATCAAATGTCTCTTGATGCCTCTCCAATCATTATAAATTTTCTCAACTTAAAAACTTGATCTGTAGAAAATCCTAGATGAGTTTTTTTTTACTAAGAGTATAGGCAATGTTGGCAGCTATTGCTATTGGATATCCACCCGCAGTCTTTGTGCAATGTTGCATGCTTGCACATGCCCCCTCAAGCTGCTTTTCTTTCTCCTCTTTTCCATCATCCAAAGACTAGCTAGCTAGCAAAAGGCGAGTAAAGAAATGACTAAGCAAAGGCTAGCTCGCTGCAGATACGCCCCCTGCCAATCACAACTCCCCGCAACGCCACAACCTTTAGCAGATCACTCGTACTAAATTCTTAATTCTCTCTCCATTTTTATCCTCTTCATCCGTACAGTGGCACTTGCATTTGAAACTGCACGTACGATATAATAATCAGTACTAATACTGGACCAAAAATTCATGATTCTTCAACAGTGTATCCATCTTTGAATTTGGCTTTTGTATGCAAAAGGAGGGGACGCACTAATGGCTGCCTGATCTCATTGCGCTTGACTTCCACAAAGGGCAAAGACTATGAAGAGTGTGGAGCCTTAGCAAATACTACTGATAACCTCTTTTTGAAACAAAAGAACAAATCACAAACTAGTTGGCATATAGAAATATGGTCTCGTTGCTAGATTAGAGAGAGTGTGCTGCAATATTGAGGGGGGATGATAGGCCAGTCAAGAATTCAAGTTCCAATGCATGTACTCGACATATCCCTTTGTCTGCCTAGGTAGGGTAACTTCCCTCCCTTTTAGTATATGATATGATACAAAAAAAACTCCACTGGCCTCTAAACTTGGCTTGGTTTGACGGTGTCATTCAGGTACCTAAACTTTTAAAATGCACATGTAAAAGACATTATTTACGTCACATGATGTCTAAATTACCATAATGTGAGTTAATCCAATTGCGTGACACATTAATTACACAAAAACATGTCACCAAAATGTGAGGCACACATGCTATGACGGAGAGATGAGACTTTCACGTGGCCCCATATTTAGGTGACCTGTTATCATGTAATTAGAGTGTCACCTAAGCAAATTAACTCAAACTTTGGTTAGACTTCATATATATGACACACTTATTAATAAGTTTAAAAACCTGGATGCGCATAATGATAGTTTGAGAACCTAGATGGCACCTCCGGCCAAAATTAAGGACCGGTTACACCATTCCAAGCATATATGGTGTGAGAGGGTGTGGTTTACTAAGTTCGATGGAGTACATGGGTGTTAATCTCGATCTGGCAATATGATCCATATTTTATTATTTCACTACATATTTTATCTTCCTTTCTTTATGAGCGAGGGGACCAAATTAAAGAAGATTCTACCATAGATTCAGGTGTATTACTGTTGCTAATGAAAGTACTCCATTCCAAAAAGAATACAACTATGAGTTACGTGCTAGTTAAAGTGGTCTATGTTTGACCAAGTTTCTAGTGAACGGGTATTCACATGTATAACTCTAAATCAATTTATTATGAAAATATATTTCTTATTAATCTAATGGTATTTACTTTATATCACAACTACTAATATTATTTATCCATAATTAGTCAAACCTAAGATATGAAAATGTGATACCGTGGTATAATTGCTTTCTTTTTTGGACAGAAGGAGCAAGCAGTACTTATGCGGTGTCCTCCGCGGCTCAACTATGAGGCGATCTGAATGATCTGCATGAACTACCTCAGGGGAGACATTGTCAATTTTGTATGATGTGATAATAGGGTAGTTTATCCAGTTTCTAGACTCTTGCTCAACCATGGGCAGACACTCCATCTCGAGGGCTACGAGGAGGACGAGGAATAGGAGTATAGATTAAAGTAATTAATAATGGTACATAAAGAAGCCGGCTCGTCAGGGAGCACCATGCCCGGACTCGTGACCATCATCATCGCACACCCACTAGATGATGTATCATTAACATCGCAGACGACGATTATCATGCTTTAGTAAGCAGTAATGCTATACATCTTACGTTCGAGCGTTGAACGGGAGTGGGCCGACGACGCGCCTCGGCCCATCAGGGGCAGAACCGGGATTCCCCCACGCGCCTCGGCTGCTCCGCCACGGGGTGGACGACCACACCCCGCTCCCCCCGCGTCCGCCCCGGCCTCACTCTCTCTCGCTCACTCTCTCTCATCTCTCTCTCTCTCTCTCCGACGACGGGGCGACGACGGAAGTGCCTCCTCCTCCCTCCTCTCCACGACGGCGGCGAGCTCCTCCCGCGCGCCCACGCTCCTCCTCCCTCTCTCTCCATCCCCCGTGGTGTCGGCGAGTTCCTTCCGGCTTCTCCCTCCGTCCCTTTCCCCATGGCGGCGGAGGCCGTGGACTGCCGGATCCGGCGGCGGCGGCCTCGGGTCCGCGGGATCCAGTGGCGGTGGCCTCGGGTCCGCGGGATCCGGCGGCGGCGGCCTAGGGTTTCGGCGACTTCGACGGCAGCAACGGATCCGTGGGCGGCCTAGGGTTTCGGCGACGGCAGCGAGCTCCTACCTCCTCCCCCGCGCTCCTCCTCCCTCCTCCCCATGCCGGCGATGGCCGCGAACCCGGGGGGCCTAGGGTTTCGGTTGGTGGGCGGCGTCCAGATCTGGCGCCAGCGATAGCGGATCCGGCCGCTGCCGGCGCAGATCCGGCGCGTCCAAGCGTCTCCTCCCCCGTTTCTACTGGCGCGTCCTACCTTCTCCTTCATCGCCGGTGGCGTTGGCTCCCCGTCCCGGTCCTCTCTCTCCCCCTTCCGCGACGGCGGGGCAGCGGCTCCAGCGAGGTAGGTGGGGAGGATCTGGATCTGAGTCTTCCCTCCCCGTCCTTCCTTTCTCTCGGTCCATGGTCCCCCCTCCTCCTCATCCCCTCCCCCTCCTCTCTCAGGATCTAGTGTTTCTTTTGATGTTCCGTCGGTGTTTCAGCGCACAACATTTCAATGTTTCGGGGCTCAGATGATGAGTTGGTCTCTCGATGTTGCTTCCTTCTTTTTGCAAATGTTTCGTTTGATCGGTTCACCGATGGTTCATCGCTTTGTTTTTTGAATGTTTCTGACACGATGATGAGTGTTTCCTCCGATGTGTCTCCCCTCCTCTCTCTCCTCTCTAGACTTTTTTTTTGTGTTTCCGTGATGTTCCACTTGATGTTTCAAATGCGCTATTTATGAATGTTTCGGGCTCAGGTGATGAGACGTTCCTCTGATGTTGCCCTCTCCCCTTTTTCTGATGTTTCCCTCTACTCTGTGTTTCAAAAGGCCACCTATGTCTGGTACAGCAGCAGATGTTCTTGATGTTTCACAGATGACGAGCCCTCTGATGTGCAATCATTGTCTTCCCTCCTCATCCCATCCACCTCTGCTCTGTTTCAAATGCTTTTGCACCCGGTGTTTCTTTTCATATCCAAGCTTTGTTTCAGCTTGTGTTTTGCTGTTTTTTGTTTTCAGTCTTTTTTTGTGTTTTGCTACTCTGTTTCAAATGCTTTTGCCCCGGTGTTTCGTTCCTCTTCAAGCTTTGTTTCAAAGAATGTTTGCTGCCTTTTTTGTTTCGGTATTGTTTGCTCCTCTGTTTCAACTACATTCATCTCCATGTTTCAACCGTATTCATCTCTTTGTTTCTAATTGCAATTTTTTTGTTTCAATTTTTTGTTTCATTTTTGTTTCGTATGATGGGCTTATGATGTTTCGGGGAGGCTGCGTAGGTCATGGAGGTGGGACCCGGGGGCACGCGTGTGCGTTCGCATCGCGAGTGTGTGTGGGGGTGTCGCGGCGGCGGGCGCCGCGTGTGCCGCGCGTGCCGGGGGGGCGTCCGCGTGCCTGCGCGGGGTGGTGTGGTGTGCGTGTAGACGCGCCCGCGTGCGTGTGCGATGCGGGGGAGGCGGGGCGGGCGTGTCCGATGCGGGGGCCGGGGGAAGGGCCGGGCCGCTAGCGACGGCACCGTTGAATGGTTGAACGTTCGATCGCTAGCGCCGCCCTTTAGTAAGACGAGCGGGGGCTGCCCTCGCGTTTGATGTGCACCAAAAAAAAAAAAAAAAAAAAAAACTATGTTTCTAGCTTTGAATCTTTTTTTTTTTAACAAGCTAGAAAAACACATTCATGTTGGGACAGAGTACTACGAGCAAGACACATCAGGTGTGCAGTGCAGTGGTCTGGGCCGGAGGAGAGCAGCAGCCAGCTGGATTGCAGGAAGCCCACTACATTGGGTTGGGCCGGGCCTCCATCACATCTCCAATCGCTCTGTCTAAAAAAGAACAAAAAAAAATCTGCTTATAAAAATGAAAAAAAGAAAAGAAAGGAAGAAGAAACCGAGTTTTTTTTTTTTTTTTTAGCGACGAAGAAGAAAAACCGAGTTGCCGCCGTCAATCAAGCAAACAAAATCGCAGAAGAAAGCCCTCGCAAAACCCTTCCCCTCGATGGCCGGTGTACCGCCGCCGCCGCGGCAGCTCGAGGTGCGGCGCTTCGCGGCCGCCCGCGCCGGCGAGCTCCGCTCCCTCTACGCAGCCGTCTCGTCCCGACTCGACGATGACGCCGGCGGCCGGCAGCAGCCCCGTTCCGCGCGCCGCCGCACCACAGGGCACCTCCCCAACAAGCGCCGCCGCCGGGGAGCCGCAGAGGCGAGCCCCGAGGACGACGGGGGGCTTCCAGCGCGGAAACAGTCCAGGAGGGTGAGGCGGCGGCGGGAGCTCGCTGGCAACCCGGCGGAGGGGTTCTCGGTCGCCGGCGACGGCGCGCGGCGGTTGCGCACGCACCTGTGGCATGCGAAAAGGTTCACCATGGAGAGGCGGTGGGGATTCATCTTGCCCGTCGGCGCACAGGGGAGGTAAGTTATGGCGGTGTGTGGGTGTGTGTTTTCCGCTTTAGTTGGCTAAGTTGTTTGCTCCTTAGTAGATTGGCTCCCGTGCAGGAAAAAAATTGCGATCCTACTGCACCACGAAAGAGTAATTCTTCCTGAAATTGTATTTGTCTAAATGCAAAAAGTCCTGCCTATCTTTACTATTGACAACGAAGAGGTTGTGTGCTCATTCTGCTGTTTCATAGAGTAGTAATGTTTGCTTCAATCTTTACTTAATACATATACATAATTACATATACAAATGGAGAGTATTGGTAGAGGAAGCTACACAATCTGAAACGCATGTATATTGTGAGATGGTCAATCTAGTACCTTTCACTGTCTACTGCATCTGTTAATAGGAGAGTTTCAGAGGAGGAAATTCTGTACTCCATTCCCCAGATTTGTATGCTGTGGATATGTAGATGCTTGTGTCGTAATGCATGTCTGGTACCTTTGCTGCATCTGTTAATAGGAGAGGAGGAAATTCTTTACCCCATTCCCCAGATTTGTATGCTGTGGATATGTAGATGCTCATGGTGTAATTGAAACTTTGTTGCCCTAACATGCTTATACATTCCCAGGGGGAGGGGCTCAAGGAGTGTTCTCAAGCGTCTGAAAAATGGCACAACTATCCATGATGCTGGCTACTTCATTCCAATTGAGCTAGATGGTCCAGAGGTACATGCTCCTGTTCTTTCCCCTTGCTTTCCTGTAATTTTTCCCCATCCTTTGCTAGCTGTTATGATTGGCTTTTCATCTTCAATGGTTCAATCATCTTACTGGGTGTGCCGCTCACTCCAGGACGCCCTGTTATCCATTCTCAGAATGGTTCTGCGCCCGTCTCCTGCAGAAAAAACACCCGATTTGAAGCATCTACAAGATCAAGTTATGCGAGGTGTTTGCTATGAGAATGCTATGGTATTTACATGTTTACCACAGACAGTATGGGGTACAAGTGTTTAAAGTGACAACTGTGACTTAATTGTTCTTTCCAGCTTTGGGACGTTAGGAGTCTACATTCTCAAATTGTTGGACCAGTAACATATATGTGGCGTCCATTCTCAAGAGTAGATGACAAATCTGAGACTGAAGGAGATCCGTGCACTTCTAACTGCATTCATGATAAAAGCGGCAATTCCTCGCGGCGCCAGTTGTGGATATGGATTCATCCTGCTGCACTCGATGAAGGGATTAGTGCAATAAGATTTGCATGTGAGAAACAGGTGCTTCCTCAATTTATTATGTAAGGCTTTAACGTGCAGTTGTCAGGTTTGTTTGGAGGGTAAAGGAGGAACTTATTTCAGTGTGCTAAGATTTGAAAATAGTTTTCGAAGTAGATCGCTCTTTGAATTGATAGTTTCACACTTTCACTAATTTATAGAAAACTTCTTATACTTCTAGTGTGAGTGTGTGGATATTCAAGGGAGATGTAAGTTATGTAGAATACTTTTTTGTCACTCTTTTATTTTTAATCACTGCAAATATATGACTCCAAGTAAAATTGTATTTGTACTTCCTATTCAGATTAAAGTGCAAACTACTCACAGAATACAGGATGCACCAAGATTTGGGTTTCATAGGAAGAATGGAAAAAAAGAAAACCTCATGCCCCCTTTTTTTGGTTCATAGCTTCTCTAAACAAACAGATGAGTTCAGTGCTGTATTTTGAGCTGTTGACCAGAAAATACTAGTTGTTTTGTTCTTTTCATGGTTGAAGGTATCATTTACCATTTTTTATATCCTAATGAGAAATATCCACCTGCTCAGTACCTAAGCACTTCAGAAATTACTGCTTTTATGATGAATGTACAAACTAAGATGCTATTTGGTGAGCATAATTTAGCATAATCCTTACTGCCGCGTAACAGTTAGAAGTAGCAAGTTTACTTGTAATACTATTCCTGCTTTCATCTCACCATATAATGTCCTGTCCTGCACTACAGATTCAAGATTCTGGTAGTGTGGTCAAATGTTGCTCATTAGAGGGAAAAATTGCAAGATTGGAAGTCAATGGATGCAAGGCTATGCAATCTCTTAAGAAGATTTTGCATCCAACCAAGTATGTGTCTTCTTTTTGGAAACTATGTTACTGTTACCAGTGATGAGAAAACAAAGGTGCCAAGGCATGCTAATTTATGTCTTTTTAATTAACAATGCAGTTCAAGTAAGATCAACATGATATCAACGAGTGATATCTCCGTATCAACTGATACTCCCCTGGATTCCTCTACTGCCCCTCACCTTTTGAAAGCATCTGTCATTGATAATGCTGAGATTCTTCAGCCGGGTGCTATACTATCCATGGTAGTTCATGACCCCAGGGAAGCTTCAGTCAAGGGAATAAATTCTTCTAAATTAGCCTCCCTTGAGAAGCAGAGCAAAGTTTTGGAGGAAGATGTAGCCCCAAATGCTAATGAGGCGTCATCAGAGGTTGCAAATATATTGCCATTGATGTGGATGCACCCTGGGAAGCATGATATATTCCTTTCTGACTGTAGAGAACTGTGGGACTCCGAACAAAGCATAAATCCTCCTGTCTCAGATGAGGTTCTTTGTAAGCAGAAGCACCATGAACGTATAAAGTTTTTCTGCTTGGATTCAGGAAATGATCAAGGGCAGACAACCCAAGAGAAGGATAACTTCATTCGATCCTGCCCTGTTATCCTTTTGAAACATGCCAGAGAGGGAATGCCTGCTCTAGGGTAAGGCCTATCTTTTGTCCTTGAAGATGACATTAGATGTCCTGCTTGCATATTATGAAGGAAAAAAGAGGCATTTGCATGGTTCCCCATGCTGCTTCCTAATTATGAGTTTGCCCATCATGACACCTGAGTCTATCTATCTCATGTTCATTTCAGATTTAAGTTATTTTTGGTTTTGCTTCTTAGAAAGAAATATATTTTAAATCAGTTATTATGACTTTTGATTTTTGAACTCTAGTTTATGTCTTGAATTCCTGTATAATGTGCTATTACTGTTTTCCTAGTGAGTTGGTGCAGTTATCTTTCAAATGATGAAGTTGTGATTTATATACTATATACTCACCATGTAATCCTGCTAATGAGACTGTCTTATTGCCCACATTGAATGAATATACAGGTGGTCTATGATTCTACCGTTGAGTTGGGTGAAACCTTTCTGGCTCTTTCTAGTATCTCATGGTGCCCGCGCAGTTGGCTTAAGAGAGCGACGGTGGATTTCAACAAAGGTATTTGCATGTGTAGAGTGTAGTACAACGAGAAGCTAAGTATCAGACACTAGCTTCCTTCCAATTATCGTTGTTTTTTTCTTGAATGATCAGCTATTGATGAATACTTAAATTTATCTAATTGTTATTGCAATTGTTGAACTTAGCAATGAAGCTATCCATATATGAATACAATGAGAGTGAACTAGCGGTGAGATCTTACCTTTTGTTGACAGAGGCTGTAAATGTCAAATTTGTTCATCAAGGAGCTCATAATAGGTTTAGACGTTTAGTAGCACCATTTTTTATTATCTTAACTAATGGACTGATATGTATCCATTATGCAGTTCAGAATGCCATGCTTTCCTTATGATTATCCAGACAGCAAAGCATATGCATCGTATGGGTCCAAAGAAGCTGCTGGTTTTGATAAAGTAGCTGAGCGCTGCCCCGTTGCCAAGAGACCTCCAAGAGTTCCTATGCCTCCTTTATGGCACTGTATCATGACTTGTTTTCATAAAGATGATGGCATATTGGGTTTTCCTGAAGTAGACGACTTAGCGAGGGCTGATATGGTATTACCCAAAAACTTATCTGTACATTTCGAATCTGGAGATGCAGAACTGTTGCAAAGAAATGTTGCACCCTTGCAACTTCATGTGCCAAGAACCATCCAAATGCTGAGACAATATGTGGACGACTTTGATATGAATTATCTGAGTTCATCATCTGAAATGAAAGTGGATTCTGATCAACCTAACTTAGCTTCTATTGGCACTGTCAAAATGAAGCGATTCGCGAGTGAATTGTGCCTTACAAGGGTTCTGATCCGAGCTTTCAAGGAAGGTTCTTTTGAAGAGGGTGCTGTTGTTTGCGCCCCATTTCCTTCAGATCTTTCAGCTTGGAAAATCAGGTCAATACCCCACACGTCCCTTTAATACATATTGTCTGAGGAATGCTATTCTTTTTTCTTGGTTGATATTAAGAGAGCATACCAGTTCTTCTCTTAATATGATATGCGATTTTAGTTCATATATTACAGAAACAATATGTACTCTATTCCTGTTTTGACGTGTTCTCAGCAATCTTGAGGATGCTTTGGCAATTTGACACAACATGTGGTTGCTTTGAGCATTTATTAAACACATATCGTTCTTTAATCTGTTTCCTGCAACATGTTAGTTCATATATATATGTTACAGAAATAATGCGTACTTTATTTCTGTTTTCATTGTTTTTAGCAATCTTGAGGACACATTGGTAACATCTGCTTGCTTCAAACATTTGTTAAAAATACACCTCGTTTTTTTTTTTTTTCCTGTAATCTGTTTCGTGCACTATACTTTCCAAGGTGATAATAGGAAACAAAAAATATTTGAAGAAACTAATAATCTCATTTCATGCATGGAATAGATCAAAGGAAGAAGAGGAAGAATGCGTTGAAAAATGGGAACTCCAGCTCCCTCAGTCCCATGTTAGTTCCTATTTCTCCTGGTTTGATGATCCTAGCACCAGCAGCCTTCAGTTGCCTACAGATGCCGCCACACGGGAGGCGTTCAGGTGGCCTATAGGCTTTGTCACCAGTGGTTTCATCCACGGAAGGTACTACTAGCTATTCCATCCCCCTTCTCATCTACACATCAGAGCGGTACCATACTATCATCTAGTAGTAACTTGAGAGCACACTTTATTTCATTTATCGCAGTAATGGGCAAGACGCGGTCGCAGTTGCATTCTGCGAGGCAAAGCTTCTGGCAGTATTAAGGCGACAGCAATGGGCGCATGAAAACTTGCAGAGCCAGGAGATCTGTGTCCTTGTCAGGAACGCAAGATCGGCTGCGTACCGACGAGCGCTGGCCACGATCGTCCTGGAGCATCAGGAATCGGACCTAGAGTTTCTGTAGCTGGGAACCTGTTGATGTTGTGTTGAGTTTCGTACATGCGTTGTCGAAATATGCTGCTAGCACTGAACCGTCACTGTCAGCAAAACCGTGTCATTGCAATTTTGATGATGATTTTATTTATGATCGTTTCCTTATTGTGACTCCAGAGTTGCAGTTATGCACTGCGTAGCAGAATGCTTAAAAAATATGCATGCTGTAGTGTTGATTTGCCGTTCAGCATCGTTGAAACGTGGGGATTCCTCCTACGTTTAGACACCTGACATGCTCTGTCTGGGACATAATGTCGACCTTTAGAGCTACCCGCTGTGCTGTTTGTGTGCACGGTTCTGCTAGTATTAGCATGTTGAATTGAGTTGAGTCCACGTGCATGCATCTACACGACACCATCACATCTTGCTTCCAGTAATAAACGTAAATGGAATGAGAAAAGCCAGCATTGACGAGGACAACGCCATCATGCTTTGCTACTTACTGTAGGTGCTTAACAATGTACGTGCACGCATGAAACACGAGCCGTTTAATTTAACAACTGAACTGACTCTCCAAACACAAAGTGCTGTCTTCGTCGCTAACAGACATCATAATTACGCTTTATAGCTACATCTGCAAGCGTCGCATCGCATGAACCACCCAGCAGTACCAAAAAAAAAAAAAAAAAAAACCAAGGAAAAGGGGGAATGGGCCAAAATAGGGCACGTTTGTAGTGGGCCCGGTTGGAAGTGGTATCTTTGGTGGGCTAAAATCACCGGTTCGTGGCGAAGTCGTGAGGGCTGAGGCTGTCTCCTCTCCGTGCTCACTGGTCGTTGCCCTCGCACGTCCATGCCGGTCAAAATGGTAGTATTATTTTTCTATTGCTCTATATTTACAGTATTTTTATTTGCATCAAATACAATATGCATTTATTAGAGTATCTCTCTATATATGCTGTGGGTTCCATATGTTACATTAGTGATAAATAAAATGTTTTGTTTAAATAAAGGTTGTCGTAAACGTTAGTGTGGTGCGACTGAGCTCTGAGTGTTGTTACTGCAGATGAGTGCACACTGCACTGCACGTCTGCACACAGAGACAAGCGGCACCTGGCTGACCGACCGGCCAGGTCAGTGTGGTCCGTGGCGGCATGAGGCTGCTGCTGGGTCCCACCCCACGTGCCAGTCAGGACGTCAGGTCATTACGCGGCCATCAGATGAGTCACGTCACGTGCTATCCGATCCTCCGCACATGGAGCCTTTCTCCTTTTTTTTTTGGCTTCTGCTCCTTTATTTTTTCGGAATCAAAAGAAGAAGAACAAGTTTAGTGTCTTTGTTCCTTGTTGTGCAAACAGGGAAGAAAAGAAAGCAAAACATGCATGCAGTGCTCTCTTTTGCTTGATCGACTATAAGTACTGCCGGGCCTTTTCGTTTTTTTTAAAAAAATATACATTTACACAAGCAGCAATACACCAATTACCATTTTGCTTGCTTGCTTGTTTTTGCATTCAAACACCACTTGTGAAACACCATAATCACATTCAGCTTACAAATTTAAGCAAAGCAAGAGACAAGTCAAATATTGTCCCCCCAAAAAACGAAAAACAAAATCGATGGTCCGTCAACTACTAATAAAGAGCAGAGAAAAATGTACAGGCCGCGCGCGCATTCCATTTCCATCCAAATCCAATCGAAGATAAAGAGATGAGCTGAGCTAGGGCGGAGCAATCGATGGCGCGGAAGACGACGACGCCGCGAGGTCCTGCGTGAGCTGGCCCATGGCGCGCACCTGTATCTCCAGCGCGGCGATGTAGTCGGACACCTCGGCCAGGAGAGCGGGAAGCGACAGGCTCCGGCACCCGGGAACTAGCCGCCCCAGCACCTTGGCCCTAGCAGCCATCCCGCCCGGCGGCCGTTCCTCGCCGTCCTGCTGCTGCTGATGTCGCCGCCGACGGGGCCTCGACGGCGGCGGTCGGCGCGCGCGGAGGCAGTGGAGCGCCCGGCACCGGCGGCTGCGTGCCAGGATGGCGCGGCTCCAGCGCGAGCGGCCCCGCGCCGCGACGGCCAGCGCGCGGTACGCCGCGTCGCGCACCGCCGGGGCGGAGGCGGAGCAGGTGGTTGGAGTGCCGGTGCCGGTGGTTCCGCCGGCGCGCACGAGGCGCAGCGCCTGGAGGAGCTTGGACGAGTAGGCCTGCTGCGCGCGCGGCGTCCGCCACTTGGACGACGACGGGCCCTGCTGGTGGTCGCCGTCGGACGCGGATGCGCATGCGCTTGACGTGCCCCTCTTGCGCTTGCCGCGGGCGCCATCGTCGTCAGAGGAGGAGGCGGGCATGGTGTGGTGTGCGCGCTTTGGTTGGCTGGCACTTGGCAGTGGACGTGGGAGCTGTGCGAGAAACGCCACGGAGGGAAAATATATATCGGCCCTGTTGCACTGCTAGAGGTTAGAGGCTAGAGTTAGTTTGAAACTAGCCGAAACTAGCTCTAGCTAAAAGTTATTTGGATCCGAGGGCTAGTTTGACAATAAATACACTTTTTTAATCATTTATCTCTTTCTAATCACTATGGACCCACTTGTCACTCTATCTAAACATATTCATGTAAGATCTTGTTTTGAAGGATTTATTGAAATAAATTTAATGGTGTAATCGAAATTTAATTTGGTATTTTGGTTTGTGAGTTATAACATTTTTTAGTCACTTAAAAGTATGGGGGAGGTGGGCCCAGTTAAAACTAAAGACAAATAAAGACCTCTTTGGAGGACTAGTTTTTTTGGGTGTCTTTAGTTAAAAAAAACTACTCTAAGACTGTTTAGATGTTTTTGTCTTGGTTTGGCTCAAAACTAAATTTCTAAGACTCCTAGTTTAGATGTTTTTGTCTTGTTTGGCTCAAACTAAGACTAACACTTGGATCCAAACAGGGCCATTGTAAAGGAGACTCAAACGGATGGCTGCCTATCAATCAATATTAATATTAATAAGTAACATGGTAATATAATTTATTAAGAATTTGCGGGTACTTATTTAGTATATCATAAATATTCTTTTTTTGTGAAATTAAAATTGGTTTGGAGGGGGCAGAGAGTATAACACACTATTTGTTTGACTTGGGATTTTTGGTGACCACTCACTGATTTACTCATTGGTTTACCCAACCAAACCTTTGCATCATTGACAGACGCCAGCACTTCTTCCTCGAATTCGCTAATATGTGGACGGTCCACCTTGCAGGATCAACCAGACCAACCAGCCTGAACTTCATCGACGTCTCCTTTTTATCTGATTGTACTCAGTTGGTGCAATTCCTCAATGCTGAGGATCATAATCACCCCCTAGACTGGCGAATGAAGGTCTACACCCAGATTCGACAGCTGTGTCATCAATCGACATGCTAAGGTTTATAGGATTAGTAGGCTTCTAAATTCTACGGCTAATTAACTTGATAGGCAGGCGTTTTCAATGTCTATAAACACTCAGCCCACTGTATTCGGCTGCTCACTACCATCAGTGCCTTCTTAGTTTGGCACTGACCTCTGTATCCCTGGATTCGGTCAGGGTCTTTGCAGCTTCTTGCTACTAATCAATACATGTTTCTTGTTAAAAAAAAAAAACACATTTGCATCATTGCATTGCATGCAGGGCGACACTAGGCACGTGTGGTTTATATCTGTCTGTTCTGTCGACAGATCAATAATCTCCCATAGAATGGTTCACACACACACACAAAAAAAAAAAAACATCACATATAGAATCGAACTTAGGATTATAATTTGAATTAGAAGCTTAGCCAAGGTGAGCCTCTATATATATTTGGATTGCACTTGCACCCACTGGTCAGAACATTATGTTAACATCGTTTTTATTAGTCCGGAACATTCCGAGACAGATCTGCCCCATTAATTTCTGCCAAAAACAGAAACGGTGGGTCCTTTTCTGCAACATTTATGGGCCATTTTATTTTACTGAACACATTGTTTTCCTTCTTATTAGTCCGGAACACCGCAAATAAATTTGCTCCAATAAGAAATTCGTCCGCCATTTTATTTTACTGAACACATTGTTTTCCTTCTTATTAGTCCGGAACACCGCAAATAAATTTGCTCCAATAAGAAATTCGTCCGTCTGTGGACAGAATATTTTGTCTTATATTGGTTTGTTTGCACTAACCTGGTGGATGGATCCACCAGTCCATCTCCATGATCACATCCCATTATTAGCACTCGCAATATATGTCACAAATGACAGTGCTGTGGGAGGATGAGAGAGCTAGCACTAGCAGGCAACAGCAGATTGAAGTTGCTACAGCCTAGAGACTGGCAGCCATGCTCGCTCATGGCCCGGCGTAACATGCAGTCAGAGAGGGCCAGCCGAGCCGGAGCCGGCCAGGGATCGATCATGGATGCAAATGCATACTGATCCTGCTTTGCTCGCCACTCTCAGCTCGTCACATGGTGTGTTGTTTTGTTTGCTGTAGCCCGGCTACGTACCTCTCCTGAGTCCACCACCAATGCAATAAGCTCTGGTTTCGGTCACGCTCAAGATCACGCACTCGCCATAGCTACTAGGTAAGCTATAGCCATGACACGGATAGTAACAAACAGTAAACAGAAGAAAGGCAAGCTCATACGTACTACGCAGCCGGCATCCCCTACTATACCTTTTCCTGTGATGTTGTCTGAGCTGAAAGCCCAGTTGCTTGCTCATCCATCATGCACTTGGACTTGGACTTGGGATGAGACTGATGACTGACTGCTTACCGTGCGTTTACCTACCAGGCCGGAAGAATGCAAGACAGCAAGAGAATATCAGCGCCGACGCAGGCATGATTATACGCCCTCTGTCATGCAATTCGATCTACTTCTCAATACTACTAAATTAGGCTACAAGAGAAATGACTGCAGCACACACATCTTAAGAGGATTGCAGCCTAACATGCTAGCCTATAAGCACGTTCTTCCTTTGACATGGCTTTAAGCCTATAATTAATTGCATTTTTCACGGACGCAAGGAAGTAGCCTCACTTATTAGGAGCACGAGCACGACGGCAGCACGCCATCGCCATGCCATATAGCTACAGGCAGAGCTAGCTCATGTCATTTCGTCGCCTCCTTTGACTATTGAACAACAGAGCAGAGAGGCAGCTAGCCGATTATTAGTGCTCACTAGTTACTGAAGGGGACCTCTCCTCGCTGATCGTCGCTTCATCACACATCTGCAGTGGCGCCAGTGCGTGCGTCTGAAACGAAAAATAAATATTTTGGAACAATAACGAATCCATCCATCCATCACCAGATGGCTAGCTTCCTTTCCTTTTGTGTGCTTGCATTGAGAGAAATAGCAAACGACCGACCCAACTGATGAGAATGAAGCTCAACTCAAGCTGGATAACCTCATGAACAGGCAGCACAACACGTACAGTGTGTGTGACATTACATATGGCAAATTGGCAATATGGCATGGCTTTGCCGATCCATCCATGACCTGATGACCACCATGCATGCATGAATCCCTGGTCGTCGTTCCAATTCAATCATAGACGATACATACGAGCTATGCTGCCGGCCTGCTTGTCCTTGGAGCACATCATATCCATACAAGGATCCACAATATATAGGATAGGATAGGAGGAGAGCTCAGGAGAGGAGCAGTAGTACAGTACGTACCTGTGTGCTAGTACAAGCAAGAAAGGTACTACAGTCCAACCTGAGCATCAGGAGGTATGCAACGGTGGCAGCAGAATCCATTCCATGCAAATTCACGGTTTATATCATTCAGATTCAGCGGCCTTGTTCAGATCAAAAAGTTGGTGGCCAAAATTTATATAGTAAATGTCCCATCACATTGTAGCAATTTTGTTTTTATTTGGTAATAATTATCTAAATATTGATTAATTAAGTTTAAAATATTCGTCTCATAAAGTACAACAGAACTGTGCAATTAGTTTTTTATTTCATCTATATTTAGTACTCCAAATATGTATGTGACGGGAATAGGAATTCTGCATAATGGAATTTGGAAGTGAAATCTGGAATCTAAACAAGGCATGCAGTAGTACAGTATACACGCACGCTGGCAGCTGGGCAGCTGGCTCCACCCCCCACTCCGCACTGCTCCCTGTCCCTGATGTTTGGCCGGCCTTCAGCTGCTGCAGCTTCAGGTCGTCGTCGTTTAGTTGCAACGCATGTACAGTACTGTAGGCAGCAGGCCAATAGGCCACGGCAGCGGTTGAGCTTGTGACTGTGAGTACCTGCTGCCGCGCGCCATTGTGGATGCCAGCGGTGCCACGCCAGGTGAACCCTGTACGGCCATTAACAAACGCTCCAGCTTTGTTGCAGTTGCAGGCCTTCCACTGTTGAGGCTTGAGCATCTGCGTACAGTAATTGGAGAGAATCTAACCTGCCTTCTTCAGTCCTTCTGCTCTTGTGTTGTGCTGCCATGCCAATGCCATTTGGGCCCCCAAGAATTTATAGTGATCACGTTGTGTCCATGTGTCCCAAGTCAAAAATACTAGCATATACAACAACTGAAGAGCACAATGAGTATTGTTTCAGACTTTCAGTCAGGTTACACTTCCATGCATGCGATGCGAGTGAGGATGAGATGAGATCCGATCCATTCATCATGCAATCCATCCCGGCCGGACTCGAACATGGATGACGGTGGAGGAGAGGAAACAGCCTCACGATGCGCCGTGTCCCAGCTGCCGCCCAGCACGAGCAGATCAGACATGTATATGATCTGACAGCAAGGTAGCGACGGAGGATGATGGATGACCGCGAGCGAGATCCTGCTGGGGGCATTTCATCTCGCGAAAAGGAGCTTTGTTGTTCAGTCACATGGCCATTCATGGCCGCGCGCCCACGCTTGGATCTGAAACGACATGCATGCACGACCATCGGCCATCTTGCTGCTGGTCTTTCTAATGGCCATGTGATCGACCCCACAAAAAGTCTAAAACTACCACCGCTGCCGGAATGCTGGTTGGTATAGCCTTCTTCCTTCGTCGCCTGTCTCTTTGTACGGCAATAGAAGAATGGAGGTCCGGCAAAAAGAGCAGTAGCAGCTGCTGTAAAAACAAGAGACCGGGGCACCGAATCTGCATATATATGCATGCATTTGTCTGAATTGAACAACCTCATCAGCATGTGCATTGTTATTTGTATGCATACAAATATTCCCTTTTGTCAATATTTCTCATTGACGCCTACTAGCTAATAACAATGCAAATGATCGATTAACTACATGCATGAGACTGCGCAACCAGGGCTGGGTTTCAATTAAAAAACTGGCAGCATAGCATAGCATAGCCTGACCAGTGAACAGTGAGCAAACATGATTGAGTGGCAAGCTGGTTGCGAGTAATAAACAGTAATTGCTCTCTGCATGGCATGTTGCAGCAGCAGAGCAGGACGGCTAGCTGCTGGTGAACTTTGCTGTGAAGGTGCATGCATAGGGATAGGACAAAGGCCGCAGTCACTAACAGGCCAGGCCAGCTTCCACTACAAATCAGTCCAACTCGTTGACATTATTTGCCATCATATCTTCTTTCCTTTTCCTCGCCAAAGAAGAGCATTGTGTGCTTGCCTGTCTACATATACAAGTACTCTAAAAGGCAAAATGTAGAACAAGTCAGCCAAAAAAAACTGAATTTTGCACAACCAACTAACAATGTTGGCACAGGAGGCATGTGCAAGGATTTTTTTGGACGAAAACATGTGCAAAGATTAGTACCAAAGCTCAAGCTAGATTTGGCCCCTCATTATTTTTTCTCTTGATCGGACATTCATAACAGAACATCATGTCAGCAATGCTCACTACTTTGACAAGAAGCAAAATAGCGCATCTGGAGCCGATGCCAACATATTCATCCGGACAATTGGAAACAAGTAGACAACATTCAATATTTCCAAGACCTGACAACAGGAGGGTGCCAAATTTGGACACCTAAGCTGTCATGATTGTCATTTGGGTAATTTGAAAGTCATTGAAGGACATGATTTTCCAAGAAAAGGAAAAAGACACCGAGTCAGTTTTCGTTGAAATACATGGTGAAACTTCCAAGAGGTGGTCAGCCGAAGCTAAAGGATCTCTTTTTTTTTTTTCTTTTTTTTTTTTTTTTTTGAGAAAAAGGCTAAGGATCCCTTTGTTTTAGTCGGTCATGCAAATACCTCATCCTTTCTGAAATATAAAATTTTAGGACGGATTCTAGGGTAAAAACACATGACGTATGTAATAACCACTGAAGAGAGATGATTTGTTTACTATGTTTTATTTAAACGTGATAGTAGAAAGGTACACCTGTTATTAGGTATGTTTAGTAATTAATTTGCCTACTGAATACTTAAGATAAATTTTGAAATACTGCTTCAGTATCTTATATCTCAGGACGGTCGATTCTTACCAGTTGGGCGATCTGCTTGATGTAGCTTAGTCAGTGCATCTGGCATGAATCTAATTTCTTCTTATTATTAATATATCTGCTGGCATAAACTCCAGATCTTGTTACCTGGTGAATGGAGTGCAAGATGAATGGGATAGATACATGTAGATGGCATGGAGCAAGGACATCACAATGCTTCCGGAGGAGGTCAAGGCCAAGCTGCAACCTGCTGGAATGGCGTGGATGGACTGCTCTGGGGGTGGTCTGATCAACCGGGAGTAAAGCTGGGTTGCATTCCAGTTTCAGAGAGTTTCTGGGAGTGGATGATACATATGGTGGTTGTTGCGAGTGTTAAGGCCGGGTTTTGTCTGTGTTGATGAGTAGGTGTTGAAGTGTTAGTAAGGCTAGTTTCGTTTAGCTATCTTTCCAGGTTGTTTTGGTTGTGGCCATTTGAGCGTAAGAGAGGGGTGGATCCCACCTAAGAACTGTAATGGTTAACTGTTTGTCTTTGCAATGCAATGGCAGGGGCGGTTGCCCTAGAATTAAAAAAAAAAAAAAAAAAAAACTCCAGATCTTGTTTTAAAAGAAAAAAAAATAATGGACTAGCCGTGTCAAATAGCTTAGATATAAATGACCTGCATTTTGTTCCTCTGTCTGGTCCACAAATGAAAATGACCATACAGACACAGAGACAAACAAACAAGTCGAGAACCAAACTAAAAACAAGGGAAATTGTTGTGGCGCGTTACACAGCAAACACAGGCGTTTTGAAGCGGGGGGGGGGGTGTTCCAAAAAAGAGGTTGAGCTAAAATTTCACATGCATAACCAGCGGGCTGTCAAAATCCGAGTCTTGTGCTTGAAGAACGCCGACAGTCATGTATGAAGCTGACGTTTCACCTGAAAACAAAAGCTCATCATCACTTTGGAACAAAAGGACGTGTGCGTGCAAGGAATTCTGGCTGAGATCTCGTGGGACCCACCATTCATTCCTGCCGACGGTTCTTTTTTTTTTGACAACAACAAACCGATTCATTCATATTAGCAGCAAGTAGCTGCTAGGAACAAGGTGCTTGGAAAGGCTACAGAGGTCAGTGCATTTAGAAGATTGCACCGAGAAGAGTGAGCTCCAAAGGAGCAATGTACCGAGAAAGGCCGATGAACGCAATTAGCTGCCAACGAGCTGTTCTAGCTAAGGCATCAAGCATCGAATTGTCATTGCGGCTAATTTTAAACAAACTAGGCCGAACGAAGGAAGCACAATTGTCATATGCCTGTGTGAATGTCTTCATCCGCCGCCGGGAGGGTGGTTGTGGTCTCGAATCCAATAGGAAATTCACCAATTGGATGCTATCCGATAGGAAGGAAACCCGTGTGAATCCCACGGCGGCGAAGAGTTGCGGCCGGTCCTATGGCGGATGCTTCCGCCATAATGACCGAGGAGACGTCCTTCATGATCGCCTTGATGTAGATTGTGTTGGAAGGTTGTACCGCATGTTTACAAACTTGATACCTAGACCCACTGTCGGAGATGTAGTCCATGTGAATGCGGAGAGATGGAGGCATCCGTGTAGCGAGATGATCCCCGAGGCCGTGTTCATGAGGTGATGTGGTGTTGCCGGTGTACTGCGCAGTGAAGATTGTATACCTTGGTGGGCTGGGAACGTGTTGCTGATCTGCCATTTGCATGTGAGCAGGCATCTGTGGTTCATTAGTGGGTTGTTCACCGTTGAACCAGCCCATCATTGCCGCCACTGCACTATGGACCTGCATTGGAGTCCAAGATCTTCTTTGGAAGTGATTGTCATTCCTAGCTTTCCATAGGAACCATAAGGTAGTAAAAATTTTTGAAAGCATATCATCAGAGGTAGTATTGTTAATAAAGGATAAGAGAGTGGCTTGGACTCCATCTGTTTCAGGGTTGAAATTTTTAGTTCTTAAAGAAGGGATGAAAGAAAACCAGACAGCCCGAGGAAGATCACAATGGAAGAATAAATGGGTGTCATCCTCAATTTGGCCACAAGCAAGACAATAAGGATCAATGCGAGTTGAAAACCTAGAAGCTCGTGAGCAAAGGCCAAAGCTCTTCTAATCAATCTCCATGTAAAAGTTTTAACTATAGGGGGAGTGGTTTTGGATTTCCATACCTTTTGCATGATGTGGTTGAGTTGTGGTAGAATGCTTCGGATCCCCGTTGTGGAAGTTGGATCTGATTTTGAGCAGCTAGGTGTCTCGTAGATGCTTTTCGTGGTGCAAAGACCTGTTCTAGAGGGTATCCACCCGAGAATATCGTGTACATTGTGTAGGTACTATTGAGACCCCGTAATTTGCTGCACGGCTGTTCATCAAAAGTATTGTTAAGAAGATTAATATCCCAATGCTTTGAGTAGTGGGAATCCAAAGGTCGAAATAGTGGCGGCGCGGGGTTAGTGATGATAGGTTCTAAAAGATGATTATGGATAGACTTCCATATGGGGCACCATGGAGTGGACCAAATAGAGGAGTTCCCTGCATGAACTTGGTAAGTGACATTGTCCAAGAAATCCCGTTTGACATGCAAGAGAGAGACCGAAAAACCGATTTGGCGCTGTACTTGGTTCTTTGTCCAAAAGGAAGAATGAGGGTGATATTTGGATTTAAGCACATCGAAAGAAAAGGGTTCTTTGAATTAGAATTGTCATAAGCAGTATGAATAACCAGGCTTTTATTAACTGTGTGTAGATCCTTGATACCTAAACCACCATTGTGTTTAGATTGGCAAATGTCCTCCCAAGACCTATAGGCAGTAGGATTTGTTGGGTCATCTTGCTGCACTCCTGCCCACCAAAATCTTCTCAAGACTGAGTTAATTTTTTCAATGAAATTTTTAGAGAAGATAATTGTAGACATGTAATAAATGGGAATGGAGGAGAGCACCGACTGAATGTAAGTAAGACGGCCTGCATGATTGAGTTTGTTAGCTTTGACCGTAGTTAGTTTAGCAAGAAACTTGTTGTAGATAAAGTTGTAAGCTCTATTTTTATCTTTGTGACTAAATATGAGAGGATGCCTGTGGCAGAACCTCCTAAGTAATGTGGCCCACATGCACTAATCCTCGTCTTAACGCACCTCGGATTACTATGCATGTGTTCCACACGACTTTTGAAGCCCCGTCGTTGTTCTTAACGAACACCGATTGAACCACTTTTTACACTCATACCGGGATCAACAATGGAGTAACCACAACATTACCACATTTGTTACAAAAATATATATATCGAGTGCGGAAGAATGATAACATTAAAAAGTTTACAAAATATGAATAAGTCAATTTTTACAAACTTAACTTAAATGAGGAAGTAGAGTAGAGCTTACGAGAAGACAACTTAGGTAAGACACCTAAGTCGTGAGAGGCAACCAAATCATGTCGAGCCCAAATGACACAACCATGGTTAGGAGCAACCGTCAACACTCGCAACATGGGTAGAACAAACCCCGAGTACATTCAAGGTACTCCGCAAGACTTACCCGACTAAAAGAAAAGACTCTCAAGGATATCTTTGGCTTTTTGAGTAGTTGAACTAGCAAAGGGAAGTTTTGCGAAAAGCATTACTAATCTTGAAACCTTACTTTCAATGTTTTAAACAGGATAAAAGCATCAGATTAATTCAACCTACTAAAGCTAGATTAGCACCTGTTCTATTTCCAGCAATCATATTAAGCATTACACTTGAGATTATCTTTCCAACTGCCTTCTTCTTGAAACCAAGAGTCACCAAGAACCAATTCTTTCATATTTCATTGGAATGCTACGATGCAGGTGCGAGGATCAAGTCTCCTTATACGTGGAGCAAACGACGGTTCGAAGCGGTTTTACTCAGCTGAGGATCTCTAAACACACGATATAAGTGGGACTCTAACCCACAATTATATCAACAATACCGTCGGACATTCTAGAACTAGGCTCAGCTTCCGCGCCACCCGAGAGTACACTTACACCTCCAATCCGGGGGACACGGCCCACGAGGGTATTGTACTCCCGCCATCTCGCCACTCCCAGTGCACGGGCTCACCGTACTAGTCCTTAGATTATCCTAGGGTAAAGCTTTTCCGTAGGTATGTGAGTAGTTGTAAAATCTTGATCCAAGGGCCAACAACGGTACGGTCCTTAATCGACACAGTCGGAAACACTACATCAAGACTCCATTCCCGATGCAAGTTACCCGACCGGTCTCAATTTCTTATAACCATATTCTTATGCCCTCGTGACCCATCTTTAGGTCTAGAGGAGCAAAGATACAATGGTAAATCATGATCAAAGATTAACAGCCTACAACTTCTACCGAAGTCTAAGCATGGCTAAGCATAAGAAATCGACCTACACATACTAGTGGGATATCATGATGTAAAAGTAGATCAAGGTAGACATGCGGCAACGGTATCAACCAACTCCTATTAACTTAATGCACAATACACTAGACTTATAGTGTAAAATATTTGCGAAATAGAAATGGATTGCATGCTCCGGGGCTTGCACGAGTTGCGGTGAAGTTAGATTCCAATTATCAGAGTTGACATCAACCCCATGGATGACACCTTCTCGAGTACCATTGTCGGACGACATCTTTTCGAACGTCGATCAACACAATCCACCTCACTCTCGAAACAACTACACGTAATTAATGAAACGTGCTTTAGAACGATGAGCTCATGGCATGATGCATGATGATACATGGATGAAAGCATAACAACTTGATCACTTGAGTACAACTTTCCTTCGCGATACGGTTGTACTCTAACAACATTAATTAAACAAAACCTAGGGTTACATAGGTGAAGCTACTCTAGATAAAATAACTAGCGAGATCAAGATAATTCATACAAGTCATCAAAGTGCCCAAGGTCACTAAAGTTAATGACCTAAGGTCTCCAATCAATCCCAAAGTCACTCAAGAAAATCTTAAGTCATAAAGAACTAAATAAGCAATTAAAGATTTATTAAATAACTAAATATAAAATAAAGACAAAATAAAAAGTTATCAAATAAATCTCAAGAATTAAACTTAAGCTTCTCATGGCCTGAGAAGGCTACAAAATAATTTTCAAGATTTTTGGAACAATAAATAAATAACTAAAAATAAAAGAAGGAGCATTTTTCAATTAAAAGGGCTAATTTTAAAACATAGCAAAAATACTGAAAATAGGCATATTATATTTTTCCTAGATCAAACACATGACAGAGAGCACACACAAAAATTTTCATAATTTCTGGGGCTACCAATAATTCTATACAAAATAAACAAATTACAACACTATTCATCAACTCGGAAAAGAATAAAACTACGAGAAAAAGAAAAAGGCCGATTGGGCCGAATCTCGGCCCGACTCGGCCCAACAAGTGCAAGCAGCCGGCCCGACTCGGCTGCTCAAGTCCGGCTCGGCAACTTTATGGAAAAGACCCGAGGTTTCGCAAAATTATAAAAAGGCCCTTACCACTATTCGATACTATTTGAATGAGTCATGATCTTTGCAGATAGGTCCCTGGAATTTATCAAATTCACAAACCCAAGTCCACGAGAGACTTCATACTGGACTGCGACCTGGCCGGCGTGATCTCCCCGCCGGCGAGGTTCCCGGCCACGGGCTCGAGCTCTACGCGACCTATGAGACATGGCGCACACGCTGGACTCCCAGACGCGACGGCGGATGCGGTGGAGCACGGCCAGCGGCGACCATGGCGGCACGATGGAGCACTGGCTCGACGGCAACCCTAGCCGGAGGCTCTCCGGCGGCGCTAGCGAGCGCAACGACGGCTACGCGACTCAACGCACACGCCTACACACGCGCGCAAGTCTAAGCGACACCCTAGAGAACGCAAGCATGCGCGGCGGCGGCGACATGGCGGAACGCCGGCGAGCATCAAGGACACCTAACTACGGGGCGTCTCCGACCCAACCAAGGACTCGAGCGGGTGCAGGAGCTCACCGCGGGCATGGTGCGCTCGACGATGAAGCTCGAACGAAGACGGAGACACGTGCACGGCGTGGACAGAGAGGTCGGCGGCGAGCACCGGTGGCACGGCGGCGCTCCGGCGTGTCCTGACCACCCGACAAGAAGATGAAAGGAGCAACGTGAGCCTTGGATGATGGCGAACACGGATTTGAAGTCAATTTGGAACAACGGCTGACGATGAGGACGAATTGCGGCGGCGGGTCACAGCGAGTTCGACGGCCGGCCGTGGGGAAGATGATGTCGCACGGGCGATTTAGCGGGGGCGATGCGTCATGATCATGCTGGGCGGGTGCGCGAGCTCAAGGCGGACAAGATGGTGTGGTCAGATTGGTCTAGGGCGGCACAGAAACGATGGCGAGCGGCGGCGGAGCTCGGAGCTCGGCAATGGTGGCGGAAGAAAAGCAGTGAAGAAGAGGAAGAGAAAGCGGGACATGGTCGGGCTTTTATGGCGCACCGGCAAAGCACGAGCGGTCGACACGCACGAGAGGAGCCTTCCAGGCGACGGACGCGGCGGCGACGGCCGGCAAGCCGGCATGGCGGCCATGAACACGGCGACGACGAGGAATAGAGAGGGGAAGTGAGGAGGATGACGTCATCAACACCGTAGCAGCATGAGATCTTTTCAGAACTTTGCAAATTACTCCAAAAACTTGAACTGAACTCGAAAAATTCCAAAAACAACCCTAGCCTAATTTTTCATGCCCTACAATTTTCTCAACTGGAGGATTTTCAAATTCTGAAAGGAAAATTGAATTTGAATCAAATTTTGAAAAGGGGACAAAAACCCTAGAATGAAATATTTGAAATTACTTTGGATTTTTCTAAATAACTTGAAAAACTCCAAAACTATGGAAAACTCAACTTTTCAAACTGCACATTTTCTCCAAAAGATGTTTTTCCAAAATATGCATATTTTTTGAATTATGGATTTGAAATCAAAAGGGGACAACTGCCGGAAAACCGTATTTTCAAATTTATTTGAAATTCTTTTGGAAACTTGAAAAACTTTGAACACCAACATTGAAGCTCTCATCAAGACCCACAATATTGCTTTTTGGACCAACCCCAAATTCTTTGTAGATTTTGAAATAGAGAAAAAGGGGTAAATCGGGGTTTTCGGGAAAACAGGGTTTTTGAAACGACTTGGAGCTCGATTTAATTTCTACACTAACTAATCGGTCATTAGCAATCACAAGCATCATTTCATATGTAAAACAAAGCATCACATCAAAAATAATATTAAAACATGAATGCATTAATGCCATGATGCTCGATGATTAGGCCTTAATAAAATTCTAAAACAAGTTTTAGTTGTCATTAACATCTAGGATGTTACATCCTTTCCCCCTTAAAGAAATCTCGTCCCGAGATTTTGGAGCAACAAAATCCCGTGGGGTAAGTAATGGAAAAGGAAATGTGTCAAGCAAATCAACTTGACTCAAGTTCATAGATCATCAAGGTTCGATTCGAGAGTTACAACCATGAGATGAAAGTGGTTACAACCGACAAGGTATTTAGAGTTTCAAGGAAGTTTCAAAGAAGTAATTCCTAAGATAAGTTCGAAGAGTAGGATACATTGTCATGAGACTATAATGGCTCATGCCCACAAATCTTGGTACCTACGCGCACCCGGCGGCAACTTGTGTGCCCGGTCACACAAGAGACCCTAGGTTCCGTCGCGGCACCGGGGTTACGGAACACGGCACCACTATAGGGCACAACAACAAGAACCCACATTTTGAAACATTGATACAATGAATCAAGAGATCGGAAGTCGGTCACAACCACACGGTGTTTAGGAACTCAAAGAACAACTTTGAATCCCTAGAATATTCAATAAGTAAAGTACATCCATTGTGATCTACTACGATACTGTGCATAGCCTGGTGAAAACTCATGTGGTCGCGAATCACGGGAGATTTCAAAGGTTGACACGGCACCATAGTCACGGGTCGGGACACCACTACGATACAATCAATATAACTCTTGGCCAACAAAGTCGGATATCAAGGTCAAGAAATTAGAATGTGCAAACAAGGATCACACCCAAGAGGAGCATGATCATTGACCCGGATAACGACGAACACTCGGGTTCGGCGATGTTTCCAAGTCATAAGTCATGATACCTTAGAAGACATATCCATAGCGATATACAAGTGAGATATATGTCGTCAAACGACATCAAGGAGATAGCACAGTCGAGTTGGAAGGAATCAAAGTATAACAAATACTCGGCAAAAGAATTTAAGGATTCACACCCGTTTTCGGTTTTCAAGGAATAGTGTACTTGAGCATATTCCACATTCCCAAGGATCGACTTATGGAGTACAGGATTATTAACAGTGGCAAAAACCTGGTATAAGATGAGATTCAAAGCAATGGAACAATTATAAAGGATGTAACTGTTCTTCAAACATAGGGAGGGAATTGTAAGCACCACCATAGATCACATCATAATGACTTTCGACAATTATTTGTCGAATATCAAGGTCAAGAGATTAGCATGTTCGAGAGAATGTGAACACACTAATTGTGAACTATAAGGTTTCATGATCATAGACCCCGACATTAGCGAACGCCTCGGTAATTCCTTATGGTCATAAGCCACGGGAGACCCCGGGTTTCATCGCTATTTCCCGGTCATAGATCATGGTACCTTAGAGAACATAATCAAGTTATGAACAAATGAGATATATGTCATCAAATGACACCAAGGAGATAGTATGTGTCGGAGTTGAAAAGAATCAAGGCATGGCACATACTCAACAAAAGAATCAAGAATTTGTACCAGGTTTCATCTTTAAGATAATGATGTATATCAAGGTATATTCCACAAATTCCCAAAGATCAGAAATTTATGAAATAAAAGATTCAATTGATAAACAATCCTGGTACATGGCGAGATTTAACAATAGAACAATCATAAAGGAATATAACCATTCCAACCTTAAGGGGATCTTTTAACTTTCAAAAGATTTTCATATGATACGCTCGTCCTATACGTCCTCACAATGTTAGAAAACTTCAACTTCACCAGGTTAGTGAATTAGAGGGCTTGTTAGACGAACTATTAAAAGACACTTCAAATAAGCTTTGGTTGAGGAAGTTGACTTCTATGTTGACCATTTGAAGAAGTACCGAGAAACTTCTCAAAGTCTTTCAAAGAAAGAAAATAGATAAGGATCCATTTTTAATTTGTTAACTTCAAAAACTTTTATATAGTAAAATCATTTTGAAGTTTTCAAATGTAATGTTGTAGCCGATCCAAAGTATGAGCTCGATACCAACCGTGGCGTAACCTCCTAAGTAATGTGGCCCACATGCACTAATCCTCGTCTTAACGGACCTCGGATTACTATGCATGTGTTCCACACGACTTTTGAAGCCCATCGTTGTTCTTAACGAACACCGATTGAACCACTTTTTACACTCATACCCGGGATCAACAATGGAGTAACCACAACATTACCACATTTGTTACAAAAATATATATATCGAGTGCGGAAGAATGATAACATTAAAAAGTTTACAAAATATGAATAAGTCAATTTTTACGAACTTAACTTAAATGAGGAAGTAGAGTAGAGCTACAGAAGACAACTTAGGTAAGACACCTAAGTCGTGAGAGGCAACCAAATCATGTCGAGCCCAAGTGACACAACCATGGTTAGGAGCAACCGTCACACTGCAACATGGGTAGAACAAACCCTGAGTACATTCAAGGTACTCCGCAAGACTTACCCGACTAAAAGAAAAGACTCTCAAGGATATGCTGGCTTTTGAGTAGTTGAACTAGAAAAGGGAAGTTTTGCAGAAAAGCATTACTAATCTTGAAACCTTACTTTCAATGTTTTAAACAGGATAAAAGCATCAGATTAATTCAACTTACTAAAGCTAGATTAGCACCTGTTCTATTTCCAGCAATCATATTAAGCATTACACTTGAGATTACCTTTCCAACTGCCTTCTTCTTGAAACCAAGAGTCACCAAGAACCAATTCTTTCATATTTCATTGGAATGCTACGATGCAGGTGCGAGGATCAAGTCTCCTTATACGTGGAGCAAACGACGGTTCGAAGCGGTTTTACTCGGTGAGGATCTCTAAACACACGATATAAGTGGGACTCTAACCCACAATTATATCAACAATACCGTCGGACATTCTAGAACTAGGCTCAGCTTCCGCGCCACCCGAGAGTACACTTACACCTCCAATCCGGGGGACACGGCCCACGAGGGTATTGTACTCCCGCCATCTCGCCACTCCCAAAGTGCACGGGCTCACCGTACTAGTCCTTAGATTATCCTAGGGTAAAGCTTTTCCGTAGGTATGTGAGTAGTTGTAAAATCTTGATCCAAGGGCCAACAACGGTACGGTCCTTAATCGACACAGTCGGAAACACTACATCAAGACTCCATTCCCGATGCAAGTTACCCGACCGGTCTCAATTTCTTATAACCATATTCTTATGCCCTCGTGACCCATCTTTAGGTCTAGAGGAGCAAAGATACAATGGTAAATCATGATCAAAGATTAATGACCTACAACTTCTACCGAAGTCTAAGCATGGCTAAGCATAAGAAATCGACCTACACATACTAGTGGGATATCATGATGTAAAAGTAGATCAAGGTAGACATGCGGCAACGGTATCAACCAACTCCTATTAACTTAATGCACAATACACTAGACTTATAGTGTAAAATATTTGCAGAAATAGAAATGGATTGCATGCTCCGGGGCTTGCCTGAGTTGCAGTGAAGTTAGATTCCAATTATCAGAGTTGACATCAACCCCATGGATGACACCTTCTCGAGTACCATTGTCGGACGACATCTTTTCGAACGTCGATCAACACAATCCACCTCACTCTCGAAACAACTACACGTAATTAATGAAGCGTGCTTTAGAACGATGAGCTCATGGCATGATGCATGATGATACATGGATGAAAGCATAACAACTTGATCACTTGAGTACAACTTTCCTTCGCGATACGGTTGTACTCTAACAACATTAATTAAACAAAACCTAGGGTTACATAGGTGAAGCTACTCTAGATAAAATAACCACAGATCAAGATAATTCATACAAGTCATCAAAGTGCCCAAGGTCACTAAAGTTAATGACCTAAGGTCTCCAATCAATCCCAAAGTCACTCAAGAAAATCTTAAGTCATAAAGAACTAAATAAGCAATTAAAGATTTATTAAATAACTAAATATAAAATAAAGACAAAATAAAAAGTTATCAAATAAATCTCAAGAATTAAACTTAAGCTTCTCATGGCCTGAGAAGGCTACAAAATAATTTTCAAGATTTTTGGAACAATAAATAAATAACTAAAAATAAAAGAAGGAGCATTTTTCAATTAAAAGGGCTAATTTTAAAACATAGCAAAAATACTGAAAATAGGCATATTATATTTTTCCTAGATCAAACACATGACAGAGAGCACACACAAAAATTTTCATAATTTCTGGGGCTACCAATAATTCTATACAAAATAAACAAATTACAACACTATTCATCAACTCAGGAAAAGAATAAAACTACAGAAAAAGAAAAAGGCTGATTGGGCCGAATCTAGCCCGACTCGGCCCAAAAGTGCAAGCAGGCCGGCCCGACTCGGCCTGCTCAAGTCTGGCTCGGCAACTTTATGGAAAAGACCCCGAGGTTTCGCAAAATTATAAAAAGGCCCTTACCACTATTCGATACTATTTGAATGAGTCATGATCTTTGCGATAGGTCCCCGGAATTTATCAAATTCACAAACCCAAGTCCACGAGAGACTTCATACCGGATCGCGACCCCGCGTGATCTCCCCGCCGGCGAGGTTCCCGGCCACGGGCTCGAGCTCTACGCGACCTATGAGACATGGCGCACACGCTGGACTCCCAGACGCGACGGCGGATGCGGTGGAGCACGGCCAGCGGCGACCATGGCGGCACGATGGAGCACTGGCTCGACGGCAACCCTAGCCGGAGGCTCTCCGGCGGCGCTAGCGAGCGCAACGACGGCTACGCGACTCAACGCACACGCCTACACACGCGCGCAAGTCTAAGCGACACCCTAGAGAACGCAACAAGCGCGGCGACGGCGACATGGCGGAACGCCGGCGAGCATCAAGGACACCTAACTACGGGGCGTCTCCGACCCAACCAAGGACTCGAGCGGGTGCAGGAGCTCACCGCGGGCATGGTGCGCTCGACGATGAAGCTCGAACGAAGACGGAGACACGTGCACGGCGTGGACAGAGAGGTCGGCGGCGAGCACCGGTGGCACGGGCGGCGCTCCGGCGTGTCCTGACCACCCGACAAGAAGATGAAAGGAGCAACGTGAGCCTTGGATGATGGCGAACACGGATTTGAAGTCAATTTGGAACAACGGCTGACGATGAGGACGAATTGCGGCGGCGGGTCACAGCGAGCTCGACGGCCGGCCGTGGGGAAGATGATGTCGCACGGGCGATTTAGCGGGGGCGATGCGTCATGATCATGCTGGGCGGGTGCGCGAGCTCAAGGCGGACAAGATGGTGTGGTCAGATTGGTCTAGGGCGGCACAGAAACGATGGCGAGCGGCGGCGGAGCTCGGAGCTCGGCAATGGTGGCGGAAGAAAAGCAGTGAAGAAGAGGAAGAGAAACTGGACATGGTCGGGCTTTTATGGCGCACTGGCAAAGCACGAGCGGTCGACACGCACGAGAGGAGCCTTCCGCGACGGACGCGCGGCGACGGCCGGCAAGCCGGCATGGCGGCCATGAACACGGCGACGACGAGGAATAGAGAGGGAAGTGAGGAGGATGACGTCATCAACACCGTAGCAGCATGAGATCTTTTCAGAACTTTGCAAATTACTCCAAAAACTTGAACTGAACTCGAAAAATTCCAAAAACAACCCTAGCCTAATTTTTCATGCCCTACAATTTTCTCAACTGGAGGATTTTCAAATTCTGAAAGTAAAATTGAATTTGAATCAAATTTTGAAAAGGGGACAAAAACCCTAGAATGAAATATTTGAAATTACTTTGGATTTTTCTAAATAACTTGAAAAACTCCAAAACTATGGAAAACTCAACTTTTCAAACTGCACATTTTCTCCAAAAGATGTTTTTCCAAAATATGCATATTTTTTGAATTATGGATTTGAAATCAAAAGGGGACAACTGCCGGAAAACTGTATTTTCAAATTTATTTGAAATTCTTTTTGGAAACTTGAAAAACTTTGAACACCAACATTGAAGCTCTCATCAAGACCCACAATATTGCTTTTTGGACCAACCCCAAATTCTTTGTAGATTTTGAAATAGAGAAAAAGGGGTAAATCGGGGTTTTCGGAAAACAGGGTTTTTGAAACGGTAATTGGAGCTCGATTTAATTTCTACACTAACTAATCGGTCATTAGCAATCACAAGCATCATTTCATATGTAAAACAAAGCATCACATCAAAAATAATATTAAAACATGAATGCATTAATGCCATGATGCTCGATGATTAGGCCTTAATAAAATTCTAAAACAAGTTTTAGTTGTCATTAACATCTAGGATGTTACAATGCCCAAGGTGAATGGTATTAGGGAGCAGATCAGGGACAGGGAAAATACTCTTGATACTGGCTCTGGTGGTGGAGTCAACATTCTGCTAAAATAGATAGAAGATTTATTGAGATTGGGTGTCCACTGAGCGATAGCGAAGTCATTGAGGATGTTATTAATCATGGTGGCTTCCCGAACATTAGCAACCCCACACGAAATTAAATCATCAGGCAAATAAAAGAGAATGAATAGGTGGGCAATTATGGCCTAAGCGAATTCCCCGCAAATTAGCATTCTGCATTGCTTGGTTTAAGGCAATGGAAAGTTCATTGATAGCTACAAGAAAAGGAAAGGAGAGAGCGGACAGCCCTGTCGAATACCTTGTTTAGGGAAGAAATAGGCGGTTGGATCACCATTGACTAGAACCGACATAGCTGCGTAGTATAACGGGTTCTCGGGAGTTGAATGAAGTGTTGATGAAGACCAAGTCGATGGAGAGCTTGTGTTAGGAAATCCCAATTCAATCTGTCAAAAGCTTTTGCCAAGTCTATTTTAAGGATAAAAGCCCTGTCATGCCAAGTCTTCAAACCAAAAGAGCCGACGGTTCTTTGAAGCTGCTTTGAGATGAGTTACCACTGCTGCAGCCTGCATGTTATTTGAAGGTTTGGTGATGAAAGCATGTGAAAATGCTTAGAACATGCAAAAAGCTTTGCTTAGAGCACGTTTCGGTCTTTTTATTTTATATATATATTTTTTCCCACGTTACTCGCAAAAGAGCCAAATTGTCTTGCATAAAGAAATGAGCAAGATTGCCTTGTGCAAACACGGGCGGTGAAGCCGCAAAGCACCTCCCGGGGCGGCCGTTAGGTCCCGGCGGCCTCCCAGCGACGCGCCGCCGGCGGGGCCGCCCCGCCCGGCGCCCGTCCCCGGCTCCCAGCTCCCTTCCCCCTCCCCGCCCTCCCCTCGGTCCCCTCCACCTCGCCCTCGGCTGCCGGCGGCGTGGAAGTTGGCTCGCGCGGCGTCTCCTTGCGGCGCCGCCGCCGCCGCGCGTCCGCCCCCCCGCCGGCCGGGCCCGGATCCGGCGACCTCGGCTCCGTCACGCCCGGATCCGGTGGCCTGGCACTCGTCCCCTCTGGTGGACGCCCTCCTGCATGGTGGCTCCTCCGTTCGGTCATCGCCGCATAGAAGCTCCAGCGTGCAGGCCGCCCCGAGTTGCGCCCGCGCCCCCCCTCAGCACAGCTCGCCGGAGGCCACTCCGGCGCGGGCGGCAAGCTCCAGCACCTCCACCGACCCCTCCCCGGGGAACCCCAGCAATTCGCGTCTCCCTCCTCTGACGGATGCGGCAGCTGCCGCTTGGTCTTGCGAGGAGGCGTGCGCGCGCGCGGCTTCTTCGCCCAACGCGCCGCCGCCTCCTCAGTCGGGGTCGGGGGTCGGAGGGCCGCCCCCTTGAAAGGTCACAATGGCTAGAGGGGGGGGGTGAATAGCCTAATAAAATTTCTAGCAAGAACACTTAGACAACCCAATTAGATAGCAAGGCGGCAAATGTGCAACGCAAGTGCTTCGACTACTCTATGCAAGCCGTCCTACCATGCAAGGCTACTCAATTCAATTGCACGCACAACAACGGTGATCAAGCTACACAATGTCGGTTCACCGAAACCAACCAAGCAATTCTACCCACGGGATTTAAGCTACACAAAGAGTGGTTCCCGACCGACCACAACAAGCAATTCTACTTTGCGGAAAGTAAAGAGGTGATCGAAGATTATACCTCCGCGAAGAGTAGAAGATTGCCAATCACCGGTGTAGAAGCCAATCACCTAGAGAACTCAAGCACAAGCACAGGGAGGTCGAAGCCTCGGCAATCACAAATCAACACAATGATTTTTACCGAGGTTCACTTGCTTCCCTAAGAAGCTACTCCTCGTTGTGGCGATACACTTGCTTGGTGAGTTGCCCGCTCAATTGGCTCGGTGCCAAAGACCCCAATGGGGAGCCGCAATCTCCACACAAGACAAGGATCCACAAGCCACGAGCAATCCACTAGAGTATCCTTTCGCGAACTCCCGCGGGGAAGGATCAAGAACCCCTCACAAGAACCCGGTGTGGCCTCGAACAATCACCAAGTCGAGCTCAACCACCACCCGCTGCTCCAAACCGTCTACGGTGACGGGAATCACCAAAGAGTAACAAGAATCCGCAGCTCACTCGAAGAACAAGTGCCTCTAGATGCAACTTTCAATGCAAATCACTTGTCTTCCCACTCAAATCTCACAAGAGATGCTCAAGAATGAAAGAGATGAGTGAGGGAGTGTCTCTCTAGCTCAAAGGATGCACAAGTATGTGAAAATGGCCAAGAGAGCCTCCCCAAGCCGGCCAATGGTCTATTTATAGACCCCTCCACGAAACTAGCCGTTGCCCCCTCGGGCTGGAGCTCCAGAACGCGCCGGACGCGTCCGCCGCTCTTCAGCGCGCCGTGGCCAGCTGACCGTTGGAGTTCAAAGTCGCCACGTCATCGTGCGCCGGACGATCAACAGTGATCCGCCAGCGTCCGGCGCGCGCGTCCGCCGCGTGTCCGACGAGCGACCCACGCGAGAGCGCGCCCGACCAGAAACTTTCTGGTCGGCGTCCGGCCGCCGCCGGACGCGTCCGCCGCCGCGTCCGGCGCTCTCTGCGCCCGGCCACTCGCCGTGCACTGCCTTCAGTATGCGCCGGACGCGTCCGGCCCTCTGGCCCGGCGTCCGACGCTCGCGTCCGGCGCCCGCTGAAGACGTCCACCTTTTGTTTGATCTTCGATGTCACGCCGTCGTTGATCCAATCTTCGAGCCACTTGTCCAAGGTGCTAACTCCACAAAGTAGATCACTTCTCAAGCACCGGAGTTAGCGTATCTTCTCAAGATCACGTCGACAAGTGTTAGCTCTCTAGTTAGCCTCTCATGCATCATGCAAAGTCACAACTAGAGGCACTTAGGACCGCGAATGAACCGAGGAAACCCCTCTTGATAGTCGGTTATCGATCCTAAATGTGAT
Source organism: Themeda triandra (assembly GCA_018135685.1). Classification (NCBI taxonomy): domain Eukaryota; kingdom Viridiplantae; phylum Streptophyta; class Magnoliopsida; order Poales; family Poaceae; genus Themeda; species Themeda triandra. The sequence goes on along the minus strand of JAENPR010000051.1, from coordinate 948,945 downwards.
CACACTCTCTATAGTGTCTTGATCACCAAACCGGAAAGCCCTATCAAGTATACCTTCGCCTTGATCTCCATGGGCCTCCGTCGGAGCTCGATCACTTTACATCCTTCATGTTCATCACCGTGATCACCATGCTCCATCATCCACCGTCACGTTGCTATGTGTCTAACCACACTTCGAGCAAAGCATTAGCAACGTTGAGTGTCATTAATTACCAAAACCAAACCGGAGCTTTCAATCTCCCCCTTTTTGGTAATTGATGACAACCCCTTCACAAACTCACAAAGATATGAAAATTGAATTCAATATGAAATTGAATTGCTTGCCCAAGACATTTTGATCATGAATCTTGGATTGGACAAGCATTTCAATTCCGGTTTTGGTAGTGGTAGCTCCCCCTACATGTGTACATCAAATGTTTGGTCGATTTTCAAGCACACATGCATAGATGAAACTTTGTGTGAGAGTTACCACAACCAAAATGGTACTAAGGTTTATAAAATTGACCTTTGAAGCGTGATACCAATCGGAGTGCGATAATAAACCTTCCTTAGCACCATGGGAATCTAGACATCATCAAAACTCAAGATACCTCATGAGATCACATTATAAGCAAGGTACTTAAACAAGAAATTCTATGTCTAGAAACCACCTAAGCATGCTAGTACTTCATTACATCAATCAAGTTCTATACTAGCATTACACCAAACAAGCATGAACATTGAATTTAGCTTGCAATGCTCCATATCATCATGTATGCACACACAATATGCAACAAATAGTCTATGAGCTTGCTCCCCCTATTTGTGTGCTCATGGTTGGGTCATATCATAAAAATTGATCTCCTTCCATTGCTCTTTGTGACTTATTTCTCCCCCTAGGTGTAAACTTCTCCCCCTAGGTGTATACTTTCTTCTCCCCCTTTGTCATCAATGACCAAGAAGGGTGCATAAGATGAGAGAAACAAGTCAATCAACTATGGCCAAATCTAAACCACATGCCTAGAAAAATGTATCTCGGTTTGAACCAAGGGCAAGCTTCTTCACACCTCATAAGAATAAGGGTTATCTTGACCATGTTGAGATACACATCATGAGCAAGTGCTAAAGATTCAACACTAGGTTTGCAAGCTCACAAACAAGTCATATGCCATCACTAGATCAAATTAAGCATAGAAACAATAGTGATGCCATATATCCTTTAAATTCATTTGATTTGCAATGAATGAGCCTAGCAAGATGCACATGTATACATGTCTACACAACTAGCAAAGGATGCATGAGATGCAACAAACAACTTTACCTTGCTATGTTGGAGGAGAGGCATGTCATTATGGGGTGCATCAATCCATGTTGGAGAAGCTAAGTATGTTCAACTCATTCCTCAACTTGCAATATCTTTTCTCATCAAGAGGCTTGGTGAATATGTCGGCTAGTTGATCTTCGGTGCCAATGCTTTCAATGCTAATATCACCCTTTTGTTGATGATCTCTAATGAAGTGGTGCCTCACATCAATGTGCTTGGTTCTTGAATGTTGAACCGGATTGTTTGTCATCTTGATTGCACTTTCATTGTCACAAAACAAAGGCACATGCTTGAACTTGATCCCATAGTCCTTCAAGGTGGCTTTCATCCATAGCAATTGTGCACAACAATTCCCCGCACTAATATACTCGGCTTCGGCGGTGGAGAGTGCCACACTATTTTGCTTCTTTGAGGACCATGACACAAGACATCGTCCTAGCACTTGGCATGTTCCACTTGTGCTCTTCCTATCAATCTTGCAACCGGCATAGTCGGAGTGGAGTATCCAATCAACTCAAAGCTTGACCCCTTGGGATACCATAGACCAACATCTTGAGTACCCTTCAAATATCTCAATATCCTCTTGGTTGCCGTCAAGTGACTCTCTCTTGGAGAAGCTTGAAATCTTGCACACATGCACACACTAAACATGACATCCGGCCTTGAAGCGGTCACATATAGTAAGCTTCCTATCATTGATCTATATAGCTTTTGCTCAATCATCTTGCCACTATCATCAATGTCCAAGCCACCATTGGTTCCCATAGGTGTGCTAATGGCCTTAGCATCTTGCAACCCAAACTTCTTGATCATGTCCTTGATGTACTTGCCTTGACTCACAAAGGTGCCATTCTTCATTTGCTTGATTTGAAGACCAAGGAAGTAGCTCAATTCTCCAAGCATAGACATCTCAAACTCACTAGCCATCATTTTAGCAAACTCTTCACAAAAGAGTTGATTTGTTGATCCAAAGATGATATCATCCACATAGATTTGCAACACAAACAAGTCATCTTCTATCTTCTTGGTGAAGAGAGTAGTGTCAACTTTTCCCATCTTGAAGCCTTTGGATATGAGAAAGTCTCTCAATCTTTCATACCATGCCCTTGGAGCTTGCTTCAATCCATACAAAGCCTTCTTGAGCTTGTAGACATGGTTGGGCTTCTTGTCATCTTCAAAACCAGGAGGTTGTGCAACATACACTTCCTCATTTATGAAGCCATTGAGAAATGCACTCTTCACATCCATTTGATAGAGCTTGATGTTGTGAGCACAAGCATAGGCTAATAAGATTCTAATTGCCTCCAATCTTGCCACCGGTGCATAAGTTTCCCCAAAGTCAAGACCCTCAACTTGTGTGTAACCTTGAGCCACTAATCTTGCTTTGTTCCTCACCACTAAGCCATCTTGATCTTGCTTGTTCTTGAAGACCCACTTGGTTCCAATCACATTGTGCTTCTTTGGCCTCTCGACAAGCTCCCAAACCTCATTCCTAGTGAAGTTGTTTAATTCCTCATGCATGGCATTTATCCAATCCGGATCTTTTAATGCCTCATCAATCTTGGTTGGCTCAATGAATGATACAAAGGAGTAGTGCTCACATATGCTAGCCAATCTTGATCTTGTTTGCCCACCTCTTTGAATATCACCAATTATATGGTCTAGAGGATGATCTCTTGCAATGTTGGAAGGTTGAAGAACTAGCTCATTAGCATTGCTTGCTTGACCTTGATCTTGATCTTCATGTTGAGTACCACTTGTGCTTGCCTCATTGGAATCATCAATCACTATTTGAGTTGGCACTTGCACCTCATCACTGTTGACATTTCTAACGCCACTCAGTGTTAGGTTGTCATCCCCAACATGGCGCCAAAAATGCTGGTACTAAATAATGCAACCGCTACTAGAAATAAATATGGATCCGCAAGCGCACGATAATACCGATGTAGCATTTTAACCAGGAGTATCCAGGTATCGTTATTTATATTTTTACCACTGGGAAGGGAATGCACTGGATAATGAGTGATGAGCAATGCACATGCTATAATGGAGAGATTAACCTTTGTCTCGTATCGATCATCTCATACGGGGTAAGTGTCACATAAAATATAGGAATGAATGATAAATGACATAAGATAAATGAGAGCATTTAGCCACATAAAATAATAGTAATAAGCCATCTCAACTTAGCACTCTAAGCTTATAACACTAGCATGGACTAGGACGATCTAGGGTATAATCCTATGTTATTCTAACTACAAAGTCAAAGCATACAATGATTAGTGCAAGAACATCTAGCAATCATGGCGGGAAAAGGTTACATCTATGCATAGTGATATTACCGAAAAGACAAGAGACATAGCAATGACTTCAATGTAATAGGTTGTTCTACTAAGACCTACCAACGGGGATGGAATACAAAGGACTCAACGGAACCGTCACTTCCGCGATCTACCACACGACCCGGCCAATAGGGTGTAATCGCAGATAAATACGGTCTAAGCACCACGCCTACACAATATTTACCACTCACCCATCGATCTAATGAGTAAGCGCTATACGATCCTATGCATAAACATAATTCTAGTCCAACTATGCTAAACATATAATCAAAGTAAACTAAGAACAATATAATTGAGAATATAATCAAATAGAGCAAAGTCAAGTATGATATAATAGAATAGAATAAAGTACTACTCATAGTATCACGAACAATGATGAATATTACAAGAATGTAGAGGGAATTACCAAGAACTCCGACAGATCCGGACTCCAAGCTAGGCTTGATTCCCTCTAGATCTATTCCTATGTAGCTATGCTACTAAACTATGGAGCTCTAATTGAGATGGTGGCTCGCTTCTCTCGAATTCCGATGAGAGAATGAACTCTTGAATGAATTAGCTTCGGGTTTCACCCGGGGGCCGGGGCTCAATATATAGCCCCCTAGGATGAACCATAGCCCTCGGATCAAACCGACCTAAATGGACGATAATTATTCATCCTCAAAGGCGGTGGAGGCAGATCCACGAGACTCCACCCGATTGGTGGAGGTGGGAGTCGGCCGACTCCCCCTTGGGTCGGCCGACCGCCCACCCCGCGCCAGTGGGGCCCAGCCTTCGGGGTCGCCTTCTCGGAGTCTTCTAGATTATACAATTTTACCCGTTCGGTCTTTATCTCTATGTAATCATGACATGTGGGCCTCCTTTGGTTCTCTTTCGATAACCCCCGCAGAAATAGACAATCACCAAAACTCGTGGAATTCTGTCGTGTAACCCCTATATCTAATAGGTGAACTCATATTAGTCCTTTCTCTTGCTGCGTTGACGGTATAAAATTAATACTTAACAACCGTCAACAAACTCCCCCAAGCTTACCTTTTGCTCGTCCCCGAGCAAAGATAGACTCGATGGATCGAGTTGCTATAATACTTTCACTCCTCACAAGTACACATGCGTTCAAACAAGAACTCTCCTCCGGATTAGAGTGAACTATCCCGACTCAAAACTCACTCATATTACCTTTCACCATGGGGCTTGTAACCGTCACTTGGGTCTTGAGTAGTTGAAAGATAGAACGGTCAAGTCAAGCGCCATGTTTCTCGCTCTTTGATCAACTATTATCCCGGAGTTTTTGCAAGGTTTTGAAATAAAACTCGAGTTCCTTGTATGAACCTTTCAAGTCTCTCATTTGTGGTATTTCTGGATCCTCTCCAAGGCATGAGTAGTGTATGCCTTCTCTCTTCTCTCAAGAATATGTGGTATTTGTGGAACTAAGGCATAGTGGAAAGTGCCTTCTCTCTCTCACCCTACTTTCTAATAGGCTTATGTGGAGCTCATAGGTGGGGAGACACTCAAACTCACTTGCATATATTGCACAGCTTAAGACATGGATCCAATAGGAACTAAAATAATAAAGTCATATGTGCATGTGAATGAGGAAATGGAATGGATGAAAAGATGATAGGATGATGGTGATAAGGAAATGATTATGAGGGGTACTCAATTGGTGAACATCTACTTCTACACTTGCTCCTTGGGGATAACATGACTCCCTTTATTCGGAAACCTTGAAACTTCTTAAATGGAAAGACTTGGCTACTCTTTCTTTTCTTTTCTTTTTCTTTTTTTTTCTTTCTTTCTTTAGAGCAACCAATCCTCCGGAAACAAAACTTTAGCAACGGGGATTATATAACTTGAAATGATAATGACTGGAGCTTTGATGTAGGCAAATGGAACGATGATGATTATTTCTAAATGTTCACTCCCGCATAGGAATAGTACCTTTCCGGATGATGTGAAATGAATGGCGTATGTATATGTGGATGGATGGATGGATGGATGGATGCGTACTCCCGTGGTAGGAGCGCATAGATAGCGTATCTCCGTGGTAGAGATAGCACAAGAAGTGGGGAATGCGTACTCCTAGGGTAGGAGTAGATAAGTGCATATCTCTAGGGTAGAAATAGCACAATATGTGGTGGATATGGATCTATATGTGGGTGGTACTTCGAGGAAACGTATAGCACGTAATGAATGTAACATTTATAACATGGGTGCATGCTTCGAGGACGTAAGCATAGATCAATGGATGGAGAGCACATAGTATTGACTTTATCTCGCGTGACTAATTCCTTATGGGTCCACAAAATAACCACACTCAATGCCTATAAAGTCTACACTCAAACCTAAAATATGATCTATTTAAACAGATGGGTTTTCCTAATCTAGTAAGCATGAATATATGGTCATGGTAGGAATTTGAACTCTCATCATAAAGGAACTCATCATGCAGAATTTAATACTTTCAAAGATAATTTCTCCGAACTCTAGTATGTCTAGGAACAAGATGAGATAGCAGCTCAAAACCTTCCCATATCATACCCGTCAACCACCTAGACTTAGATCAAGTGTTCGCTACCCACAAATTTCAGGTTCGAGCAAATCTCAAATCTAAACAAATTGTGTCCAAAACTCGGGAGAGTGCAAGGTTGAAAACTAGGTACTTGAAAGGAATTACGGCAGAGCAACTTTTCATCATGTCCATGTAGAGTTTATTCTAGGGATCACTTTTAAAGACAAACATTGCAAGAGCTCTCCAAAAGTAGAAAAGATAAATAAGGAAATCTTTCGGGTTTCTATGGTTATGCAACTTTTTTAGTTGTTTTAACAAATCATACTTTAATAAAGCATAATTAGATAAGTTGGAGACACTTAGCTTGGTACACGGGGATGCTCTCCCCAAGCCGGATGTTGACATAGTCTCATTGATGTTGCCGATAGGCATCGAAGACGTTCTAGTCCTCCAGAGTGTCGTAGATAGTTGCCGTTGGAGACAAAGATTCAATTTTCGCGGCAAAGACTCCAACAGGGACCTGGATGTCCTTCTCGCCCGTTAGCTCTTCATGATCCTTGATGTTTTGTGAAGCTCAAATAGACAACAAAGCTTGTGGAACCGATTAAGCGTTAGTGATAAAACCTCTAGGCCTTGGTTGTCTAGAACTTTCTTACTTAGACTTGTTCTAACAGATCACAAGAAATATTTTTATCTTTTTTATTATTTAAGGAATGCGATAGGGGAAATAAATATGCCGAGAAATTATTTTTGTGCCACCACAAGAATGATTATTCACATGGGGCTTGACGATTTTTTGGATGCGAATGCACAACATCTTTATTTTCTTTTCTAATGCGGAGATGGTAAAGATGCAACTAAGATGCAAATAGGAAAATAAATATGCTAAGGTAAAAATGCAATGCTGGAAAGTAATTGCCGATAAATACCAAGTTACCTCTTGGCACGGCGTTCGGTGGTTTTAAGTCCTCCGAACAGACTTGTCATGTTTGCTCATTTTTCAAGGGGCGCATTGGCCGGCGCCTCGATGACGTCGCCGTGTGTAGGAATTGATTCGATTTTGCTTTTACCTTCCACACCTTCTTCGTTGGAGAAGGTGACCTTGAGGAGGAAGCTTCTTGGGGCACTTGGTTCTTCTTCTCGATGACAAGACCTTCTCGTTTCTTCTACAATGTTCTTTTCTTCTCGGGTACCGATCTTCATATCTCAATACTTCTCCTCATAGTTAGCCCATCCATCTTTAGTGATGTTCTTCTTGTTCGCGACGGGTACGCTGCCTTCTCCTTGTTCTCTGTTCTTCTTGGGCTCCTCGCTGATTATATAATTATTATTGAAGTAGCGGCGTACTTTCTCGTGGGAAAGTGGAAATGGATCTCTCCCCGTCCCAATATAGATGATAGCTCGTGGTGTTCAGGAATGGTCTTCCTAGGATGATTGGAGGATCGTAGTCATCTCCCATGTCAATGACTAGGAAGTCTCGTAGGGACATAATGGTCATCTATCTGGATGAGGACATCCTTCACTTCTCCTTCGACGAAGCGGAATGTCTAGTCCGCCATCCGCAGCTTTGTGCATAGGTAGGCTCCAAAGGCATGGTGCCATATAGATACTCATAGGTTACCTTGGCCATAATGTTGACGCCCGATCCGGTGTCACGCATGCCTTTATTGAAAGAGCTTCGTTGATGGAGCATTGAATGGTTGGGACACCTGGGTCATCCTTCTTGATCGACGTGGGGACCTTTGAGTAAGTGGTCATGCTCCTTATGGACCGCAATGACCATCCTTACCGTCTCTGTCTTCTTGGTCTTCTTATTCTTGTTCTTGCTCTTCTTAGCTGGACTCTTCTTCTCCTCACCGTTCACGATGAGGGTGTGCTTTGGGAACTGCAAAGACTGCTCTTGAAGAAGAAGGTTTCTCGCTTGCCCTTGATGTTGAAGATGATCTTGGCAAGTGTTGGCATACATGATGGCTCCAAAGCAGTGTTCAAGAATGGTCGTCCCAAAATGATAGGGGACCTTTCATCACCGCCGTATCCACTACCACGAAGTCTCGCAGGAACATACGAGTTGCCTACTCGTACACATATGTCTTCAAGCACTCCCAAAGGAACACGGAGTGACCGATCCGCAAGCCGTAAGCACATGGTTGTGTATGCTAAGGGGCATCTGAATAGCTTCTCATATATCACTCTTGGCATGATGTTGATGCTTGCACCGAAGTCACGATTGCCTCATTAAAGTTAGTACTTCCAATGGAGATCGGAATGACCGGTCTCCCCGGATCGCCCTTCTTTATTGGTAGAGTTGAGTCTATCCATGACCCCTTCGATGGATCACTCCGGCTATCTTCTACATTGAATATATCAACAAGATTTGCGCCTCGAGCTCTTCGGGTTGTCCCGCGCTTACCTTGGCCGAGGGAGCAAGGTTAACAAGCCGTTGTACCTGCGACTCAAGTATCTTGTTGAAGCCGAGCCGACTCTTGATGGCATTGGAAAAGCCATCCATTCCTTGCCGAGTGTCTCTAGGACCTTGTCATTTGATGTCGCCTTCTTGGACAAATTGTCCATCATCTTGCCTTGATTCAAAGACTAACTCTCTCAAAGGCGGCCGGTTGTAATTATTGTAGGAGGAGTTGTTACCTTGATAGTTGCCCGAATAATTGCCCGAGTAGTTAGGCCTCGGCCGCCGATTCCAACCTTGATTCTCGAGGACGGTAGTAATTATTATTGTTGTTGTTGTTGAGGTAGTTCACGTCCTCCTTCAAACTGCGCGCTAGCACCAGGTGCCCGCCTCTCCACACTCTTCACATGTCATGCGAGCATCATGTATATGCATGACTTCTTTCTTCTCTCGGGGCTCCCTCATCGAGCCTCTTCATTAGCAGATCCATTTTGGCGTACAAAGATGTCTACCTCCTTCACTGGATGCATTCCTCCTCCTCTCTTGCGGGTCTCGAGTTCTTTCTTCACTCCAACCTTGGTTGGATGCCATCTTCTCCACAAGAGCCGTGGCTTGAGGAATAGTGAGTGATAAGAATGCACCTCCAGCAGCAAAGATCCATCGTCTCACGTGTGTCGTTGTTGCGAGCCCATGGTAGAATGTCTCGCATGAGCAGCCAATTCTCCATGCCATGATGAGGACACTCGAGGATGTAATCTTGAAAGCGCTCCCAAGCTTCGGGACAGCCTCATCATGATGTTGCCGAAAGCTTGATATCTTCCCACGAAGAGCATTTGTCTTGCCCATTGGGAAGAACTTCGCCAAGAAATTGGTGGAACATAGTGCCCACGTAGGATTCTTCTCCTTATTGGCGTAGAACCACCGCTCGCTCTCCCCAAGAGTGAGAATGGGAAGAGGCGAAGTAGTATAGCATCTCTCGGGGACATCCTTGATAGTGAATGTGCTACAAATCTCCGAAGTGTTGGAGATGAGCACTAGCATCTTCATGGGCCTTCCCACGTAACCGGCTTGCTTGCACCATGTTGATCAGCGCAGCTTGAGCTCAAAAGCTCCTTCGATGTCCGGCACTGGTCCAAATTTAATGTTGTCCGTAGTTGAGCCGAGAACTCGCGGAGTGACTTGTTCGCCATGGCTTCAAACGCCGGTGTCAAGTCTCGAACGAAAGGTTGACTTTCTGCTTCCGACAAACTTCCAAGTTGAGTTGATGATGATGATGATTGATTGGTCTTCTTCAACTTGCTTCTGGCTTTCCTGATTAAAGCTTCTGGATTGTCAATATAATTATCAGGAAGAGTAGTCTTTTTCATACATTACCCTGCATAAGATATAAAATAGACAAAGACAAGGGTAAGGTCCCGTAGAGAGTAGAGAATGGTGACAAAGACAACTCAATCTCATTATGTAGTGCAATGCTGCTCATTATCCATTGGCTTTCAACCTTCCCCAACGGCGCCAAAAATGCTTGTTGACATTTCTAACGCCACTCGTGTTAGGTTGTCATCCCCAACATGGCGCCAAAAAATGCCGGTACTAAATAATGCAACTGCTACTAGAAATAAATATGGGATCCGCAAGCGCACGATAATACCGATGTAGCATTTTAACCAGGAGTATCCAGGTATCGTTATTTATATTTTTACCACTCGGGAAGGGAATGCACTGGATAATGAGTGATGAGCAATGCACATGCTATAATGGAGAGATTAACCTTGTCTCGTATCGATCATCTCATACAGGTAAGTGTCACATAAAATATAGGAATGAATGATAAATGACATAAGATAAATGAGAGCATTTAGCCACATAAAATAATAGTAATAAGCCATCTCAACTTAGCACTCTAAGCTTATAACACTAGCATGGACTAGGACGATCTAGGGTATAATCCTATGTTATTCTAACTACAAAGTCAAAGCATACAATGATTAGTGCAAGAACATCTAGCAATCATGGCGGGAAAAGGTTACATCTATGCATAGTGATATTACCGTAGAAGACAAGAGACATAGCAATGACTTCAATGTAATAGGTTGTTCTACTAAGACCTACCAACGGGGATGGAATACAAAGGACTCAACGGAACCGTCACTTCCGCGATCTACCACACGACCCGGCCAATAGGGTGTAATCGCAGATAAATACGGTCTAAGCACCACGCCTACACAATATTTACCACTCACCCATCGATCTAATGAGTAAGCGCTATACGATCCTATGCATAAACATAATTCTAGTCCAACTATGCTAAACATATAATCAAAGTAAACTAAGAACAATATAATTGAGAATATAATCAAATAGAGCAAAGTCAAGTATGATATAATAGAATAGAATAAAGTACTACTCATAGTATCACGAACAATGATGAATATTACAAGAATGTAGAGGGGAATTACCAAGAACTCCGACAGATCCGGACTCCAAGCTAGGCTTGATTCCCTCTAGATCTATTCCTATGTAGCTATGCTACTAAACTATGGAGCTCTAATTGAGATGGTGGCTCTTCTTCTCGAATTCGATGAGAGAATGAACTCTTGAATGAATTAGCTTTGGGTTTCACCCAGGGGCCGGGGGGCTCTGAATATATAGCCCCCTAGGATGAACCATAGCCCTCGGATCAAACCGACCTAAATGGACGATAATTATTCATCCTCAAAGGCGGTGGAGGCAGATCCACGAGACTCCACCCGATTGGTGGAGGCGGGGAGTCGGCCGACTCCCCCTTGGGTCGGCCGACCGCCACCCCCGCTGTGGGGCCCGGCCTTCGGGGTCGCCTTCCGGAGTCTTCTAGATTATACAATTTTACCCGTTCGGTCTTTATCTCTATGTAATCATGACATGTGGGCCTCCTTTGGTTCTCTTTCCGATAACCCCCGCGTAAATAGACAATCACCAAAACTCGTGGAATTCTCATCGTAACCCCTATATCTAATAGGTAACCCCTATATCTAACGATCGTGAACTCATATTAGTCCTTTCTCTTTGAATGTCACCAATGATATGATCTAGAGGATGATCTCTTGGTATAAAATTAATACTTAACGACCGTCAACAATCACCATCATCCACTTGCCTCGGCCTAATGTCACCAATGTCCATGTGTCTCATTGCATTGCTCAATTGATCTCCACCCACATCTTCTTGATTTTGATCTCCAACTTGAGAGCCTTGAGTTTCATCAAATTCAACATCATGAACCTCTTCAACTAGCCCACTAGCCAAGTTCCACACTCTATAAGCCTTGCTAGAAGTAGAGTAGCCAAGAAGAAATCCCTCATCACATCTTTTGTCAAACTTGCCAAGTCTTTGCCCCTTCTTGAGTATGTAGCACTTGCAACCAAAGACCCAGAAGTAAGCAATATTGGGCTTCCTTCGATTCAAGATTTCATATGGAGTATTCTCTAACTTCCCATGGCAATAGAGGCGGTTGCTATAGTAGCAAGCCGTGTTGATAGCATCACTCCAAAACTTCTCACTCACATTGTACTCAAGTAGCATAGTTCTTGCCATCTCAATCAAGGTCCTATTCTTCCTCTCAACTACACCATTGGATTGGGAGTGTAGGTTGGTGAGAATTGATGCACAATTCCAAGCTCATCACACAACTCTTCAACTCTTGTGTTCTTGAATTCACTCCCATTGTCACTTCTTATCTTCTTGATGATAGTGTCAAACTCATTTTGCACCCTCTTGACAAATGACTTGAATAGATCATAGACTTCACTTTTGTCATAGAGAAAGAACACCCAAGTGTATCTTGTATAATCATCCACAATCACAAAACCATACTTGTTGCCCCCAATTGATGTGTAGTGAGTTGGGCCAAACAAGTCCATATGCAACAACTCAAATGCTCTTGAAGTTGACATCTCATTCTTCTTGGGATGAGAGTTCCCATGTTGCTTGCCGGCTTGACATGCACTACAAGGTCTATCCTTCTCAAATGTGACATCATTCAAGCCTCTCACTAGATCATGCTTCACCAACTTGTTCAATTGCTTCATACCAACATGTCCAAGGCGCCTATGCCATAGCCATCCCTTGCTTGACTTGCCAATCAAACATGATGAAAGTTGAGCTTCACTAGCATTGAAATCCACCAAGTACAAGCTTCCATGCCTAAATCCCTTGAAGATGATGTTTGCTTGATCCTTGCTCACCACCTCAACTTGCTTGTCATCAAATATGCATTTGTAGCCAAGATCACACAATTGTGCCACCGATAAAAGATTGAAGTTCAAAGTATCAACTAGCAACACATTGGAGAGATCCTTCTCATTTGAAATTGCAACCTTTCCAAGCCCCATGACATCACCCTTGCTATTGTCACCAAATGTGATGGAGTTGAATCCACCATTGTCATTCCTATCAAGTGACTTGAACATACTATCTTCACCGGTCATATGATTTGATGCACCACTATCAAGCACCCAATGCCTCCCTCCGGCTTTGTAATTGACCTACAAGAAGACATCAAGCTTTAGGTACCCATTTTTGCTTGGGTCCTTGAAGGTTAGTTACTAGAGTCTTTGGCACCCAAATAGCTTTCTTCTTTGAGCTCATCCATGGTGCACCAATGAATCTAGCACTCACACCACACTCACTCTTAACAAGCATGTAAAAATCACTCAACTTGTAAGAGGAGGCACTAGTGTTCTTGTTCTTACATGCACGCTCTAGATGACCAACTTGCTTGCAACTCTTGCAATAGCTACCATTGTTCTTCACAAAACTAGTCTTGTGAGGAGCAAAAGCGGCCTTGCCTTTCTTGGGGGTGTAGCCCAATCCCTCTTTGTAGAGAGAAGCTCTTTGGCTACCCAAGCACATAAGCAAGCGGTCCTCACCACCATAAGCCTTAGCCAAGGTGTGATTGAGCTCCTTGACTTCCTTCTTAAGAGACTCATTTTCAACTACTAGTGTAGAATCACAAACATGACTAACACTACTAGATGAAGTAGAGGCATAAGAGCATGAAGGGCCAAGTGATGCAACAACAATTGAATCATCAAGTGAATCACATGATGTGGACACATTTTCTTTTCTATGATCACCACTTGTGATTGCACTTTCTCTTGCTTCTCAACTAGAGAAGAATGAGCTTTTTCAAGCTTGGAGTGAGCAATCTCTAGCTTCTTATGGTCTACCTTTAGACTCTCATAAGATGCCCTCAACTCCATAAGTTCTTGCTTAAGGTTTTGTTTATCCTTGCGCAAGCCCCTACATTCTTTCCTAGAGTCATTGAAAGCACCTTTGCAATCCTCAAGCATGACCCATAGTTCTTCTTTTGTGGTGTCATCATCATCATCACTCTCATCATCACTATCGGGTGTAGGTTGTACCTTACTGGCCTTGGCCATGAAGCAAGATGATGGAGCACCAAATAGAGAAAGCTTCTCTTGAATGGCAATGCTTGCGTGCCCCTTCTTCTTCTTCTTCTTGGAATCATCATCATCATCATCACTTGAGGAAGATGAATCACTCTCCCAAGTTGCCACATGAGATTCACCCTTCTTCTTGTGATGGGAGGAGTCTTTCTCCTCCTTCTTCTTCTCTTGCTTCTTCCTCTCCTTCCTCATGGCATCTTCATCATCACTTGCATATGGGCACTTGGCAATGAGATGATCCTTGCTATTGCACCGGAAGCACTTCATGGGACGGTCACTAGACTTGGATGAGCTTCTCTTGCCCTTGGACCGGTACCCCTTCTTCATGAGCTTCCCCATTCTCTTCACAAGGAGTGCCATTTGTTCACTCACTTCTTCTTCTTGCCCACTTGAGCTAGAGCATGGTTCATCTTCACTTGATGACTCTTCTTTCTTCTTCTTGCCCTTGCTCTTGGATGATGTGGCCTTGAATGCCACGCTCTTCTTGTCATCATCCTTCTTCTCATTCTCCTTCTTCTTCTTCTTCACCAACTCTTCCTTCTCATGATCTTCTCTAAACTCATCATCGGCCATTATCTCTTGAAGGACTTGGTTGGGAGTTGGCTTCTCCTTCATTGTTGTCTTCACCATAACGGTCTTCAACATATCAAATCTCTTGGGAAGACACCTCATGAACTTGGTGGAGAATTGAGAGTCCTTGATCTCTTCCCCAAGTCCCTTGAGCTCATTGACAATGACTTGGAGCCTATGGAACATCTCCGGCACACTCTCATCCTCCTTCATTGAGAAGCTTGCAAACTTCTCTTGCAACATGTAGGCTCTTGCGGTCTTGACACTTTCGGTGCCCTCATAAGCTTCTTCTAGCTTCTTCCAAATGTCATGAGCCACCTCAAGGTTCTTGATGAGCTCAAAAGCTTTATCATCAAGTGCCTCATGGAAAGCACTCACGGCAATGTCATTTGCTTGTTGCTTCTTTTCTTCGGCCGGTGTTGGCACCGCACCCTCAACAAGCTCAAACTTTGTCTCCACCACTTTCCACACCTCAAGGTTGATTGACTTGAGATGACTCTTCATCTTGAGCTTCCATTTTGCATAGTCATCACCTCGAAATGATGGTGCCTTCTTGGTGTTGTTAATATGCATAACCATAGCCATTGCTTCACCGTAGGATGTTAATCCAACTCAATACAAACGGTGCCCGGCTCCGATACCACGTGAAAGGTCACAATGGCTAGAGGGGGGGTGAATAGCCTAATAAAATTTCTAGCAAGAACACTTAGACAACCCAATTAGATAACAAGGCGGCAAATGTGCAACGCAAGTGCTTCGACTACTCTATGCAAGCCGTCCTACCATGCAAGGCTACTCAATTCAATTGCACGCACAACAACGGTGATCAAGCTACACAATGTCGGTTCACCAACCAAGAAACCAACCAAGCAATTCTACCCACGGGATTTAAGCTACACAAAGAGTGGTTCCCGACCGACCACAACAAGCAATTCTACTTTGCGGAAAGTAAAGAGGTGATCGAAGATTATACCTCCGCGAAGAGTAGAAGATTGCCAATCACCGGTGTAGAAGCCAATCACCTAGAGAACTCAAGCACAAGCACAGGGAGGTCGAAGCCTCGGCAATCACAAATCAACACAATGATTTTTACCGAGGTTCACTTGCTTCCCGGCAAGCTACTCCTCGTTGTGGCGATACACTTGCTTGGTGAGTTGCCCACTCAATTGGCTCGGTGCCAAAGACCCCAATGGGGAGCCGCAATCTCCACACAAGACAAGGATCCACAAGCCACGAGCAATCCACTAGAGTATCCTTTCGCGAACTCCCGCGGGGAAGGATCAAGAACCCTCACAAGAACCCGGTGTGGCCTCGAACAATCACCAAGTCGAGCTCAACCACCACCCGCTGCTCCAAACCGTCTACGGTGACGGGAATCACCGAAGAGTAACAAGAATCCGCAGCTCACTCGAAGAACAAGTGCCTCTAGATGCAACTTTCAATGCAAATCACTTGTCTTCCCACTCAAATCTCACAAGAGATGCTCAAGAATGAAAGAGATGAGTGAGGGAGTGTCTCTCTAGCTCAAAGGATGCACAAGTATGTGAAAATGGCCAAGAGAGCCTCCCTAAGCCGGCCAATGGTCTATTTATAGACCCTCCACGAAACTAGCCGTTGCCCCCTCGGGCCGGAGCTCCAACAAGCGCGGACGCGTCCGGGCCGCGCCCGGACGCGTCCGGCGCTCTTCGCCGCGCACGTGGCCGACCGACCGCTTGGAGTTCAAAGTCGCCACGTCATCGTGCGCCGGACGATCAACCCGATGATCCGCGCCCGGGCGCGTCCGACGGCGCGCGTCCGCCGCGTGTCCGACGAGCGACCCACGCGAGAGCGCGCCCGACCGAGCTGTCGGGCGTCCGGCCGCCGGGACGCGTCCGCCGCCGCGTCCGCGCTCTTCGCGCCCGGCCACTCGCCGTGCACCGCCTTCGAGAGCCATGCGCCCAACGCGTCCGCCCTTCCGGCGCGTCCGGCCCGCGTCGACCGGCGCCCGCCCTTTGAAGACGCCACCTTTTGTTTGATCTTCGATGTCGCGCCGTCGTTGATCCAATCTTCGAGCCACTTGTCCAAGGTGCTAACTCCACAAAGTAGATCACTTCTCAAGCACCGGAGTTAGCGTATCTTCTCAAGATCACGTCGACAAGTGTTAGCTCTCTAGTTAGCCTCTCATGCATCATGCAAAGTCACAACTAGAGGCACTTAGGACCGCGAATGAACCGAGGAAACCCCTCTTGATAGTCGGTTATCGATCCTAAATGTGATCACACTCTCTATAGTGTCTTGATCACCAAACCGGAAAGCCCTATCAAGTATACCTTCGCCTTGATCTCCATGGGCCTCCGTCGGAGCTCGATCACTTTACATCCTTCATGTTCATCACCGTGATCACCATGCTCCATCATCCACCGTCACGTTGCTATGTGTCTAACCACACTTCGAGCAAAGCATTAGCAACGTTGAGTGTCATTAATTACCAAAACCAAACCGGAGCTTTCACCCCTGCCGTGCCGGCCGCTCCTCCGGGGGGCGCCGCCGGGCCCGCCCTTGGCTCTTGCGCGCGGGCGCAGGGAGCCACTGGGCCCGGACGGCCCGTGGCCTCCCCCGCGCCCGCCGTCGTTCCCCGCGTGGGAGGTGGCCGGGCTCCGGGCGCGCCGCCCCGACGCCGTCGTCCACGTCCGCGTCCCGACCTCGCGTCCGCGGCGGTGGTCTTCACGGGCTGGTGCGCGCCGCCATCGTCCTCGGCAACCCCGGCGGCCACCACCCGACCCTTTCGCCCGGCTCGGCGGCTCGGCCGGAGCCCGACGTCGTCCCGTGTTCCTCCGCCCGAGCCCGTCGCCGCCTTCCTCCTCCGGGGGTCTCCGCCGGGGACCGCCGCGGCGGCCCCGCTTGTGTTCAGGTGGACGGAGGATCCGGTCGTCGCCGAGGAGGCCTCCGACGATGAAGAGGACCACGGCCGCCCTCTCCACCGGCGAGCCCAAGCACTTGCGTTGGTGCGAGACCTCGGCGAGGAGGAGGAGCTCCGGCGCCGCATCGCGCCGCCTCGCCACCGGCCCCGTCCCCGGCCTCGTGCCCGCCGACGCCGCCCTCCCTAGGTGCTCGAGGGGGGGCCGTCCCGTCGCCGCCAACGGCGTAGGGAGGAGGCCGGGCTGCCCCCGGAGTGTCTTCCTCGCCCGGGGCCGCTGTGCACGTCGCAGCGCGCTGCGGAAGCGGCGGGTGGCTGCCGTGGCCTTGCGCGCGTGCCTGCACAGCGCCGTCTTGGCCCGCTGCCTGAAGCGAGAGTCCCGGCGCGGCAACGACTAGACCCGCGTCCGGGGGTTCCTCCGAGGCCTCCGCGTGCTCTTCCGGCGAGCGGCGGCCTCGGGATTTCACGTTCCTGCGCGGCCGCGCGGATCGACGATGATGGCTTCACTCGTGTGGACAACCGTCGGCGCCCAGGGCGCCGTGCCTCCTACCGCCGGCAACGACGTCCGGTACCGACTCCGCTTGTCGGCCTTTGCTTCAACCGCCGGCGGCGGAGGGACACTTCGCCGCTCGGTGCACCTCCCCGTCCCGTTGCCTCCTTTGCCACGACGAGGCACCGGCGAGGAGTTGCGTGCTTCGCCTTCGCCCAAGCCCGTCTCGTCGCCCTTCCGTGGGTTGCGCGCAGAAGCCCCTCCTCGGCGACTGCGGGGGAGCTCCTCAATGATCGGCATCTACGTCGCCCTCCTCCGGCCATGCCGCCCCGGTGGTCCGGGGGCTTCGGCGCGTCGGTGCCTCGTACGGCGCCGATCTTGGTTGGACAAATTCTCGTCCGGCACCTTCCGCCTCGCGGACGTCTACCCACGTGTCGGTGCCTTGCTGGGTGCCAAGAGAGCCCGCCGTCGACGCCGGGGGCGCAGGCGCAAGCGGCATTCGGAGCTCAATGACGACATTGCTGCCGCTCCCGCCGACCCGCTGACGTTCAAGCTCAGTGGAGGTTGGGTTGACCCGATGTTGGATGAGCTCGCGGCCCCCCTCGCCGTGCCCCTGTCTACAGCGCTGCCGGAACCGCCCACCGCCACATTTGTCCGTTTGTGCTTCGCGGACGACGATGTTTCGGTGGCGCCGCCGTTTGCGCGGTGGAGGTGGCCACTTCACCGCAGCCTACCCCGGCCTCGGTGGCGCTGGAGGTGGACGACGTCGTTGCCGCTGTCGTTGGCCGCCGACCCCAAGCCCGCCGCCGCCGCCCGGCGCGAGCACCCCGCACCACCACCCGCAGGTGGCCTCGGTGGTGGCTTTGGAGGACCCGTCTTCCTCGAGGCTTGGACGTGGGCGGCTCGCTCGTCGCACGCCCCGCGCCGCGTGGACGACACCTCCGTCGGGACGCCGGTGTGCCGTGCGAGTGGGCGTCCCGAGCCGGTCCCCGGCGTCACCGACTCCGGCATCGGCCGCCGCCTTCATCGACGCCTTGACCTTGCCTATTGTGCCTTCCTCGTGGCGGATCCCCCACGTCCTCGGACATCCTCCATCGGCGTGGATGAGTGGCAACTAACGTCGCGGCACGCGCGCCGGCGGCCAAGTCGGCCTATCGTGACCCTCACCCGGAGCGCCAGGCTCGCCGGGTGCTACTCAACAAGTGGTCCGATCGGCCGGCCAACGCGGCGTCCGAAACCCCAGACGCCACCATTGAAGCCCGGTTCCACGAGGCCTTCGGCAACCTTTCCCCTTCTCGGCGCGAAAACTTGAGGATGCTTTGTTTCCCCTTCTCGGCCAACACGGAACGCGTGCCGCGCGGACGACGCCTCGACGGGCTTAGGTTTCCACCCTTTCGCCGCCGCACAATTAGTTATCTAAGTTAGTACAACCTTTTAGCTCCACCGTTATAGCCGGTGCCTTGTGTTGTGTGCTTCGCTTGCCTTCGACGCGGCAACTCGCCCCGGGACTGGCAAGTGTGTAACTCAAACTCCTTTTTCTCTTAGAGCAATACATGCAAACGCATGGTTTCGAAAAAAAACATGTTTACACAATAATAGACACAACCAGCAATTAGCAAGGCATGTAAACATCGTGTCTATGGCTCTAACTTCTAACCACTTTACCAGGCACAGAGGTTTGCCAGTTGCTGCCGCCACACACAAAAAGGATTGGTGCAGCATACTTTGCCTGGGCCGGCGGCCTTTATTATGTTTGGGGTACAATGGTTGGGCCACGCAGAGGTGTTTGGGCCTCCCCACGATGTTAGGCAGCACTCTCGTATCCAGGCAAGCCCAACAAGAAGTCTGGCTCGCGAGCAGGCCCAACTGAGCGAGTTACAATATAGACTAGATCGGCCCATGGCAGTCCCAGCAAACAATTTCCACTCCCCAAATTCGTCAGTTCAAACACTTTGCAACAACTATCATTACACATAGAGCCCTATGTAAAGGCTAAAAACACACCATCACACACGTAATAAGAGCAAATATATTATATATGTTATAATTTGTTGTACAAATAACATAAAGTTTTATAAAATAGTACATCCTTGAGGGATAGTCAAGTTACAAATGCTCTCTCCAATTTCCAAAAGAACTTCATAGTAGAAGTGTACATAGCAATCCCAAACTCATCTTCTTCTCCACACCAATTATTCACTTCCATTAGGCTTACGAATAGGAGTTTTTTTTTTTGTGGCTGCTTACGAATAGGAGTTAATTAACTCAGCTAGTAGTAATAATAATAATATGCTAGTACAGTGTAATGTAACTCTTTTGGCTTTGTCCATACCAAAACCATAACCTGCACTGCACATCCCTGTCCCTGTGTGTGTTGAGTTGCACGTCCGCGCGCTGGCCTCCCGCGCCGTCTACGTGACGTACTCAAAGTCCGCCACCGATGCCACCGCCGCCTCCAGCTCCTCCGCCGAAGCCGCCCCCGCCGCCGGCACCACCACCAGCGCCAGCTCCTCCGCCGAAACCACCGCCCGCGCCGGCGCCACCGCCAAAGCCTCCACCCGATCCACCGCCGAAGCCACCGCCTTTGCCTCCTCCGAAGCCACCACCGGCACCTCCACCGAAACCGCCTCCCTTGCCGCCACCAAAACCGCCGCCTTTGCCTCCGCCGAAGCCGCCACCGGCACCACCGCCTGCGCCGCCTCCTCCACCAACGCCACCACCGAAGCCTCCGCCTTTGCCACCGCCGAAACCGCCGCCAGCTCCGGCACCACCTCCCGCGCCGCCACCAAGACCGCCGCCCGCACCTCCTCCTGCACCACCGCCTCCACCGGCACCGCCACCAAGACCACCGCCAGCACCTCCTCCCGCGCCACCGCCAAGGCCACCACCGGCACCTCCTCCCGCGCCGCCACCGGCACCACCGCCTACTCCACCTCCTCCACCGGCACCACCACCAAGGCCGCCGCCTCCGCCTGCACCACCTCCAAGACCACCGCCGGCACCACCTCCAAGGCCGCCTCCTCCACCTGCACCACCTCCAAGACCACCTCCGGCACCACCACCGAGGCCACCTCCTCCACCGGCACCACCACCAAGGCCGCCGCCTCCGCCAGCGCCACCTCCAAGGCCACCGCCGAGGCCACCACCTCCGCCAAGACCGCCACCTTTGCCGCCTCCAAAGCCACCTCCAAGGCCGCCACCTTTCCCACCTCCAAGGCCACCGCCTCCACCAGCTCCACCTCCACCGCCGAGGCCACCACCTCCGCCAAGGCCGCCACCTTTCCCACCTCCAAAGCCACCTCCAAGGCCTCCACCATGTCCAGCTCCAACCCCGCCACCAAAGCCACCACCAGCACCGCCGCCTCCCCCAAGGCCTCCTCCTCCACCTAACCCGCCACCTTTCCCTCCACCGAACCCACCTCCAAGGCCACCACCATGTCCGATCCCTCCGCCAAGGCCTCCACCAGCACCGCCACCTCCCCCGAAGCCTCCGCCTCCTCCAAGGCCAAGGCCGCCACCTTTACCTCCCCCGAATCCGCCCCCAAGGCCACCGCCGTGGCCAAGGCCCGCACCGAAACCTCCTCCGCCTCCGGCACCGAATCCTCCACCGCCGCCCAGCAGGCCGTCCTTCTCCAAGGTGCGCGCCTCGGCGACGCGGCCGGCGGGCACGCCGAGCGCGGTCAGCACGGCCAGCGCCGCGAACGCCGCTGCCCACACGCGCTTCGTCCCCATCGGTCGCACCACACTAGCTAGCTCTCTGATCGAGATGGAAGACCAGGCACTGGACACTGGTGCTCTGCGAGACTGGATTGGAAGGTGCAAGGTGCAGAGGTTTTTATAGGAGAGCCCGATCGCAGGACACGGATCATCGGAGTAAATGTGGTTGGTTGGAACGCTAAGGTGCGCCTGCGCAACCCTGTTCTGTTCTGTGGTACAGCTAGCGATGGAGGGAGCGGTGATCGAGTCGAGTCGGTGGTGTTGCGGCCGGCACGCGCGCAAGCCGCCGGAACTCTCCTCATCATCTGCTCATGCATGGAAGTGTAAAAGCAGTAGCACATGCATGGACTGACTATTGGACGCCTGCTGACTGCATGCTGAGACGAGTAACATTGCATTAATGACCAAGCGCTTGCTGCTCGTCTGCTCAACTGACTCCGCGTACCGCTGCATGCATCGTGCATGTCATATGTAGTGTATCATCAGGTGCCTGCATGTAAATTAAGGTCAGTCATTGGGTGGGTGTACTGCTCTTCTAGATAGTCGTCGTCGTCTCTGGCTAATCCGTGTGCCGGCCGGTCCGGTGGATGCATGTATTGCTGGGTGAGTGGGTGGTGGTACCTGCTGGTGTGCGTATGCCCGTGCACGGTGCTGCATGCATGTGTCATGTGTCATGTGTGCGGCGGAGAGGCCGGGAGAGAGTAGTGCATCATGTTTCTACTTTCTACCGTGCTACGGACATCTTTCTGAGTTTCATCAGTGGGATGTGTGAAGCTCGTTTCACCTGAAAGGGGGTCCGATCCTTCAATCAATTCCCTTTACAACCTTTTTTTTATTTATCAAAGTATATTATCGCCCTCCATGCATTGCACGATAACATTGTCACCTTCATCTCAGCTCACTGTGTGCATGAATGGAGTGGAACATGGAATAGTACTCACATTTATTGGAGTAGCTTGGGCAATGAATTGTTGAGCTACCGTACCAGGTTGCAGCCTGGCACGGAGACGATTTCCACTCCACTGTAGTAACGTGCAATGCCAATGCATGCACGCTGTGCCGAGGGCAGCTCCTAGAATAGATCATCTATCTTTCTACGCGTACCCACTGTCCCGGCCGGATTACAATGCAACAACGATCATCCCTTCCAAGAGTGGGATACAGCTAGCTCTGTCCTTCAGATCCAACGAAAGGAGACTAGCAGTGCGACAAAGAAACTGTGCTCCCATCTCAAACGAAAGGAGAAAGCAAGCAAGAAAGAAACAAGTTGTGCTCCTATACATGCATAAAGAGAAGTAGGCAGACCAATTAATTACGCGAAAGCTCACTGCTACATGCTCGACGACATTTAATCCTCCCAGCACATGCAACATCACACCGTCGCCCCGTCGCGGCTGTTGGCACACTGATATTTATCACACGACCACCTTCAGCACCGATGGTGTTCAGTAATAGTAGTGTTTACAGATCGCAACACAACAGCAGCACATGAAAGTTCCTAGCACATTCAGTGGAATTTCATTTCATTTCATTAAGCAGACTGAAAGCCAAAGCGCTTGAATACAAGCTCCCAGCCTCCCAGGTTCAAGATTGTTTCAGAGAGCAAACTCGAAATCGAAGGTCTCAAGTGTCGATTTCAATTTCCTCCCCTCATAAAAGGAGGGCTACTTCTAAGTTCTAATTTCTCAAGGCTGATTACACGAGGGCAGTGCCCACTGAACCTACCTCCCCAAGAATAAGCTTGGGGAGGATACAGCATCTAAAGATCAGATTACCCATGGGAGGAATTACCATGAGGGAAAATTGATACTTGACACAAGATTCAACTGAACCCCTCAGGATTCGCCTCATCGCCTTTTCTTCGTCGTCGCATTTGAAGCAGGGGCAGAGTTCTGCTCGGTAACCATCTTTATAAGATTCACAAGGGATCGCAACCTGTCCCACACACTATAGCCATACAGAGTCTCCACAAGCAACTGCTGGAACTCAAATCCATGCTCTGAGACAGGATACTGCAAAAATGATAAGAAGCTGAATATCAGGGCCGCAAGAACCAAGTAAACCAAATCATATCAGACTATTTGTATCGAGGGGAAGTATACCTGGATAGGTTTCGGAATCACTGTTTTAATATATGGCCACAATCTATCTTCTACAACAGATTTCACAAGGCAGCAAGCTCGCAAGCCTTCTACACCAGCAAATCTCCCAAATCCACTGTCTTTAACACCACCGAATGGCAAAGACTGCAGCCAGAAACACTAGTAAGCATACTTGCATTGCCAGTGTAACACAAAATATAAAAAACACAATATAAGCATGATGTGACATTGTAACATAAAACACCGGCACTACAGGATTGCATGGGCCTATTAGCACTTGAGGAAACTTGCAAAAGATATAGCTTCTTATCAACAGCACCATGCTTAGATTTTACATATGACAGGCAGAGCATGAATTACACACTTACCTGACACATGTAACTTGAAGCAAAATCATTGATTGCTGCTACCCCACAGTGTATTTGGGATGCTATTCTGATGGCACGCTTCTGATTGCCAGAAAAAACAGCACAACCAAGACCATATTTTGAGTCGTTTGCAAGTTTGATAGCCTCTTCATCAGAATTGAATTTCATGATTGGTAGAATCGGTCCAAATGCCTGTTGAGCAGCAACTGACAATATTAAGATTAACAGTAGTATCACTTGTACTTAAGGAAATCAAAGATCAACTCCAGCTTACCTCTTCTTGCATAATTTTCATTGTGTGATCAACATTCACCAGGACAGTTGGAGGAAAAAATTGATCAACTGCATCTTCACCAAGATTGCCAAAGCTCCCTCTGACAGCAATCTCAGCACCTTTGTCTAGAGCATCATTAACAAGACCCTGAAGTTTCTCAGAGTGCTCCATCATACAGATTGCACCCATGTCATATCTGCCTGATAATGGGGGACCCTAGAAAAATAACAAAGGGGAAAACCATGAGTACCTTCACAAAAGTACAAGTGTCAACGAAACAATTTTAAAAATAATTTCATCGGTAACTAAAGATGTTGCCGATAGACCTATGGGTTCAGTGGCGGATCCAAAGACAAGTCACCAGGGGGGCTAAATAATCTCTACCACTAAAATTCATGCATACATACACTAAAAATAGTATAATACATGCTGTTTTTGATAAGTTTCTCCTTGCATTTCTGGGCGCCGCCCCAGGCTGCAGCCCCCCTAGCCCGGGGCCTGAATCCGCCCCTGTATGGGTTATCTACTGAAACTGTTTAGGGTCACCTCTTAAATTAAGATAAGCTTCAAAAGACAAATTTAATGTAAAACTTGAAAAACAAAACAATATAGAATATAAGAGGTTAGAAAGTGAAAAGTATACCCATAATCTCACGTGTTAATCCAAATATTTGCATTTGTTTGGAAAACATAGCAATAACAGATAGTAATACAGAAATGACAGCACAAGGTTGTGATCCTGTAAAGCAGTACGACGCTCAGAAGGTAAGGCAATAAATTGGCTGCAAAATATGGCTGTTACTTACAACACATATAGATTTGACTATCTTCACTACTTGCGAAACAAAGGCAGAGTAGATGTCGTTGTGAACATAAAATCTTTCAGCGCCAGCACAATTCTGCCCACTAGATTGCAGAGCAGCTCTAACAGCAACTTGAACAACCTTCAAACAGGAAAAGACAACAGATTAGGTCCAGTACACTGCTACGACTTGAAGAAAATATGATGTTCATGGCATAGGCAATATAAAATCCCTTACACTGGGTAAATCTACATCTTCACACACAATAAATGAATCTTTGCCACCAAGCTCAAGAGTTACAGGTATTAGAGTCTCTGATGCCCCTTTCATGATCTGTAATAACACATAAAACTGAATACTTTAGAACAGAGAAATGATAGAGCCATAGACAGGAATAACTTAACAGACATATCTTATTCTATTGTAATACTTGTACCTAAAATGCAAGAAAAGTATATGCTAGCAGACGTTTCTGGCAACATAATTCCTTTACAAAATAGATGCACACTGTGCTGCAGATATAATATCTAATATACATGTTTAGTCCTTAGGCCTACCACTTTGTGGCAATTGGTCATGGTCTATTTGGGCAGCCAAGGAGGACAACTATGAGCAATCAGTTGACTTAGCAAGCACAAAAAGGGCATGTTCATAGGTTAGACAGAATCCACCAAACCATATATTGAAAATGAAGAATATTAATCACATGAGCTTAAGCAAACAGTACTTCAGATGAGAGGTATACCATTTTTCCAACACCAGGGGATCCCACAAATATTATTTTGTCTACTGATGATACAAGAGCTTGGCCTGTTTCCGCATAACTAAAAACAAACCAAAAAAACAGAGTCCAGGTAAGCAATGTGCATCTGGCATGTAAACTAGGAATATAGAAAGCTGCATTCATACCCAGTTATTATGTGCACCAGATTCTCAGGTGCACGAACAGCTGAAAGAGCTGCTTGTATGATACGAAAATAAAAGCAGCCTGACCAACTCGCATATTCTGAGACCTATAAAGGTCATTTTACCAATCAGAATAATCTTGAATAATGTCTAATGTACATCAGAAATCAGATGAAACATATTTTAGAGGACACCATAATGTCTATGTACAGCAGAAAGGTGTATATATCATATAAATACATTTAACTTAGAAAAACAAGGAAAAAAAAGTTGATGACACAATTGTATGCAATATTGCCACACTACATTCTTCCTTGAACAACGCAGGAGAGCTGTGTGTCATTTCATTATGGAGAGGAAAATAACAGAGTGAGAGGCAATTCTATCAGCATTCAGTAGAAATGAAATGATCCATCCAATGAAAACTCCCTAGAGAATGTTCTGCGTTTCTTTGAGAAGCAAGGGTACTTTCTATGAGCCAACGTATGTAAGTACTCAATTTACTCCTTTCTAGAAAGCTATATTAGGTTAACTCAACAAAAGGATAATTAAAGATACATCAGTACATCACATAAATCATAGCCCTCAGCTTCAATGGCGGCACATAAAACAGGAGAATCAAGATTGCTGAATAACAAAATTTGATCTATGTGGCCACGATGTGTACATGGAAATGGATTGTTAAATAACAGATGAGACAATGTAATTTCAGGGATTTAGACTTCATAGTATTTATAATTAGAAGAAAAAAAACAATAGGCTCCAGAGGTAGGACCAAGCACCAGTCAACGAAGCAAGGTAATAGACTATTAACAAATAAACAATGTGCAAAGAATAAAAAACCTCATTCTGGTGCTATATAATGATGCTACCTTTATAACTGCTGCATTACCGGAGAATACTGCGGCCAGCATTGGATTAAAAACGTTATGGAAGGGATAATTCCAAGATACAATCGCACCAATCACTCCAAGAGGGTAAAACTCAACTTTTGCTCTCTTATGCAGCATTGATCTCCCAGTAGATCTGAGCAACAGAAAAAACAAGCACCCCAGCAATTTATTTAATCGGAGACACATAAAATGAAAAGAAACCACTACGTGTACTTTGTAAAAAAAGATCATGTTAATTAACAATACTACGGGCATCAAGAAAGGAACACAAAGTTTATTCCAGGCAAGGCCGCAAGAGTAAGAAGAAGCTACAGGGTACCAATAATTCTATATTTTATTATGTAGGCCCACTACATTAAGCAATAGACTTCCATTTTTCTTAAAGGGTTTAATTTCAAGTATCACCCACACAGGCAGTTATCCACCTATAACAGCAAGGATACTATTGGAATTACTCTTGTGTGTCTAGGTTCATAGCATTTACTTTAGTTAAATTTCAGCATGGAGTAATAGGAAGTAATAGGCTGATCAGTTGAGTGATTTTCTGTATTTATTCGGAGGCTATCACAGCCTGATTTGTAGATCATGTTGGTTATATATTAGAAGAGGAGAAAACCAGAAAAGGCTAAGTGTTTCCAGCCACCAAACCACTTGTGTACATGTGTGTTACTGTTCCTGTGACCTGTTGGAGGCTTTAGGCCTTTTCAGATATAAGGTCCCAAGTTACTTTTCCATCATTTAAGAATAGTTGTGAGGATGCTAACCTGTATTCAGGTTTCAACCACTTCTCACCCTCGTCCAAAAGCCAGGTAATCTTCTCACATGTGGTCATTATCTCACCTAGTGAGGCATCAACCATAGTCTTTCCAGTGTCCCGAGATGATACCCTGCACAGCATAAACAGAACTGAGCTCACTCTTCCAGGTGCCGGGACGTGTGAAGAAGTTTGACAAAAGTTGGGACCTTACTCGCATATGAGATCCTGATGTTCAAGTATATACTTGAGAAGGATTCGAAGAAACTGGCGCCTTTGCTTGAAGCTGCTTTTTGCCCATATCTTTTGAGCTTTCCTGGCTTGTGCAACATGTTCCTTGACCTGATTACCCAGATAATCAACCACAATCAGACACAAATAACAAAGTTTAACATACTGCAAGAACACTACATCTGTTCCTCGACTGTTCGCTGGTTAAATCAACAAGGGGTGCACCAACCCTCTAGATAGTAGATAGAGGCGGAAATGGCAATGCATGACTAGAAAGACCTTAACTAAAAAACAAGGCAGCGACATACCTCATCAGGAGTCAACGCAGGGAAGTACCCCAAGTATTTCATGGTCGCTGGTTCATAGCATTGGACCTTGTCAGTTTGAGCTGCTTTACCCTTTCTCGGTATCTGCATGCAGTAGTGGACAAAGTCAGAATGGATGATACACTGTGGCAATTGATAAGCGCAATGAGCTGAAAACAAATTGCCATCCCGAGGACAGCTATTGTCATGGCCACAACAAAGCATTTCAAACAAATATCAGTGATTCAGCATCAGCTGGAAGCAAATGACCGCTACACTTGCAGAGAAAGCCATGCCTAGCCTTTTCTGAAACCTATATGAGTGCAGATAAAATTCAAAGTTGTCGCAGGCAGGTGCATTCTCTTACAGTGCTGAAGCACTTTGAGGCTGGGATCTAAACCACATTAATCATGGGAGTTTAAACTACACCAATGAATTGTATGAGTTACTTGTTGAAAACAGATTAACGGCATGCAGCAGTACTAGTAGTAGAGCAGAATCACAGCGGCATGGATCATTGATTTGCTTCCGAGGCTACCTCAACTCAAATCAAGAGCAACGAGTGAGAGGGAGGGACTTACATAGATGAAGCTGTCCTCCTTGGTCAACACTGCGCCAAATCGGAAACACACGGAATCAATCAATAAACCCTCACAAAGCCCTGCCCAGCCTTATAGAATCCGAAAGCACAACAACAACACTAGTAGTAATGAGACGAAAACGGTAGGGGGGGGCAGGCCGTACCGTCGGAAGCGTCGACGTCGATGGATGGGACGGTTGGCGGGATGAGGAAGAGGAGCAGGCGGCAGAGCGCGTACGCGGCGGCGAGCACCAGCAGCGGCCACCAGAAGGCCATGGGCGGCGAGCCGGCGAGCGGCGACACCCGCCCCCTCTAGGGTTCGCGAAGACCGAGGAAGCGCGTGCGGTTGCTAGGGGCGGCGACGGCGAGATTGCATCTGATCGGAGAAGATGCCAACAAAAAATGAGGTATACTTTATTCGATTCGATTCCGTCGCGTCGCCGCCCGTTCCACCAAGGCCTTTCTTCCTGTTCCCCTACCTGTTCTTCATTTTCTACTACTTTCTATACATACATTTTTTTATTTAATTGCAACGAAAAAAGATGGAAGCGTATGCTATGCAAACTAGCCTCCTGTGCAAACTATGCAAACTCTAATCAAGACCACATAAATCTAATCCGATGGCTAAGATGTGGTGTTTATTTTAGCACTTAAACCCCCCTACTCATCCCATCCTAAAGATGGGGTTATTTTATCACTTAAACCCCCACACCGTACCCATCGGATTGGATTTATGTGGTCTTGATTAGAGTTTGCATAGTTTGCACAGGAGGCTATTTTGCATAGCATACGTTCCAAAAAAGATACCGTGAAGTTATAATTTGCAATTGTGTTATATTTTATCTCAAAAATGTTTATCTAATAATTAGACAAACTGACAAAGCTTCTCCGCGACAACTACAGTTGGATTGTTTGCCGCCTTGTTCAGATGCAGTTGAATTCGTCTCAATCCACATTTATTGAGTGGATTAGGATGGAGTTCAAAATAAATTCCAATCCACCACAATACATGTGAGATAAGGTGAATTCGAAAACATTCGGACAATTCCTGATTGTATATATCATTTTATCAATCAATTATAAGTGATTCTAAACTATAATTGATTTTAACTCTTTTTTTTAAGAGTTAAAGCATCTTAAGTTTGAATAAAAACTATAGAAAAAATTACAAAGATTTGTAACATTATTAAATAGGTATAGTATGAAATAAAAATAGTTAAAAAGTAATGATACTTATTTCATAACATGAATGCTGTTATTTTATTAGATTACACAATTTTGATCGACCTTTGAGATGTTTTGTGTTTCGTGAAAACTTGAAATGACGTATGATATGGGATGCAGGGAGTACTATATATGTAAAATAATTAACACATGTTTTTCCAAGCGTGCATGTGTACTGCTTTATTTATTTATTATTATGTATTTATTAAGCAAAGATTTGTGTACTGCTGGTCTATAAAACAATCGATATGTGGTCAAGTTTTTTTTTTTTTTTTGGTAGCCCTTTTCTGGGCCGTCTGTTTATTCTATTGAGGGATTCCTTCCTTCTATTGAGCCTTAGAATTGCGATCTGCGTCTTTAGGCTCAACAAGCCCAACAACCCAGCTAGAGCAATGCTCGGTTCAGCCCACTAGTAGGAAAGTAGTGCGTGGGCCGCATTTTTTATTAAGAAGATTATCTTATTTGCTTGTGGCAACTTAAACATTTGAAATCATAGTTATGTAGTTCCCAATTATCCGTTCCTGAATCTCAACTACTAATTTCGGATCAAATGGTTGACACGCAGCACCACTTTCGTTTCTGGCTTTCTAATAAATTTCAATTTATGGAAGGCTTCCATCCCCTAATCATAGAAGAGGATCCTTTCCGTGGAGTGATTCAGTCTTTTAGATACTTTCAAAGGTTTGGCTTCTGCAGTTATACAGAATGGAGATGCTACAAATGTTTGGATTGATGTTTGGAATAATGTCCTTCCATCTATACAAGGGCCTCATATTTTCTCCTTTGTCAAACATAAAGGATGGCTATGTCTAAGGTTGTACTCGGTAATTTATGAGTTCAACAGTTGTTTCATTTGCCACTCTCTGAAGAGGCTTATCAAGAACTTCAAGATTGTCTCACTCTTGTTGAAAGCCTAGACCTAAATGAGGAGCATGATATCTGGACTTATATTTGGGGATCTACAAGCTTTACACCTCAGAAAGCTTATAAATAGTTAAATGGCAGTAGACAGGTTCACCCTGGTTTTAATTGGCTATGCAAATCTTCTTGTCAAAATAAGAGAAAAATCTTTTTGGTGGCTCTGGTTGCACGGAAAACTCAATACCAGAGCCCATTTGAGAAAAAGCACATGCATTTGGAGGATTATTCTCGTGCCTTATGTTCTCACCAAGTACAGGGAACTTGGCAGCATCTCTTTCTTTCTTGCCCTCTAGCACAAGCTTGCTGGCTGTCTATTAGCATTATACTTCCTAATGATGATAACATCTTCACTCTGCTAGAGTTCTTGAGAGCCCGGTTACATGTTCCTTTTTTTATGGAAATCGTTATAACCACATTGTGGTTAATCCGGGAAGTCAGAAATGATGCAATCTTCAGACATATGGAGCCAACGGTTCAAAGTTTCAAAAGGATTTTCAGAAGGGAATTTGTCTAGGTTATCTTCAGAGCAAAAACATGTTATCAACCATATATTTCTCAATGGATAGAAGTCCATGTGTAATTTGTCTCATTTTCTTCGTAAGTTTTTTTAACAGTTCAGTTTTAATGAAAACACAGTAGGGGAGCACCTCACACACACACCACCCCTCCTGTTTCACTAAAAAAAAATCAATTTTTGATTTAGGTAGAAAGATGTAAAAGTGAAATAAAGTAGCAGTAAGTCACATTTCCGGATAAACCATCATTTTCAGAGAATATTGCTGGTGTCTTCCTCTGATTGCATTTGTTCCTGCAGTGCATGAGCAAATGGCCGGCACACATTTCTATTTCTCCAATCATTTGCCTACCCTACTCCAAGCATCGCGATCCTGCGTACGCCGTCCAATCATTCGGGAATTAATGCCTCATAAACTTTTTTTGACTTAACTCATCACCGCAATTATGTGTCTTTGATCCCTACAACTAATAGCTAGCTAACAAAATTTAAACCTATTTGGATCCTCACGTAGTACGTAACAAGCTCCACATCTGTTGTAAAAAAAAAGCTCCACTAACATCTTGCCTCTACAACTAATAGCTACTGTAGCTAACAATTACTGGCGGCTGATTTCTTCTGACTACTACAGATAATATAGTTAGCTGGCTGTATCGAAACAGAATAATAGAAAGCGACGGATGCATAGCCTCGAGACATAGCAGTTGACGGATAACTGGACAAAACACCAACGTCGGTCGCCATGATGCATATACATGCTGTGTCTATCATCGCGTCAAAACAAACAATAATGGAGTGGCTTGTATTTACGCACGTACGACGACGTCCTAATAGCATTTTCGTCCCATAGTAACATGAACAACAAGAGATGGAATTGTTATGCATGGCTTATATATATTGTTATTATTAACCTGGATACATGATGCTAATAGTAATAGTTAAACACCACAACTCATCTCCACATACACATACTCAGCTGTGATAGCAGTAGCAGACAAATTTAATTAATACACCAGCTAGTAATTGATAACAGTAAAAATTACCATGCAAGGGATGGATCGGAGGATGAGACATGATGCATGAGGTCAAGCTGCAGATTACTATGCCATGCATGTGGATGTAGATGCGATGAGGGGATCGATACAGGATACTACTATAGATCGATCAGATAGATAGATGGTTGATGCAACTCCGAAATCAAATGGAACGGGCGGCCGGCGGCGGGGCAAACGAACAAGAAATCAAGCACGACGCCATGCGCGTGCCTGCCTAGGACGGCAGCTGCTCCATGGCGACCTCCTCCATCTTCTGGTGCGCCCGGGCCTCAATCTCGCAGCAGAGGCAGGGCCGGCTGAGCACGGCGCCGTGTGCGTGCGCGTGCGCGTGTCCCAGCTCGGCTACACCCACCCCGCCTGCGGCGTGCGCGTCGGCGGCGACAGGCTTGCGCGCGATGATGACGGAGTTGATCACCTCCCCCTCCGGGTGGTGCACGGCGAGCACGTCGAAGCCGCCGCGCCGGATCTCCTCGGGGTCCACCACGGGGTACAGGAAGCCGCGCGCGCCGTGCGCGCTCCGCACCACCAGGGCGGCGCCGGGGGCCATGTGCCTCCCGAGGTGCTCCACCACGCGGGCCTTCTCCTCGGCGGCCATGCCCACCAGCGCCGCCAGGAACACCACGTCGTACGACGCCATCTCCCGGGTCACGTCCGCCACGTCGGAGGTGCGGAACGCCATGCGCGCCTGGAGCGCGCCGTCGCCGCGGACCAGGCGACGCGCGCGCTCGTTGGCCTCCCCGCAGATGTCGTAGTTGTCGAACGAGGCGCCCGGGAGGTGGCGCGCCGCCAGCACCAGGGAGCTCAGCGGGAGCGGGCCGGAGCCGACGAAGGCGACGCGGGACGGCGCCGGGCCTGGCACGTGACGTGCCAGCAGGCCGTGCTCCAGCTGGCTCAGCAGGATGTAGTTGTTGAAGTAGGGGAACACCGACAGGTGCTCCAGCGGGTTGTCGAAGGAGGCCAACAGGTCGGAGTAGTGCGCCTCCAGCAGGCCCTCCGCGTCGGCGCAGAGGCGGATCAGGCGCCCCCGCATCTCCTGCAGCTCCGGGCCCAGGAGCTCCACGTCCACGGTGCTGCGAGGGATGCACGCCGTCACCAGCTCGGTGAAGAGCTCGTTCACCTCCGGCGACGGGCTCAGGG
Organism: Themeda triandra; assembly: GCA_018135685.1. Lineage (NCBI taxonomy): Eukaryota > Viridiplantae > Streptophyta > Magnoliopsida > Poales > Poaceae > Themeda > Themeda triandra. The sequence goes on along the minus strand of JAENPR010000051.1, from coordinate 915,204 downwards.
ACGGCAGCTTCCCGATGGCGGCGGCCAGGCCGGAGATCTTTTGCACCAGCGCCGCCTCGGCCTCCTTGTTGACGACTTCTTCTTGGACGACCTTCGTCCCCTCCTCTCCCAGCTGCTGCTCCTCCTCCTCCTTGCCCATGACGACCATGACTGTGGAGTGAGTGTGGAGGCGTTCCAGGGGTTTGATTCGATTTGGAGACTGGAGTGGGCGAGCTGAGGCAGCATATATAGATGGCAGGCTAGGCCAGGCCAGGCCATCAGGCGTGTGGAGGTGGGCATGCATGGAGCCCAAGTGGCAGCGGGTGGGACCCGGCATGGGACCCAAATGGCAGCGAGCGGGGTGATTCGTGCCCAGGCACGAGAGCATCGGCCCAAGTGGCAGTGAGCGGTGGTTGCGCTGCTGGTCCTGGGACTCGGCCGGTCTGCAGGCTTGGCTTCTTCGTCTCCGACTTCCTTGGACGATCATCATCCATCGGCGGCGACCGGCGTCATTTCTCTCTAGCTAGCTGGTGCCCCTGCTCCGGTCACCTTGGACTTGGATAGCGGACATCTTCTCAACCGTTGCATGGTCTTATTCAACCTATACCTATCCGGCAACGGATCCTATGCAAACTGGATCCCGCAAACTCAGAAACTAACGATCCTGACTGGGCGGGATGTTAATCCAAGGGGCGAAGAGATTGGGTAATTTTACACTTAACCGCCCGCTCTTAATCACACTTTTACAAATCCCTCCTTCCACCTCTCTCATGCGCCCTCTTAGATCAACATCCCGCATGGCCCGCATCATTAGTTCTGAGTTTGACGGGATCTTAGTTTGCATAGGATCCGTTGCCTACCTATCCAGCTAATAATTCGAGCTAAAATTAATACTTGAGCTAATAATTCATATTTTTGGGCTAGCCCCGCCACCCCTTCCTCGCAAGCGCCATATATAGTGGCATGAAAGAGCAGTGACGATCTATGAGTAGGAGGAGAGACGGTGTTAGTGAAGATGAGTATAACATGGGATTTGGCTATGTGATAAGGGAAGGAGATGAGGGTCGTATGCAAAGATAAGGGAGGATAATAGAGAGAGGCCAATCAACTCACCACCTATTAGTTAATGGATATTGAAATAATAGACCATAAATAATAGTTGGCTAGCTAATTTTACTTGCTAGAAATTAAATTGTTAGCCAGCTAACTATTACTAGTTAAGGGCACTCCCAATCAAAAAAAACTAGATTTTTATGTTGTTAATTAGTTTGCCAACTAAGCAAAATGATGATGTTGAACTGTAATTGGAAAAATGAAATGGAAATGGTTCTATAGACAAAAAGCCATGTCTAGACGAGAACCAAGATATGGTAGGTACTTTCTTCGTTCTAAATTATAAATCGCTTTGATTTTTTTTATACATCTATTTTTCTTTGTATCTAGACATAAAAACAAAAAAATTAAAGCGGTTAATAATATGGAACATAGAAAGTAGATGGTAGGAGAGAGGCCGGACGTGATTGAATCTTTTTTGTTAATAAACCATCTAGTGCGTGAGAATATGGGTTATATATGTAGTGTCTACATGATTTGACAATTATAGAAACTATCTCATAGTCGCTATGTTGCGACTACCCTAATGAATCTAAACAGGCACTTCTATAGTCGCTATGTTGCGACTACCCTAATGAATCTAAACAGGCACTTCTATTAGGTGGGTCGGTCTGCAGTCTTGGCTTTTTCGTCTCCGACTCGCTGACCGACCTTCCTTAATTGGACGATCATGATCCATCTGCGGCGGCTGGCGTCATTTTCTAGCTAGCTATTCTGCTGCTCCAGTCGACCATACCTGTCAACAGCCCAGTCCATCGGATCATATATATACACACATAGTATGATAGATGACAAGATCAGATACGCATGGGTGTATATAATATATATAGGAATTCCCATTCCTCAGACCTACCGGTCCTTGATTTTTTAGTTTCACAATATGTATATAGATAGATATATAGATGCACCGACGATATGCAAAGGACCTTAGCCTCCCAGAATTAAAATCATGGACAATTGGGGACAAATGGTGCACGTGCGCATGAACCAGTGTACCTACTCACTTTGTACCCTAGCGTGTGTTTTTGGAGATCAAACCATTCACCCATTTTTCATTACGAGACCCTAATAAAAAATGTTATTTTAATTTCTCAGGAATCAAATAATTTCAGCTTTGACCAAATATATAAAGAGATCATTAATATTTATGGTGTGGAATGAGTATCATTACATTAATCAAGTAATAAATATAATAAACTTATTTAGAGAGACAAATGTACTTATTTTTTAAAAGAAATCTAGTCTAACTCAAAAGTTTGACGATCCACACAGAACTCAAAATGTAGTTATTTTGTTTGGAATAGAGATAGTATTTTACCTCACGTCACAACCGGATTCGGCTTCTTTTTGCTAGAGGCACTCGACAAAGCCCATATTGCTATATATGCTAGCTGTAGTTGTAGAATTTGAAGAATATATAGCGGTGATTACATATACTAGCTTGCACAATCCAAGGCCAAAGGCATTTATATATATACGCCTTAAAAACGACATATAATATCTTTAAGTATCATACATATACATCCATTATGATGATACCCACACGGTCAGAAGCAACTATCGTAGCTAACAGTAAGGAGACAGGAGAGTAACCACGGCTCTTTGGAGAATTCGGAGACATTAGCCCCATCTTTTTTAACATTGTTCTAAATCTGACCTTGATGGTGGACGTCTTCTCTACATTGCAATTTAGGTCTTGATTGGACCCACCTAACTAATGTTGTAGCTACTCATTTTTTTATATTGTTCTAAATCTGATCTTGACAGTAGATGTCCTCTCTACCATTGCAGTTAGGTCTTGATTGGAGCCACCTAACTAATAGTTAGCTACTAAATTAGCTAGGAGATATCTAAATGGGCTTAGCTAATAAACATTAACTTTTAGTTGGATACCCAATTAGCGGTTTTTTCATGTAGTTGCTTTAACAGGCTAATGTCAAGGGCCTCCGTGCCCAAGGTCGCCGGACCTCGACTACGCAACTCGTAGCTCCGGTCCGTGGTAGCCGGCAGGGTTATACCCCCACGCCGTGTCCTCGCTGCCGGGTTATACCCCCTGGCCGGCGGCTTGAGAGTTTGTGAGGGAGAGAGAAGATAGGCAACTGATTCTCGATTGATTTCTCCAACGTGCGGTTACAAACTTATATGGCCAAGGGCCCAAATAAAGGAAGTAACAATCTCCATAATCTAAGGAGCTAATAACAGAAAGCTATCCTATTTTCTCTCCTAGCCACTAGCAGCGCCTGAGCCTTGCGCCTCCTCCTGCATGGCTGTTGCACGTTCCAGGGCACGGCGCACGTCACGGGCACGACGCCGTCTAACATACGTGCGCCCGACCATGACATCCCCCCCTCCGTCGAGAGTCGCTCGTCCTCGAGCTGGAAGGAGGGAAACCTGGTGCGGAATGTGTCGTGTCCTCCCATGTCGACGACGCGGCAGCAGTCCTTCCACTTGATGAGCACTGTGGACGCCCGGGCGGCGATAGCGCACCGCGCGTTCGCTCCGGCTCGATGGCGCCATGGCGAAGGGGCGGAAGCGGAGGCACGATAGCGGGCGGGGTGCCGTGGAACTTCTTCGGGGAGGCCAACATGGAATACATCGTGGATGCGGGCACCTGCGGAAGAGCAAGACGAACAGCGACCTCGTTGATGAGCTTGACGACGCGGTACGGCCCGACGAAGCGAGGCTTGAGCTTGCCCCCGTAGCTTGAGGCAATGAGGACGCCGTGCGTTGGCGGAGACGCAGAAGCGCCCAATCACCGACCCGGTAGGTCACTGGACGGTGGTGTCGGTCATAGTGCAACTTCGCACGGCCCGGGCCTGCTCCGGGCGATAGCGGACGTCGGCCAGGAACTCTTCGCGTTCCGCCATGGTTTTGGCGACCGCGTGCACCCCGGTGTCGCTGGTTCATATGATCTGATCGTTGGCGGGTCGCGTCCGTACACCACACGGAAAGGAGTGTCGCGCGGGGGAGGACGAAACGCCGTGTTGAAGAGATACTCCGCCCATGGGAGCCACGACCCATTGGCGAGGTCGATCCCGGTCAAGCATCGCAAGTACATGACGATGACGCGGTTGGCCGACTCGGACTGCCCATCGGACTGAGGGTGAAATGCCGTCGTCATGTGGAGCTTGGTGCCCAACAAGCGCATGAGCTCCCGCCAGAAGGAGGACGTGAAGACCGTGTCCCGATCCGAGACAATGGACTGAGGGACGCCATGTAGACGAACAATGTCGGTGAAGAATGCTTGGGCGACGGATTCAGCCGAGTACGGTGCGCCAATGGAATGAAATGGCAGTACTTGCTGAACCGATCCACCACGGTGAGGATCACTGACTTGCCGCGGACGCGGGGAAGAGCCTCCACAAAATCAAGGGCGATGTCGGTCCGAGACACCCCGTGGCACCGGCGAGAGGGAGAAGAAGACCGGCCGGCCGGAGGTGCTCGGACTTATACTGCGACACACCGTGCATACGCGGACCATGTCTTGGACGCGCTGCTTCATGTTGGGGAAATGGAAATCACGCCGTAGACGATGCGGGTGCGTTGAACGCCCTCATGGCCGTCCTGGTGGATTGCCTCCATGATTTCCTGGAGCAGTGGCGAGGTGGGCGGGATGTACAGCTGCCGTCGAAATGGACCATGCCGTCCACGAGCGTCCAAGGCGCCCGGCGGGTCCCCGCCGTAATCCCATCCCGGAGGGCGACGAGGGCGGGGTCGGCGAGCCGTGCTTGGCGCGGAGACGGTCGAGGAAGTCGAAACGGGGAGCCGATAGTGCGAGCAGCACCCCGTCCTCCGTGTCGCGCTGGACAGCGCATCCGCCACGGTGTTTGCCGCGCCCGGCTTGTATTCGATGCAAGTCGAACCCAAGGAGCTTGCCGACCCAATGGTGTTGCGGGATGGTGGCGAGGCGCTGATCCAGCAGGTACTTGAGAGAGTAATGATCCGTCTTGACGCTGAAACGGCGACCCCAGAGGTACGGGCGCCAGTGCCGCACCGCCTGGACCAAGCCGATGAGCTCACGCTCGTATGCCGCCAGAGCGCGATGTCGTGGTGCCACGGGCCTGCTGAAGAAGGCGAGTGGGTGCCCGTCCTGGATGAGCACCGCCCCGAAGCCATGAGATGACGCGTCGCACTCAACCACAAACGGCCTGGTGAAGTCGGGCATGGCCGGGACCGGGCCGTGGTCACGGCCATCTTGAGATCGTCGAACGCCTTGGCGGCCTCCGGGCTCCACGAGAAACCCTCCTTCTTGAGCGGGCCGGTGAGGGGTGCCGCCAAGGTGCCGTAGTCTTTGGATGAACTTGCGGTAGTAGCCCGTCAAGCCGAGGAAGCCCCGTACCGCCCGCGCCGAGCGAGGCACCGGCCGCCGTGGATGGCTTGGACCTTGGCCGAGTCCATGGCCACACCCGCCGCTGAGATAGTGTGGCCGAGGTAGGCGGCCGAGGAAACCCCGAACGCACACTTTGAGCGCTTGACGAAGAGGGCATGGCGGCGGAGCTCGGTGAGGACCGCGCGGAGGTGTCGAAGATGGTCCGCCCATGACTTGCTGTAGATTAATATGTCGTCAAAGAAAACGAGTACAAAGCGACGAAGGAAGGAGCGAAGTACATCGTTCATGAGGGCCTGGAATGTTGCCGGAGCGTTGCACAGCCCAAACGGCATCACCAAGAACTCGTAGAGGCCGTCGTGGGTGCGGAACGCGGTCTTGTGGACGTCCTCCGGCCTCATGCGCACTTGATGGTACCCGGAGCGTAAGTCGAGCTTGGTGAAGAACCGGGCACCATGGAGCTCATCCAGCAGCTCGTCGACGACCGGGATGGGGTACGCGTCCTTCACTGTGATGGCGTTCAGCTCGCGGTAGTCGACGCAGAAGCGCCATGAGCCGTCCGGCTTCTTGACGAGGAGGACCGGCGATGAGAACGCGGAGTCGCCGCGCCCGACGATGCCTTGGCCGATCATGTCGGCGCATTGCTTCTCCAACTCATCCTTGTGGGCGGCCGGGTAGCGGTACGGGGCGGACGCCACCGGTCTTTGCGTCGGGCTTGAGGATGATGCGGTGTGTGCGGCCCCGCTCCGGGGTAGGCCACATGGCGTGGCGAAGACGTCGTGGAAGCCGTCCCAGGAGCGCGTCGAGGAGGGGTTCGGTGGCCTCCGCGGCGTGGAGGCGAGCCGGAGCTTTGGGGCCGACGCCGTGCCGCGGACGGACCGGCCCTCGTGCCGGAACGCCATGGTGCTCGCCGTGATGTTCCACACGATGTCCCCTGGCGCGCCATCCAATTGGTGCCCAATACCACGTCATATCCCGCAAGGGGCATGAGGAACAGATCAACCGGAAAAGTAAGGCCGTCGATGATCACCGGCGCTTGGCGAGCACCCCGGACAGGGAGACGCGCCCTCCGTTTGCCACGGTCGCCGTCGCCGTGGGCGCGGTTCGATGGGAAGCCCGGCGCGACGCGCGGCGTCCTCCCCGATGAAACCGTGTGTGGGAGCCGGTGTCGATGAGCGCGATGAAGTCGGCCGCGCCCACATGGACCGGAGCTGGATCGTGTTGTTGACGAACGCCCGCGACCGCGTGCAAGGAAAACACCGGGGCTTCCTCGTCCCCGCCTTCTTCGACCCGTCCACGCCGTCGATGTAGAAGATGCGACGACGTACGCGGTTGTGGCCCCCGGAATACGGCTCGTTGCGGTTGTAGCGAGGCCGAGTCGACGTCGTTCCGCTTGCTCCTCGGTGGTCGCGCTTTGTCGGGCCGGCGGGCGCCCGGGCGGAGGGGCCGGAAGCGCCGCGAGTGGCCGGGCGGGGCGGGCGGCGCCCGGGTGGGTGCGGCCGCCGGACGGGGCGCCGGAGCAGGAAGCAACGCGCGCGACGCGGTTCGGGGCGGCGCCTGGTGGAGCCGATCCAACTCCATCAATTCGACCTGGCGCGCGAGACTCATCGCGGCGGTGAGGGTTTCTGGGTGATGAAGACGTACGGCGTGGCTCAGCGGCGGCAGCAGCCCGCCGGTGTAGAGCCGAACCCGTTGGGACTCCTCCGGGCGCCCGGCACGTGGGAGCGGGGCTTGGAAGCGCGTGGAGTACTCCTCCACGGTGCCCGTGCGGCGGCACTCCGAGAGCTCGAACATTGGCGCGGATCGGAGGGGTGGCCCGGCGGAGGTTCGAAGATCTTTGAAGCTCCCCCACGACGGCGTGCCCTTATCATCTTGGAGTTGCATGAACCACCGTTGCGCGGCATCGTCCGAGGTGATAGGACGCGATCGGGACGCGCTCCTCGGCCATAGTGCGATGTTGGCGGAAGTAAGCGTCGCACTTGTTGAGGAAAAGAAGCGGATCGGTGGTGCCATCATAGCGGGGAAAATCCCACTTCTTGGGACGCGGTGGAACTCCTCGTCACGCGGCGCGTAGGTGCGTTGCTCGCCCCTTCGCCACCGGAGGACGACGGCTTGTCCTTCATGGCCGCCATGTCATCCTTCGGCGTCTTCATCTCGGAGTTCATCGTCTTGAGCATATCCATGACCTCGGCCAATGTTGGCTCGGACATGGTGGATGGGTTGGAGGTGGAAGGTGGCGGAGGCGGTGGGTTAGGGTTTGGGGCGGCGGTGGGCGTGGTGGGTCGATCGGATCGAGTGGGAGAGGAACGACGAGACCCGGATGCCGATACCAAGTTGTCAAGGGCCTCCGTGCCCAAGGTCGCCGGACCTCGACTACGCAACTCGTAGCTCCGGTCCGTGGTAGCCGGGGGTTATACCCCCACGCCGTGTCCTCGCTGGGGGTTATACCCCCGGCCGGCGGCTTGAGAGTTTGTGAGGGAGAGAGAAGATAGGCAACGATTCTCGATTGATTTCTCCAACGTGCGGTTACAAACTTATATGGCCAAGGGCCCAAATAAAGGAAGTAACAATCTCCATAATCTAAGGAGCTAATAACAGAAAGCTATCCTATTTTCTCTCCTAGCCACTAGCAGCGCCTGAGCCTTGCGCCTCCTCCTGCATGGCTGTTGCACGTTCCAGGGCACGGCGCACGTCACGGGCACGACGCCGTCTAACATACGTGCGCCCGACCATGACAGCTAACAACAATTGATAGTTCAAAAAAAATGTTTTTCTTATGGTATCCCACCTTGTCCACCCTATTAGCTTAGAGTTCGATCAGCCACTTGCACCATTGCTGGGCCCGTTCCTCGCAAGCTGTAGTTGAATGGTTTGAATAGAAGAGCAGCAATGACCTAGTATGAGGAGGAGAGACGATGTCAACGAATGCGAGTGAGCACAATGTTGGATTTGGCTATGTTAGAAGGGGGAAGTGAGGGTCAGAATGTCATATGCATATAAAAGAGACTAGTAATATAGTTTTTCGTGATCATACCCCAAAAGCACATTTTTCATTAAGCAGAAGTAGAGTTTTAAGGTTACACAGGACTTGATACCAACTCAATCTGCAAACACAGACGATGACATACAAACGAAAAACAAGAATACACGAGGGGGGAGGGAGGAGGTCACCGCCCACCTCAACTCCTTACCTAACTCAGCCTACTACATGAAGATAACAACACACTGATAGTCCATAGTTTAGGTAGACTATGATACATGCACCCAAGAAAGATCAACTGACCTATGGTCAAAGTATCTAAAAGAGAAGAAAGTGTGATAACAATGGCAAATTAAGCATCCGCTAGAGAAGATACATGACGGCCAAGTATCCACCAGAATCATAGCAAGGCGGCAGAACATCCGTCAAAGACGACCTGAAGCGGCATCCACAAGGACTGGCCCATCACACACTTAGCAGCAAAGCTTCTGCTAGAGTGAGGAGACCGACAATGATGACAAAACACCCGTCAACAACAAATCTTCTGCCAAATTAAGTGAGGAGACCGGGGCGACAATGACGACAAATCATCCACCAAGAAACAACGATGACAAAGGATCGGTCAAGAAGAGCACGAGTGGCCAATCATCCGCTACGAAGAACCAAAATGATGACGACAACACTGGACATGGTGGACAAACCAAATTGAAGAGCAAGTTGAGGCGTACACATGCACAACATATAGACAACCAAAATGAACATCAAGTTGAGGCATACATAGGCACACACACAGAGACACTTCGGCAAGAGGAATGACATGGCATACGTGTGCCTTCGAAAAGGTAATGACATTCGCAAATGCCATCAATGTTGGAAGAAGTGGAGGACTTCCGTCCAAGAACCTGTTCCATCGCTCGCGACGAGTAGTAACTACGACGGCGACTCCAAGAAGAATATGACGCAGCACGAAGGGGGGATTGACAAATACCACTTGAACTTAACAAATGTTACTCTATTCACGGCATTAATTGGCATGTAAGAGATGAGGAAAAAACTAATAGTAACAAATAGAACACGTAATTAATTTCTAGCGACATAGAAGGTATAGGGAATGAGTATAGATTCATTCTACTGCTGAGTGCTGTGCGCATGCATGTTGCGTGTGCATTTTCTTCTTTATTATTAATTAATTCATAGAAGTTCGTTCGTACGTATGATGGCTCATTTCATGCCATTCATGCCCTGCGGGGGAATATCTCGCGTTCACACACACACGTATAGGCGTGCTTGCCTCACCTTGTGACCTCACATATATAATAAATAAAGGATATAGTATCTTTCATGGCAGTACGTACCTTCAATGATTATTACCATGAGTCGTACAATTTTTTTTTTGAAAGCACCATGAGTCGTACAAATTGATTCCACAAACTCTTACGCTAGGCGATAATAATTGGATAAGTTTATTTTCCCGAAAATATCTTTTAAAATTAAAACAAACTCACTTTCAGATACATCTAGATTCTACCTTTATAGCCAACCATCATTATATAGCCAAAAATCCTTCATATATGTTACACACACAAGTCTTTACTTAAAAGGGTCAAAATAAACATAAAGATGGTGCATAAGTGTGATTTCGAAAAAAAAAATAAACTTTAAGATCTGAAACAACGAATTTTAGTGGTTGTAAACAGGTGTTGACAGATTGTACCACGAGTTATGAGATTTACGTATCAACATCTTAATTTTCAGCCACGAATTAAACATATGCACCAAATTGCCTCTTTTTTCCAGAGTTGTTGAATATGCTTATCTAGTTGTGTCACATGACACGGGGGCACATGTGGTATATGTGGTACAGACAGGCAACCAATGAAAAGTCCATAAGACTATTCTCTTTAACATGCCCATCTAGCTATACTATTATACTAGACGTATATATGTTGTGGGCAAGGTGGAGCTATATAGAGCAAATCTAAACGGGATGTGCTTCCCTTATGAGTGGAAGGATTTATGATATGAGGGCACAAATATGGTGAAAATTTGGCTCTAATCATTTGTTTTTGCTTGGCTGCGACTGCACCCTCTTGTTTGAACATAGCTCAACACCCATGGTTGTGGTGTAGATACAATGTTGTCTAGTATAATTTAGCTAGATAGACACATCGAACAACATTGCTCCAAAAGGGAGCAACACACGCAACTATTGGAGCCATCCTGAATGATAAATATATACCATAAGATGTAGATAGAGCCTATACGACTTTTCATCTTCTATATCACACATGGCCTTGCGTCATGTGACACATAGGTAGATGAGCATATTCGACAACTCTAAAACAAGAGGCAATTTGGTGTATGTTTGATTCCGCTGAAAAAAAACAAGATATTGTTGATATATGAATCTCATATATACAACTATTTAAATTATTCGTGGTACTATCTGTCAACATCCATTTACAATCACTAAAATATGGAGTTATGGACCTCATTGTCTGTGACTATCACCACCCCACATGTAAGACATAATGTTAAGTAGAAAAAAAAATGTCATGAGCATGTATAAAAGAAGAGCGCATGAGCATGCCAAAGCCTTTTGTCGGGCAAGAATGCTGGGAGCGAGCTTCACCTATGTGTCCATGGTGTCGTCATTCATTTGAGGACCCTATACCTTAATTTGTTAGCTAGGGTTATAGTGGCAAACATGCATATATCTTACAAGCACACACTCTGGCACATTTTTTCTATAGTGCTCCTTACTGTCGAGGTGTCGTTAACTCGTTATAGCTGGTGAACAGCTCTCTCTCTCTCTCTCTCTCACACACACACACACACACACACACACACACACACACACACACACACACACACACATTTTTTCCTGCACTTCTTTTTATGGCTCTCATTCTCCAGGAAAATGCTAACTATTTTTGTGAAAACAGGCGATACTAGTGGCCACAGGAAAATGCTAGAGTGGTACACCATGTTGCTCAAAAGAGGTTTTCTCTCAGATTTATTATTCTACATACAAGAGGGCGGGGAGGAGGACACAGCACGTAGCAAAGATTATTAGTATATGCGCATGGCAGAAAGATATATTATTCTGTTCGATCAGTGCCTATGGCAATATCACTACAGGATTATGGTGACATATTATCACTACAGGATTATGACGACATGGCAGGAATCTCTTGTTACCGACAAGATTAGTAAAGTTGTTCAGGTTCCTCGAGGTATCCAATCTGAGGCCCAGCTAAACCACAGCCCTACATACTACATTTTAAAAAGAGTGATCATCACTGATATAGCGTAGTACTACACTACTACCTCCATCTCCATCTCAGAAAAGATGTAATTCTAGGTTTGGTCAGAGTTAAACCGATTTAAGTTTTACTAAGTTTATGAAAATGTATCAATATTTAAGACTCTAAATAAGTACATCTTCTTATACAAATTTATTTTAGTTAAATTTAAATTTTAAAATAGTTTGACCGAGCACTATTTTCAAATTACTTTTTTCTTTTAGACCGAGGGAGTGCACCACAACAATGTGTGTTACAAGTTACTTTCTCATGCCATACAAGTTTGTCCTAATTAATAAGTTATATATTGACAATTATTGATATATCATATAAAATTATGTAAAAGGTCCACAACCTATGCATTGTTAGAAGGGCTCCTCCGATCCCTTGTTAGAAACACTTTCATAATATATATAACTCTTTCTATTTAGGTAGTATATTTTGTTTTTCCATTCTCTAAAGAAAGGTAGTATAGTTTGATAGATACAGGGGCGAAAGCCCCTACAGTTCCGTCAAAAAAAAAAGATTTTTTTCTTCATTTTTCTCATGAGGGAATATATTCATGCATCTCTGCAACTTCATGGCTGCATCAACAGCTATGGTGATACTTGCCACATGAAAAAGGTTCGGGTGCCGCAGGTATACATTCACAGTGATAAGACAGCGAACCTATATACGTATTAGTTGATTGACATTACATTCAGATCCAATGCTACTCAACATGCAGCTGTAATTGTGAAACTGCAAGGAATTTTGACATCGGGATGCCTTTACCTCTTTATCTAGTCCCTGAACTGTGATCAATTGGTCCGAGTGTCCAAATTTCATGACATGCTGAGAGAACAACAGAGACACCACCAAGAAAAAAAATGATAGAGCTAAATGATAGAGCTAGCAACAGCAACTTGTCAAAGCGTTTCAGTTTCAGGGTTCAGGCAATAGCCAATAATACAGCACCAGGGAAGGCAACCTGCAATTACTGCACTGCTCTGAATAACCAAATAGAACAAGTACTCCCACATCACAAATAGGAAACCATGCCAGATCAGTTACTGTGCTTTTTCCTTGGCAGGGATTGTCCTAACCAAATCCACTGAAAAAATGCGACGACTCGACGCAAGATCAATGGGTCCCTGTGTTCCTGTACCTTGGTTGGAGCTTTCTGAATTAGCAGCATCTATCATACACAGTGCTGCTATGCTGCTGTCGTCTCCAGTTGCTTTCTCAGCTCGCTTTTGCTTGCTGCTGCTGCGGCTTCCTCTCCTTTAGCTTGTCACTGTAGTGCGATGAGAGCTATCGAAAATGCAAGTGGATCATTGCCATGCATGTTCATACTGGCCGGCCCTTGGGAGTCATTGGAAGACGGACACCAAAAGAGCTGAAGCAAATGTGAAAAGGTCTAGGTGAACGTGGGTGCCATTCCAGCCAGCTTCTTGACCTCCTGTACACAACCAAAGAAAAAAGAGTGTGGAATGCAGAAATGGGGCAACCAACCAACCAGGCATATATGCATGAGAGTCAGACTTGTCGCAGCCGTTGGCTCTGGCTCGTAGATGAATAGCTCTCATCTCAGCATCCCTAGCTCTCATCTCAGAATCCCTGTCCAACAGGCGGCAGCATCTCGAATGGGACTTTTCGATGAAAAGTCGCAGACACGCTTGCACGCGCAGATAGCTATTCCCTATCGATCGATCGCCAGATGATAAAACTTTCGGCGATAAATGGGACGCATCGACAGCAAAACCTCAGATGTAGTCTTTGTAGCATGGATGGAATTGACTGTAGGATGTATATATTCTTGGGGCATAGTATAAGTTTTGATGTACGTTTCTTTGTATACGTTTCTTTTCAAACGGCTTTGCATTTTGATTTTGATGTGGTACTCAAACAACCTTGAGCCGTTCATTTAACTTGATCGGGTCCTCTTAATGAAAAAACTTGCCAAGGCATGTTCACAAAATAAATAAATAAATAAATAAATAAATAAATAATAGACCAAATGACTATGATAGAGAAAGTCTGGTAGAGCTTCAACGATCCAAGAAAGAGAAAAACCAGAGCTGAAATCCCTTAAGAAGCTCGGCCTACCAAAGAGGACATACATAAAGTAAAGAAAGATAAGGCAACCACGACATGGAACTCGAATTATTGTTACCATGGGTCCGGTATATATCCTGATAGAAATGCATGGATCTCTCTCACTCGCCAAACGTGTTGTTGCGTGTGTGGAGAAAAAAACCCAGGGGCTTGTGGCGGGCACGAGTCTTCCACGATCACACAAGCTACAGGATGGGGACGCATGCGCGGAATTCAGATCAGAACATTATATATATGTGTGTGTTTGTTTGGCTTCTCAGCTCTCGTGGAGCTAGAGATGGAGAATTTTTCGTCGATCCGGTCGTGTGGCTGTGCAAGGTCTCCAAATGCATGCGTGCTGGAATCGGTTCCTCGAAAATGACCTGCATTGCCTACCATTGCGAGAATATAATATATGGTTCATGGGAAGGTTTTTATTCTGAATGCCGGAACCAGTAATGTCGTCTCTGTGGTGCTTATCAAGATATATACAGCAGACAGCAGCGCTGTGATGCCGATTATTTCCATCGACATCCCTTTCTTTCTTTCTTTCTTTTTCTTTTTGTTTACCTAGACCACATCATTGGTATCAAGCCATTCTCACGAATGAGTGCTAGTTTATTTAAATTGTCCTAGTCTTGATTGCCAGGCCAATTTTCAGTCTCAAGCCCTGATGATAGGTTTCTCCATTGCAATTCTGCAAAGATGATGAGATTCCCATGACTGAACATTGTTAGCTCCGCATTAGATAACTGATAATGAAGTTTTTTTTCATTTCTCATGAAGAAACGTTGGCTCAGTCAGGATTGAGATAGTATAGTATATATGTTTTTGGCAAGATGCATGATTTATTTATGTTGTCTTTGTGCTACCTACTGTTGTTGTCCAAAAAAAAGATGAGGGCCATATTATAAAAAATGATCAGCACATTATCTAATCCAAAAGATCTGAGAGAAAAGGGGCACATGACATATATATACATCCATCATCCATTCCAATCAGAGTCACATGGCAGAACAGTCAAATAACTATTTGTAGTTGATAGGGACCATACAATACTTTGGCTTCTAACCAAACAGTAGTAACAGCAGTAGCACACACCTAGGCAAGATATATGTCACAAGTCCAGTAGACAGTGCCTTCAAGGAAACAAAGATCTGCCCATCCACAATTAAAGTTATTGACTCATTAGTCAGCTAACAAAAGTATAGACAGTGCTTCCAAGTTTCTATGAGGCCAACCGTGCATACAAATAAGATGCCACTGATCAGTCGAGGTCAAAAGAGCAGAATAACTTTAAGAAGAATAACTCTTCGCATTTTACAAAGCCAATCTCGAGTTCTTTTACGCGGTGTCATGAGAAAGACTTTGCAAGCAACCTATCATAATAATATAAATCTACACTGGAACATTATCTAGTTACCAAAGCTTCAGCATCAGATGAAGTAAATATTTACCAAATCAGATTCTCCACTTTTCCTTTTGCACACAGTTCAAAACTTCTAGTTCCACAGCACAATCCGAAGCTTCTTATTTGCGATTTGGGACAATTATGGGAAACTGAAAGGAACCTCCTTGCCCCTATTCCACTTGACAGCTAATAGACTTTGTCAGATTCATGAAATTGATCGAAAAAAAAATACAAATAAAGGTAGACTTCATGTTCCATATCTAAAACTTCACAAGATGATCAATAACATAGGTCAAATTGAGTAGCCAATACAAACATAGTTCCCTAAAACAGTATTACCCCCGAGCATGTTCAGGACAGCTCACTACAATACAACACCAACAACAAAGCTGTAGTTCCATATAAAAATTAAAAAAAAACAACAAAGCTGTAGTGCTGAGCACTTCTTTACACATGTAACCTTTGCTTCGCGAGCGAACCATGGCCGGCTCTGTAAGGTCTGGCCCTTCTTTCTGTCAGCACGGGGAGCCCCTCCATTTCTTTTGTGGTGGGATTGGATGATATGTGGCCAGACAGTTGAAAGTTAGGACTGTCCGCACTTCCTTAGGCACGCTACACCTTCTTCCTGGTACTCCTGCCTGGTTATCCAGAACTCAGGTGCATCCTGCATGTTCCAAATAATACACAGGAAAGTATATTACTAGCAATCCATCAGTGTAATAAGATTCTACATGAGAGCACATATACAAGAATTACCTTCATGATTCCAGCAAGCACTGCACCTCCCAGGTACACCATGTGCTTTCTACGAGGAGGATCCTCTATCCGCAGTCGTAGTTTCTATGCACAATGAAAGGGAATGTGTAAGAGGTGGAAACAGAGAGCAAACACTAATACTGAGATGAATGCATATCCTTTCAGAAAGTGTATTTGGATTGTTCTGTCTATGAGTTCAATAAGTTTATGCACTTATATCTCCTATTTGTAAGAAAGGAAGCACACATTATTTAACAGAAATTTATTGTAAAGGACAGCAGAGAAGAATAACAACTGTGGACCAAGATTACAACAATGCAAGGTAGAACATCAACAATCTTACAACTCGACTAGAAATCAACAATTTCTTTCAGGCAATAAAAATATAATTGCATGTATTTACCTTCAGGCCATCTTTGTTTCCCTTCAAAACTACATCAAGATAGCGATCAAGAATTTCCTTCTCCAACCTTGTAAAAAGTAAAAACTTGTTAAGCATATGCAACTCGGGTAGAAGCTTTTATGAACCAGGAAAATCATCGCTATAAGAAACATTACAGGCAACTATCATAACAATATCCATATGTGCTTGCATGACAACTACCAAGAAGGCTATCAAAATAAAAACAATCGGTATGCGTAATGTTGTTTCACACTCATGATTTTTCCGTGCAGACAGTAAACTAAAAAACATAAATGAAGACAAGCATATCCTCATGACTTCAAAAGGAATTATAGTCTTACCGACTTGGTAGACCAGGGTACATTGTACTTCCTCCACTCAGTACAATATGTTGATAGAGCTGCGAAACATGATCAGATATTATAACAAGAAAAAAAAGACATGATCAACGTATTAAAAACTATACAATGTAACGCATAGGAAATTTAATGTAGTTGATATTTCAATATAGTTCCAGCCTCTTTATTGAATCTGATTTTAAGTCCACAACATCAACATAAAATAAATAAAATAAATTTAAATAAATTTGACATTCTAATAAACTTAAGCACTATACTGTTTAATTTATGTTATCTAAAGAAAACAACAGAGTGACAAGTATCCACAAGTCTAATAACAGTATTTAAATAGTTAAGCTTGAGGTTGCCATATTCAAGAAACAGTATTACGGCCTCTGTACAAATATACTAAAATAGAAATATCACCCCAAGTACATAACTAAATACAACCATGGTCAGGCAGAAAATTTTGAACCACTAGGGTCCTAAATCATAAGACCTAAATCAGTAAATATTAACCCATCGTTCCTTCTAATCCATGTTTCATTTGAACAATTGAAAGGTTGAACAAGCAATGTACTATACTGGTAAGATAAGATATGTAATACCGTCATCCGGTTGTCGATATCCATTTCCTGAATGCAACGGAACGCCATATCTGCCATCCCATCACCTTCAACATCTATCAGTTCCTGTTAAATAAATATTTGGTGAATACTACCTTATCGCTGAGTTTGCCAACACAATGGCATACTGCGATCAGTAACACTATGCAGGAACAGAAATGGAAGTCTTACAGGAGTGAAAAGAGCCTCAGGAGCTTGAAATCGTTCAGTGCCCACTTTAATAACTCTTCCATCTGGAAGCTGATCACAAGAACTGAGCTTATGATAAGAAAAGAAACAGGGGAAATTTACAAGCAGGGCAACATACTTACAGTGTAACTTTTCACAAGGATTGTGGTCTCAAGTCCTAGCTGGTATTCTCGTTTGTAATCATAGCTGCACATAGTTTAACTGTCATGACTACATATATAACAGCAAGATAGAAACAATAGTGAAGAACAATAAGACAAATTACCTTATATAGCATAGCTTCTCTTTTATTTCTCTGACTGTCTCAAAGTCAGCAGATTTGTTCATAGCATACCTTTTAAAGTGGGAGAACTAATTCAATTAGAAAAATAATGTAGCAGCAGCTGCAGAAGACATCTCCAGAGCAAGATAAGTCTCACCCTCTCCTTGATAGTAGATCAACAAGATACGATGTTATATGCCTTCCAGCTACATTCATTCTCTTTGTCAGATGTGGATAAGAGTATCCATCAACTACAGGCACCTGAATGCATGAAAAAGATGATAGGTGCAAAATTAAGATTGAAAGTGGAAAGAATTTAGTTAAAAAAAACTTCACATCACAGTATTGTTAAATGAGTCACATGCAAGCACAGGGATAAAAACGATTGCTCATTGGTCCAAACTTAATATCCTAAATGGAAACAGGTTTTGTAACATGGGCGAAATGACATAGTTGTAGAAAAAAAAAACAAATAACATAAAAAAAATATCAAAAGGGCATGCTGAAACACTGTTGTAAAACCAGATAATACGCAATGTCAATTACATACTTGTTATATCATTTTACTACTATTCACAGTGATTGATATCTAATTAAAAAATTTATAGTTAATTCTTAAAACACTTTCATACAACATACTGAATTCATTGACTGGCATACTAATTAAAATGCCATCTTCTGGTGTTCTGGGTTAACATGCTGCTGATTACCATGATATTTGAGTTGGTTGCACAAAGACTATTAGAAATTGAATGTACCCCTTCAAATCATAATACTTGGTCGAATAATAGGGAAGAACATCTCATACCACATGAGTAACACCATCACCAGAATCTATCACGAGTCCAGTTAGCAAGCCTGTAAGGTATATAAATACATGTAAAGTGGAGTGTTAATGTGATCTTGTATGTGCTTGTGTAAAGGCCCAGAGCACCAGACAGGAGCACATGGTTGGGAGGGAGAGATGACCTTGAGCGTATAGTGAAAGAACTGCTTGGATCTGGATGAAGACCCCAGCAAAGTTATATTTCTCGAACATCGTCTCGATCTGTTCATGGGATTCAATTTGTTAAGCAATGATGTTAGAAAGAAACTACAGAGTATGTGGCAAATTGATAAAAGGAAATGACATACCATTTTTTCTCGGTTTTTGACAGGATTGAGTGGTGGATCTGTCAGTAGGATTTTACACTCCGATGGATCAACCTGAATGAAGAAAATAGAAAGGTGCCGCTTTAACTAAAGCTAGGAAACTTAGGAAGCATAATTAAGGATATCAGGGGAGAATATTTTCCAGAGAAAGGGTATGGCACTACAAGCAGTATAGATATACCTTGAGCTCACTGTAGAAGGCATTATCCCAAATATGGCCCATATCGTCCCAATTTTGAACAATGCCATTGGTGACAGGATATGATACATCGAGTTGATGTCTCAAGTCAGCACAAGCTGCTCCAACAACAATATCCTGCAACGAACATAAGCGCCTATCATAAGATGTACTCATGAAGATAAAGTAAGTTCCATAAAGATGATAAGAAAATAGGTTCGGACCGTCAATTCTTGTTCCTGCAGTGACTCCTCATAGCGAAGTAGAGGTCTTCCGACAACGCAAGGGAACACAGATGTAGGAAAGTTCTCACCAGCAAAGCCACACTTGACATACTGCAACCAAAAGGTGCCGAATCAGAGAAGGAAGCATCCATTTTGTAATCCGTCTCATTGTTGTTTACTCATATCTGAGACAAGACAGGCCACACATCTGTCTGTATAATGTATTTAGTATTGGCGAAAGCTGAGCAGATTGAGGTCACCAGATTCTCAGCAGGATGTCACAGGCACATGGAATTTAAGCTTGTACTAGAAATCTCAGGCTGAATCGACATTTCTTACGCGCATCAATATATCTAGGAATTACATTCTGCGGACTATAGGTCTGACATGCATGAAACATTTATGCTTTTCCACTGACAGAAAATGAAAAGAAAAAAAAGGAACTTAACCCAAACACACTGTCGAACACAAAAAACTAGAGATTTCACCAGCAATTTTGAACATAATTTGCAGGTAAACCTAAGCTTTGCCTTGTGAACAATGTCACAACAGCTGAGCACGCCATTATTTGTGAATAACAATTCTCGATTGCAGCAGCAACTGTCGTTTCAACCTAATCCAACGCCCCTGAGCTACCGTCCAGCCGTGCGCAGGCACGATCGCCACCCGGCCCCCAGTCAGTGGGCGAAGCAGCGGCGGCGGATTGCGTCTGGGGCAGAGAAACTCGGGCGTGATCCGGAGCATGAACGGGCGGCGGATCTAGGAACGAAGCAGAGATGGTGTGGATGAGGGAGGGGAGGGCTTACCCCGGTACCATTGTCGCACACCACTACGTTCCTGCTCTCCATTCGCGCGTCCCTACCTTGTTCGGGGTCGGGGCTGGGGTCGGGGCTGTCCTCCTCTTCCTCCCCTTTCCCCTCTCTGTGGAGGTGGAGGTGGAGGTGGAGACGACGAACGATACACTGCGGGACTGACCGCAACAACTCTCACCGTTGGATTGAGGAACGGACGGTCCCTGATCAGTGTTGGTTTTAGGAGTCATTCTTTTTTTACTCTCTTCTCCCCTAACCTTTTCCCTTTCTCCACACGTTTGATGCCATTCTTATTGGTGGAACTGGTTATGAGGAAATCAACAGCCTGTTCGTTAGTTGTCAAAAAAAAAAAAAAAAAAAAAAACAGCCGTTCGTTCGCTGCTGTGAACTGTGAAGCTAGGATCAGATAGTAAAAAAAAAATGAGCAAGAAGGGCAGTAGGCAACCAAGTTGGGAAATCATGATCCAAGTTGAAAGTCAACAAAAGTTATTGGCCTATGGCTTCATTTCAGCATCAAGAGTGCATGGGAAAAACAGATTCAGAAGCGATAGTAGTGATATTAAAAGGCTATCATTAAACTGAAATATAGACTTTAACCATGCTTCGAACTAATCCTTGGAAATCAACCCATATATTACTGTGGTGCCTCTGCCTTCTGCTCTTACAATTGTACATTCCTAGCTCAGTGGTATACAACAGACAGTAGATAACATTACATATCAACGCTTCCGGAGAACTACCAAAATATCAGAGATAATAATACAGCAAATGATGTGTACAAGTATGACTAACGACGTAGGGTTTACTTTTAGAAGAGCATAATAGCGACGATGACTCTGAAACTTTCCTCATCAGTACTGAAGACAGATTCATGTGGCGCCACCACCGAAAGATGATTTTAAACCAAACAGTACTATTGCATACTCTTTTTGGACTTGCTAGAAATAAACCGAGCAAATGCCAACCGTATCAACTTGATCTGCAAAATAACATGACATCAGATTCCTCAATTAACTACAAATGCCTAACTGATACATCGAATTATGCAACTGAAGTACTCAATACAAACTGAAGTACTCAATACAACGTTATTTCAACCTACAACTCAATAACTCAGAATGCCCAAATAAATAACAGCATGTCGCAGAAAGGCAAACATGCACTTTACACACTATTTAGTATTTTACCAAAGAGAGAGAGAGAGAGAGAGAGAATTCCGTACATGTTGATCCAAACTCAAAAGGCAATAAACTCATCCAGACATAGTTGCAGGCTCAAAACAAAATCGACCACAAGTGGAAAGCCTCCCCCAAGGCATTGATGGAAAGATAGAAAATTCTCCCCCACAGGGTCGACAAAAGGCCACGAACCCGGATATCCAGGACGTACCAACGGCCGCGTATCATGCTGCAACCATCAGTGGATCTTGTATTTCAATGGAAAATAGCATAACGAGTGGCCCTTTTTTGAGAATGGGAAGTCAAACTCCTGACCCGGTAAGTTGCACTTCAGCATCCCTACCATTATGCACTATGCTATGCAAATGTTCTCATTTGCAGACTTATAGCCACGTGAAGAATCCATAAGTGCCATATGTCTATATTAACAAAAAAAAAGCACTTAAGTTCCTTACCAAATTACAAATCTTGGTGAAGTTTAAGGTCATAGCTTTGCTATTTAGCACAGCTTCTGAAGATGACTGGGAAGTGTCAACATTGGCTTCCAAAACCTTGTTTCCCCCACGATCATTTGTACAATACTTCTGTAGCCATCTGTCAGTCTCCCAGATTATATGCATAATGCTCTCTCTTGCAGCATATTGGTGCTGCTCACATGGGAGAATCACAAGACGGCATGGCACCCCATGACCTTTCAAGGCATCATAAAACTGACTTGACTGCAAACATATATATAAAGATTGTAGTTTTAGAATAGCGACCAAACCCATAGATTTTTTTTTTTTTTTGAAAAGTTCAGTACTCAAATTCCCATAAAGTATTGTTGTTACCTGCATTGCTGTTGTTACTTTGCTGTCATCTTCTCCATGAATCAGTAGGATCGGCTTCTTGATTTTGTTAGCTGACATGAAGGGGCTGATCTTAATATAGGTATCGGTGGCCTCCCATAGCGTCCTCATCTCTTTCTTCAAACCAAAAATAGAGGCAAGTCAAAAGGGAACAAAAACATGTTCGTCTTAGATAAAGGATGCATTTATGCAGCAAGGCCGTGCACCTGAAAACCAAATGGAGTCAGTGTCCTGTTGTAAGCTCCAGAGCGAGCAATGCCACAACAGAAAAGATGAGGAGCATGTGCTAAGAGGTTAGCAGTCATAAATGCACCATATGAGTGACCACCCACAGCGATTTTGTCAGGGTGAGCAACCTGAAGAACAACATCAATTATATGACTTCAATTTTTGTCAGCAGCATGGAGCAAACTATCATAAATTCTTGATAGACCGTTATAAACATACAGTTATATTTCTACTGCATTGGATCACTGTACATAACCCCTAAACATACAGGATAATAACCTAAGGAGGTCACTGATCATCAAACATAGTAGGTCAGAAACTATTTGCACAGAAATAAAGCAATAAGAAAGCTTACCCCTCTTCTTACAATTTCATTTACTGCTGCTTCTGCACTAGCAACTAGCTGCTCTATGTACCTAGAAAAAGCAAACAAATCCATCAAAATAGTTTAAATAATAGTGTTATATCTATACTTTCATGCTTTGCTAGAAAAAAAAAGTAAGGTGAGTCTCAACATGATGAACATATGAATAATGAATATTTGACAGTAACTCATTTTACCAAACTGAAACTCCAGATGTTCAAAGTACAGACCACCATAATTATATTACTATTTTATCTTAACAGGTATTAAACTACCTGTCATTCGGTTCTTGGTTTTCTTCACCAATTATAGGGATTGTTGGGTCAACAAGAATAGCAAACCTGTAGGGTGCACCAATTAGACTATAAGGTAAGTAAATAAATAGGTGTTGCCAAGAAAAAAGTTGCACAAATAAATGAATTAAGATCAAGCAAGGCACACTGTACCCTCTAGCTAACCAAAGAAGAGGAAAGTTTTTGCTGATGCGTGCAAATTTATTGGGTGAGCGACGAACTTGCCCAGCAGCCTCTCTGCTTTTAAATTCTCCAGGATAAGACCAGATGAGGCATGGAAGTGGACCATCTATTGATGGATTATAGCCTGGAGGAAGATACAATGTAGCGGTAAGTTTAACACCATCCTCCCGGTGGTATCTTATTATTTGTTTCTGCAATAGTGCCAGTTGGGGATATGGATGAGGGTAATTTGTAATCTGGACTTCCTTCCTGTTTGACCAAATCTTGAGATAATATTGGGTGGTCTCTCTCCTTGACTCTTTAGATATAAGTAACTTTAGTTGATCAAGATGCACCTCACATTTAGGATGGTAAAATATAAGTGCAAGAATAGATTCGTAGTACTTTTCTTTGTCACTCTCCCATAACCGCTCTTTTTCTCCTGTATCTCTGTAAAGATGAAGCCGTGGGCCATGTTATGTTAACAATCTATAAGAAACATCAAATAGTACATGAGAAGTGCAGCATAAATGCTTGATAGAGATACACATTAGTTAACATACACATTAAAAAGATCAAGAAATGGAGTGCTTCCTCTTGGTGTAGCACCCCGTCCTTTCAGTAAGATGTAGCTTCCTTCACAGTTCCTCTTAATTTTTGCAATGACAAGGGTGCCTGCAGGAGTTCTGCACATCACTGGGGAACCTGGATTTGAGTAGGCATCTTCTGAAGATCTTTCAAATAATAGCCGTGGTCTGAGATTTTCTTTGTCAGGGGATATAACCCATGTTCTTGTTCTGCGTGTCTTGTACCAATATTCATTGACCAGAGCAAATGATCCATAGCACCAGTAGCTCTTTCTGAAGATTTGACAACCACAACAATTGTTATATCGGCTCCCAAAAATAACGCCTTGGAGTAACTAGGTGGAATTGTGAATAAGAAGAAATAGGCACCCAAATTGGAGTTGAAGAGGACTCGGAAGAAATATACCACCCACACCTTCCACAAGTCGAGCTACCCTTATGAAGAGCTCAAGAAAGTGCATCTATGTTTTTTTACAACAACCCAAGCACAACTAGCCTATGGTATTAATATTCCACAGCTTATATGTTCGTATTTAAATTAGATTTTTTCTGCAACATCATATAAGCTAAGTAAAATCAATGGTGTCATGTTAACATTGCGAAACTGTGAAGAGGAAGGGTTAGCCTGGTGGTAGCTTGTACCTATATCGAAGGTCAAGTTTAAGTAAGACTTGGGGCTTCTCACCATTTAACGGTTCAGCAAGTTCCATGTAAACTATATCACGTGGTGATACTTCAACATTTGAGTCTCCTCCATCTTGTGCCTCCACCCTTTAAACATATGAAATGTGAATTCTGGAAAATAACACTGGCTCTGGATAAGAAAAATCATGTATGAATGGTAACATGGTATTAACTAGGGCCTATTGGTAACACTGAACATAGTAGGAAAAATAGTTTTAAAGAAACTAATATCATGTCTAGGGTCGAAGTCATATGCAATTTAATTCATAAGCATGTTTAGGGTTCACCTTTGACTAACTCTATCATCTCAAGAGTGGAACAAAGCATGGTTCACCTTTGCACAATCACCATGAAAGTAAAATGATTCATCGAATGCATTTGTGTTGAGTGCCACATGATCAACTTTACCTGGTTTTGTTCATCATAGAATCATTCTTTTTTTAACTGAAGCTGCAATATTAATTGAAAGGCTAAGCTTACCAATATAATGTAGAAGGCATATCAGGCCTCCACCTGATTGAACGCTTTCCCTTACGGACACTATTAGCCGCAACAGGAATATCTTCAGCAAGGGGCAAGTCACAAACTTCACGGACAAATCTACCATCAATTGTCCACAACTCAACCTTTTTCGGGAACCTTTTATATGAAACTATAGAAGAATATGGTCGGTGCACAGAAGTGAGCATCAAATATTTCTCATCTGGTGAGGGATCGAGAGAAGTGTATATAGCAGGAAGGGCAATCGGTTTCACTGTCCCATCCAACAAAACCAGAACTAACTGAGAAGTTGCATAATAATCAAATAATTTTTCTTCATGCAAATCTTTCAGCATTTCTTTTGTGGATCTCATTTGAATGATGTTTCTCTGCTCATTAGAATGAATCCTTGGACCAAAAGGAACCAGTGGCTTTATTGGTGGATCTCCACGTGATGAAGGAACAGTAGAAACCAAGAGAGTAGAATCATTCACCCATACATAGCTGTAAAGCATCACAAGATGAATGATGATTTGTGAGAAAAATACAGAAGGATGGTCCACCTGGAAAGTTATTGGCACTCACAGCTCAAAAATTGCATTTAATATTATGTCGGTTGATTTGAAAAGTGGTCGAGCGTTTCGATTTTCTGCACCAGCAATCCACAATGCTAAATTGCTGCCACTATCCACCTACTCAGATGCATGCCATCAAGTACAAAACAGAATCATCAACCAATTAACCACTCAAAAATTGTTCTTGGTTCATCATACTAGTCTAAAGCATCAATTTATTATCACCTCATCTTCATAGTGCACAGTGAATGCCACATGCTGACCATCTGGTGACCTGGAATTCAGTATAGAGAAGAAGGAACATGATTAGGGGAAAAAAAGAACAGCATGCCTTAATTCGTTATCATAGCAAAAGAAAGGACCATTGGAGAATAATGGGAAAATTACCATCCTACAAAATTAATCTTTGCGTTCTCCTTGTATCCTTTCACCACTTTCTCTGGACCCAAAGATCCATCATCCATCAGCAAATGGATACTGATCCCAGTATAAAAGGACCTAAAGAGAACAGCAGCAAATGAACTGCAGGAAAATTACAAGCACATATTCTCATAAATAAAATTATACAAATCCATTACTTACATTCGACTCCTTGTGTTAGAAGTTGGATCAATCCGTATACCAGCAAGTGTTTTATCAGGTTTAGCAAGCTCTGACAATGAAGGCATAGCTCTACGTTTTAGAAACATGATCCTATCTCGGCGAGGGGAAATATAATAACTGGGATTCGGTGGCACATCAACAATCTCTTGGATTTCCTTTGGAGGGAGACGATATCCTCGACCTGTGTATAAAAACATCACGTTATAGCTAGAAAGCAATTCCGCAGAATATGCCTTTGAATTGACATGCCTTCGTCTGAATTTCTTAACTCTCTTGGAAAGAAGTTGAGAGGATACACAAAACAAAACTAACAAAACCGGATTTGCCTATGTCCGTTGCCAGCATCCCAGCACTATAACCCACTCAAAATCACTTACGGGAACTGACTGAACTGAATATTAGCCAAAAGAGCAGGTAAGGTGGCCTTTTCAGCATTTGAATCGAATCAACAAAATCCCCCAAATCACCAGACAGAATTGCAAGTCTTTCTCAGACAAGGTATGTTAATAATTAATCAAAGCTTGGGTCTCTTTCCACAACAGGCACAAACTCACCTCCATCGTCTTCCTCCATTGCAGGGCTGGAGTGGGAGACAGTGGAGCACTCCGCCGCGAGGCCGATGCGCCTGGCATGGCTCCCGCGAGGCAAGAAGCGCAGAAACCTATGGGATGGAGCCGAGGAAGATGGTCCAGGGATGGAATTGGCACGGGAGGAGAAGCACACGCGCTGCTCAAATCTCTGAAGCAGCATGACTTGAGACTGCTAGGTGTTCAGTGTTCTGTGTTCGTGTTCTTCCTTCCGGATATAATGCCACACGAGAAAATTAGAAAACCCAAACAATATCTTTGAATCGGAAAAACCAAATGACACGCATTTGATAATTTTCCATACCCCAAGTACTTGATGCTTTAAACTATATATGGTCAAATAAAACTTTGATTGTGATAATTATAAATCATATTTTATAAAATAGAAGTCACATATTGATTTCTTAAAAATTAGGGATGCAAACGAGTTTGTCAGCGAACTCATAAATAATTTTTTTGTGAAATGAATCAAAATAATACAAGATAAAGCAACAACACGTACATATTTTTCTAAAATATAATTTGCATTATTTTCGTATTTTTATTTACAGTTTAAACTAGATAGTAATAACTTGAATTTTTAGAGATTAAACTACATTTTTTTTACTTTTAAAAACAGAAATAATTGATACTAAAATAATTGTAACATAATAAGTTATGATTTATTAATTGATAGTACAGTAATTGTAATAAAAAAATGATGTCACCGTTTCTTTTTTTACGTATGAAAACATTGAAGGGGTCAAATTTCAAATGTTTAGATCAAACTTTATAAAAACTTCCGATGCTATTATAAGTAAAAACTTCCGATGCTATTATAAGTTTTCGAAAGATGCGACTATAGCATTGTACACAGCATACGTTCACCTAAACTAGCCTCCCGTGCAAACTTTGCAAGCTCTAATCAAGATCGTGGAAATATAATCCGATGGCTAAGGTGTGAGAGGTTTAAGTGCTAAAATAAACCCACCTTTAGGATGGGATGAGTGAGGGGAGGGGGTTAAGTGGTAAAATAATCCCCCATACTCTAGACAACGGATTATATTTCTACGATCTTGATTAGAGTTTGCATAGTTTACACAGGAGGCTGGTTTTCATAACATACGTTCCTTTATACTAAAACCATTAGTTCTAATTTAACCAAATTTATGAAAAATATTGCTTATGAAACTAAATAAGTGTCAATAAATTTGTCATGAAATGTTTCTTATGATATGTTTATTTGGACTTTAAGTTTAGTCAAATTTTGGATATTTTGACTGAGGACAAATCTAAATTATAGTTCTAGGATGAAATTTATAGTTAGGTCACTTTTGCTTTATATATTGGCCCTGTTTGGATCCCTAAGGCTAGAGCTAGTTTGGGCTTGTTTGCACCAAACTAGCTTAAAAACATTCAAACATGAGGATTAGAGCTAGTTTTTTATAACTAGCCTACCCAAAAACTATCCCTTCAAAAAAGTGATTATCTGAGCTAGTTTTGATAGGATCCACTAAAAAGTGACTTTTCCACTGCACCGAATCTGGCTCAGTTTCATTCATGCATCGCGCCTCCCTCACATGTGCGTATGATGCGCGAGTCATGGGCATTACGTGAAGTCCAGATCTAGCTCTAATCGAGATAGAGGGATTCAAACAAGACCATTATATTATTATATATAGAATGATTGATATGGGTCCTTTTGAGAAGAAACACTGGCTAAAAACGCAACACAAAATAGAAATGACGTTTATTTTTCTTTTGGAAGAAAATACGTGTATTTTTACTGGTAATAAAAATAAAGCTAAATGAGGACATTCTTAGTAGCTTCTCTAGTTCTGTGGCAGTAGCAAGAACAAAGGTAAAAATCGAGGGTTTTAGAAGGGTTTGGTAGGTTCTTTCTTTCTTGCTCTCCAAACCAAAACACCGCAGGAAGGTAAAAAAGAGGCCAAAACAATCCGCGACTTCGAGAACCCTAGAATCAAGCGCAGAACCGCCCTCATCCACCATGCTGCGTGCGGCGGCGGCTGCCGCCGCCATCTTCCCGGCGCGGTTCGCCGCCGTGCCGGCTGTGGCGGCGGCGGAGGAGCTCAGGTCTCCGCTGCTCAGGGTCATTGGGACGCTTAGGGGCGGCCGCGGCTCCGTGCTGCTGGGGAGGAGGGCGCGTTTCTGCTCCAACTCCTCCGCTAGTGACTCCGAGGCGGCGGCAGAGGCGGAGGCGAAGGCCGAGGATGCTACCGCTGCGGAGGGGGAGGCGGACGGCAAGGCGTCCTCCGCCATCGTGCCGACCAACGCCAATCTCGACGACTTCCTCTCGGTATGTTCGTCGGGATCAGAGTCACTTGCTTTGTTGCTTGCCTCAGCCATTCGTTTTTTTCCCCTTTTAAGAGACTCAGCCATTTGCTTGGGAATGTGTTGGAAATGTGCTATGAGTAGTAGGCTAGTACCAGATTCTGTGTTCTGGGTTGAGTCCCGGATTAGCTCAGACACAAATGAAATGAACCATTAACTCATGCGTCAGTAGCGTGCTGGATTCATCAATACCTTAAAGGTCCGTGCCTCAATATGAGCATGGAGGGACTCATCAATACCTTAAAAGGTCCGTGCCTCAATATGAGCATGGAGGGACTTCGGATTACAAGTTTATGCCAAAATCTGCAACACAGCATGAATGGATAAATACCAGTTTTCCTCTGTTCTGAAGGAAATTTGATAGAGCTGTGTGGAGAGATCATTAGATATAACTCGTACTGAGGGTTCTTATTGAGTCTGCCGATGTGGCAGAGGGCATCGAGAAGGTTTTGCTTTGCACAATTACATGCAAACAGTATTAATGAGATATCATGTAAATTGCATAGAAATGCCCCCAATTTAATGCAAACTAAAATGTCTCCAATCTGGTAGGAAAATGCCTCCCATCTGCTAGGAAAAACATACATCTGTTGTGAAATAAACTGCATGCATTTTATTAGGATCCAATTGTTTATTTTGGGACTGATAATATATTTTTTGGTATCTATCAGGGGACTATAATTCATTTTTTTTCATCTTTAGTGACTGAAGCTATTTTAGTGCCATCGTTATAGGAAAAACGGCTTTGGTAGGGTCATTCTTCCAAAGGTTTATGCTGTGTTGCTTTCCCGTTATAACTCTTATCCCAGAAACCACTGTCGTTGTCTCTGCTGAATTCGTGACTTCATATTAGCTCGATATTGAACTTCAAAGTGACAGTACATGAATCTGTTAAGTTGATTGTTGATGTATTTTTATATCTTAGTGTTGTACTTATGTGATACTGCCAGCCATAACCTTCTGTTCTTGTCATGGCCATTGGTCGCTCGTTCAAATAGGTTGTAGCGTTACCTCTTCCACATCGGCCACTGTTTCCTGGATTTTACATGCCGATGTATGTAAAGGTATGTTGCTCTATTTGAAGTTTCTGAAATGAATTTCACATATTTTAACACACAACATCATCATTTCCCTTCAAAATGATGTGCTATTTTTCTTCTTGTTTGAAAATCCCTCAGGACCAAAAGCTGTTGCAAGTCCTAATAGAAAATCGCAAAAGATCAGTTCCATATGCTGGTGCCTTTCTTGTGAAAGATGAAGAAGGTACTGACCCTAACATTGTGACTGGTTCAGATTCAGAGAAAAACATTCATGATCTCAAAGGGAAAGACTTGCTGAAGCGTCTTCATGAAGTTGGAACGCTTGTTCAGGTAATTTGACCATTTTCGAAGTACTCCCTTCAAAGATTCTGTTTGCCTAGTCTTTCAAAATGTGCTGTGTAATTATTTTTTAGTTATTTCTGTAGATTACAAGCATTCAAGGGGATCAGGTAGTTCTATTTGGTCACCGACGTTTACGGATAACTGAGATGGTAAGATACTTCAGATTGCATGCCATTCAATTGCTGTTGGTACGAGTTCGATTTGTTTAATTGTTTCACCAAGATGCCATAAATTGCAGGTCGAAGAGGATCCACTCACAGTTAAAGTTGACCATCTAAAGGTAGTTATGTCCATCTGTGCTCATAGTTCTATATTTCATTTTTTGTGCCATTTGTGGTGAATTACTAGAATTTTGTTTGAACATGATTTCATTATGAATCCAGTGTAGGATTTGTATGTTTTCTTTGCAATGTAATTTGCAATGTCTTATTTAAGTTGCCCTTTTCAGGAAAATCCCTACAACAAGGATGATGATCTTATGAAAGCTACCTCATTCGAAGTTATATCAACTTTAAGGGAAGTTCTAAGGACAAGTTCCCTTTGGAAGGATCATGTGCAAACCTACCAACAGGTCTGACTTTTTAACCTTTTTTCATTTTTACACATCTATTTTTTTAATCATTTGCTTGAAGCTTGGAATTGTTTCAGCATGGCTTAACTTCCCAAACTTGCTGCACTCGGTGTTTTGTTTTTTGTACACTGTAGAATGGTCTAATATTAGGCAATGTGTGCATAATATAACTTCTTTTTGACGCAAGTGCATAATATAACTTTGCTATTAGTTCGTGGCCTCTTGGGAATGGATCATAGACAGTGTGCTAAAACTACCAGACTGAAAACTGGAATCTGTTGCCTGCTTTAGCCTACCAGTATTGCAAAATTGCCAGTAAAACAAAGCTAGCAACCAGTGTCCATGTAGAGTTTCTACATAAATTCCCTATCATATAAGATACAGCCAATATGTCTGTTTACTTGCCTTGATTGACATCTCTATTTTTTTTGTACGCCATTGGATTTCGTCTTAGCAACTGTGAATTTTGAAACTCATTTTCTCTGTTTCAGCACATTGGTGACTTTAACTACCAACGGTTAGCAGACTTCACTGCTGCTATCTCTGGTGCCAACAAGATGCAATGCCAGGAGGTGCTTGAGGAATTAGATGTAAGAAACTTTGCTTAAACTCCTCTCTTTTCATTTGTTTTCTTGTTGTGTACTTTGCCCACTTCAAAGTCTATTCTGCGACACAGTCGAGCAGGATTACCAATTTAATGTTTTCATAAAATTCAGTCGAAGACCTATTATGCATCCGTAGCCAATACCTATTGATTTCTGGATTCTTAGATTCTTGTTCCAAACTGACCAAAAGAGCCCGATAATTGCTGCAGAAAATTTATTTTGGAGTACACATTCATGTTCTGCTCTAACTGCATTCTAGATTTTTTGTGTAAACACGTTTTTTTTTGTTCTCTGCCTCCGTCCATCATTTTGTTTCTGGAACAGGTATACAAGCGTTTGAAGTTGACTCTTGAGTTAATAAAAAAGGAGATGGAGATTAGTAAGCTACAGGTAATTCATTTTCTTATCCTTGGTCCTGAGAATGGACCTCTAGGTGAGTTGGTTAGGTGGCTCTTGTAACACTTCTCAGGTCCTGGGTTCGACTCCCAGTGAGAGTGAATTTCAGGCTGGGGTTAAAATCCCCTCGCCTTGTCCCACACCAAAGCACAGTTCTAAGCCCTGGCCCCAGTTGTGGTCATTCTCACATGGGCTATGGTGCCACTATGTATGGGTGGGGCAGGGGTTCGGGGGTTTTCTCGACCTGTGTGAGAAGGTCTTCTCTAATGCAATGCCCAGGGGCTGTCTTACCCCCCACAAGTCGAGTTTTCTTATCGTCCGGTCTTAGCCATCATGTTTCATTGTTTTGTCCTATCTTCTTGATGTTTAATGTGCTTCTGTTTCAGCAAGCCATAGCAAAAGCAATTGAAGAAAAGATTAGTGGAGATCAGCGACGATATTTATTGAATGAGCAACTTAAGGCAATCAAGAAGGTACTTCATTATTTCTGAGGCTACCTATGTTCCTTACACTGTGATAGTCAAATTACTATACTGTTGTAGAATCTCTCCATATTGTTGTCTATAATGAAAAGCCAGGTGGCCAATAATAATCCCCAACTCTGTCTATGTCATGTATCCAGGAGCTGGGTTTGGAGACTGATGACAAAACAGCATTGTCTGGTTTGTTCTTGAACTATGATACTTAATGAGCTTTGTATATGCTTTTATCATATAGCTGCGCAATTATCATAGACGATTTCAAGTTGACTTATTGTTTATGTGTTTTAGCAAAGTTTAAGGAACGTATAGAGTTAAAAAAGGATAAATGTCCTCCTCATGTTTTACAAGTCATTGAAGAAGAGCTTACCAAGCTTCAGCTTTTAGAAGCCAGCTCTAGTGAGTTCAGTGTAACTCGTAACTATTTGGACTGGCTGACAGTATTGCCATGGGGAAATTATAGGTTCGTATTTATCAACCTTTCCCTGAAGAGAAATCTGCCATATGTTTGTGCCTCATTAACGTTTATTCTTCTGTTGCAGTGATGAAAACTTTGATGTCCACCATGCTCAGAAAATTCTCGATGAAGACCATTATGGTTTGAGTGACGTGAAAGAGAGAATACTGGAATTTATAGCAGTTGGGAAGTTAAGAGGGACTTCACAAGGTTTGATTCATACTCGACTGATTTATCTGTTGTATTGAGCTTGTAGAGTGTTGTATTGTCGTTCAATTTGCATTAATGCATCCTCAACTGTCATTCATGGTTAGAAAAAAAGGTGTCAATGTCTCATTCATCATAACTTTTGTGTAACATTAAGACGCTGACTTATCAAGAAACTATCATGTCTCTATTTATAGAGGAGACTTGACTTGGCACTCGAGACACCCTATGTAAATGTGATCCTTTACTTCCTAACTTATCAAGATACTTGCCTAAGAAATAGATTTATTACCTCCAAACCTACTGACTCTGGAAGGTCACACCTCCACCTGCGTGCACCGTGCAGTCTGGCTAGGCCGGCCGGCGGCGGTGGCCCTTGGCCACATGGGCTATGGCTGGTCTAGGATGGACCATGTTACGGTCCAGCTGGTCCATGGCCATCTGGTCCATAACAATAACCTACAAATGTCCATCTGTAGTTATTCTACCAATAACTCTGTCCATCTTTTGCAACAGGCAAGATCATATGTCTTTCTGGGCCACCAGGAGTTGGGAAAACCAGTATTGGTCGTTCAATTGCACGTGCACTGAACCGCCAGTTCTACAGGTTTTCTGTTGGAGGTTTGGCTGATGTGGCTGAAATCAAGGTACAAAACACATATTGCTGATATGTCATGTGCAGTTGCATGTGGTTGTATTTGTATAAATAACTTTTCAACAATCTCAGGGCCATCGACGCACGTATGTTGGTGCAATGCCAGGGAAGATGGTGCAGTGTCTTAAATCAGTTGGGACAGCAAATCCTCTAGTATTGATAGATGAGATTGACAAGGTGCAAACAACTGGTTATGGTCTATTTGGTCTTATTTTGCTTGAGATGCTAAATTGCTAATAATAGCCGACATTATATACTTGCATAATGGCCTTTGATGCACTTTGAGTCTTTGACACAGAATGGACTTTCAACAGTTACTTTCTTCAATGATACAACTTGTGTGCATGCTTTATTAACACTAACTTTTACTTGTCTGTCTTGCAGCTTGGGAAGGGACATTCTGGCGATCCAGCTAGTGCATTGTTGGAACTCCTCGATCCTGAGCAGAATGTTAATTTCTTAGATCACTACCTTGATGTTCCTATTGACCTATCCAAGGTTAGTCCTTGCTCCCACAGGAGTTGCGTGTTCGACTGTCTACGTGTGGTTGGCTTCACAATTTAACCTTTTTTTTGCCATGTTTATTATTTTAAATATAGACAACAAGCTGTGATTAGTAGTTCTCACGCATTTTGCTGTTATCACTAGGTACACGCATTGCTGATTATTGTGCTATCATATCATTCACATGCAATGCTGCTAAGTGCTAGTGTAATACTGTAAGTTGTGATTAGTAGGTTGCCCCAAAGCAACATCCTTAGTATTACGTTTTGTTCTATACGTTGAGATCTGTAGCAGTAGGATGGTCTTCGGTACACTTCAAGTGCATAACTTCCACACGATCCTCTGCCTCTCCAACCTTTTTTTATTTCTGTTGTTTCGAGTGTCTTCAGTCATGTTTAACTATTTATTTCATGCTACTTTCTGTTTATAATATTCTTGTCATGTGCTAAAACTTTGTTTATGAAAATTAGGTTCTGTTCGTTTGCACAGCAAACGTAATAGAGATGATACCAAACCCATTACTGGATAGGATGGAGATCATTGCTATAGCTGGGTATATAACTGATGAAAAGATGCATATTGCTCGGGACTATCTAGAGAAGAATACAAGGCAGGCTTGTGGCATAAAGCCTCAACAGGTATCTTGGACACTTCTCTTATAGTCTTCCTTTCATTCAATAGTATTTACATGAGAATAAATAACTTAGCATAGAAAATTTGTTTTTAAAGCAACCTTGGAATTTCCATAAATAAAAAAACAAACAATGCAAAGAAAGGGGAAAATTGTTGTAAGCTCTATGCTTTTATAATGTGTGTATGCGTAAACCACCTAATCTATACTGACACAGTTTCAGCAGTATGTGAAGTGTCCCAATAGGTCAATACACTTGCTTCTTATTTCTGATTCCACGTTATTATCAATTTTGGACTTAATTGTTCAGCTATGCACATCTACAGGTTGAAGTTACAGATGCTGCTCTTCTTGCTCTCATTGAAAATTACTGCCGAGAAGCTGGAGTGAGGAACCTTCAAAAGCAGATTGAGAAAATTTACCGTAAGGTGTGTAAAATAATTTCTGCATACTGATCTGACCCCTCTATCAGAGAAGGAAAAAAATGTTGGCTGATTGTTGATAATGGTTAAGCAACCTCAAGGCATTGGTATGGCAAGGTTGCTTTTAGTTTAGAGTCAATGCTTCCATTAATATCTTCCGCTCGCCAATATGATCATGCCATACACCCTTTGATAAGATCATACTCTTACTTCTGAAATACCTTACAAACTTTTACCTCCGCAGATAGCTCTGCAGCTTGTTCGCCAAGGGGTATCGAATGAGCCAGACCTGGAGTCTGTCAGTGTCACTGTAAGTGAGGCATCTAGTAGTGGTGATAGCACCACCGCAAAAGATGAGATTTTGAAGGATCCTGCTGTAGAAGATGCTTCAGTCGCCAATAATGTTACAAATCCTGCCTCTGAGGAAGCTAATGAAGTAAATTTGACAACTGAAGCACCAAAAGAAGACAGCGAGGTATAGCGTGGTATTCGCTGGTTTTGTTGTTTTTTCAAACAAAATATTCACACTTAATTTTGTTCTGCCCTGTTACGTGTTAGCGTGCAAAATGGTCCTCTACATTGTATCTGTTCTGCTGATTGACACATTGCTTATCCTTGTGTATGACACATTGATCCCTGTATTCTGTAGGGCAACAAGGACACAGATGCAGCAGCAGAAGAAGCAGCAGACAAGGCAATTGAAAAGGTTGTGGTTGATTCATCAAACCTTGGCGATTTCGTTGGCAAACCTGTGTTCCAGGCTGAGCGTATATACGAGCAGACGCCTGTTGGAGTGGTCATGGGTTTAGCTTGGACTGCTATGGGTGGTTCTACTTTGTACATCGAAACAACAAAAGTGGAGGAAGGGGAAGGGAAAGGTGCACTTGTGCTGACAGGACAGCTTGGAGATGTCATGAAAGAGAGTGCTCAGATCGCGCATACAGTTGGCAGAGCTGTATTACTGGAGAAAGAGCCAGATAATCAGTTCTTTGCTAACTCGAAGCTGCACCTGCATGTTCCTTCAGGGTCCACCCCTAAGGATGGCCCTAGTGCTGGATGCACCATGATAACATCTATGCTGTCCTTAGCTATGGGAAAGCCTGTCAAGAAGGACCTCGCAATGACGGGTGAAGTGACATTAACTGGAAGAATCCTTCCAATCGGCGGGGTATGTTTTCTTTGTTCCCTACCCAAGCTTGGTTTTACATTTTGAATGTATTGTTCTTAGGCAAATATGACCAGCCAGCCAATGATTTGTGCATGTGAAACGAGGAAATGTCACTTGACTGAAAAATGTGAAGTGGTTTCCTCGTGTCATCTTTGAGCCTCCTGATCTAATGATAGACTTAGTTTTCAGATGCTAGGTTACATCCAAGCAGATGACACTGCATTAATGAGTTAATGTCAACACCCATGCGCTTCAGCAATGCCACGATGATATCAGTGATATGGTTTCATGCATCGGATCACTGCACACTCACTCTTGTTTCTTCTCTATATACCAGGTAAAAGAGAAAACGATTGCAGCAAGGAGAAGTGCGATAAAGACACTCATATTTCCGGCAGCTAATAAAAGGGACTTTGACGAGCTTGCATCGAATGTGAAGGAAGGCCTCGAAGTTCATTTCGTTGACACATACGGTGAAATATATGATTTAGCTTTCCAGAGTGACGATGGGACAGAAACAAGCTGAGATGATTTAGCTTTACAGGATTGAGATTTTTTCACCCCAGGCCTGGTTAGAGGCAGGCAGACCATTGTAACCGAGATGAGTGGTTTAAATTGACATTCACGAGAAAAAAAGGAAATCTTTTTGCTCCACAGATAACACCATTGAATTTTGAAGAGATTTTTTTTGGCAAAGCTTGTACTAGTGTGTGCTAGCTCTAGCTCAGCTAGGTTGTATTAGCCTATATAGGAATAGGAATAAGGAAAGGGGGCAATGTAAACTTTATGTTATGCGAACGAAAGCAGCACTGGTGAACCATCTGTTATTTTTATTTATTTATTTATCTATCTATCTATTTATTTATTTATTTATTTATTAAGGTGATCTCCAAAAGCTGTAGGGATGCACCATTTGTTATTCGTTAAAGTTTATTTTGGGAGGTTCTAGCCAATTCTTCTGGGATTGTACGAACAGTTGGGCCTCACCCCTCGAGCTGGGGATCCGGCAGTCGATTCGCCTCCGGTCTCTGATCTGATCTGATCCGCCGCCACGGTGACTCCCTCTCCTCGCCGTCTCCGATTCCAGGTCCGACTCCTCCCCTATTCTCATCGTATCCGTATTTCCCAATCCATCTTGTTTCTTGATGTACAGTACGTGCTGCAGGCACCTCCAGTTCCATCCATAAATTCAATCAAAGATTAAATTGCCGGGCCAGGATCCGGAGGTACGTAGGGCGGCGCGATGTCCAGTAAGCGGCGAGGAGGAGGCCAGGACGACGAGCCGAGGTCAAGCCGCCGCCGCCATCGCCATCGACAGCACCTGTACCTGGTGTTGGATGACTGGAACAATGGCTTCAGCATCCACAAGATTGATCCCGACACTTTGGATGACGACGGTGCCAGGCAGCACCTCCCCGAGCCCCCAGTGCTGCGGCTAGAGTCCCCGATGGGGTCCCTACCCCGTGACCGTGTGTCCTTCTCCGCGCTGGGCACCAAGATGTTGCTTCTCATGAACCGCCGCTGCGCCCTCGTGTACGACACCGAGACGGCGGCGGTGTCCATCGGCCCCCATGCCCCTGATCGGATGCTGTGCGGCTCCGGCTTCACCGTGCCTGCCGGCGGCATGTTCTACACACTGTCGCATCGCTACTTCGACAAGGAAGATCCGCACCCGTTCCATGTGATGCAGCGGCAGGAGGGCGGCGGCTGGTCCTGGAAGACCCTGCCGGAACCACCACCGGCGTTGACCATCCGTCAGATTGTCGTCGCCCACGCGCTGCACCCTGACGGACGCACCATCTTCATCACCACGGCTGACCGGGGCGCTCCAGGCGAACCACTGGGCACCTACTCTTTCAACACCGAGCGCTCCGAGTGGAGGCGCCATGGGGATTGGGCTCTGCCT
Source organism: Themeda triandra (assembly GCA_018135685.1). Lineage (NCBI taxonomy): Eukaryota > Viridiplantae > Streptophyta > Magnoliopsida > Poales > Poaceae > Themeda > Themeda triandra. The sequence goes on along the minus strand of JAENPR010000051.1, from coordinate 876,770 downwards.
TTCCGTGGCCGGGGCTACTTCGACAGCGACCTGGACGCGTGGGTCGGCCTTCACAGGGAGGGCTACATCTGTTGCTGCCAAGTCGCCTCCCGTTCCCGTTCCCGTAGCAGCACCAGCGAATCACTAATGACCAAGGAGAAGCTAGCCTACGACTACGAGGACTGGGACGAAAGGCACTGTACCGCCTCGCTCACCTACATGAACATGAGCAACTTCTGCGTTGTAGAGACCATGGCGCAAGATGGAGTCGAGGAGCAGGACAACTGCTTGGCTGACCAGCTCCGTTTCACCATGTTTGGCCTCAAGTATGATCGCAGTGGAGAGCTACGCATCACGAATCGCCGCTCCTGGCACTCCTACCTAGTGTCTAGGCATAGATATAGCTTATTTGTTCCATTTGCATTATGGATTTAGTAGTAGCTTCTGTTTGCATTGCATTGGTCTGTATCTGGTTGGAGCATGCACTCTGCATGGTACGATTGAGGGTAGCAGCTGGTGTTGCTGATTGATGATTATTATGCTGCGAGTTTCGGAGCGTCACCTCGGATGTCACCAATAATCCATGACGCCCGCCGCCAACGACACGATGCCCACGCCACACGAGGCTGCTCGCCCTCTTGCTCGATTCACTGAGGAGGTGCGGATCGAGCGACTGCCGTCTTTGATTGTCAGCCCCCCAACGCAGGTGGTGCCAATCAGGCGGCATCCTCCCTGAAGAGGAGTGCTCAGATTGCCGCTTAATTAGCCGTTGTCGCACATACCGACCTTCAGGCAGGGTGAGGTATTGCTCAACAAGAGGTTGGGCATTGCGCCGCCGGCGGAAATACCTTTCCCAGCTTTCAAGAGTTTACATGACACTATTCTCAGTGGGAGCTTGCCGTCAAGCCAGATCGAAATTCTGGATGGAAGTTTCCCGACGACAAACCATTTGGCCGGTCCAAAACTCCTCTCGAACGTCGGAGTGGCCTTGCACGGTGAGCAGGCACACGCCTTCGTAGGTCACACGGTTGCTCCTCGTCTGGTTGTAGTCTTTTGTGTAATATCGAATCTTAGATTTGTTTGCTAGGATGGTTCAGTCTATGGTTGTACAATCTTCGAGTGCACTCGTCATAAGCGCGTTGTTTGTATGTTAAAACCCCCTTTCTTAATGTAATGATATGCAAATCTTTTACGTATTCGACAAAAAAACCCAATAATTCGCGAGATAAATTTATTAAGCCTAATTAATCCATCATTAGTATATGTGCTATGGCTTGATGTAAGGCGAATAAGCGCCAAACACTGAACTAGAACGCTTGTTTTTGCTTTTTGAAATATAAAAGTAAGGGAAACCTCATTTTCTAAAAAAATAGTATGTGTTATTCTAGCGTCATATTGTCAAATTATGGACTAATTAGGCTTAAAAGATTTGTCTCACGAATTAGACACAATTTGTACAATTAGTTATATTTCTAGTCTTTACTAATACTCCATGCATATATCCAAACATCCGATATGACATGAGGCAAACTTTAGGAGGAGGAACTAAACAAAGCCCAATTTATTTGTGCAAACGTGTTGTTGGATGTGCTTAGATTGGTAGAACATACTCTCTCCGACCAAAAATAAGTGAGGCTATGGTATCTGTGCTGGTGACTAGATTTATAGTAAAATAATACCAACATTTACATCTTCAAATAAATATATTATATAAAAATAGATTTAATGATATATCAAATGATACTTTGCATATATTGCCGTCTTAACACAAGTATATTTTCTAGATATAAACAACTTTTGACTATGAAAGAAAAATTTGTGAAATCAACCTTCACATATTCCTTCCTCCTTGCTGTTGGTATATGCTCGTCACACTCCACTCCCTCCCCTGCCAAGCGGCCTTGCGACTAAGCCGCTCCAACACCGGCGGTGGTTCCTTCGCGGCCTAGCTGACCCAGCACTTCGTAAAGGGCGCCTAGCTCCTCAGTCCTCACCCGCGCGTGTTCCTTAGCCCTCGAGCCCCCAGACCACCTTGTCTGTGCGCCTGTCGTTGAGGCTAACCGCGCTGCGCGCGCGCCGGGGGGGGGGGGGTCGTGGCACCCGCGTCTAAAAGCATGTTCAGTAATAGAGCCAAGTGCTTAGCTACAAGTCAAGTAACAAGAGTATATATTAATTAATTTTCTATTTATCTACAAAATTTTTTATATTATAGATTTTCTCTCTTTTGTATTTCTTTTTTACATTTATCTCTATTGAGATCCGCTAATATTTATGCATTCCTGTCTAGCTTGATGCTAGAACAAGAACCAAACTCTTTTCTTTTTCCTCTCTTCTCTCCGTATCATCAAAATTGCTGATTATCTATTATTGCCTGCTCTAAGGTGCACCATCTGGGGCAATGTAAACTTTATGTTATGCGAACGAAAGCAGCACTGGTGCACCATCTGTTAGTTTTGTTTATTTATCTATTTATTTATTAAGGTGATCTCCAGAAGCTGTAGGGATGCACCATTTGTTATTCGTTAAAGTTTATTTTGGGAGGTTCTAGCTAAGGATGAAAACGGTCGAAAAACTACTCTATTGTTTTCTACATTTATATTTAAATACGAACGCGAAAACGAAAACGGTATAGTCGGAAACGAAAACGAAAACGAACTTACGGTATTTCGAAAAGGAACCAATTCGAGCGGAATTATGTCGGAAATGGTCGGCGTACGAAAATTCAGTACGAAATACCAACCCACTTTAAAGATGTGCATGACCAAACTAACAAGTGCATGATTTAGTTCAAGTGCACATAATAGAATAAGGGGTGCATGACGTTGTCGCCGACACACAAAGTCTAGAACAAGGAATTAATAGGACATGAACATCTACACTTCATCGGCATCATCAATGATGTCAGGATCACTTTCCATGTCTAGGGTTGTTGTTAGCGCTCCTTATTGCATATAATTTGACCGCCAAAGTAATCCAAAACGACCAAATCCATGGTGTATCATAGCAAATATATTATTTATCTAACAAGTTCCACGAGTTTTGGTTTTCAAACTTGTTTTGTAGAAAACATAATATTTCATGAAATAAAAGTATCTCAAACAATGAAATAGACTGCACCATTGCGAAGCTCTCGTCACTGATCAAAATGCATATATTATTTGCTATATTTGGAGCTATAAACAAAAAGATATGGAAATAGAAAATATATTTTTGTGGCTCTACCGAATTTCGAATACGGTTACATACCGAATATAACGTAGAAAAGTAGAAATCGGTCGAAATAAGCCCATTTCGAATTCCGCTCCGTTTTCGAATTGTCTGTCTGAATTTCGTACCGTTTTCGCATTTTTCCGAAAAAAGTGAAACTGGTCGGATGAAATGTAGAAAACGATGCGATTCGGTCGGTAATTTTCATTTCCGTTTTCAACCTTAGTTCTAGCAAATCTTTAATAGTTGGGCAGTATGAGGTCAGCAGGGATTGAAGTCGGAACGGAGCGGACGGCTTAAGTCGACTGCCGGGCGGGTCCGGTCCACCCTCAAGGCTCAAGCTGCCCATTTTTATTCGGATCCGGCAGTCGATTCGCCTCCGGTCTCTGATCTGATCCGCCGCCACGGTGACTCCCTCTCCTCGCCGTCTCCGATTTCGATCCGCGCCCGGTTACCGGAGGTAAAAGTCCGACTCGTCCCCTCCTCTAATCGTATCCCAATCAATCATGTCTGTTGATGTATATGTAAACGTGCTGCAGGCACCTCCAGTTGCATCCATAAAGGGCGGCGCGATGTCCAGTAAGCGGCGAGGAGGAGGAGGCCAGGACGACGAGCCGATGCCAAGCCACCGCCGCCATCGACACGCCGCCGGCCGCCGTAAGCACCTGTACCTGGTGCTGGATGACTGGAACAATGGCTTGAGTATCCACAAGATTGATCCTGACACTTTGGATGACGAAGCACCTGCCGGTGCCGGGCGGGGGCAGCAGGAGCAGCTCCCCGATCCCCCAGTGCTGCGGCTGGAGTCACCGATGGGCTCCGCACCCGATGCCCACATGTTCTTCTCCGCCCTAGGCACCAAGATGTTGGTTTTCATAAACCACTGCTGCGCCCTCGTGTACGACACCGCGACGGCGGCGGTGTCCGTCGGCCCCCACGCCCCTGCTCGGATGCTGTGCGGCTCCGGCGTCACCGTGGCTGCCGGCGGCATGCTCTATGCATTGTCGCATCGCTTCTTGGACAAGGAGGATCCGCACTCGTTCCATGTCATGTCCCGGCAGCAGGAGGGCGGCGGCTGGTCCTGGAAGACCCTGCCGGAACCACCACCGTCGTTCACCATCCGTCAGATTGTCGTCGCCCACGCGCTGCACCCTGACGGATGCACCATCTTCATGACCACGGCTGACCGGGGCACTCCAGGCGAACCATTGAGCACCTACTCCTTCAACACCGAGCGCTCGGAGTGGAGGCGCCATGGGGATTGGGCTCTGCCTTTCTTTGGCCAGGGCTACTTCGACAGCGAGCTGGACGCATGGGTCGGCCTTCACGTCGATGGCTACGTCTGTTGTTGCCAAGTCGCCTCCCGTAGCAGCACCAGCGAATCTCAGTTGGATTGGCAGATGACCAAGGAGAAGCTAGCCTACGACTACGAGGACGGGGACGAAAGGCACGGCAGCGCCTCTCTCGCCATAATGGGCACAAGCAAGTTTTGCATTGTAGAGACCATGGTGCAAGATGGAGTCGATGACGTGCACTACTGCTTGGGTGAACAGCTCCGTTTCACCATGTTTGGCCTCAGGTATGATTGCAGTGGAGAGCTACGCATCACGAATCGCCGCTCCACGCGCTCCTACCTAGTGTCTAGGCATAACTGTAACTTATTTGCTCCATGTGTATTATGGATTTAGTAGACGATGTCGTGGATCCACACTCGTTCTAGGTGACTAGTGATTTGCGCGCGCCCATGCGCGCGAGCAATGGCCACCACAATATTTCTAAGGAAAATGCAATGCAGATATTAGATGTTCAGATATTAGCTAACTATTACAATACGGATGTTCACACATGAATTAAATATTACAATAGGGATACAACAAATATGGCAAATATTACAATAGGGATACAACATAGATGGCAAATGTCCAGACTCGAACTAAATACTATAGAAGGCATAGAGCCACTTCATTCCATTTTTGGATTTGTACAAGGCATGCGAATGTAATTTTAAGCATCAAATGCTATGACCAGGTTTGTAGCTAAACTGACAACAGGAGTTCATATGAAAACAATGAAAACATCAGGGCAGACCATAAGCCAACCTCATTGTAATTTATATGCCAATTGGTTCACAGAAGTTCATATGCTATCAAGCTCATCTATTACATGGAGAAATATGCTTTTGCAAGTCCATATCATAGCAAGTACTGAATTTTTATCACCACACATAGCACGTCCCTCAATTAGCAGAGTAATTCTCCAAAGCAATGAGGTTTGCAATTCCTAAACCAGAACGAGCATTAGTGCCAGTTCACCATATATAGAGGAAGAATATAGATATTTTTTTGTGGGTATGAAGCACCAACGCTACTATGCTACACAGATGTAGCACTGCATGTCCAAAAGCATCCTAGGTGATCTTATTTCCATATTTCCATAGCAAAATATAGATGAGTCTTCAAAAGTATTGTTCCTTTCTTGATGAATCACCTGTGACAATTGAATAGCTGCATGAATGTGATTTTGTTTGTTAGATATAGATAAATAGAGGTAGAGAACAAACCTTGGGAGCTTCAAGTCAGGGTTCTCTCTGCCTCAGCCTGCAACACGTAAACTTTAATTGGACAGCTATTGCCCGGCCACTGAACTGACCTACAGACTATGACACTACCTCATCTAGCTGCTTCCTAAGCTGCCTAGCTACACACCTGAATCAGAGCTTGGAGTCACCAAACTTGCTTGGATCATCAGGCTACCATTGGATAAATATCTGAGTTCACAAAAACCTGGTAAATTTAGGTAGGAGGAACATAAGTGAGCTCATGTCACCATCTCATCTATTCATTTATAGAGATAGGATTATTGTCCAGAAATTATCATAGGCCAAGCATGGTGTATATGCAAGTTCAGTACATCATATTTAAATATTGGAATATTGAAATATTTTCGTTTGTAAAACGATAGTCTAGGGGTGTAACAAGACAGAGCTAGCATGAATTTAAGTATTAACAACGTAAACTCAGCGTTTTTATCCAACTATTCACATTTTCTTCAGAACACTGCCTTTTCAGAACATTTACTCGCTAATGGCATTCCGAATGCTTCATAATTCAGGAAATGATAACTTTGATCTTGAAACTTCATGTACAGAAAGCAAAATACAAAATGGTTCAGAGTATAAAGGCTGAAAGGTCCAATATCAGAGCATTAACGTTACTGTTTTATGTAAGTTCATAATTAACTGTCACCTCTAGAATAAGTCAAGTCAGAATACTATTGAGCAACATTGTTTTAGTTTGCTGCCATACAAGCATTTTTTTTTGCGACAGCCATACAAGCATAAACGGATGCACCTTTTTTTCCATATAATTATTATTTAATTGGAGACATGTATCTTACGGGAAACTATCAAAGCAAAACTAATATATGTATCTCCATCTCATCTGGTTAGAAATTAACAAACCTCGCCTATTCAGTAAAAAGATGGAAGTAGAAGTGATTGCATCAAAAGAATTTTCTAAACTCACTACGACGATGATGTACATAGTTCCAACAGTATTGAATGGCAATTCTGATATGCAGCTCAACTAATTTTCTAAGTACATAAAGAATCGGAGTTCAAATACGAAATAACATATATATTATTCTGTACATACATATACTAATCTGGACAAGAGAATCCATTTTAGTGACCCAAATATAATTAAAAGTATAGTCTGAATAGAGGAAGAAAGAACATTGCTCTATCTGGTCCGCTAACTGAAGATGCAACCAGCATAATTTCCCCTGGTGGCCTCGGAAAAAACTCTTGCTATCACAACTCTAAATCAGGGAAGAATAGTATTCCATTTCATCCAAACTTACCAAGGGGTCTTGTTTTTTTTAGACAAACTATCTTATTTCTGAGTGTTTGGATCACTAAACTCTAAACCTGAATAAGGTTCTTGTTTTTGGAGACACAAACCATCAAACGCATTTATGTTCGACAACCAGATCACCAAACCTAGATGCATAAACCACAACATGCAATTTCGATGAGGAATCCAAGCTGGATGAAGCAAGAAGCATGCGTGCATCTGTGTTGGTACAACCAAATCAACCAAGAGAGAATCCATCATTAATCCCAGTGGAAGTGTGGAACCTGGGAAATTCTATGGCAAATCCCGATTGGAAACATCCCCGCACTAACCGAGGCACTGTGAAAAGCAAGGAAGGGGAGCAGGTTAGGGGTAGCAAGATGGTGGTGGAGCAGCATCGAAACAGGAAGCCCGGCATCGTCGAGGTCAACAGGATAAGACAGCAAGAGAGAAAAAAATTTGGGAAGCAACAGAATCAGACCAACTGGAGGCGGAAGTGGGATACGGGATACCACCTGTTGAGATCGGAAGATGGTCGAGCTCGATGGAGCCGCCGCCGCCGCCTCCTCCATCAGCCGCGTCCTTGACCAGAGAGCCGCCTCCGGTCCAGTTATGCCATGCCGCCGAGCCTAAGGGCCCCACCTAGCAGGCAGAGGCGTTGGTTCCTCCTGGGAGGGGCAGGCCATGGCGATGGTGATGACCTGGACCCGTGCCCCCTTTCTCTTCTGCCGCCACCTCTGTTTATGCTGAGAGACGATGTTTGCTCCACCATAGTTAAAAAGTGCGAGGGCGAGAGACATAGGAGAGAGATGGCAGTGTACCTCGGCGGCGTATACCTCGCCGTCCGCTACGCCGCCGCGCTGCGCCGTCTGCGCGCGTCGCCGGATTTTCCGCGGCTGGCAGCACCATAGATCCGGCCTCCTCCTGACCCCATGACCTGCACAGGCACCTACGCGCCGCCGCCGCGTCCGCGCCCGCGCCTGGCCGTGCCGCCGGTGCCAGGTGCGCCGTGGCCGCCGCCGCAGAGCCGCGCCGGGCCCGCGCCTGGCCGGGCCGCCGCGCCAGTCCGCGCCCGCGCCGCAGATCCGCGCCGCCGCGCGCCGCCCCGCCGCCACCGCGCCTGGCCGCCGCCGCAGAGCCTCGCCGCGCCGCCGCGCCGCCGACGACGGGCGTGCCCGCGCGCGGCCGCGCGCCGCGCCGCCGCGCGCCCCGCGCCCGCGCCGGCCGCTTCACCGTCGCCGCGCCGCCACCGTGCCGGGCGTGGCCCGCGCCCCCGCCCGGCCGCTCCACCGTCGCCACGCCGCCGCCGCCGCCGTGCTCGCCCGCGCCGCCGCCGCGCTGCCGCCCACGCCGTTGCCGCGCGGGCCATTGCGCTCGCCCGCGCGTGCGCCCGCGCCCACGCCGTCGCCGTGCCTCCGCCGCGCCGCCGGCCACGCAGAGGGGGAGAGGAGGGAGAGGAAGGAGGCGGCTGGGGAGAGGGAGGGCAGGTTTAGGGTTAGGGGTGGAGATGGAGTATATATATGATGTAGAGGAGGCACCTGAATCGTTGGATCGAGGATCTGATGGTCAAAAAAATTTGGAACGACGTGGACAGCCTGGCCTTGCGTCTTGGCCACACGCTTGGGTATTCTTAGATGTCGTGGACGACACCCGCCAACCCAGCAGGAGGGCGGCTGGTCCTGAAAGACCTGCCGGAACCACCAGTTCACCAGCCGTCATCAGGTTGCCCGTTGTCGACCCACGCGTCCACCAGCCATTCAACGCGTAGCGTTCGGAGTGGAGGTGCTATGGGGATTGGCACAAGTTCGGTGTATGCGTACCAGTTACACTGAGAGCACAACAACGCCTCCGTACAAGCGCCTTTCGCGACCTTTCTCAGCACCAACTTCGCCATCCAATTACAACTGATCGATGTCGAGAGACGTTCTACAAACCTTTGAAAACATGATAACCTCAAGTATTGTCCCACAAGACAACTACCACTTAAGTCCATCTTAGCGTTTTTTCACAAACCACCATTCGATCCTAGCATTGCATGCAAAGTTAGATCGCTCTCAAATGACTCTAGATGACCGATATGCAAATAAATTTGCACCTCTTGACGGCCATCTATCCTATCCCGATCATGCACTTCTCCACACATCCTTTGGCTGGTAAAATGAAATGCACTACAAGTCATACGTTTGTCTTGCACATTGCATTTCAACTCCTTCAATGTTGGTTTCACACAAGCACCAAACTCCATCAAGCCTCTTGATTATCAAACCAAATCAACAATTGGCTTGATCTTTCATGAATTATATGATCCACTTCATATCATCATGTGGCCTTATTGGTTCATCGATCACAGATCAGCTTGCTCTTCACCGTTGCCTTGATCCATTGGTGCCAAGTCTTTGCTAAAGCTTCTCCGCGCATGCGGTGTGTCGCTCCAAAGTCTTCAACTTGCCCTTCACACTTGCAACCAGTCCATCACAGCCAAACCAAGTCTTGATCTTCTTCACCTAGCCACGTGACTTCGTGTCATGTCTCATATGCAATGAGCTCCTTCATTGATACATAGTTGAGCATTTGAACATAGTTCAAACCACTTCACCACCATGGTTCAATTTGCCTCAAAACCAAGAATGGACTGGTTTGGGCCTCAAAACTACTGGCAGATAGTTTCTTAGGTTTGGGCCTCATAACTCGGTTAGCGTTCTGTCGGGAACAGGAGGATGCTGGCATCATCACGAAGTTTGCATCGAGGCGAATCGAAGTCACGAAGAGCCTACGGCCATTGGATGTGTGGATCTCAAGTTGACCATTATGACCGTAGGGTTGAGTGCTTCAACAAAATATCCAAGAGCATTGTTTGGGAATGTGTAATAGCTCTATAAATACGATAGAGGCTTCCCTATCCAGCTATCTCTTTAGTAGTTGTCATTTATAGGCTTAGGTTTTTCCTGCCTTTAGTTTTTCATTGTTGAGATCCTCGGTATGGGCGATTATTAATGCACTATCTGAGCTTAATTTTCTATTAAAAGATCATACCTATTTGATCTAGAGCAATAAATAAATTGGAATCAGCTCCATTTCACCCCCTTTCCGGTCACCTTGTTCAGTCACAATAGTAGGGTTTGCATGAAAGACAATTAATGAACAAAATAGGCAATATATAAACTACGGTACAACAATTCAAACTGTAGAACAATCACAAGTCAAGATTAAGGGTAGTATGGTATTTACTGCAACCGCTCACACCATTACTAAGTCTCTCACCCATATAATCAACTAATTTCAAGAAAAGTTGTCTGCTTTAAATAGGCAAGACTGCAGTATATGTCATAACAATAGGGTTTACAGTAAAGGCAATTAATGAACAAAACTACACCACACTTATTGTTGATGTTCATAATGCAGTAAGTAGAATTTGCCAGAAAGAATATGTGGACCACAACTGCCATGATAGAAAATACAACAAATAGGGTAAAGGTGAGTGGATTAAATCCAACCTCTTGGGAGAGAGTAAAGGAGAGTGTCTTCAGATTGAAGAAGAGCAACGAGTATGGTTATTGGAAGGATGATGATGTCCTTGCTCAGGAATAAGGCACGCATTGTTTTTTCGTTCTAATAACGTTCAAGAAAGGCTCGTCTTGCCTAGGTGGCCCTGTAAATAGGCATGAATTAAATCCAACCTCTAGAGAGAAAGGAAAGGAGAGTGTCTTCAGATTGAAGAAGAGTTGGGCATGCTTACTAAAAGTACAATGATGTCATGCCCACATTCTTTTTCGTTCAGATTGTAGAGGTTGAAGATGGGCAGACGTACAGATTGCAGAGGTTGAACATGGACAGACGATGTGTCTGCAGTTTATAGGCATTCAAAAGCACTATGGGCCTGGGTCGAGGTCCCCAAGGTCCAACCGAAGACCTGTTTAAGCAGGCTCGATGGCCAGAGCCCATCTCGCCCTTTACACTTGCAACCGGTCCATCGCAGCCAAACCATATCTTGATGTTCTCCACCTAGTCACATGACTCATGTCATGTCTCATATGCAATGAGCTCCTTCATTGACACATAATTGAGCATTTAACATAGTTCAAGCCACTTCACCAACATTGCTCAATTTGCCTCAAAACTAGGAATGGACTGGTTTAGGCCCACTAAATTTAGGCCTTCTATGACAATCTAATTGTGACAATTACAACCTTTTTCTGGTCATTGTACCTCCTTCTGTGATTATATGGTTGTTGTGAAGGTGGGTCATTAAACCCCTTTCGTAATTATCAAATCCAATTGTCACTAATCTTAGTGACTATTGTGTAGCTTGTCACCAAGTTATGACTAATGTATTTGTCATTATATTTGTCATAATAGACTAGATGAGATGATAAGTGTCCACGTGCTGATGTGGCTATGACGTGGCATAAGTAGTATGACAAAAATATTTGTCATAAAAACGAATTTGGCCCATATAGCATGGGCTGGGTTTTTACACTAGAAATTGGCCTTAGCCCATACAGGACAGCCTTTCTTTGGTGAATTTTTCACATCTAGTCCATTTACAATGGGCCCACAGCTCATTCAGCCAATCTCCACAATTAAAATCATTTTTCATATAAAATATTATTCTGCTAGATACATTTGCATGTATCAAAAAATAAATAGATAACAATATCTTCATAGATTATAAAATTCACCAACAACCATACATATGCAGACATCAACACTATCAGTAAGACAACTCGTACTGCAATAAGGGAACGATTATACTAGTGTTGAAGCCAGCGGGCTTAATCCTGACGGTCTCGCTTTGGTAAGTGAAGTTGCAACCCGTTGGTGGACTGCAGCATCCAACCTGGACACAAGATAGATTGATGAGTTGCATAGAAAACAATTTCTTTTACAATGCAATTTCAGAAGATACGGCCTAAGTAATTGACTTGCACTTTAGTGGAACCAATGTCGAACTTGTGGAACCAATCAAAAATTACACAGTGATGATTTCTAGAAAGGAGAGTGGAGCACTACGAGTACTAGTACACATATGTTGGAGCATATATTAGTTGATTAATGGAGATTAGTACTAGTACATACATGATTAACCATATAACAATTGACAATTAACAAATGGCTGCTATTTAACATGTTATCAGATCGGTACAACACATAACATGACGGCATGACATGAGTGCATAAGAAGAAACGCCAAAACACAAGTTGACAAGTAATAAGTTGCGAATTTGCGTTTGCTTGTTCCAATCCACCTGCCATTTTCCGACAAGCTATAGCAATCGTGCTTCTTCCGGCAGACAGCAGCTAACAGCAGAGAATTACAAGCAAAGGCCAAAGAGGGAATCAAGGAAGTTTGCAATGCAAGCAAGCATACCTATATGGCAGAGAATTTGGTCGCAAGAACATATCTATATAGCAGATTGCCAGTCGTAAGAGCTAAGTGGCAACCCTATACGTGTATACTTGTTCAGACACGCTAGATACAGTATATCACATTTGCGGAGTATATATATCGATCAAATGTATATACATTCATCAGGTAGCGACAAGTACCTGTGTTTTTTTTTTGAAGAAACTGGAGGGGCAGAAAGCCCCTGCAGGGATTTATTGAAAAAAGGTAAGGGTTCAAGTACAAGTACAGAAAAGGGGTAGAGAGTTACAAAACAGGGAAATCAAAACAAAAAACAATAGAATCAAGACACAAAAAAAGAAACAAAGAAAATCTGTCTTAAGCAACTAGTAATGCCAGATTTTGTATCCATGAGTGAAAAAGTGGTTGGAGTCCTTGCTTCAGCCTATAATTCAGTAGGTTGAGCTCTTTGAAGAAAATCCGGATGCAGTCATTTCTGTTTGTCCCTTTTCCTCTGAAAATCAGCTCGTTTCTTGCAGTCCAGATTGTCCAGCACATTAGAACTATTGCTTCCATGAAAAAGGGTGAATTGATCTGGTTCCTAAACAATCTGACAATGTCAGGGAAGCTATCCTGCGCTGGTATGCTCACCCCAATGATGTCCCAACACATTCTTGCAAAATCACAATCAATGAATAGGTGTTGCATTGTTTCCTCAACTAAGAAGCTGCATAGAGCACAGTGATATGTATTCAGTTCCATTTTCTTTCTCCTCAGAATGTTTTTGGTGCTCAACCTGTCCTTGATCAGAAGCCAGAAAAATACTCTATGTTTTGGTTGCAAATTGTTTTTCCAGATCCATCTGTACACCATGTGCACCTCTCTATGTCCAACCAGCAATCTGTATACTGATTTTGTAGAGTAATTTTCTGTGTTTTCAGCACATCTCCACCTGTCTGATTCATCAGTTGGTTCCCTAGCCTGAATCTCATCTTGAAGCAATTGCAGCTGACTGAAAGCTTGTTCAGATAGAGGGAGCTGAACTATCTGGACAAGCTCCTGGGAACTGATTGCCTTGAATGCATTGATCTGCTTGTTTTTCGCAAAAGAGTAAAGCTCAGGGAAGGTTGAGGCTAGAGGGGCCTCCCTCCATGGGTCAAGCCAGAACAGGATGGTTGAACCATTATGTAAGACAGGCTTGGCTATCTCTTTGAACTGTGGTAAAATCTTCAGTACATCTCTCCACTAGAAAGAACCTTTTCTGGTGTGGTTTGGCAGCTTGTTGTTTGAGTAGTGCTTTTCCCATACCAGGTTTACCCATGGAATATCATGCCTATTGAAGAACTTGTGAAGGTTTTTCATGATCAGAGCTTTATTCTGCTTTTCCAGGTCAATCACACCCATTCCTCCTTCCACTTTGGGGACACAGATCATTCCCCAGGCTGCTTTAGGACTTCCTTTCTCATTGATTGAGGAGCCTCTCTAGAGGCAGTGTTTCCTGTACTTGTCGATTTGCTTGATCACTGACTTGGGCAGCAGGATAGAACACATGAAGAAAGTTGGGAGTGCAAAGAAAACTGCATTTACCAATTGAAGCCTTCCTGCTTGATTCAGGAAAGGGGACAAGTACCTGTGTGCGTGTATTTATAAACACACATATATACATGCGTGTTTTTTAGTTTTATTCGGAAGTAAGTAGCTAGGTTGTGCATGCTAGTCTTGTGCGGCAGCGGCAGTACTAGTGCAACTCTACAAGTGCAACAACACCTGACCTGACTCTGACTGGTTGGCTTTGCGTCCACGATGCACCCATTGCTTGGGGAGAATTATTTATATGGCCCTGAAACAAACTTCGTTTGCTTATATGGCCTAAAATTTTTCAAACTTGTCTATATGGCCCGAAAGTGAAACTTCTTTGCTTATATGGCCTTCCGTCAGTTTGAAGCATGTAACGGTGTTAAGTGCCATGCAAAAAGACCGTTTTACCCCTGCGTGAATTTTTTTTGAAAAAGTGCCTTGTTTTTTTATATGTTCAATATATAAATTCTCAAATATTTACATAATAGACATATATATTCACAACCACACAATTCTTAAATATATATGTCGATTATGTAAATATTTGAGAATTTATACATTGAACATATAAAAAAAACAAGGCACTTTTTCAATTTTTTTCACGCAGGGGTAAAACGGTCTTTTTGCATGGCACTTAACACCGTTACATGCTTCAAACTGACGGAAGGCCATATAAGCAAAGAAGTTTCACTTTCGGGCCATATAGACAAGTTCGAAAATTTTTAAGCCATATAAGCAAACGAAGTTTGTTTGAGGGCCATATAAATAATTCTCCCCATTGGTTGCCGTTTGGTCGGGACAAGGAACCAAATCCTCTCTATCCTGCTTTAGGGTATTATTGCTCGAGATCAGATTACCACTGTTTTGGTTTTACAAAGAGATCAGATTACTACTGTTGTTTTCTTTGGACTACTCCACCAGGTTCATTCAGAAACTAATCACTGCGACACGATCCATTCGAGAAGATTAATGCTACTATATAGTATGCTCTAATAATGGAATAATGTATTAAGTCACTGTTCATGTATGGAAGAACCTGAACGGTTTCAGCATGTACGAAAAAGGGGAAACGGATCAGGATTATTCAGAAAGTAGCACACGCGTACATACAGATACAGTCAGCAAGGTGCAGCAGCAACCACAGAGTTTTGGCCTGACCTGAAAACCCAGCAGCAAGCTACAGTCGGGTGACCACAAGTTTTCATTTTGACCACAGAGTCGGAAAGCCCAGTTTTATTTTCAACAAAGAACCAACCCAGAAGGCAAAGCCATCTCCAGCCACCAAAAGAGTGCAAGGCACAGCAGGATCGGAAGCAGCAAGCAGAGCAGAGGCATGTAATGCATGGATGATACTCTAGGTCGGTAGGTTTGGTGGAGTCAGCAGAGAGATGAAAGTTTGGGTTACACGCAACATAGAATGCCAAGAGATAGGGAAGAAAGAAAGGAATTAAGCATCATGCATCGGCAGCCAAGGAATAGAAAAGACGAGCATGACAGCAGGTTTTAATCGAAGACGGCCGAGAGGGACGGCAGGCACGCTAGGGATCGGATCTTTGGTTTGATGATGAAACGTAACCCAGCCCAGCCACCCATCATCAGTCATCAGTCATCATCAGTCATCACTGAATCCAAGGCTCACCACGCACAACAGGATAGATGTGCATGGCTGGCCGCGCAGAAAACGTTGCGATTCTATTGCAGTACCCGCCACGAATGCCTCCTCATTAGTTCATTCGTTCGAGTCAGCTTCTGCTACTTGCTCGTATAAAAAAGTTGTGGAAACAAAGATACTGCAACAAATTATATGCAATGATAATCATTTGCAGTTGAGTAGTTGTATGATGTTAACAGTAGTACTATATGTGTCCCTCTCCCTCCCAAGGAGTCAAGTACGAACCCCTCTTTTCTCCGGCAATGCAAAGCTCTCCTCTCTCCTTTTCCAAGCATTGACTAGTGCAATAAATAAAACATTCACTCCTATGCAAATCCACTGTGTAAATAAATAGTATACTTTGAGTAAGCAGCGGAATAGATGAATAAAAAATTAAAAAATATATAAAAATGGCAAGAAATATGGAATGGTCTCATGTATTGGCAATTGGTAATTGGCATTGCCCCTGTTGCTGGTGGTGGTGGATGTGGATTTCTCTTTCACACGGGACACGGGATCACAAGACGCGTGCTCCATCCTCTGCCGTCGTCTGCCCTCTATATATATGTGCTCCAATCCATATCCATGGCACACGCAAACAGCATATCACACCATCCCCATATCTGTTTGTCTCCTTGCCTTCCGTTGCATCAGGCTTCCATAAGGGAAGTACGTGTATGTGCCGTGCCAAGCTTCTCCCTCACCTACCTAAATCCAATCCACTTCCTTTATTTTATCTGCACATGTTCTCTTACTTCCATTTCCTACTTTGATATCTCTCCTTCTCCTTCCTGGGAGCGGTGTTGATTGCTCTCTTGTTGTGGAGCAGCAAGAGCCGAGGAGGACGACGCCTACGGCAACAAGAGATGGCTGACGGCAGCAGCAACTCAACGGCGTCGTCGGTGGCCACGGGAGAAGAGGTACAGGTGCCTGCTCTGCTCTACTTACTACCCTGACACGCCATGGTGTTGGTGTTCGTGCACTTGCTTGATGAAACGGATCGAGATAGTCATTTGTTCAATTGTTCTTTGTTCCGATCAATCGTTTTATGGCTGCTCCGTTATTCTCATCTACCACGCGTTTTCGTTTCCTCTATACCTCCTTTTGTTCTGCCTGAATTTTTCTCTTGACCGATCCACCATGTTTGGAAATTCAGGAACCGTAAGAAAATTTGTTCTTTGCGTGCTAGAGCAGGATGCAATGTGGATCATCTAATGCTGGTGCCTGAACATCTCGAACACTAATAATCCGGCCTGCTCTCTGATTTAGTAATTTGCAGTAAAAAAATTTGTTCATAGGAAAGTCTGTTCTATTCCAAGTCTTTTTTTTGGGGGGCTGGAAAGTAATCCCTGGACTGAACCTTACATCCACCGAAAACCAAAAGATGAAAATGATGTGAAGAATCTCTACTGAATTTTTCTGATCGATGCTCGGAACAAAACCCGTGAGCCAACCGGCCAAGGCCGACGCATGCATTCTATTCATTGCTGACAAGAACAGTATACCAGCCTTCTTCTTTTTCACCAATGAGAGCGAGACAAGCTTGGAATCTCTCATCTTTGGGGGTCCATCTGCATGGACCGTGCACAGGCAGTAGTGGACAGCATTCCCCTACCCTGAATCATTTGATTTGAGCACATTTCGTCTGAATGTTCGGAAACCCTGTCCTTGTCAGCGACAGTTTCGTTCACGGATGGCCGTCGGTTCAGTTTCAGTAGCATGTTTCACATGCTCTACTAGCTACTTTTTCTTGGCAAAATAGATACTAGTAGAGCAGCCACGAAACGTGCACCCACCCTGCAAACAATAATGAATGGTATCTGGGAAAAAAAAAGATGAGTTATCACTGAGTGCAGACTTGTTTTTATGAATCTGCTGCCTGCCTGTGTTAGTTGCGTTGTTGGGTCATGCACTGTCTTGTTGCATTCATGATTAAGCAACCTTATGTCAGTTAATAATGTAATAAGAATGTGTAAATGCAAGATTTCATATAAATATGAATATTAATATTAATAGGGTGTGAGTTTTGGTGCACTGCACATAACGCTTAACAGTAGTAATATACTTTGAGGTGCAGGCTTTAGTTGAGAAGAAGTATGGTGGAATGGTGCCGAAGAAGCCTCTGATTTCAAAGGTACATACTACATCACATAACCAACCCAAAAGAATGTCATGTTTCTACTATCTACACTAGCTTCTGATGATTCTTTTTTTACTTGGTGGTTTTCTTGTGCAGGATCAGGAGCGCGCCTATTTCGATTCTGCGGACTGGGTCCTTGGCAAGGTATCCAATCCTTCTCATCCATCCGGGAAGCATCTCTACCTCTGCAAGTTTTTGTATGATACAGGCCCATACATAGGCTCTGAACTGATAAACCTTTGCTTTCTGATGGAAATGCTTTGCTTCAGCAAGCTGCAAACAGCGGCAACGCACGGGCTGCTACTGCTATCGAATCCTTGAAGCCAAAGCTAAAGGTGAGTAGCTACCTTGCAGTGATTTTTAGCCCACCTGCACTGCGCTGCACTACACGTTTTATCAATGCAAGTGGCACTGCATTGTGGTGAAAGCAAATATGTCTGTTGCTTGCAGAGGACGCCCCATCACCAGCTTCCCCCTCGCAAGCCGACCTGTGCGTCCAGCTGAGCTGAAGATGTGCAGGAAATTAAAGGTGCCTGAAATTGCAGTCTCTGAAACTTGCACCTTGGGAGTTTTAAGGATGCTTCAATTTAAAATTGTGTGATGAGTCCTTTATTTCTTTTGGTGGATGATGCAGGGCCAGGGCTTACAAAACGTCCCTATCTCTGGCTGGGAGAGAAGAAGAGATGGAGTCGCTGGGATTGCTAGTTATTTAGTTGGTTGCATAATTTGCATTGGTTAGGGGAAATTCAGGATTGAGCCCTGCAATTAGTGGAAATTTAAGGAGCCTGTGGGGTTATATAGATAGACTAGATATATTGCTAGTAGTATATGCTTATTTGAGGAAGTGGTAGATGACATCATCTGTTTTAAGCTATCTTGGGTGGGCAGATGAAATGTATCCTCTCTATCTAACTTGGCTTCTCCGTTTGTTTACTAGATCTCATATTCAGCAAAAACAAGAGAATGTATGAATGAATATTCCAATTTGGGATGACAGTGTGAAATCCTTTTGGAGGAGCTGAGAATGGTACGGTATATACCGACGGAAAGGACCTATTCTACCGCCAGAATTGACGTCGTAGTTTGATTTTACTCCTTGAATTTTAAAATCAGATATACCTTACCCCCTGTGCTCTCAAAGCCAAATTACGTCCCTACCGTGGTTTAGAAGGGTTTTAAAGGTAGGTTTGACATTTTTTAGTTACAAAAGCTTGATACATAGTTGATATTGTTTTCTATGTTTTCAAGGCGTCGCCTAGCGTCCAGGCGCTCCCCCATCGCCTTGCAGAATGGCCGCCTAGGCGAGCAAGGCGGGCGCCTAGGCGTCCAGGCGCTCCCCCATCGCCGTAAGACGCATTTACGCCGTGAAAACATAGATTGTTTTTGAACCATATAAAGTGTCTATAACTTTTGAGATTCTTTAAACAATTTAGAAGTATTAGGATACAAAGAATCTATATAAAATAAGGGAGCCTTTATCTGTCTGTCGACAGATTTTCCGTTTACACTAGAAATGTGCGTGGCGTTGCCGCTTATGGCCAGTGTATGGGCTTAAGCTTGCCAACAGTGGGCCATCGTGAGTGCATCCAAGCCATAGGGGTGCCACTTTGCTAATCCTCCATGAAAGGTGCCAAAATGATCCCAGATGACAACACAAATTGCACCATGATTAGAATCTGAATAAAAGGCTCCATCAGTATTGCATTTAAAGCAGCCAATACTGGGATGAGAACTTTGTAAAATGAAAAATCGTATTAGTTGTTTTGAGTTTGTGGACATGAAGATAAAATTTACAGTATTTTATTGTTATATGACAATGGCATCATTTTTTATGCCTCGTTGGGTATATATAAGAGGCAAAGGTTTCTGAAGATGATGCCAGGGATTAGATGGATGGATGCTGCTGGTCAACAGAAAAAATGATACAGCTTTCGGAGCCCACCTCGATTTTTTGATCCAAGACCCACCTGAAGAAAATCTGCTGATATTATGATGTGCTCAACTGGTCACGAAATTCCTTTTTTTTAACAACAAATTTCATGTTGATGTGCTGCTTGCATTATCATCTTCAAGTGCAATGCAAATTATTCAGGCAGATGCATCATTTTATTTCTTGCTGCAATAACACCTGCAGTTCAGCACATGATTGCAAAACAGAGTAATTTATCTTACATGATCGTAAAACAGAGTAATTTATCTTTAGCTCAAATACATTAGCTCTCTAGAAACATTGAATCAAAACTGAAGAATCAACCTGAAGCTTTCATTATTGTCTGGCATTGACAATGATCTACAGGGTATGCAAAATGCTTATAGAAACATCAGCTATACACTGTAAGGAAATATATCAGAAAATAGAGAGCTTTAAAATCTGAATGGTATTTGCATGTAGAAGATCGCAAAAACTTTGATCAGTTGAACTTACTTTGATAATGATTTCAGATACGGATAATTCGCTGATGAGTAGCAACCAAATATCTCTGTCCAGTTGGCAACTCTGTTACTGAAGAAACATGGGCACGGTTATTTGGTTAGCAACAAACTTTGTTGTACAGACAAACCATCGAGCAGGCGGTGTGCATCATCCATGACTGAGGCACTGCAAGTAGAAGATGGGATCGGAGAGAGATAAGCACCAAGATGTCCAGTATGGTTGTACGTCGCGAGCGGCGGCGCGGGCGGCGGAGGGTGCAGACGGCGGTCCGGCTGGGAGCTGCTCCGGCGCAGATTCTGGGGTGTAGTTTGAGCAGCGGCGTGTTATGTAGGGCGACGATGGGAGGGAGGCCGGAGCTGGGAGGGAAGGCAGCACGCGAGCGGCGGCGTGCGTCGCGCAGAAGGAGTCGGCCTTTTGTTTGTGCATTGACGGGGTTGAGAGTATCCAGAAAGTTCTGAAGAGGGCAGCAGCAGCGAGGCGGAGAAGACTCCCGGAGTAACTGCCCGGGATTGGTAATTGGAGAGGCCGAGGCCGTCGCGCCTGTACCCTGCCTGCGCCAGGTCGTCTCGCCCACCCGCTCCGTGATGGCTCCCGGGTGGCCGGAGCTGCCACGCTCGCACCGGCGGCTGCGCCGGGGTCGGCCGGGTCCGCCGCGTCTGTCGGGGTTGGCTGGGGCCTGGGATGGTCGCTGGGGCCCTGAACCGCGCCTGGAGCGGGAGTCGCCGCGAGCGGGTTCGAGAGCATTCGGGGTGAGAAGCCCGGTATGACCATGATCGGACGGTCCCTAATGCTTGATGGCTTGATCCGACGGCCAGAGGGCTAACGGGCGACGTGGCCCGATTCGTTAGCCCTCTTTTGGTGCAGAAATCGTTTATAGAGAAGAAGATATCTGTCAGCATTTTAAACTAACGAGGAAACAAACGCAACGACAAAATCCAACAGATTTTTAACACAACCGATCTGTCAGATTCTGATAACGGGCAAAATAGATAGATAATAGGTTAATAAACCAAAACCCATTAAAGAGTAAGCCCACGGTAAGGAGCCCATATCCCACAGAACAAAGGCATAACACAGAATATCTTATATAGGAAATACACCGCTCTGGGAAGGAAGAACACACAAGATTGCAAAAAAAAAAAGGTACATAATAACTAAACTAAAGCATCCCAAAATCTGTCTTGACCACTTCAGTCTTCTCACGCTTTCTTGTTCACACAAAGAAACCTGAAAAAGGTAGCATCTCCAACAGTTCCTTATATCTCACTTGTCAAATGTTAGGTTTTAGCAAGTTGATAAAATTATTTCACAAGTTGAAAATAGATCATCTCCAACAGTTATGTAAATCTAACTTGCCAAATTAAAAAAAAGAGAAGGGCCCACCGAGTGAGATTGTTGACCGGTACAACCCACACCCGCACTTGACACTCTGATCCGATCCAGACTTGGGCAAGTGGACTGACCTCTCGACTCGATTGATCCATAGACGACTCCAAGTCTACGCACACGTATGGATTCGATGCATCGTGTAATCTTGGAGTGGCTTCATAATCATTGAGAGTTTTCCCTGTATGCCCTTATAAAAGATGGACCCTTCCTCCATGCCCCTGAAAAGTTTGTTTCGCCCTGTGTGTCCAACTTCATCTTTGTTTTTCCCTCCATGCCATTCCGTCCGTGTTCTGTCCAGATTTGGCCGTTTAGGTGCTCTGACGCGTGGGACCGGACTTGTAAATTGTCTACCCTGCCCTCTCGGTCACTCCCTCTCCTATCTCTGGAACCGCCCGACCGCTCCACCCCTTCTCTCATCCTCGCACCGACCGGATCCGCCCGCCCGTTCCTCATCCCGTCCCAAACCCTAGCGCGCCGGCCGGCCGCTCCGTGAAAGGCCCTTGTTTGGTTTTGATAATTGAGTGACAACTTTAGGTGGACTAACATGTGTGATGGTTGAGATACACAGGAGTTAGTTCACAGGTACATGTGTGTGAGCAACATATGCCATGGTGGAGATGGCTTGGAAATGTTGTGAGGCTCAACACATGAGTTGATGAAGGAGCTCATTGCAAATGAGACATGACATGGAGTCATGTGACCAAGAGGTGAAGATCAAGATGAGGCTTGGTTTGATGGACCGGTTGTAAGTGTGAAGGGCAAGTTGAGGCATGAAGCGAAGGACCATGCGATGGTGAAGCTTGGGCAAGACTTGGCGCCGATGGACCAACGCAACGGTGAAGAGCAAGTGAGGTCAAGATCGATGGACCAAGAGTGTCACATGATGATATGAAGTGGATCATATCATTTGATGATCGTGTCGGTGCATGTTGTTGCATTGGCACAATGGAGGAAGACGGTGGAGATGGAAATGCGCAAGGCAAAGGTATAACCTAGGGCATTTCATTTCACCGGTCTAAGGTTGAGTAGAGAAGTACTTGACCGGATTTAGGATAGATGGCCGTACTATCAAGAGGGGTAATCTTGTTTGCATATCGGTCATCTAGTGCCACTTGAGCGATCTAACATTGCGATGTGCTAGGATCGAGTGGCGTGGTGAGTTGAAGAGAAAATCCTTTGAAAATGATTGTGAAAATGCTAACACACAAGCACATGGAGTTGTACACTTGGTGGTGTTGGCACATTTACAAAGGTGGCGAATGTTCGCGCCGTGGTTTGTAGGGTTGAGTTGGGCTTGGGTCCCTCTCTCCCTCACGCCGAGCTTGCGAGGCGGGATTCGGGGCGCTTTCGGGAAAATTGGAGGCATATTTTCCATTGCGCCGGATGCAAATTGTTGTTGGAAACATGCTATCTATGGTGGTCAAGTTGGTATACTTGTGGGATAGCATGGTGGAGAAGATCGCGTTTTCGATGGGGCAAATCATGGATTTACAAGCGCCGGACGCGGCGGTCGGACGCGCGGCCCGAGCGGGCCGGACGCGTCCGGCGCGTGGAAGGTTGGCGTGGGCGGCCGGCTCGGCGCCGGGCTGAGCGCGGACGCCCGGAGGAGGCGCGTCCGCGCACGCGCCGGACTCGGACCGAACTTCGGTGCCGAGTGCCGCGTGAGCACGTTCGCGACGCGCGCCGGACGCGCGGCGGACTCGGGCGAGTCACCGTTTGGCGTCCGGAGGTTCTGTCAGCGCGCGGCGGTGCTTTGGTGGATGCCCGGCCGGACGCGTCCGGCGGTGGTCACCAGGCGCGCGTCCGGCGCAGGGTTTCTGAGCAGATCGTGAGGTAGCCGTTGGGGATCAACGGTCGACTTCGAACGGTCGGTACACGTGGCGTGACGAGGAGCGCCGGACGCGGCTTGGAGCGTCCGGCGGTGGAGGCCGGACGCGTCCGGCGCTCGTGTTTCGGTTGCCCGAGGTGGCAACGGCTAGTTTCAGCCCTTGGGGCTATATATACGTGGTTTGGCCGGCTGTGGCCGGTTGCTGAGCACGCCCTGGCTATGTTGCCTTGTGTGGTGGTGCTTGGAAGCCCTCTAACTCACATATGCTTGGTAGTGACCATCCGATAGTGTGAGAAGAGCGATTCTAGTGCGAGTGCTTTGTGAGATTGCATTTGTGGCACTAGGTGGTTGTGTTGCAAGTCGGAGAGCTTGTTACTCTTGGAGGTTGCCACCTCCTAGACGGCTTGGTGGCAAGAGGCTCCGTGGTAGCACGCGTGGAGATACGGTGCTCCGGAGAAGAGATTGTGAGAGGTCGGTACTCACCTCGCGGGGATCGCGAAGAGTAGCCTTATTGGATTGCACGTGTCATTGAGTTACCACCCTTGCGTGTGTGGGTTTGCTCGGTGCCTTGAGGGGCTCACTTGAGAGTGGTGTCTTGCGGTGCCTTAACGGGGCGTGCCTTGAGGGGCAAGTGACTTGAGGGTCACACCGGAGAACCATCTAGGTGAAAAGACCGGAGGAACCACCGAAGGTGTTGGTCGACACAACAGGACGTAGCTTGGGGGCAACCAAGTGAACCTGGTGAAAAATCGCCGAGTCATCTTGTGTCCACACTTCGCGGTGGTTTGCAATCTCTTTCACAAACTTTGTATTTACTTTTCTTACTTTCTTGTATAGCTTGTGTAGTTGCTCTTGTGGTTAGTTAGCTTGAGTAGCTTGTTAATCACCTTCTTGCTTGTGTAGCTAGAAGTAGAGTAAGTTGCCTTGCTTAGCTTGTGTAGTTAAGTAAGATTGAGCTCTTGGGTTTGGCTTGTGTAGCTTTGTCCATGAGCATCTAGTGAGCTTAGGTTGGCTTTGTGCTTTTGCTCATTAGAATTGTGTAGGTGCACACCCGGTTGCTAAAGTACTAGTTGCTTAGGTTTGTGTGACCTTGCAAGCTAGACTTGTTTAGTGTGCACTAGCTAGATTGGCACCTTGTCTTCTTGTTTAGGATCTTTTACAAGGTGCATCTAGAGACATAGATAGAGGGGTGAAAGTCTTGGTTAGGCCGATAGATTTAATTCCGCACTTATATCGGTTAGCCGGAGCGATTAGTTTTAAAAAGGACTATTCACCCCCTCTAGTCCGCCATCTCGACCTTACAAGTGGTATCGGAGCCGGGTCTCTCATTTAGTGGTCTTAACCGACCCGAGAGGATGGCGGATTATGGGCTAGATGTTGAGTGTCCACACATTTTTGATGGCACACACTTTGCACGGTGGAGAAATTGGATGTCATGCAATTTTAAGTTTATTTCTCCTCAAATGTGGTGGATTGTAGATGTGGGCTTCTCTTGTGCAATTGAAAGGAAAACTCAAGCACAAAAGAATTGCTTCACTCTCAATTGCCAAGCTACTAACATCTTCTATAGATCCTTGGATGATAGCATATTTGAGGAGATCATGGATTTTGAGTCCGCTCGTGAGATTTGGGTATATCTCAATGAGAAGTATGGAGCGGCCTCCGATGTTGTTGATGAGGACTCCATGTTGGTGGCACATGAGGTTGTTGAGCATGACCATAACAAGGTTGTTGTGGAGGATTGCTCCACCTCATGGTCAAGTGAGGAAGATGATCGATCTACCTCAAGCTCACTTGACAAGATGGAGGATGATGCCTCAAGTGATGCAAGTAATGATTCTACCCCAAGCACACTTGATGGCGATGATGGATCATGCTCCAATGATGATGCAACTACAAGCTCTCCAACATCATCATATTGCTTCATGTCACAAGGTGACACTAAGGTATCAAGTTGCAATGTGATTGATCATGATTCATATGATGAGCTTGTTAGTAGACTTGCTAGCATGACCATATCTTTGGAAAAAGAGAAAGCCAAAACAATGAAACTTGAAAATGAAAACTCTTTTCTAAAGACAACATGTGAACAACAAAAGCATCTACTTTATGTTATTAATTGTTCACATGATGTGTTAAACTTGGCCCATGAGGAACTTAGTGTTGCTCATGAAACTTTGTTGCAAGATCATGCTTTTCTCACTAAGAAGTTTTCCATTGAAGAAATTAAAACTAGTGAGAGCTCATCACTTGGGTTGAATGATCAATCACATATGAGTAACCTTTGTGATGTAGGGAAGAAGCATGTATCCACCTCTTGTGATGTTTTACTTGCTATGCCATGTTCTTCACATTTAGATGCTTGTTCTACTTCTATGTCTTGTGAGACTAATCTTTTGAAGGAGAACAATAGACTCAAAAGCAAAGTGAAGAATTTGAACAACAAGCTAGAGAGGTGTTACAACTCTCAAGTCACCTTCGAATATATGTTGAAGAACAAGAGAAGATATGGTGACAAAAGTGGCCTTGGTTTCAACAAGGACAATGTTGGGTTGAGTGAAGTGCCAAAGATCACACATTCTCAACTCTTGAAGAGCTACAAGAGATTTGGCAACATGAATGGCATCCGCTACAACAACACCAACATCAAGGGAAAGAAATGGGGCAAGAGAAAGTATGAGAAAGAAATGAAGAGGCTAGAAGAAGAAAGGCTCTCTCATCTCATGTGCTTTCAATGCAATAAAATGGGACATCTAGCAAGAACTTGCCCAAACAAAGAGAAGTCTCAACCAAAGCCACAAGATGAGCAAGAAAAGAAACCCCAAGATCAAGTCAAGATCAACCACGATAACATAGTTGGTGACTTGAAGATAAAGAAGAAGACAAGAAGGGGTGGAAGAGCAAGGCATCCAACTCCTATCCAAGATGCCAAGATGATGATGAGCAAGAATCAAGAGAAGAAAGATTTGGCTCACATCAAGTGCTTCAAGTGTGGAGAGATGGGACACTATGCCTCGGGGTGTCCTACCAAGCTTGAGAAGAAGGCTCAAGCAACTCAAAAGAGGCAAGGCAATGAAGAGCATCACATGAGCAATGAAGAAAAGGCTCAACTGAAAAGAAGATGTTATTCATGCCGGGAAAGGGGACACATGGCTCATTCATGTCCCCTAGGTAACAATTCTAAGTCTATTTCAATTGATGCAAATAATATGCTTAGAAAGGATGGTAATGGTACCTCTACGGTCTCTATTGCAAAACATCCCGCTATCCATACAGAGGCTTTGCCTAGGTATGTGGCTCCTAACTTGAGAGGACCCAAACATGTTTGGGTACCATCAAAAAGTGGATGATTGTGTAGGTACCATGGCATTGGAGACTTGATTCAATTGAGTTCATTTCATTCATCATTTGATTGAATCAAGTATTGAAGCTTAGTACTATTTCTTTCCCCATGCCAAGTCATGACTAGTGAAGTCCAATGTGCTACAACATACAAGTGCAATAATCAAGTTGTGGTAATCAATTGGTATTCGAAGGCTTGCAAATTATTTGAGTTGAAGCTTGCTAATGGATGATCATGAGTTATCAAAGGTATATTCCTAGTTGATCTATTCATTTGGGTGCATATGAGTTGATTGAATTGGATATATGCATATGTTGCTTGCTATGAGATGATTGAATGGATTAATTGCTTAGTAGTCAAATTTGAATTAGTTTGGTTGGATATGATCACAAGATGACTCTTAATAAGTGGTTTGAATGGATATATGTCTTGTGTTGGTATTCAAACAAATTGATATCAGGTTTGACTCAATTTGAAGAGGCATAGCTCAATTGCTTAAAATCTGTCCAAATATTTAGAATCTGAGCTAGCTGAAAAGACGGCCATGATTGAGTGATCAAATTTATTTGGATTGGCTTGAAATTTGGTATGGATGCTCTACACTTATGGTACAATATGCTGTACAAACTTCATGAAGATTGGATAAGAATTGCTTCGGTTTTGGAGTATATCTTGTCAGCATTAGTGCATCAGTTTTCAGCATGCAACAGTAAGTGAAGATGTGAAATCTGGTAGCAATCTAGAAGGCCAATGAAGCTCAAATTTTTATAGCTGCTGGTATACTCAATGTTGCACATCTCCACCAAATTTCATGGCATTTGGAGCTGTACATTGTGAGATATGAATTATTCTTTGAAGAGTACAGAATCTGCCAGAAAAGTGACTATCATTGGTTATATCAAGAGTCACTCAAATTGAAAGGTCCTCAAGTTGGTTTCATGGTTACAAGTGGTTGAGGAACCTAAGTTTGGTTTTGAATTGGTCTAGAAGCATGAAGAATAATGAGTACAAGGTCATTTGATTGTGAAGTGTATTTGTTACACAAGTTGGGTACTCAAATCGAAGATCAAGATCAAACTCAAGATGAAGATGAAGTTTAAGTTCTAGTGACAAATTGAAGATCATTTGGTAGAAAGAAAAGAACTTAAACAAGAAAGAAAAGGACTTAAGGAAGATTTCAAGTGATTCATCATATCAAGTCCAAAGGATCAATCAAAGAAAGGCAATTCAAGTGAGTGTCAAGGATAGTTCTTGGTGATCCAAGAGATATTGGAGATGCTCGGTTGAAGCAATCAAAAGGGTTGATAAAGTAAGCAAGCAACACCCAAGATAGAGAGCAATACATGACAAGTCAAGAAATAATACAAGTGGTGCACAAGTGGTACCCATTCAAGTGGTATTCTCTCATGCAAGCAAGAATCACAAGAAGAAGCGGGCCAACCACAAAAAGAAACTGCACTTGATCTCAAGTGGGTTTTCATCTCATATGGGTAAAGCATGGTATTCAATCATGGTATCTATTGGCTTCATCAAGCTTATAAATGGACTTCACATTGCTATTGGAGTAATGAAATTGGAATCTATGTGACTATCCTCTACTCCAACATAGCAAAGGTATCATTGTATTGTGCATGATCATTTCATCCCTTACTAGTATGCGGTTAGTGCATATAGTACATGCTTATTAGGATCATGCATAACAATGAAATGTTTTAAATTCATAGTCTACCACTATTGCTTGATTGTTTGATTTATCTAGTGGTATGAGTATGAGTTTGTTCATGAGCTAGTGAACCCAAGTACTTGATCTAGTTTGAATTGCATATAAGTTTCAAGTACAACATTGACAAGATAACCCTTCTAGTGAGGTGTGAAGAAGCTTGTCATTGGTTCAAACCGGACTTGGATGTTTATAAGTGATTCATATTGGCTCAAGTCAAAGAAATAGAAGCTCATGAAGACTATCAAGTTCAAGAATTGGTTATTCATGATAAATCCAACAAGAGGTTACCATAATGATAGTTCTTGCAAGAAATGTCTAGTCTATCACTATCTTCAAGTGGTGTTCCTGCAAGTGGTATGGTACACATGGTTTTCATTCAAGTGATATCTAGTACATCAAGATGATGGTTCCACAAGTGATCCTCAACTTTAAAGTGATCAATTCAAATCAAGAGAAGCTACCCTCACCGACAAGAAAGTGTTTACTGATTGGTTTGACTCATGCTTTGTCATAGGGGGAGGAGCCCCACTTCATCGGTATTAGAGACAAAGAAACTTCAAGTGACCTACATGTAGTATCTTTGGTGCTATGACAAAGGGGAGTGCCCAATGCATAGTTACAAGTGGATTCCTTGCAACTACATGTGGATTTTACAAGTGGTGTCATTCCAACATATGGTGTTGTCCATCAAAAATGAAGATTCAAGACTCAACCATCAACCCCTAGTTCCAATCCTTTGCATCAAGAGAATTTTTCTTACATGTGGTATCTTCAAGTGGTATTGCTTTGCATACCTTTATGGTCATTGATGACAAAGGGGAGAGAATTGTACAAAGATATGCGAAGAAGCATACAAAGGGGAGAATGCGAAGAAGCATACAAAGGGGAGAAATATGGAACAAAAGAAGCATACAAAGGGGAGTAGAAAATGGACATGGATCAAGAGGGAGCAACATTAAAGAATGGAGGAGGATAAAAAATTCCTGATTAAGAGAAGCGCACAAGTAGGGGGAGCAAGCTCATGAACTTGTTTGATTGCATTTGATATGTGCATATTCATGTGCTTGCTTGCATTCGCATAAGTTCTTATATTTCAATATGCAATGCTTGTGTGGTGAATGCTAGTTATAGAACTTGATTGATGATTTGAAAAACTAGCACGTATAGGATGGTTTAGCTAGTCACATGTGCTTTACAAGTGGTACTAGAACCTTGCTTATAATGTTGATCTCATGAGGTATCTAGTGTTTTGTTTCATGTGATTTCTAGCTAACCATGATGCTAAGGATGAACTTCAATGGTGCAACTCCGATTTGTATCACGCTTCAAAGGTTTATCTTATACACCTTAGCATCACTTAGTAGTGCTAACTCTCCCAAAATTTCCATATTTATGCATGTGTGCAAGCTTGAAACCAAACCATTTGGGCACACATGTAGGGGGAGCTATCACTACCAAGTTGACTTTGTGGTACTCATCCAAATCATGACGTTGAGCCTAAATGTTGGATAAGTGGCATAAAGTCCAAATATTCTTAAATTCCATATCTTTGTAGAGTTGTCATCAATTACCAAAAAGGGGAGATTGAAAGGCCCTTGTTTGGTTTTGATAATTGAGTGACAACTTTAGGTGGACTAACATGTGTGATGGTTGAGATACACGGGAGTTAGTTCACAGGTACATGTGTGTGAGCAACATATGCCATGGTGGAGATGGCTTGGAAATGTTGTGAGGCTCAACACATGAGTTGATGAAGGAGCTCATTGCAAATGAGACATGACATGGAGTCATGTGACCAAGAGGTGAAGATCAAGATGAGGCTTGGTTTGATGGACCGGTTGTAAGTGTGAAGGGCAAGTTGAGGCTGCGAAGCGAAGGACCATGCGATGGTGAAGCTTGGGCAAGACTTGGCGCCGATGGACCGACGCAACGGTGAAGAGCAAGTGAGGTCAAGATCGATGGACCAAGAGTGTCACATGATGATATGAAGTGGATCATATCATTTGATGATCGTGTCGGTGCATGTTGTTGCATTGGCACAATGGAGGAAGACGGTGGAGATGGAAATGCGCAAGGCAAAGGTATAACCTAGGGCATTTCATTTCACCGGTCTAAGGTTGAGTAGAGAAGTACTTGACCGGATTTAGGATAGATGGCCGTACTATCAAGAGGGGTAATCTTGTTTGCATATCGGTCATCTAGTGCCACTTGAGCGATCTAACATTGCGATGTGCTAGGATCGAGTGGCGTGGTGAGTTGAAGAGAAAATCCTATGAAAATGATTGTGAAAATGCTAACACACAAGCACATGGAGTTGTACACTTGGTGGTGTTGGCACATTTACAAAGGTGGCGAATGTTCATTGTGGTTTGTAGGGTTGAGTTGGGCTTGGGTCCTCTCTCCCTCACGCCGAGCTTGCGAGGCGGGATTCGGCGCGGGAAAATTGGAGGCATATTTTCCATTGCGCCGGATGCAAATTGTTGTTGGAAACATGCTATCTATGGTGGTCAAGTTGGTATACTTGTGGGATAGCATGGTGGAGAAGATCGCGTTTTCGATGGGTCAGTAAATCATGGATTTACAAGCGCCGGACGCGGCGGTCGGACGCGGCCAGGCGGGCGGACGCGGGCCCGGCGTGGAAGGTTGGCGTGGCGGCCGGCTCGAGCGGCTGCGAGCGCCGGACGCCGAGGAGGCGCGTCCGCGCACGCGCGGCTCGGACCGAACCGGTGCCGAGTGCCGCGTGAGCACGTTCGCCGACGACGCGCGCGGACGCAGCGGCGGACTCGGGGCGAGTCACCGTTTGGCGTCCGGAGGTTCTCGTGCGCGCGGGCGGCGGCCGGTGGATGCACCGGCCGGACGCGTCCGGCGGTGGTCACCGGCGCGTCCGGCGGGGTTTCGAGCGAGATCATGAGGTAGCCGTTGGGGATCAACGGTCGACTTCGAACGGTCGGTACACGTGGCGTGACGGAGGAGCGCCGGACGCGGCTTGGGCGTCCGGCGGTGGAGGGGCGGACGCGTCCGGCGCTCGTGTTTCGGTTGCCCGAGGTGGCAACGGCTAGTTTCAGCCCTTGGGGCTATATATACGTGGTTTGGCCGGGCCGTGGCCGGTTCTTTGAGCACGCCCGGCTATGTTGCCTTGTGTGGTGGTGCTTGGAAGCCCTCTAACTCACATATGCTTGGTAGTGACCATCCGATAGTGTGAGAAGAGCGATTCTAGTGCGAGTGCTTTGTGAGATTGCATTTGTGGCACTAGGTGGTTGTGTTGCAAGTCGGAGAGCTTGTTACTCTTGGAGGTTGCCACCTCCTAGACGGCTTGGTGGCAAGAGGCTCCGTGGTAGCACGCGTGGAGATACGGTGCTCCGGAGAAGAGATTGTGAGAGGTCGGTACTCACCTCGCGGGGATCGCGAAGAGTAGCCTTATTGGATTGCACGTGCCATTGAGTTACCACCCTTGCGTGTGTGGGTTTGCTCGGTGCCTTGAGGGGCTCACTTGAGAGTGGTGTCTTGCGGTGCCTTGCGGGGCGTGCCTTGAGGGGCAAGTGACTTGAGGGTCACACCGGAGAACCATCTAGGTGAAAAGACCGGGAGGAACCACCGAAGGTGTTGGTCGACACAACGGGACGTAGCTTGGGGGCAACCAAGTGAACCCGGTGAAAAATCGCCGAGTCATCTTGTGTCCACACTTCGCGGTGGTTTGCAATCTCTTTCACAAGCTTTGTATTTACTTTTCTTACTTTCTTGTATAGCTTGTGTAGTTGCTCTTGTGGTTAGTTAGCTTGAGTAGCTTGTTAATCACCTTCTTGCTTGTGTAGCTAGAAGTAGAGTAAGTTGCCTTGCTTAGCTTGTGTAGTTAAGTAAGATTGAGCTCTTGGGTTTGGCTTGTGTAGCTTTGTCCATGAGCATCTAGTGAGCTTAGGTTGGCTTTGTGCTTTTGCTCATTAGAATTGTGTAGGTGCACACCCGGTTGCTAAAGTACTAGTTGCTTAGGTTTGTGTGACCTTGCAAGCTAGACTTGTTTAGTGTGCACTAGCTAGATTGGCACCTTGTCTTCTTGTTTAGGATCTTTTACAAGGTGCATCTAGAGACATAGATAGAGGGGTGAAAGTCTTGGTTAGGCCGATAGATTTAATTCCGCACTTATATCGGTTAGCCGGAGCGATTAGTTTTAAAAAGGACTATTCACCCCCCTCTAGTCCGCCATCTCGACCTTACACTCCGCCCCGCCCCGCTCCCGACCACGCCGGACCGCGGCCCGCCCTGCAGCGCGCAAAGCACCGCAGCGCACCGTGCCCCCCGCACCGCACCGCGCCCCGCCGCACCGCACCGACCCGCCCGCAAAGCACTGCAGCGCCACCGCCCAGCACCGCACCCCCCCGCACCGCACCGACCCGCTCGCTGCACCGGAACCTGGAGCGCCTGAAGTCTTGGAGCAGCTGCTGCTAGGGACGGAGAGGGTGGACCCTGGGATGGCCTAGGCACTTTGGATCCAGAGGACCGACGAGCCATGGCGGGGAAGGACTTCACCATGGCACCAGATACAGTAGGGTGAGTCCAATGCTCCTCCTCCCTCTGGTTGAATTGAGTGGTTGTAGTTGATTTATTGATTGATTGGCATGGTCTTAGTTTTGATTGAGCCCTCGTTGGTCATTTGTAGGGGGAACGAAGACAGTAGATTCAAATTAGAATGCCGGATTGTTACCCCCAATTCTCGAGCTGAGTGGTATGGTTTCGAAAGATTTGTGGATGCTGATCGCACGCACTTTGCTGAGCTTGTTGGTGAAATTGTTGACAAGTTGCCACCAAATTATGGTGATGTAGTGAAAGTGTTTTACTGGTGTGTCAATACAAAGGTTAACATACCAGTTAGCACTGACCAAGAATTGCTTGAAATGTTTGCTAAACACAATGCCTCCAAATTGTGCTTCCTGACTTTGTGTTATCACAACCCAAAAACAGAGCCTCCAAAGATTCCTAGTTGGGAATGTGAGAGCAGTGTGACTTCAGTTGAACCCCCTTGTCCTAGCTTTGTAGAACCTAGCAAGAGCACACACAATGCACCTATTGATCCAGATGAGAGTTACCTAGCTAACCCAGAGCCACAGAACGAGCATGTTGGAGTTGATGATGAATGCTTATATATTGATATTGGTCTCAAGCGACCCCCACCACCACCGTGTGATTCTGATAGTTCTGATGATGAATCATACTATGAGAGTGATGATGAACCATTGGCCATTGATGAAACCTTAGAAGAGGACAAGGATGAGATGGTTTTGGATAGAGCCCCTGAACCTATTCCTGATCAATTTTATGACAAGAAGAACCCCCTATGGAAGTAGGC
Organism: Themeda triandra; assembly: GCA_018135685.1. Classification (NCBI taxonomy): domain Eukaryota; kingdom Viridiplantae; phylum Streptophyta; class Magnoliopsida; order Poales; family Poaceae; genus Themeda; species Themeda triandra. The sequence goes on along the minus strand of JAENPR010000051.1, from coordinate 842,959 downwards.
ACTATCTACTCCAACATGGCTGCCTTTAAGATTGCCTTAGCATCACATTGTGTTAGAACTGAACATCATTATGACATTGTGAAGGCTGATCCAGGGAGATATACGGTCAATTGTGCATTCAAGAGTGATGGCTGCCCTTGGAGACTGCATGCCTCTACTCTGGCAGATAAAGTTACAGTTCAGGTATTTAGTTGGTCTATGTTGTTTTGTTGTTGACATCTTATGGTTTCACTAACAATTTGGTCTATGTTGTTGACATCTTATGATACACTAACAATTGTCTTTGTTGTTTCACAGATAAAAAAGAACCCAGCTGCGCATAATTGCCAAAGTCATAGGAGGGAGGGAATCTGTGTAGGTGTCACACAGTTTTGGGTGTGCCATGCTATTATTGATTGGCTGAAGGAAGATGGCAATATTAGAGTCAAGGAGTTGAGGAGGAGGCTGAAGGAGCATTGGAACGTTGAGCCGCCATACAAGAGGGTATACAAAGGTAAAAATCTTGCCATGGATCAAATTTATGGACCTTGGGACAGAAGTTTCAACAATTTGTTTAGGTTGAAGGCTCAGATAGAAGAATCTAGTCCTGGTTCAATGCTTGTTATTGATCACCATACAGTTAGCAACAAAGTCAGGTTCAATAGATTGTTCTTTGCAATGAAACCATGTATAGATAGATTCCTTAAAGCATGTAGACCATATTTGGCGGTGGATAGCACCTTTTTGGAGTGTAGGTTCGGGGGTCGGTTGTGCATAGCTTGTGCGGTAGATGGACACAATTGGATGTACCCTGAAAGCGGTTGGGGTAATAGACTCGAAAACCAATGAAAATTGGGCGTGGTTCATGGAGAGGTTAAAGGAGGCAATAGGATTCCCGAAGGCACATTGCTTCCATACAGTTGTGGACAGCGAGTCATGAATGGAGTAAGTGAAGTGTTTCCTGGAGCGGAACATAGGGAGTGTATGTATCATCTTGTACGAAATTTCAAGAAGAGGCATAGTGGTAAGGTTTTTGATGATCACTTGTGGGCTGCCTCATATTCATGGAGCCCTTACATGTTCAACAAACATTACCTTGAAATGGCCACAAAGAAAACCACGAGGCCATGAAGTATTTGTTAGACACACATAAGAAGCTTTGGACCAGGAGTCGGTACAGGACTGGTTCTAAAGTGGACTATGTGACAAATAATTTGGCATAATCATTCAACAATTGGATCAAAGTTGAGAAGGGAAAGAATCTTGATGACTTGCTTGACACCATAAGGCAGAAGATCTTGATCAAATGGAACCAGAGGAAGAAGGTTGCCAACAAGTTCGAAGGAAAATTCTGCCACACATTGTGAAACAACTAAGGGAAGACAGACTATAATCTTGATATTGAAGTGATCACAGCCTCACCCGAGGGTGTAGCAGAACTTTGTGCTAAGGGGGGGACCCTCGAAGCCTACGGGTTTGTGGTTAACTTGGCGCAAGGACATGCACTTGTTACAAATGGCGGTACGGAATCCCTTGCAAACATGCCATTGCTTTCATCACCTCACTTCACAGGGGCAAAGTGGAGGATTTTGTAGATGATTTCTACTCGTGAAGAAATTCGGGGAAGCATATGAGGGTTCCATCCCTTGTATTCCCGACAAGAGCATGTGGCCCAAATCTAATCATGGCTTCTTCATGCATCCACCATTGCTCAAGTCCACGGGAGGTGGAAGGCACAAGAATAGGAGGAAATCAGCCCGAGAGGGAGGGAGTGGAAAGAAGGGAAAGGGTCACCGGTGTCCAATATGTAGCGGTATGGTCACCATTATTACACCTCGTAAGTATGGAAATCCGAGAGGACATAGCGGCAAGACTGATGGCCGAGAGGTACATATTTATATACTTGTTCATTCATTTGTTATATTCATATAGTTACATATTTATATACTTACTCTAAATTTCAACTTGTTAATGCGGGGGCCACCTAAGAAAAGGCAAAAGAAGCTTGATGCGGCGCGACCGGTGCAACAAGCCTTGCACTTGTTCCATGTGTGATGCGGTGCCCACACATTGAAGAAGTACAAAATGCTATTGTGAAGAAAAGGCGGAGAAAATCATCTTCCAAAAGGCAGAGCAAGGGGTCGGCATCGGCATCGCAAGTAACGGTATGTGCATCGGCATCGCATCTAATGATCCACCCAAACAATTTGCATGCCACCGGTTCATGAAGAATCGGCACCCACCACCACCATGCGGTCCCCACCAAGGAGGAATATGTTGGCGGTCGGGAAGAAGCCGACACCAAAGAGGCTTCTTACTGCCCCACCCCAAACAACACCCGAAAGCCCCGCTTCCAACACTAGAAGCAAGAAGAAGTTGCAAGTTGAATGAACAGTGGTGCCTTTCACCGTGAAATAGTACTTCTTTTGGGAGCGCTCTACTTTTGGCCATGTGGTGGCGACTTGCAGACTGTACTTTTGGCTCTAGAATTTAGGCCATGTGGTTTAGACATGTTAAACTGTGATGTGTGTTGAGATGGTACTCGTTAAACTGTGATGAGATGCTAGCTGTTAAACTTGTGATGTTTTAAGTTATGTGTTGTGGTAATGTAACCAGAATTATTATGTGATGAGATGCTCATGTTTCCTATTAAACTCCCTGTTAAATTTGGATTATTATAATTATTATGTGTTATGAGCCACTATATATATATATATATATATATGAGTGTGGATTTGCTACAACGGGTGGTAGCTACCCACAGGGGCGTGGTAGCTACCCATGTAGTGGGATGGATGACACCTGTGTGCGACAAGTTATCGTGTGGTGTAGGTTGGCATATGTGATTTTGTACTCCAAAATACTATGTCAGACTTAAAGGTATGCGCTTTTTCCATTCTTTTGGCCACCAGCTGATGTGTACTTGTTGGCACCACGGCTACTTCTCTTTTTACCGTGCCTATGTGTTTTCACCACATGCTTGTATATGAGGAAAAAGTCACATGCGTCCTGACGGTCCTGTGTTCTTAACCCGCAATTGACTGACGTATGTTAATATGAGGAAAAAAGGTAACAAACTAGTAAACTATTCTGAGGAGCATAAGGGGTCGTGGAGTTTTTTTTTTTTTTTTTTTTTTTTTTTTTTTTTTTTTGAGGGGCGGGGTCGTGGAGGTCGCTGAGCCTCCAGCTTTCTTGCATGGTACACCGACGGAGTCAGCGGTGCATGCATGCTTTACCTTTTTTTTTTTTTTTTTTTTTTTTTTTTTTTTTTTTTTTTTTGAGGCGAGCATGCATGCTTTACTTATGCGCTGGACGTGTACTCCATGGGCCGACTGTCCGTTCAATCTTTTTTAAGCCATGTCCCAACTGTTGAATGCTTTGAGATCCTGACAAAGTGTTGTACTGTTTAGTGTTTAGTTTGCCAGCATGATTTGCCTGTCTTCTTTTTAGCCATGCCACAACTGTTGAATGCTTTTATATCCTGACAAAAGTGTCATACTGGTTATTTCTTTAGCAGTGTTGTCTTCCTGACGAAGTGGATATAGTTTTCAGTGTACCGAACAAGGGGATTGTCCCTGGCTGGACAAGTCTGCGGGGAAAAAACAGATAGTTTAGTGCCAATCAAAATTTACTAAAAAGGTTTGAAACAATGTCACGATTATAATGTTACGAAGCAAAATTTGGTGAGAAGGATTTAGACGAAGAATTTTTTTGGGCTGTAAATTTTCTTGGTAACATCAAATATTCTCTTGAAAAACAAGAACTGTGGATGAAAAACAGTTAGCTCAAATGGTAAAAGGTCCGGTTGGGCCGGGATCACAAGGAAAGGCCTTGCTTGTGAGCTGATGGACTGGTAGCTAAAAATTACTGAGTGCCGGACGAGTAAAAGGGGAAAGAAGGGTGTGGTCCGTACGTCTATTCTTAGTAAACGTATAAAAGGTGCTTTGGTGGCTTTCATGTGTGTGTGTGTGTGTCTATATATATATATATATATATATATATATATATATATATATATATATATATATATATATATATATATATATATATATATATATATATATATATATATATATATATATATATATAGGCTGGTACTATTTAGAGCCCAGGGCTGCATATAGCTTAGGGGAAGCCCCAGCCAGCCACCCCACCACCCACCATGCATGCTGTCACGTGGGGGGCCTCAGTCAGCCATCCCACCAGCCTCACATGGGCCTGACGCGCGCAGATGTGGACCTCCTGGGGTCTGAGCGAGTGGGATGCATAAAATTCTAGAGCAGACTAACTTGTCACGACGATGCATAAAAACTACTTGTTGGATGAATTAAAGTCAACTCGTCAACACATAAAAACCTCTCGCTGAACTGGCTGTTCCACCAGATAGTACCTGGCACAAGCTGACAAGGCTGACACCTGACAAGGCTGACGCGCGTATGCAGGCATGCATCCCATCTAATTTTCTTCCGTTTTTTCGCGATAATTTCTAAACGAAGCATCCGATTCAAAAACAGTTTTCACCATTGAACTCGTGACATTTTTGTGCACGATTCAAGATCCATTGTGAATATATTTATGAAAACTTTTAAAATTCAAAAAATTATGGATTAGGATAAGGAGTTTTATGCTTGGTTCTGCGCATAGAATTATGTGAGAGCGCGCATAGAAACATGGAAAGATGCATAGAAACATGGAAAGATGCTCTCTTCTCCCAAATTTGGAAGTTGAAATTTAAAATTTGAATCGAATGAGTTTAACACTTTTGTCAGTGCATAGAATCTTGTGAGTGGATGCATAACAACATGAAAGATGCTATGGTCTAGTTCAAAAATTTAAAATTTGAAACATGACACTTCTAAAAGGCTGATTGGATGCATAAAATCACTTATCAATTTGTGTAAAAAAGGTTACTGACCTGATTGTGTAAATCAATTTGTTGTTGGTTCAATAGTACTTTTGTTTTCACATATAAACCTCTCGATGAGATTACATTCCACATGGCAGTTTTGCATAGGCATAAAAAATTCCAAGAACACATAAATCATAAATACATCTAGCTATAGCACCAACAGCTAGAAAAACATAAGGCTTGGAGTATATTAAATTGTCCACAGGGAGCATTAAAACTGTACACATGGAGCATTCCGACCAAATCCATCGCCGAACTCATCTCATCTCCAACAAACACCAAACAAAGAAATTAACCAACGAGGAGCATACATCCATCGCACATGAAGCATACAAATTTTTGGATGAGCATATAAACATCACCGCATCACATGAAGCGTAAAAATTACATGGAGCGTACAAACAACCATATACAATGTACAAGCAACCCTGAGTGCATAAAGAGAATAAAGAGAATGCATATAATGGCCGATTGGGAATGGATGGTCATGCGTCGCCAGTTGGTGGAAGGATCCCATGCCGCCACACCCGAGGGTACTAGGACCAACGAGGGAGCAGGGAGAGGACAGAGAAACATCCTTCCAACCTACATTTCAAAAAAAACATAGAAACATGTTAAGTACGTGCAGAAACTTTACAGTGGCAAAAGAAATGCATAGAAACATGTTTTAATACGCATAAAAACCTTACAACAGCAAGAAAGATTTGTAAACATGATTTTGCAGGCAAAAAATCTATTATACTAGCATGATTCAGTGATCCAACTGGACTACTAGAGCTTGCAAAAGATAATGATTGGACAGATTATACATGCATAAAAACCTGTTTTAGCAGGCACAAAATCCTTTACAACGTCAATTTCTATAAATTGAGGTGCCACCGTGAGGTTAATAACTTTAATTTCTATATGCATACAAACCTATGCAACTAGGCATTCAAATCCATATAACAGAAACTGTGGTATGCATGCTCTGAAACTAAGCATAAATAGTAGAAACATATGCAACTAAGCATAAAAAAGTCACCCCACCAGTTCACCATGCATAGAAACACATGCTTGCAGGCATAAAAAACTATTATTTTCCTTGGAATTTTTGAAATTTGAAACTAACTCTATTTTAGCATAAAACAATCACTTCATAACGCATAAAAAAGTGTTAAGAAATCATATCTCAGCAGTAAACAGGGTGGCGTGAGAAGGCCAGTAGGGTGGCAACGTACCAGATATCATGGAGAAAGCAGTCGCTGCCCACATTCTCACCACCACCGCCGCTACCCCCTGTCCTGCACACAAATCATGCTACATTTTCAGGTGCAATCCAATAATGCATAGAAATATGCTCGACAATGCATACAAATGTGCTTCGATAATTCAAGTGCAAACAACAAAATCGTTTCTCACTAAAAATAATCCAATTCACAATTTGTATTCAAAATACACAGATAGAATTGTATTGAGGAGCATACAAATATCCAAAAATACAATATAGAAAGCAGCGTGCTCACTAGAACTGTTCCTACTGCCACCAGAAACCAATAGGGAACCCGTCCCACCGCAAAAATTATCAAGTAAACGGTTTATCCATGCATAGCAACTTATGCAGACAAGCATACACACACAAAACTTTACATAGAAATATGCTCAAAAGAATGTATAGGGCCTATGTACAAACTCATGGCTGACAAGATACAAACTTTTATGCATAGATCGGGTGTAGGCCAGACATCAGATGCAGCACAAATATTGTTGTTTTGAAGAATAAAAACTAATTGTGTTAAAACAGTGCATAGAAACTGTTAAAAATGTTAAGATTCAAACTTCCATTGCATTAGATTATATCGTTGACAGGCATAAAAATCTGCTTCAGAACACATGAAAAGTGTTAAAAATGACATAAACAAACATGTGTTTAAAGAGCATAAAAACTGTTATTATTCAAGCTTCTAGAGCAAAAGAGGCCCATCCCAATTCCCTCGGAGGACCCTCACCTTCATCTGGAGGACCGCTGCTGGCAACTACCGGACCTTATTGCCATTCCCGATGGATCCACGGCACATGTGCATATACACCTACAGTTGCAAAAGCATAAAAACATTATTTTTCTATTAAATTTGAATCCACTGCCACATCCAAGCCTCCTACACGATGATGCATAAAACACATGGGGATGATGCATAAAACACATGGGGAAGGAGCGTGGGGAGCTTCAGAAGGTAGGATCCCTCTCACCTCTGATCAGTTGCAGGGGGCGCGGAAGACCCGGCGGCCTATCTGCTCATCAACTGGAGAGCGGAGCTGGGGCGCCGGCACTGATGAGCATGCATACAGAACCTGCATACAGAACCTAATGAGCATGCATACAAAACCTAATGGGTACTGACCGATAGCTGCATACCAAGATGGCCTCCGTGCCTAGACGCAATGCCTTGCTGTAGCAGGCAATGAAAAACAGGAGCAGAGCCGATCGCGTACTGACAAGTGTACAAATGGCTGCCTCTAGCAATATATAAAAGTATGCACTAACAATGTATAAAACTGTCCTAGAAGCATCCCTGCAAATAATCTAATTTACAGGCTTTATTTAACAATATATAAAACTATCCTAGAAGCATCCGTACCCCAAATGACTTCCTCATGATGCATACAAATCTGATGCGTAGAAATATAGCAAAATGATGCATAAAAATCAACTAGCAAATGGAACCCCGCACAGGCTCGCCATCCACAATCGTTGCAAGCTGCCCACCATCGTCGAAGCTTCCTCTTCGGTGACCGGTGGGGAGCTCAGTCGAGGAAGAGGCCTAGGGGCAGCCGCCGCACCTGGCTGCGTGGAGAAGCTGGCGTTGGGGAGAGCCTGGAGCGTCACCGTGCACCAGATTTACCACTGGGATCAGAGGGAGGTCAGCCTCTTGCCAGTGCTGGTCCGCCATGGCTGTAGCACCAACCGGATCTGTAAGAGGAGCATGCCATGGTTAGTCAGAGAGGGGTGGGAATGACCTGAGATCCACCACCAGCTGCACAGGGGAGCACCGCACTCACCCGTCATCGGAGCTCCAGGGCACGGCGGTGCTTGCTCCAGGGAGGCGGCCGATGAGCTCTAGCTCGACGTCGCCCCAACTGCTCCCCCATCACCGGATCCAGCGCCGCTGCTCCACTCAGGAGCAGATCGGGGGAGGGGCGAGACAGCGCCGCTGCCGGTAAAGAGGAGGGCGCGCGCGTCGCTGTGGGTTGGGGAACAGGACGAGCCATGCGTCAAGCCGCCGTGGACCGCGCGCTGCGTGGAGGCGAGGGTGGAGCCGCCGTTAGTGGGCAGCGGGTGGCACTCGTCGCGTGGAGGCGAGGGGAGGCGGAGCGCCGCCGCCGGTGGCCGAGCAACTGCGGCCACGGGTTGGTGAGGTGCAAGCAACGCCACTCACCCGTCGCGAGATCCCGTGCAGTTGCTCCTCGTTCGCTCGTCAGGGAGGAGGCGGGGGCTCGCCGTCGCTAGTGAAGGAAGACCGGGCCACGCCGCCCCAGCCCGCAGGTGGGGGCGGAGAGACGGGGCGCCGCCGGTCCTTGTCACCAGATCCTGCGGCACCTCGCTGCAGAGGGCGGCGCCGGGGATGGGGACTGGGGTGGGCTACGCCAGGGCTGGGGACAGGGGCGGCGCCGGGGCTGGGGCTGGGTGGGCGACGCCGGGGCTGGGGGCCGTGGTGGGAGCGCGCGGCGGGATGGCGGCGCTGCGTTGCGTCGGGACTGGAGAGAACGAGAGGAGAGATGCGAGATTTGTTTTTTCTTTTTTTTTTATTTTAGATTTGAGATGCGAATTCAAATGAATTTGAACGGGTGCATCTGATTGGGACGGACCCAGGCGGCCGGTTGGGTTGGACCCAGGTTGCGTCGGTTTGGTTCGCCACGCCCACGTGAAGGCGGTGGGTGCGCTGACTGTTTGGATCAGGGCTTCCACCGGTTATTGGAAGCCCAGGGCCTCCAATATAATATACCTATATTATATATATATATATATATATATATATATATATATATATATATATATATATATATATATGTGTGTGTGTGTAGGATCTCTGGAAGAGTAAATGGCCTAGAGGGGGGGTGAATAGGCCTGTCAAAAATCAACTCGAGCAGATGTCAGAAACTCGGGCGGCACTGTCGCTCAGACCGGGCGACACTGTCGCCCTACAAATAATAATCTGCTGAACCTGAAACTTAGCTGAGATAGACTACTCACAGAGCTTGACTTACTGGTAGAGTTCTAGCTACAAGTCCAGCTCGAAGACCGCTCCCACGAAAGAAAGTAACCGAGAGGATCTAGAGAAACAACCCTAAAACAAACTCAACAACAAGAACTGGCAGGTGAAGTAAACGAAGCACGCGAGACAAGCCGTTTATCCGTGGTTCAGCTCGCCACAAAGGCTTGCCTATGTCCACGTTGTTGAGGTATCCACAAAAGGATTGGACGTCACCACAAAGGTTGGTCCTTCCCTCGATCTCAAGTCAAGAGAGTGACCTCTTGAGATGAGAGGGTAATTTCTTTGCTGAAGATTGAGGTTACAAACCTCCCAAGGTTGCCACACAGGTTGGCAACTCAAGGGCGACGCCTAGCCGTCAAGGAGCAAGCTCCAAGAGTAACAAACCCTAGGGTTCGTCGGCCAAACGTGCACCAAATGCTCTCAAACTTTAGGGATCGGTGGATGCGCTCGTCGATTGAAGTTTGCTTGCCTTTTTCCTCAAGATTTGCTTGGTGGAATTTGCGAGATCGGCTTGAGGAAAGGTGGGAGCTTCAATGGAGGAGAGAGGGAGAGCTTTGGTGCGTTCGAGTTCGAGTGAATGCGCGAGGAAGAAGATGACCGTTGTGAGAGAGAGCTGCTGTATAAATACGGGCGGCTTACGCAACGGTCACGGTGGGCGCCGCCCATTATGGGCGACATCGTCGCCCACCAAAGAAGGCCGACTCGAATATGAATTTTGGTGGCTTCTTTGGTTTGGTATATGGATGTATTTGGTAGGTTTTGAGCACTTGGTTGCACACTTGACCAACTAACCTAGAATCCCCCTTGATAGTACGGCTTTTCCTAAACTCAAGATTCGAAAGTGAAACGAATTAAACCTCTTGAGCCCGGCAAGCCATCCTTGAAGATCCGAGGGGTACAACCTTTTGTTCACCAACATCCTTCGCATCTCCCGCTTGTCAACTCGACAAATCTCATTAGTTCTCTAATTAAGTGATCATCAACACCAAAACCCACAAAGTGGCTTGATTGCACTTACAATATGTCTATTTTTTGGCCGGACAAAGAAATCGTGGATGTTGCGTGGATGTCTATTTTTAAAATATATATATCTCCTTCATGCTCTAGAATGGCACACAGGGAAACCCACAAGTGCAATGTCTGTCTTTTTTTTCCTAGGGGCATTTTCGTCTTTTTCCACCCATGTTTAACACCGTTAGCCACTCAAACGGACGAAATGGCATGGAGGGAAAAACAAAGATGAAGTTGGGCACACAGGGCGAAACAAACTTTTCAGGGGTATGGAGGAAGAGTCCATCTTTTATAAGGGCATACAGGGAAAACTCTCCTACTTTTGGCCATGTGGTGGCGACTTGCAGACTGTACTTTTGGCTCTGGAATTTAGGCCATGTGGTTTAAACATGTTAAACTGTGATGTGTGTTGAGATGGTACTCGTTAAACTGTGATGAGATGCAAGCTGTTAAACTTGTGATGTTTTAAGTTATGTGTTGTGGTAATGTAACCAGAATTATTATGTGATGAGATGCTCATGTTTCTGTTAAACAACCCGTTAAATTTGGATTATTATAATTATTATGTGTTATGAGCCACTATATATATATATATATATATATGTCTATTTTTTGGCCGGACAAAGAAATCGTGGATGTTGCATGGATGTCTATTTTTAAAATATATATATCTCCTTCATGCTCTAGAATGGCACACAGGGAGACCCACAAGTGCAATGTCTGTCTTTTTTTCCTAGGGGCATTTTCGTCTTTTTCCACCCATGTTTAACACCGTTAGCCACTCAAACGGACGGAATGGCATGGAGGGAAAAACAAAGATGAAGTTGGGCACACAGGGCGAAACAAACTTTTCAGGGGCATGGAGGAAGAGTCCATCTTTTATAAGGGCATACAGGAAAAACTCTCATAATCATTCCAGCTCCACGTCCGAGCCTAAGACCACCACCGTCCGGTGGACTGACGGTCGCCGGTCGGCAGAGCTCGATCAAGCAGAGGTTCGTTCCCAGCAGCATATATCAGACTGGCACCAACCGCGTCCGCGTGGACATGTGACCGGGCTGCTGCTCAGCAGCAAGCGCATCGCGCACGCAGGCCGGCCTCTCTCTCCCCTGCATTCAGATAGGACGAGCACTTTGTAAATAGGCCCCTGTGGTTTCTCAGATTCGCATAAGCCCATATATGAAACTTCTTGTGTCTGGCACTTTTGCAAGAAGGTGCCTCACCTTCTTCAAATATCAAACCGAAGTCCTTGCGCAGGGAAAAACAGAGGGAGGCTGGGGAACTCGCCGTCCCGGCCAACCGGTGGCCCGCCGGCGTCGACGGGGTGGCGGCGGAGCACCGCGGCCTCGGGGCGAACCCGCCGGTAGCCTCAGCCCGGCCGGAGGCGGCCCGAGGCGACCCGGCCACGGCGGGCAGCGGCTCGGCTCGCCGGTGCCCCGGCGGCGGTGGCCTCCGGTGGCCGTCGCGGCTCGCTGCGGGGCGTCGGAGAGGCAGTTCGCGATGGCGAAGACGATGTAGCTCTCAATTGGGGCAGAGGAGGCGCAGAAAGGTAAGTGCGCGGCGGCGGCGGCTCTCAGGAAGACTCCTCAGCGCGCGGTGGATACTTCTCCTCTTCCTCGCGAGAACGACCAGACGACGAGACACTTCGGCACGGCGACGGAGGCAGGTGGGGCGCGGCGACGGAGGCAGGTGGTCACGCGCGGGAACCCATCGGAAATTTCCAACGCTGCGCGGGAATCGGAGTCAGCGAGCGGGGAGGAGCGATGCGGAGCTGAGTTCGCGTGCGCAATAATACGCGCGCGGAGGAGCGATTTGGCAAGCGAGCAATTTTGGCAAGTCACTATGAGCAACTGTTGGAGATTGATTTTTGCTTCTTTTGCCAAAATTTGAAGGATGGCAAGTCATATAAGGAACTGTTGGAGATGCTCTAACTAAACTAAAGCATCCCAAAATCTGTCTTGACCACTTCAGTCTTCTCACGCTTTCTTGTTGACACAAAGAAACCTGAAATCAAAATGAGATAAATATGTATTTGATTTGGAATCTGATGAATTGTAGATGTGTTCTTATCAAAACCAGACAAAAAGACTGTAGTTCACGGGTTGAGAAACTAGACTTTTTCAACAATTTTCAAGAGATGGAATGAAGTGCACACTTCTTAGTAAATAGGAAAGCAATTGTTTCTAACGTTAGGAAAATATCATTGAAATTCTAAGCCTAGAGTATGTGCCTGTTGCATCCTCAGTTCCTCATTAACAACAACACAATTTTTGGGCATGCTTGAAAGAATATGAAGAATTACACCAAAATAATCACCTCAACCTAAGAATCTGCAAGCCATGCTCCAGGTACATGACACTCTCTCTCTATCTTTCCAATAGCAGCAAACAAATATGCACTCACACTCACACTGATTGCATGACCAGACATAACAATCTCCATCCAAAATGACATCCAAATGACAAATTCTTAGCGATCGAGCATTTTAGATTCAGTAGTTGAAGGCTTAGCCCAAGGGTTACCTAAAAATAAGTCAAGCACATACCTATAGATTAGAATCCTACTGAGGTTTCAGTCAGTCTTCTTATAGAATAAAGTCAGCAACTCCCTACAACACATAATTTACAGACTTTTAGCTTCAAGGTATCACCTCGGGAACAAAGAATACTAATTACCTTAACATTGTACTATTTATTAGAGTTCCCTTCTTTGGATCTGTACCGGTCCAAAAGAGATTATGTATCATCTCCCCCTTGTGTGTTTGCGCCAAGGCCAGAGCTTTATATGTTGTGCCTTGTGGCCAAGTCCATGGATGCAACCACCTGTAAAAAGCACCATCTATTCCCCATTACTTAGAAAAAAAAATGTCAACAACTACAGCTAAAACCAAAAGGAGAAACAAAGACAACTCAAAAAAAGAGATAAAATTTGTCAAAACAACAAAAGTCATCTTCATCAGCTACACCTCCTAAAGGAGCTACAACTACAACAACCAAAGCTACAGCTCAACTAAATTAGCCACTTTATCTAGAAAACTCAAAACTAAACTAAAATCAAATTAACTCACAAGCGCATCTCAACTAAACTCAACTTAACTAAATAAAGATGCAACTCAACCCAAAACCCTCAAAATCCAAAACACAACCAACTTTGGAAATCCTGCTGCTGCTGGTTGGCCACTCATTGGCCAGTCCATGACTCAAGGATCTCCTAGTCAAAAGCAATAGGACATCAGGGCTTGAGCCCGCATCTGTTGGGTACCGAATGATTGTTTGGATTGCAAACCTGCAAAAAGAAGGTAAACAATAGGAAATAAAAGATGAAAAAGCAATAGTGACAAGGCCTAGTGACGAAGTGACTCAAAAACAAACTAGGAAAGAAAACACTAACTCACTAAACAGGAGGAGGATACTAAAAACATTAGCGCATTTCACCAAAAGTAATACTAGAATCAGCCATTATTATTTGTACCATTCTAGATAAAGATTGGAAAAGAGTTGTAGGATATGAGCAACTTCACACCTCAATTCCTCAAATCCTGGATGGTCAGAAGCAACCAATGTAACAAAAACCTCTATCAACTTCAGCCATTGATGACTTGAGACCCACCATAGGTTGTCTGGTTGCTTTGGGGTGTGTCCACGAGAAAACATACCTGATTTAGACACTAACAACAAAAATGTGAATGGATGACAAAATGCAGGTGTCACCATAACCTTTGCTGCCACATCATAGAAATGAGAAAAATGTTTTATCTACAAAAACTGAGGGGGTGGGGGGACTTAGCAGCAATACGTGATAAGCAAAACATCGTGACACACACAACAACACCCCTCACAGACACACACATAGATAGAGAAGGGAGACATGTGTGCTAATAAAAAAATGACAGCATTTACACTGCTGTCTTCACACTTCATGATCGATATTTACATGGTTGTTATCGGATTGGCATCATTCACATTCATATAACGTATCAAATAGGCTTCACAAATGCAGATAACCCTCACATTCACATCTCAGATGGATTCGAAGCAAAAACAGGATGGCAAAAACATTCATATAGCACGCATGGCAAAAACATTCATATAGCACGCATGCACTACAAAGACTGAAGAAATTAGAAATCGGACTTCATTCTAATTATAGATTTCACATGCAGTACACATCCACGTTCAGATAATACCAACCACAACCGAACCCTTCTCCCTAATCTCCCTTTGCGAGGTCCTCACGGTGACACCAACGCCCAAACAAGGCAGCATGACCAGAGCTCCTCAAATCAAGGAGGAGACGACCTCTTCCCCCACCGCTCAGCCACCGACCTGCCCTCCATTCCTCCCACCGCGAGTACCCAAACCTCAGCCGCCGCCCCAGCCCCCTCAGCTCTTCCCCACCGCGACAACCCAAACCTCAGCTGGCGCGCCTGCCCCTCAGCTCTTCCCACCAGGCCAATCACCCCAATCAGCCTGGAGCCCTTTCGCTCGCCCAAACTGCAATCCTCGTCCCAAACAAGGACACCAAAAGAAAAAGAAACAACATCGATTACCTAGCGAAGCTGGTGCGCCCCGCCGCCAATGCGACCACGTCGGAAAAGGTCGGATAGCCGGCGATAGAGGGGAAGCGCGCGGCGAGAATCGCGCGCACCTACCACCCTGCACTGCAGCGAGACTGAGACGAGAACTGGAGTGCAAAGTGATTTGGGGAAAAGGGAGCAGATAGAAGACGGTGTCCACGGGTTTACGGTGCGGACCCGTCAACAATTAAAATCGCTCAGCTGCAGTTGCGGAAAAAAAGTGATAGCACGAATCTTCAAACAACAATCAACGTCCCAAAATTAGACAGATAGAAGACAAAGAAAACTGTTGACCGATAAATAACAAATTCCATAAAATATTTAGAGCTCATGAGAATATATCTAGATGCTTCAAAAGCAAATTTAGCTCTAGGAAAATGGCAAAGTATCAATACAATTCTTTAAAAAATACAATACATTCTAATTTAGACATATTTTAAAAAATCACAATAAAAATATAATACACAACATGTTTATACATCAATTAGAATGTTTAGGAAAATTTCATTTTCTTGCGGTACACCTGTTTTTTAAGTTTATAAATATGTAGTCAAGCGCTAAGTTTTTTTTATTTTTTTTCATATGTCATTCTTTCTTTTCATTTTTTTTACTTGAAAATTTTCGTAAGGCCGTAGACATTTTTCTATGGTTTAAAAAACCTTATCAAGAATTTACTGAATTTTTAGCTAAAACGGGATAACACTGTTTTTAGCGAGAAATTGAACGGTTTTTAGAGTTTATAGGTAAGAAATCTGGTTTTAGAGTTTGAGAAGTAAAGTAATCAAGGAAGTGGAAGTAGAATTTTTTTTTTAATAATCGAACGAGGGAACCCCAGAAGCCTATTGGGCTTTGAATTCGTGTGAACACCTAAGCCTGTCAGACTTTGCATCCCTGATCGGGGCTTGGGCCTGGAAAGAAGAATGGCCGAATGGGGCCTGTCTCACACTAGCTGGTGGTGTATATATACTTTTATTATTCCCCTAAAAAAATTGAGTATACTTTTATAAGTAATGTTATTTCCATTTTTACAGGCATTTATGTTGTGATTTCTTCCCATTTGCATTTGTTTTTCTCTTTATTAATTTGCGCATATCAGAACTGATTGGTGGATGTATGGATATATAATAAGTTTAAATAAGATAATATTTTTTTGGACGAAAATAAGATAATATTATGAGCGATCATAATAATACATTGACGCAGGACTAGCTTGTCATATCGTACGCTGTATCTCATACTACTGGTACTGGCACACTGCTTGACTGCTTATACGTACTATCTGAACTGAATCGACGATGCATATTATTCAGAGATACACACGTACTGTGCACGTAGGACGCCCTCCCTTGTTTTTACTCCCAACCCATAATGTGTACGAAACCATGCATGCATGTCTGCAGGTTGGTTTGCTGGGCCTGTTCACCGTCATCAGCTAGCTTGAGGTCGTCCGATCATTTGGGCTAAGCTAGCTGCTATACATACCGGCCTGGCGTTGCGTTGGGGAGCAAACAAGCACTTGCAGTTGTAAATGAGAGGGCTTCTACGTACTTTGTCTATATGTTTGCGGTTTGGCGATGGTCGATGGAGCATGCATGTGAGATGAGTAATGAGTTCTGATTCTGAATAATGAACTTGTCTCTTGTGTCGCCCTGCCTTTTCATTGTCCATCATCGAAATAGCAACACCAACACCTACATAGTACTACATAGTAGCTGCTTCAGCGAATCCACTGCATGTGTATGTGAGCGACAGACTTTGAGAAAGGCACCACGGCATCGGCACGGGCTGCAGGTTACTCTCTCTGCCTGCCTTGCGGATACGCACGTATCGTAGAGATCAGATGCTGCTGACTGATTCAGTACCCCCTGTACCAGCAGCAAGTGTGCCTGCCTCACTGCCTGCTGCTTTCGTTTTTTTTTCTTCTCTCGGTCACCAAAAGATCTGTGCATCTTTGTATTAAGATAGAGTTAGAATGCATGCTTACAAGGTGCTCAAATGGTGTCCGGGCTTTACATGATTTTAAACTCCGCCTAAGCCCGCCCAAAGCTAGTAGCTAGAACGTTAGCTGCTTTCATGAATTGCGCCTGAATCCCTGATCCATCCCACATGCTCCAGTTTGGATTTCTTCAGATGGATCGAGTTGGTCAGTCAATCAGTCACCTGCCCAGCCCATGCCATGCATCGACCAGCTGCAGAAGGACTAGGTAGGAGCTACTGCTACTAATAACTCATCTATCCATACATATTTGGGTCGCGTTCAGAAGATAAGCCAAAACTAGTGGCTTTACCAGGTTCTGTCTAGTTAATTTTGAAATGGAGAAAACAAAAACGGCTAAAGTCTTTCACATACGGGCAGCTGTAACAAACAGAGCCTTAAAAATCCAGTGCAACCACCTACAAAAGTGATAGAGCTATAAGCATGTATGATGCCACCCACTAAAAAAAGAGACAAAGAGAGGATATAATGTGACACATGGAGTGCCAGCAGGTAATGTGTACGCTTGTACTATAGTACTGCACTATGTATCATGCATATTTATATCCACATCCACCCCGGCCCATGCATTATTTCCTGGTACGATATGGTGGCCGTTAAACTGGAGACGACAGTCTTAGCTTGCTCATGTAACTAACTACTGCTATCATGTAGGAGTAGGACTAAGCTAGAAGGATGCATGACATTGACGCAACACTTGCTCGATTCGGTAATAGTATAGTACATGCAAAATCATAGTATAAACCAAGACCTGATTCTTCTTCATCATTTGTCTGCAAATAGAAACGGAAAACACCATAAACAAACCACCAATGCATACGTCCAATCGCTAATTGCCTGCTAGCTAGCTATACTGTACCACGTACTAGTACTGCTCGATCAATAACTAACACTGCCCGCCGCTACTTAACCACCAATAATTTGGTTGATGGATCACATGAATGATGAAGATGCAACTGCAGTTATGTGTTCTGAAAAACACCAACAAACAATGCTGAACAATGCTGTGATGTCCTCCTACTATAGATAGATGATGAAGGGGACAGGTCAAGGACCCATGGAAAATTATTATAGCTAGCAAATGGGGTCCAGGATTGCAAGTACTGGAGTACATCTAGATGAAGGGCCCTGTCTGTCTAGGAAAACAAAAATGGTCCCTACATCCAACATACAGGCAGCAGTAGGCTACTGTAAGTTGGATCGATGCATGCAAGTGATGGAACTGCAGGGACCTCTGCCATGATGGCACAGCCAATGGGCACAAGTGAAAAAAACCAGAAAACCTCTTGTGAGCCGGAAAAAAAAAAGCTCAAAAACTACCACAGCTCGAGCAAACCGTCCCTGTTCTTGGAAAGCTAGTAAAGAATGCCATATATGCAGCAGCAGCAGCACAAGAAATGCCTATATGTTGAACAGTACTTGCCAGTAGCTTACAACAGCAAATATTCCATGAGCCAAAGGATTTTGGCCACACCCAAATACAAAGGAAAATCATCACTGAGTGTCAAACTTGTTCAGGCTACTGAACATTACACAGAACAATAGCAAACAAGAGGTTTTTGTAAACTTGACCAGAAGATGAGAGAGTTAACAACAAACCAAAGACGAGCAAGCAAAAGAATCTTAAACAGGCCAGCCTCGAGCACGGAGGCGGATGACCCGGGAGGCCATTTCTCTCAGAGTGTCTCTTGCGGTGGACACGGTGTTCCGTGGCTGCCTCTCCTGCTCAGGCTCCTCGAAGGCCCGGGAGGCCATTTCTCTCAGAGTGTCTCTTGCAGTGGACACGGCGTTCCGTGGTTGCCTCTCCTGCTCAGGCTCCTCAAAGGCATTCATGAACTCCTCCTGTTGCAACCTGTAAGCCAACGCAGCATCTTCAGATTGGTCTAGACTTACTGTGCTCCTTGGCAACATCAGCTGCGAGGCCGGGACGAAGCCCCTCCTGCTGCTACTGCTTCTTGTGCTGCCATGTGTCCTGAGGAAGTTCGCACTAGTGTTGGTGCTTGTTGTACTGCCGGGTTCGATGAAGGTCCTGTAGCTGCTTCTTGTTCTACCTTCTGTGTGGGTGACGAAGCTGCTGCTGCTGCTCCTAGTTCTAGTTCTCATACCAGTGCCACCTTGTGAGAACCTATTAGCTCCCAGTGGGCTGCGGTTCACATCCTTGTCGCCTGGTGAAGGTGACGAAGTTGAACTCTTTCTTGCCTCAACTTCACTGGGAAATAAGAGCTGAATGGTGTTCCAGAGGACAGTGTTGATGGTGCACGATCTTGAGTTGCTGCAGAGTTACAATCATTTAGTCAAAGCCTTTAGAGTTTACTGACCAATTGTTCAAAAAAAAAAAGGAGTTTATTGCACAGCTTTGACGAAACACTTATACCTGATTAATTGCCTGCATTTTGGACACCGTTTTCCACACTTGGCTGCAGCATGTCTTAAGCATTTCATGCAGAAGCTGTTAAATGGAGTAGCAGTAATATGAGTTTTAGAACAGTTTACAGAGTAATGAAGAAACAGACTTAAAATATTCAACAACATAACTACATCAAAGAATGTTCAATTCAAAAAAAAATTTGCAACACCGGTATAATGAGCAAAATTTTAGATTGATGGACAATGCACAGAAAACCACCACTCAGTTGAGATATTTGAAACGATAAGCCTCAGGACTAAAAAAGAGCCCTCTTTAGTACAATATACTAATTTATTTCCACTCGAGCCTAACAATAAGAATTGTATTCCATAGTCCTATCTATATAGAATCAGAAAAAACAAGATTTGTGAACTGAACATCTACACGGTAAACAAGCTTTCAGTGCCCCGTATTTTCCATGAAACTGACAGACTAATCTTTGTTTGAAGCGAGAATGTACTCTGGTCAGCAAGAATTTACACTTCGAACAGTTGAAGCAACCATCTATTGGCATTCCTTAGCAGAATAGCAGGCAGCAACCAAATATGTTGAGAAAGCAACTGCATTGTTAAGAAACTACCTGTGGCCACAAGGAGTGGTGGTGGGCTCAAAGCAGATCTCCAGGCAAATCTGCAGAAAATGCAACTCCCAAATCAATCCCCAAGACCATCTAGTCCAGTATGAAATCACAGTCATATATCATAGAAAAGAAAAGAAGCATCCTTACCGCGCATGAGAGCTCCTCCCGGAGGCGATCCATGCACGGCATGTTGCCAGTGGCCACTGTCTTCTCGCCAGATCCTGACGCCTGCTTGTCGCCCACAAGGACAACCTTCTCTTCCTCCTTGGCGGCCTTCGCTTCAGATTTGCCGTCTACGGAATTTCCAAATCAACGACAGATAGAGAACGGAATGGAATGCCCAAGAAAATTCATTATACTCGTAGCAAGAAAAATGGATTGAATCTTGGGGGAACAAACCTGCGGCAGTGTCCATCTTATCGTCGTCGTCGTCGTCGAGCGCGAGAACCACCGGCGGGATCATCGCCGGAGCCTGCCTACGGGTCCTCCTCTTTCTACGCGAAAGCAGCGGCATTCAGACGGACGGGAGGAAAAGAAAAAGAATTAGGCGGCCGGGTCGGCCGGCGTACCTGGTGCTGGATCCGGCGCTGCCGCCGGCGGAGGAGGAGGTGGAGGCCCGCCTCTTGCGACGGGACTCGCGGACGGGGGTGTCCTCGACGACCATGGCGGCGAGGAGGATGGACTCCTCGTCCCAGCCGGCCAGCTCGGCGGCCGAGCGGAAGCGCGGGCTGATGAGGTCGGGGCCGTCCTTGGGCGGCGGCGCCCCATGGCGACGCGGCGCGGATCTGGGGCTGCCGACGGACGCCATCCCTTGGCGATGGCGATTTGGTAGCCGTTGTGGGGGCTGGCGGCTGGGCTGAGGGGGGGGGAAGAAGAAGAAGAAGCAACGGTCGCCCCGCCCCCGCGGATGCGAGATGGGGAGTTTCGAAATGGGAGCGGAAGGCAAAGGCCCCCTCCCGAGGGGCGAGGGATTTACAAGGGTATGTGCTTTAACCCTTACTTACCCTAGGGTTGAGAAATTTCATCGAAATTTTCGGATTTCAGTAGTCTCTTGTCACATTAAGGTATGTGTGTTATTGTAAACTCTAGGCCCATATTTCCTATTGTTTTTTTATATTATATTGTGTATTCTTGTACTCAAACGATGTTTACTAGACATATATAAATTTGGAAAAAGCATATCTCTTGTTAGGATCTAAAAGAATTTATGAAATTTTAATAATTCCGGAGATGGCTAAAGAAATTGAATATTGTAATTGATAACCTTGATAAAAAAAAATTAGTATAAACATTTCAGATTTAAATTCTCTCACAAATGTTTTAACACAATTAGAACGTATTTGAATAGTGCCATGGGAAAGCTACCTGTGCTAGAGATTGCCTGCCAAGTGAGCACTCTGAGATCATGAATTGTATCTGAACATGCCATTTGGTTGTTCCAAGGGGCTACCTGCAAGCATCTCCAAGACTACCCTATTCTTCACTTGGCAAATCTCGGATTTTGCCAAGTGCAAAACTCATTTGCCAAGTGAAAAAAAGAAGCTTCTCCAACATGTAGCTATTTTTTTTGGCAAATTTGGACTATCTTGTGATTTCTGAAAAAATCAGAGGGACTTTTATGCAAAAGTTGCAATCTTATCTTGCTCTTCGCAACAGCTCGCGGCGGAGCAACGCACGGTGGCCGGGGCGGAGCGGCGCAGAGCGGAGCGGCGCGCGACGGCCGGCGGAGCGAGCAGCGGAGCGCGAGCGGCGCCCGGCGCGCGAGCGAGCGAGCGGCGGGGGCCCACGAAAACACCGATGCCAAGCGCTTCGACTGAGCGCAAATATGCGCCGTTTCCCCCTCATTTTGCCAACATTTCTATTTTGCCAAGTGCTTTTAGAGTAGTGTTGGAGGAGGTTTTTTCTGATTTTGCCAAAAAATAGGATTTGCCAAGTGCTTTTAGGGTAGTGTTGGAGTTGCTCTAACTTAACAACTATAGCATTATTGTGGTCATCTCTACTCTCTAGAGCTCCAAAATTGTGGATCCTCCGTCTCCTCTATTTCCTCATTTCATTTTGGTTGGATACATAACTAGAGTTGTGGCCTTTCCTATGGTGCGGAAAGGTAGTTGCAGTGCCAGGATAGAAGGAGAAACCCCTATAACTTATGCCAAACAAGCTCTTGATATATGAGACAGTTTGTCATATAGGTATGAATTATTTTTTTTTCATAATTTTTATTAAAACTAATATAAATGGAAAATATGTTTTAAAAATCATATTTTTTTTTTGTGAAAATAACAACTTAAATACAATCCATTTAAACTCGTTAAACTTTAAAATAATTGAGCGAAACAACTGCTAGTACAAAGAGAAGCTATGTAACAAAACTATCCGGTGACCGTTTTCCTGGACACAAAAGAAGAATCGATTCATTATCAGTGAAATCGCAGCCATTCTAGCGTCCGCTTGGAGCCTTGGAGGTGCCAAATGTCACTTCTACTGCTGTTGGTGGTACAATGTTTTTCTCACATTACAGCACTACTGTATCAAAGGTCACCGAAACCAAGGTGTTGAAACAATAGGACAAGCTCATATCGGGAGGTATAATGTTAGTCTTCTCTAAATTGGTCTTATCGGTTTCAGACACCGAAGGGACCAATTTGGATTGACTTTTGGCCGATGACTTAGTTGTAATCGGCCTTTTTTAATTGGTCTTGCCAAAATGTTTACGGAACAATTTCACCAAACAAGACCATGATCCAACAGAACATTCTGGTAAAGATGTAAACCATACAAAAGCGGTACCAGTAAGAGATAAAGAAAAATTTCGCACTTTCATATAGTCTTCTTTACCTGCACTACTTAACAACAAATACTCAAGATACCAGCGAACATGTTCCGAAGTAGTATAATCATCTTCACCGCTAAATTTTTCAAACTTCGGTACAGTTCAAACACTAGGTGACTTTAGGTAATCATAATGTAAAGGGTATGGCCTATGATAAGCGGGCACTTTCCATTGAGAAGAGCCATATGGATTTCTAGCGTGGGCTAAATCTTCTTCGATTCGGCTAAAGCTACAAGTAGCATATGAAGCCGAATCACAAGTAATGGCCTTCTTGCACTCTATTGAATCCTCATTGATTCGGCTAGAGTTAGTAGTAACACATGAAGCCGAAATATTAGAATTGCCACTAATGCACCTTGCTGAATTTTCATTGATTCGGCTAAAATCATATGAAACTGAATCATGGATTTTATTGGAATAAGGTGCTAAATTTTGAGAGTAATTGGCTAAGTTGTTATCATAGCCAATTGTCTCATTCATCGGCTCCTCTTGTGGTAAAAACAAATAATGTGAGCTATTAGCCGATGAATATGAATCTACATGTTGCATGTTACTAAAGGAATCAAAATCATCAAACATCGGTTCTTGATCATGATATTCATCAAGAACATTAACCGATGCAAAATATCTATTATCATCACAACTAGCAACATCAACATCATGATTTGTATTACTTGCAAAATAATTGTAAAATTCATCATCTGAATCTGCAAGTTGTACCTTGGGGTTATTGTAGTGATAATGCAATGATTCCCCTTGATACTCCATGACTTAGATCTTCAATCTCCTTGTTGAATTCTTCTAATGAATGGCACAAAAATCACGGGAGATCACAAGCAGATGCAATCGGCCTTGTGGGCCAGATGCAACGGTAATGGCGAACACAAAAATTGAAACCAATGGATAGGCTAGGTCAGAAAGATTCAGCTACAAAGTAGAGCCGAAACAATCGTTCCCCAGCGGAGTCGCCAAAAAGTGTGTTGACGCTAAATTAGGTCAGCACACCGGGTAAGGAGCTAGATCGCTCGATGTAGGGCAAGCCGAATACGGGGATCGGCCGGCACCTGGTAGCTGTAGGGCAAGCAGAATACGGGGATCGGCCGGCGCCTGGTAGATGTAGGGCAAGCCGAATACGGAGATCGGCTGGCGCCTAACGGATGTCCACACCTGGACCTTGTGCCTCCAGCGATGAGCGCGATACGCAAGACACGTCGCCGGAGGAGCCTCGTTGGGAGCGCGATACGCAAGACACGCCGGCGAAGTCTCTTGAAACCCGGAACCCCACACGCCCGGGACGGACCCTTGTGGACGCACGGCAGCAATGGGGCGCCCTAGCCGGCCTAACCGCTCTAGGGCTTGTTGTCGTCGTCGATCACCTGTTCATGGCAGCGGCGACGGAGAAGGAGGAGGGAGAGAGGAGAGGTAGGAGAAGATAGATTAGATCATGTTTGATCGTGTTGTGTTTTGTCGATTGATGTGGATGGGATCAATCGGCCATAATCTTCTCATATATATAGAGGGGGGTGGTCTTATCCCAGTAGGAAACAACTCCAAGTCATAATCTCCAAGTTTCCCACGTTCAAAACTAACCCAAAACCGATTTAGGAAAAGATCGGTTCGAGATCTGGATGTTTGGTTCGGAACGGGCATTACCGGTAGTACCTATATGGTACAACCGGTAATACCGGTCTCGGACCGGTAGTAACGGTTCAGACCGGTAGTACCGCCCTGGGACCGGTAGTACCTGTCTGCGCAAAGATCTGCGCAGACCGGTAGTACCTATTTTCTCGGATCGGTAGTACCTGCAGCATGTGCATACTTCTCGGGAGCGTAACTTATTCACCCGGACTCCAAATTGGGCATTCCATATATGTTTTGTGATTGTCTCGACGAGAAGAACGCAATGGTGAAGTCCGTTTTCACTTTTGACAACTCACCAAAATAGTCATTTTACCCTTGGTCATTTTTGAGTGTCAACACAAGGGTAGCGAAAAATCACTGTAATTTTATTCTGCGCATCAAGTTTTACTTTTACATGCATAACATAGCTAGTGCAGCAGCCACCGGCAGTAGCACTGTTTGTTTAGCTACTCTCTCCGTCCCAATAAGACTATCACTACGTTTTCCGAGAAACAATTTTAACCAATTATATATTAAAAAATAGGAGTATCTATGGTATATAATTAGTATCGTTAGAAATATCTTTGAATTTAGTTTTTTTAACAAATTTATTTAAATATTTAAATGTTGCACGTATTTTCTACAAATTGAGTCAAACTTGTGGCACGCTTCCCACGGTAACAGTCTTTCTGGGATGGAGAGAGTAGACTAGAAAATTACTATACGGTGTCATTGACACGGAAATCAAGTTTTGTTTTGAACGCCTGGAGCAGCTCACTTTGACGCCGGGGGTGCTGGATACCTTTGCTTGGCGCCTTAGCGCTGATGGCGGGTACTCGACGACCTCGGTCTATGGTGCCATGTTTCTCGGGTGTTCCAGGCCCCTCGAGGCTAGAGTGTTGTAGAGGATTTTGGCATCTCCACGTGTGAAGTTTTTCTTCTAACTCATCATGCACGGGAGGTGTTGGACGGCGCACCACCGTTGCCGCCAGGACGACAAGACGATGGAACACATCATCCTCGATTGCGTTTTCAGTAGGGAGGTTTGGTCTCTGTGCCTAGCAGCATATCACCTGCATGGACTGATTGTGGTGCGACGACAGAACGTCTTGGAGTGGTGGATGGAGTCTAGACGACCACTGCCCATGGTGGTCAGGCGTGTTTTTGATGCACTAATTCTGTCGGTGGGTTGGACACTATGGAACGAGAGGAACACACGCACGTTTGATGGTCCATCAAGATCGCCTTCCGAGCTGCTAGCAGCTATCTTGGAGGCCGGTCTCTGGACCTCGACTCAATGTGTTGGAGGCAGGAGGCGAGGCATGTAGTAGCGGATTTCAGAGCAAAATTATTTCATGTAAATCACAAAGCACGTACGAGCTGGCTGAGATGTATGTGTGTGTTGAGGGTCACTAAGCTATGACTTACTGTGTACGGGCTCTACTTCGCTTAATAAAATACGTGCTGTTGCATGTTTAAAATTTTTTTGACACGGAAATCAATTTTAAAAACTGGTCTTTCCTAACTGAAACATCTTTATAAATTAGTAGACCACTTGTGCACTTAGATCTTAAAAAATATATTCTTATCAGTAGGAATGTGCTAAAAACCATAGCTGTTTTGCGGGGAATAATAACTTGTGCAATCCATTTTAACTTAATTTATTACACTTTAAAAATGAGTAACTGAAAAACTAAAATTATTTGGAAGCGAGAAATTTTTCAGATTCTCATGTCTAATAATTAGAGTTGTTGTCATACAAGAGAAACATTTCGGAGAGAACCATTTGGAACCAATTTTTGTAGGCCATGTTTAGTTCCAGAATTGGACAATAAATTCTACTATACAAAAAAAGATTTCTATCACATCAAAATGCTGGCACATGTATGGAGTACTAAATGTAGATGAAATCAAAAACTAATTGCACAGTTTTGTTGTATTTTGTGAGACGAACATTTTGACCCTAATTAGTCAAAATTTGGACAAGTTTTACGAAATATAAACGAAATGCTACAGTGCGCTATAGTGGCAAAATATCAACTTTGCACAACCCAAATTTGGTATCTAAACAAGACCTGATGGAGAGAAACATCTTCTGATCTAATTCTAGTTTAAAAAAATTAGTGAGCTAGCTAGGCAAACGGTCCTATAAAAATGATTTTGATTCATCAGATAAATGTTTTTTATAAGAAATCTAGATCCGAAGTATTCTTAGGAGAATCTACCACCTATCAACCGAGAGGAGTTAAGAAAAAGGAATCACGAAGAACTACTCAGTGACCGTTTGTGGTTCCTAGGCGGTAAGGAAGAATGGATTCAAGTGCACTGAAATGTCTTGGCAGAGATTCTAGCGTCTCGGAACCTCGCAAAGTTACCAAGTCCCTGCTGCTGGTAAGGCCGGATTACAGCAGTATACATACTATACTTACATCACTAGTGTTTTACATGTGCCCAAGCCCAAATCCAAGGGTTGAAGGGTAGTGAAAATTTGTTGTAGTTTCCTACTATGACTTGTGTAGATGCTTTCCAAATTCTAATTTTTGACACTGCTTTCAAATTCTAAATTTTTACACCCTCTCTTCGTCACATTGAATCATTAGATATATATATAGAGCAGTAAATATAGATAAAAAAGTAATTAATTATACAATTTGGTTACAAATCACGAGACGAATCATTTGAACCTAGTTAGTCCATGATTGAACACTAATTGCTAAATACAAACGAGGGTGCTACCATTCTTCCAAATTTTGAATCTAAACAAGGCAGGACTGTTTTCCTTGTTTTACGAATCAAGTTTTACTTTTACCTTGTGCATAACAATAATAACATGGACATGCTGCAGCACTGCAGCAGCAACACTGTTTTGCTTAGAAATTACCACCAGTATAGTGGTGTTCATGTTCATTATTAGCAGTAGTAGTAGATGTGACAGGAGAGAAGGAATCATGGCTGGCTGCTGAGATTCACAGAAGAAGACGCACTGTATGGCAGCATCGTTGACCTGGGGCGATGCCACATCCTGATCCTGCTGTCATGCTGGATAACATCACTTGAGCAGCAAGTCATGCATGCAAGTTGAAAGCTTGTTTTCAAAACCACTTGACCAGCAAGTCATGCTCATGCATGGAGTACGGCTCTGGTTTTGAAATTGAAATCAGGTGCTACTGTACTAGTAGCTGTAGATTTGCATCACATGGTGGTGCCGTGGTGGATTGGAGGTTTTCAGGCTGTCTGCGTGCGTGTGAGTGCGATCGAAGGGCAACTGCGGAGGACAGGACAGGCAGGCGGCGGGGCAGAGGATCCGATGGTGCCCGCCCTGCCATTGGGTGCGGCGACACAGACCCGAAGTATTCATCATCTGCTAATTTTGACTGTTGCCCGCCCAAATTTTAATTTTATTTGTCGCCAGGTACAGTGTTGAAACCAATGCAAGTTTCTGTCAGTCAATCGTTGAGAGTTTTTATTTCCTAACAAGTTAACAAGAGTGAGCTGGCAGTAACGACGGACTTTTAGTTATCTGATTGATGACCTGAGCCTGAGCTGCATGACTTGTGTGTATCTGACTAACTGTGATCCAGGCTCTAATTGCTCCACTCATTTTTCAGTTTGCCTTATGGTACAAGGAAAACTAGCAGAGGTTAGTGGAGTATTATTGCTATTGTTATTTATTCCCCGACCGATAATAATGTATGTATAATAAAACAAGAAGAAAGTGGTGGAATGTGGAGGGAGTTGAGCTGCTAACTGCCGGAACACATGGCTCATCAGGCTGGATAATGCTGGAAAGACCACGCTGGCATGGCACTGCCCTCCCCTCCACATGTGAAGACCATGCGTATGACACAATGCACACCTGCCTCTGCCTGCCCACCCAACCATAATCCATAACCAACCGGGTAAAATCTACTTAGGAGTATACTCCAAGAACAATATGTGCTGTGTTTCGGCTAATACTGTTATTATCTCTCTTACCCCAAATTTGGTTTCTCTGTGCAGTGCTTTCCATCACAGCAGTTTCATTAAAATTGACAATTTTGCTGCTATATATGTAATGCAATAATCATGCACTACGCTGGTTGCCGGGAGCAAACACATGGATTTGACGAGCTATTTGAATCAAATTTTAACAGCAGCTTGAATCTGACGCACAAATTTAAACCTCTCTTTTCCATCTGCTCATCATCTTTAAAAAGCTGGCTGCTCCCCTCCGCACCACTCCTCGTAGAGTAGGCCTTTATATTTTGGCGGTAGGGCTGCGTGGAGCTGCTGCAAAGGCACGGGAGGCATCTCTTCCAGCTAGGAACTTGGAGGATCGATGCTTTCTTTCCCTCAAAGCAAACAATACCACTCATCCATCCCTACATTTTATTTCAGTCCAGACTCCACACGGCAGAGAGATAGAAAGAGAAGTCGAGCGGAGGAGGTCCACTCACCTCGACGCGGGGCGGTCCAAGCTGGCTGGCTGCCATTCCGGATCCCCAATTCATTCATCCGGCCGGATCAATCAATCGGAATCAGTTTGGCAGCCACAACAAGGAAACTTAATTGGAGACGACATTGTTCCCATATCTAGAGGATTATTAGGATCTCCCCCTCCCCTTCTTCCCGTCGCCGGAGCTGCTATATATCTTTGCTTTGCTTTGATTGAGGGGCCGCCCCGGTTGATGCAATGGCGCCGCCGTCCCCTTCCTCCGCTCCGGCCAAGAAACGCATCAAGTGGCTGCGAGGCAACAACAAGGTTCGTGCCTGCACTGCATTGCTCCCCTCCCCATTCGTCTCCAGATGGCGAGATGCATGGCGTTCGTGACTCGAGGATGGACACTCGTCCTCTCCCCTGATGCATTCTGTTTCCGTCGTTCGACGACGCCTTGATTGTCCTTCTGCGCCCAAGGGCGGAGGGAGGATGGCGAAGAAAAAAAATCCATTCTTTCCTCCTCGTACCCTCTCGTGTTGGGGGTTGAATGAAATCAATCTGCTGACGGCGATGCGTTGATTGCGATGTGTGTCCGACAGGTGATCCATCGGTACCTCGGCGAGGCGCGGGCGGCTCTCGCCGCGGCGGCGCAGGACACCGAGGATGCGGACGACGCGGCGGCGGCGGCGCTCGGCCTGGTGACCGCCGCCCTGGAGATGTCGCCGCGGGCCGAGGCGGCGCTGGAGCTCCGGGCGCGGGCGCTCCTCGCGCTCAGGCGCTACCGCGACGTCGCCGACATGCTTCGCGACTACATCCCCAGCTGCGCCGCCGCCAAGTCGTCGTGCTCCTTGGGCGATGACGCCGCCACCACCACCTCCTGCTCGTCTGGCTCCGGGGCAGAGCTCCTGTCACCGGACCGTGACCGCTTCGACGCCGGCGCCACACGCTTCCTCTGCTGCCTCGACGTGTCCGACCTCAAGCGCCGCCTCGTCGCCACCTTCTCCAGGGGCTCCAGCACCGATGCTGCTCACCAATGGAGGTACTTGGTCCTGGGCCAGGCTTGCTTCCACCTCGGCCTCATGGAGGACGCCGTCGTGCTTCTCCAGACCGGCCGCCGCCTTGCCACCGCCGCGTTCCGGCGCGACAGCGTCTGCCTGTCGGAGGACAGCTTCTCGCCGTCCAACCATCTGGCGACGCCAAACAACGCAAGCAGAGGGACGTCGTCCGTGTCGCAGCTGCTCGCGCACGTCAAGCTCCTCCTCCGGCGCCGCGCCGCGGCGGTGGCGGCGCTAGACGCCGGCCTTCCCGCCGAGGCCGTGCGGCACTTCAACAAGGTGCTCGACACGCGCCGCAGCGTGCTGCCGCACCCCTTCGCCACGGCCTGCCTCGTGGGCCGCGCCGCCGCGTTCCGCTCGGCGGGGCGCCCCGCGGACGCCATCGCCGACTGCAACCGCGCGCTGGCGCTCGACCCGGCCTTCATCCCGGCGCTGCGCGCGCGCGCCGACCTGCTGGAGACGGTCGGCGCGCTCACGGACTGCCTCCGGGACCTGGACCACCTCAAGCTCCTGTACGACGCCGCGCTCCGGGACGGCAAGCTGCCGGGCCCGACCTGGCGCCCGCAGGGCGGCATCAGGTTCGGGGAGATCGCCGGCGCGCACCGCACGCTCACCGCGCGTATCCAGCTGCTCCGGGGCCGCGTGGCCGCCGGCGAGGGGTGCGGCGTCGACTACTACGCGCTCCTCGGTGTGCGTCGCGGGTGCACGCGCTCGGAGCTGGAGCGCGCGCACCTGGTGCTGACGCTCAAGCTCAAGCCCGACCGGTCGGTGTCGTTCGCCGAGAGGCTGGAGCTGGTGGACGAGCACCGCGACCTGGAGGCCGTGCGCGACCAGGCGCGCATGTCGGCGCTGTTCCTGTACCGGATGCTGCAGAAGGGCTACTCGTTCATCATGTCGGCGGTGCTGGACGAGGAGGCTGCCGAGAGGCAGAGGGCCAAGGACGCCGCGGCCGCGGCTGCTGCTGCTGCTGCTGCCATGGCAGAGTCCGAACGCAAGCAAGAAGAACAAGTGGCGACAATGCCAGAGAACGCCACTGCAAACGGTGGCGACGTTCTGGTCACCACCAAGCCCATGCCAGAAGCGATGGCGCCGGTGATTCCAATGCCATTGAGCCCACCGTTCCAGGGCGTGTTCTGCCGCGACATGGCGGTGGTCGGCTCCCTGCTGTCTAGAGGTGGGTTCGACCGGCCGATTCCGGTCAAGTGCGAGGCAATGAGCTGCTGATCGACGATGAACTTGCTGTAGGACGTGGCAGCACTAGCAAGCATTGTACAGTTTGGGAAGGCGCCTGTTTCCTAATTCCTATACTGTAGTAGTGTGGAGGCAGGAAGAAATAAGCGATGAGCAAAAATAGGAAGAGAAGCGTCGATGGAGATTGAGATTTTGATTTGGTTTCGTACGTTTGTCGTGTCAGCAGGAGGTCCTTTTCCGAGTTGAGTTGGTTATAGTGCAGTGCAGTGCAGGCTCTCAGTTTCTCTTCATCTCTTGGCCGTGTACTGTAGTTGCACATCCAGTCCCTCCCCGGTACTGCAAATTTTGTACAGTTTTCGTCCTAGTTTTATCATGAAAGATTCTGCAGTGCAGTCCTCCTGTAGTTCCCCATTTTGTGCATGGCTCTTGGCTCATCATGTTAGTTTTTCGTCGTTGTTTGGAATGCATACAAGTCGTGATGCAATGCCAATGGCAATGCAATAGATCGAAAAGAGGTGGCATCAGCATCACAGACATTGCAATGGCAATGACAGCATTCAGATCACAGACATTGCAATGGCAATGGCAGCGTTCAGATCTACTACATAACCAAGGAGAGGTTTGTGTAAAGGCTGATGATGAGTGAGGCTTGAGAGAGGCAAAGGCAATCAACAGGTATTGCTACGCAAGGCTGTAAAGGTTAAAGCAGATGGATGGCCGTGTCAGTCTGTCACACTCAACGCACTTGCGGATAAGTCCGAGGCACCTCTCGTGTGTTGTGTGACGGAAGATGATGTGAGCTAGCCCGGCCGGCACCGGCAGGCACCACCAGGTCGTCGATCAGATCACGCAGCAGCGGAGCACGTCGTCGTCGTCCTACCCGTCGTCCCCCAGGGACCATGGACCATGGCTGCACTCTGCATCATGTGCATATGCGCGGCCGCAAAGTTGCAGTGCTGCAGTGGTGGTGGAGCATGGCATGGCATGGCTGTGGCAGCAATGCATTGGCATGGATGCTCAAAGTAGTACCGTAACTGTTGGTGGTGGATCTGCTGCACCTGCAGCTATACAACAGGGCACAATCAAAACTCTTCACTCTTTCAGGCAGTCCTCTTGGCTTGCTGCTGGCTGGCCGCATCTGTGAATCATGGCGTTCTCGTCATTCCATTTTTGTTCTCTTCTATTCTGTTCTGACAACATTGTCAAAACCAAACCTCTTTTTTTTTCCCATGGTAAGCGTTCACTCGCAATCAGAGGCGGTGTGTCTCACCACGTTATATTGGTCCCTGATCCTGAAGAAGAAAGGATGGATGCACATGATGATGCATGGAACGGATGTATCACATCTCCGAGCTCCCACCCATCGTAATTTTACACTGATGAGGTGATCAGTTGCTGATGATGAATGATTATCTAGGAGAGGAGATGAAGGGAGGCTGCTTCATCTTGCACTTGCAGGTTCCTGAATCCTGAAACTGAGATGCAGCATGCATCATGCATGGAACGGATGGATGGATTACAGTAATACTAACCTACTATTGGTGCCCTTTAATTAAAGCTTATTAAGTAGAAATAAACTCATGTGCAGAAAGGACATTCTCCTTTTCAGACAAGTTGTACTGTGCTGTAGTACGTACTGTATTTGTGAATGAAATGAATGAATGGATGAACGATTACAGACAGCTTTTGATCAGACCTCGGAGCCAGCAAAGATGATGGCCTTCGCGTGCTGCTTCATCCCCATCTAGGAGTATCCCATGTTCACTCACGAGTTGGTCCATCGTCCATGTCCATCCATCACCACCATGACCTCACACACTTGCTACCTGTGTGTGGCTCAATAGTTTTTTTTTTTCGCGATCGGGACTTCACCCGTTTTTGTGGCTCAATAGTTTTAAAAACTCTTACCAAACTGAAATGAACAGAACAGTCAGGCAGGCAGGAACGGCGTGATCATTCCTTCACCTGGCAGCTACGACAGCATGCAAGTGATTGGAGCCTAGTGACGTCACTAGCACGCTGGCTCCACTTTATTTATTTATTTCTTCATTTCTGGGATGAAGTGCACATGCATCTTACGGTTCATCTATCCATCATCGTCGAATTACCTTATCTTACGGTTCCCTCGAATCGAATAAACAAGACACGAGAGGGGTGGTTTGTACCTAAGCTTGTTGGTCCTAGAATACTAGCTAATGATCTGTATCTTGCGTTCAAAATAATGATCTGTGTATCGCTATCGCTTCATGATGTAGAAATGGGATGCTGTTGATCTGGCATTCTGGCCTTATTTGACAGGTTTATATGCTTGCTAGCTAGTATAGTGACGATGGTCACCTGAACTGAAGGAGGATGCATGTGTTTGTGCAGTAGCAGAGGAGCATGATTCAGTTCAGTCGTCTAATATGAACAACGATGCCATAATAAAAACAGAAAGAAGGGGAGCAATGTGCATGCTATCGCTAGCTGTTCTTTAGCAAGCAAGAAACCATGAAAAAGTAAGTAAATAAATAGCATGTCCGTTAATTAATTAAGAAGAAAAACAAGGTTGGTTGTTAGTAGATGATGAGTGCCGTGCAGCAGGTAGATCAGAGGACCCTCCCTAGCTGGTTCATATCGTCTGTTGGTTTGCTGCAAAGACGAGATACTGTAGCAACTTGCATGCAAGTATATATCTCAGACTGACCTCACTCTAACCACTCTAGATACGATGCAAACTGAGGAGAGTAGTATCTGACTGGATTAATTTGTCCTTACCAAATAGTTTTGATTTACACGCTAGGTAGGTACCAAGAAACTATTACTCTCTCTAATGAACTACTACCACTTAGAAGTTTGATTCGATGGGAGACTTGGGATCCTCTGAGTACACGCTTGCATTGATGCAGGTGCTCATCCAATCTGAGTTCTGAACAAGAGACAGCACAACTCCCAACTCCTGGGCCCTTGTGCATGTAACGTAACTGAACGGATGAAGGAAGACACATGTGAGGCCGGCGCCAATGTCAACGACGCGACGTGGACTCCAGTTCTTGTCCAGCTCACCACCAAATTCAATTGACGACGACGATGATGATGAGGGCCAACCAAGACAGCTGACCCTGCATCACAATTCACATACTACAACGACGACGACGTGGCAGTGTGGCACGGAGCTGGAAGATAGACCAACAGGTGGCGAGAGGACCACGGCACGTGGCAGTTTACATCGACGCCGGCCGTCTTCTGCTTCAGCTTCACTGCCCACCCCACTCCCCAGTCCCCAACGATGATGATATACTGATACGAATCATCTTCAAGTGCCGACAAAACTTGAACATGAAAACAAATCTGTAATTAGAACTCAAAGTAATGAGTTTAGGACAGACCCAAAATGTCAGCGACTGAAAGTGAGTATGTTGATCGGATGAATCGCCCCCAGCTCAACTTTAAACGTGCAGTGCCATCGTGCACCAAACTTTGCTTTCCTAGGACACACAATCATGCGGCGTCGTAACACATCAGCAGCGCCAAATGCCTAGATTGATGGCATCATGTTAAAGGAGATCGCAGCTTTCATCAGATCCGTGCATTTACATAAATATAATTATTCACTAGCACCAAATTAAAGCCCATACATGTTTGCCCCCCAATCACTTTGTGTGTAGGTGTATTGTACAACACGACACGAAAAAAAACGACTGCAAGGTTTTGCCAGCTTTTCGCTTTCATCTTTGTTCATCAGATCACATGCACAGGAACTTTTCATTTTTCAAAGGCAACGAGCTATTGTCATCAACCTTAGCACCTTTGCATTTGCATTGCTTGCACGGGTCAAATCAGAATCATCTTTGTTTCAGCACCCTCGATTTGGAAGCGGTCTTCTTAGCCTTCTTTGCCGATTTCTGCTGGTCGCACCTGTCGCACAGCCATTCACCACCACCGCAGCCTTCCACGGGAGGGTTGCAGCAATCGGCGTGCACCCGGACCCCACAGCCGGCCTGACTCCCTTCGCCGCCACCACACATCAGCATCAGCCCTTCCCGGTTGTTTGACCCACAGGTTGAACAGCTCTCGGGCTCGCCGTCCATAGCAATAGCATCTTCCTGGTACTTCAGGAGCTTCTGCAGGGACCTCTCTGCCAGATCGTGCATGTTGAAGAGGACGTGCTTGCTCAAGGGGTGCCCTGGCTTGCACACATACTCCACCAGGTAATCTGCGCTGATGCATGGGATGTTGTGCCGCATGAATTCCTGCACCCATGCGTCCACGCTTGGCATGCCTGCGGATACAATGGCAAAGTCGACACTGGACTTGAGGAACCGGGTGTAAGGTGGGGAGGTTGCTAGGATGGTGCCATCACCAGATCTGATCGTGCGCTTTAGCGTGTCCTGGCACGATAGAAAGAGAAAAATCTCAATCAAACGGTAATGAAAACATGTCGCTGTTTCCAAACAGACTAACAATTCGATAAAAGCCACAACTTGCTCGATTAGAGACGTACCAGTGTTGGAGCAATGCATTCCCCATATATAATGACCTGCATCCCATAGAAAGCGCCATAGCCAGTACGCTGCTTCAGCTGGCGCCACTTCCTTGGAGCATCCAAGCTGATTGTATCACCGACGTTAAGGCCTTGACCGTGCCACTCAAATGGTTCTTCCTCTAAAAACTTGCCAGCCTCATTGCAAGCAGTCAAGTAATCAGGCTTCAGTATCCACCTTTTTTAGCAATAAGAAAGCACACATTCAGATTACATCAAAACAGAAAAGGAAGAGTGATTATACAACATTTAAACACAGTGTAAACTGATTAAAGGCAACCTACTACAGAGTCATAGTAACTATCTAAGATATTGTATTACCTGCCAGCCGCAGCAGCAGCGAAGAATTTTTCAGTTCTACGTAGCTCAGTGGTGACAAAATGTGTTGCTTCGAAAGACCACTGATGTGAATCCCTGCAAACTCTGCCTCTCAAGCGTCTAAGTATGGTCCTATACTCTTTTCTCAGCAGACGATGTCCACTTAAAATAAACCATGTTGGTTCTGGCACATTCAAGGTTCCATAATAATTTCTTTTGATCATACTGTTCTCATCAAGCACAGCTTTGCTCCTTTGTAATGCCTTTGTGATGGATTTGGAACTCATTCTGTTCTTTGCACATTTTGTATTGAAAGTAAAATTACTATTGACTGGTATGTTCTCCTTGTCATGGTCTATCGAACCATCCACTGAATCTGCAACCTTTTGTCCTCTGCTGCTTCTAGTTTTAGAACTCTGCATGTCTTTAGACCTCTCTTCCATGGCATCTTTGCTAAATGATCTAACTGTATCATTCGTTCTACCCTCATTGGTATTCTGCAAGTCTTGATCCACTGTTACCTTGTTAGCATTTCTACAACTCTGTACAACTCTCGCTGGTGAGACAACTTTATCTTCAGATACCAATACCTTCGCAGTCTTGCAAGGCTCACTACCAGATTTGTGGTTTTGGACAGCAGATAGTTTCCTCTTGGCTATAACCTTACGGACTCTATTGTTTGGTACTTTATTTTCTGTACATGTTTCAGAGTCATCTGGGCTTGCACTGCTTGAAAACATTTTATGGTTTTCTTCACCATTTCCTGGAGGAACTGCCCCATTAAAAATCGAGTTTGATGGCACTGTCACAGTTTCATTGACAGTTGCTGAGTCAGATATATTGACATCAGCAGTCCGAGACCCCTCTGCAACAAAATTACCTGATTTGGAATTTGGTACCGTCTGAGATGGACTTCTTTGATTTTCATCTGCACTTGAAGTGTTTGAAAGCTTTCTGCGGTTCCCCTTCTTGTTTCTCTGCAGAGTCATATTAACAGACTCTGCCTTGGAAGCCACTAGTGATTCACTTGTCTTGCGATTGGGACCCCGAGAGCTGGTTAGAACTTCATTCCTTGATTTGTTGTTCAGGGCTTCTGCAGGAGATGATGGCGTATTTTCGGCAGCATTTGGACTACCACATCCTTCTCCCTGTTGTGCCTCCACGTTTTCATGAGAAGCAACTTCATCACGATTGGGCTTCGGAGGTGCAACGCCACTTTTACTATGTATGGATTCACCAGCAGCTTTACTGTCAGCATTGCGAGACCGCTTGGAACCAGCCTTCCTAACTCTGGAAGTTGATTTCGAGGGAAATGTTCCATGTTCATCAGTGATCTTGTTAACTGGGACATCTTCATGATCTTCTCCCAAGTTCTGACAAGAAACCTCTTTATCAGGTTTTGAGCAAGGAGCTGCAGCTTCAATTTTGCTTACCCGCTGAGCATCATCAGCCATTTCAGGGTCCCTATTCTGATTAATACCTAAACTTTCTTTTCTGACAGAAGGGGATATGTTACAATGCTCCTCAGTTGTTGCCTCGTGCAGTGCTGGTGTCTTTACTACATCAGGTGCCCCCATATTCTTATCATTAGCAGAATTTTCAGGAAGCTTTTCTACTCCAGCAGAGCTTACATGCTTCAAAGATGTTCTCCTATAACTTAGCAGGTGGCCTTCAGAACCTTTACATCCGGACATCTGCTTCTCTGTTGAATTCACAGTTGGACTACTGTTTGCATGACCAACAACTTTCGTAGATTCGGTGGGGCTTCTACCCACATTAGAACCGGCTGCTTCCAATGCACTTTCCTTGCCTGAAAAAGGACTACTTGATATTCCACTCCCCGAGTCTGGGGCTTCATTAGGAGCCTTTGAACTGACCGAAGAAAGAATGCTTTTCCTCCTAAGAGCAAGTCCACCGCCAGATCTATCAACATGCTTCATCACTTTAGGTGATACTGACT
Source organism: Themeda triandra (assembly GCA_018135685.1). NCBI lineage: Eukaryota > Viridiplantae > Streptophyta > Magnoliopsida > Poales > Poaceae > Themeda > Themeda triandra. Next base: position 805,335 of record JAENPR010000051.1, on the reverse strand, counting down.
TTGAAGATCGCCTTCTAGAATAGCCTAAGGTTTGGTCATTTCTTGATGCTGAATTGCCATCTGATCTTGGATTAGTGTTTAAGTTTTCTTCAACTGATGACTGAGAAATGTCGGGTTTGGGATCAAGTGCGTGCCCATCGTCCTTCTGATCTACCTTTCTGCTCAAGCCTTTTGAGTGTAATATTTTCTTGGAGATTTTTTCATCAGAAGAGATTGACTGAAGATCATTGTTGACATTGATCTGACTGGAACCATGGAAACAGTTCCTGTCAGTGTTGTCTATGTTGTCTGCTGGAATAGTGAGTGCAATGCTTTTATGTACACTGGGAGTATTAAGGGTACTAGCCCTGATTTCAAGTTCCCCTTTGTGATCACCTTTAGCTTCATCCCTACTGGCCTGATCTGCAGAAGCCTCATCATTCTCACTGTGGTAAATGCGAGAGTGGGTAGATTTAAGGGCACCATGATCAACAGATATTGCAGCACGCTTTGTGTCAGGGGCACTTCCTGAATCAGTTCTGATCTCTCTAATAGGGGTCCTTCTGCCAATACGTCTGCTACTTGATGAGGCTCTACCAGCATCTTCTACTTCATCTTCAGAGTCCTTAGCTTGTGCTTCCATTATCTCTACTTCCCAACCACTGAGTGAAATAAATTACCAGAGTTAGATTACACTACATACACTATTATATTATATTAATGTTACTGGCCTATAAACACAAGATGATCCTCAGATATTGAATGATATGTAAAAAAAGAAGATATTATGGTATACTTACCTCTTTGTATAGTGATCAACCGGAAGGATTTCCCATGCCTTTAAGCTGCAGCAGCAACATATACAATAATTCAGCAGTTCAGCACAAATTTCATTAAAAAAACAGTACAATCTTAAATGCATATACCATTCTTCCAGCCACCGGTGATTGACACACTTTATATTCACCTTTTTAGCAAGTTCGTATTTCTCGCCTAGCATAGTTCAGAGGAAAAGTATGATCAATAAATGGCATTCAGAAAATACCACCTTATTGAAAGTAGCAGAATTTTCCGGTTCAATATTTTCAGGAGAAAATTCAGAGGAATCTAATGTTAATTATTGCATTCTTGTTGAAATTAAGCCTAACCAGAGGCAAGAAAGAAATATAAGATTTTATTGCCAATGCAAGTATCTACCAGTAGCTCTCATAAATCAGCATGTCAGCACTTAGAAAATTGCCAGGTCAATGACTTGAAAAGATAGACATACATCTCTAGATCTCTAACCTCCAAAGTCTAAAATGGACAGATGTACTAACAAAAAGACATAGGGAGACTAAAAGAGTAAAGCCAGAAGTACACGAATTTCAACAAATTCAAGGTAAAGTAGCATACACAACTATGAAGAAATACCTTCAAATTTGTAGCAAATGAGATGGGTAATTTTGTTTGCTGCCAAAGACTTGGAGAAGTTTGCTCCCATCAAAGAAACCATTTTCTACAATTGGTATCAGATTCATAATGAGACTAAAAAAATTTGGTATACAGACTTGATTCTGATAATAAACAATCTAGTGCCAACAAGGAAAGGAGTGAAAATACAAGAAGCATCTGTCGCATGTCAATCTACTCCTATAGACTATAGCATAGTGAACATGTGTCATTTGATGAGAATATTGCCTTGGAAGATGTTTGGTGTCAGTAAATAGGATTAGATGTACTAGTAAAGCATGCTAAGAGAGCAACAGAAAAATAAGCGCAATAGAAAAAGACAACAATAAAATAAGCTTCCAACATATGACCTCTTTATCAAAGAAATCAATAAGTGACAGTATCAATAATTATTAGAGTTTTTGCATAGAAGCATGGAATGACTATTAGAGTTGTAGCCTCGGAGACATGAGGAATGGTGATGAATGCAGCATTGTTAGCATAAGCATACATACCATTATGTCATCACGCCAATTCTTCTGGTACCCTGTCAAGCAAATCTCAAGTTTATCACCACCAGGAATGCCTTTGAAATCTCTGAGTGGAGCATATAGTGCCTGCCAAATTAAGAAAAAAAAAAACAATGACCTTCACATCCTCAGACTAATCAGTAGGACATACTAGAATGTGATGTGATAGCCCTAAACACATGTCCTCCGCCGCCCACACGCTAATCTGCATGGAACAGACATGTGCATACATGGTTTTCTTTTGGGGGAAAGGACAGTTTATGCATATAGTGGTACAGGACAGAAAACCACTAGTTTGTTGTTTGGAAGGAAAAACACTAGGGCCTGTTTGGATGCCATGAATTTGAAGCAATATCTAGAAAGTGGTTCCCACTTCATTATGAGATTACTTTCCAATTCCTCTAAATTCCTGGGAACCAAGGACAGCTGTAGCATAGAATGCAGGCGGAGAAGCGAGACTGACCCGATCTGCATCAGCCAATTCTCCGAGGTCCATGCTGTCGTCCACCCACTGATCAATGACGACCTTCTTCCCGGCGTTCCTCGCTGCCACACACAGTGGATCATCCTGCACATGTAAATGTAAGTAGCAAGCGAATAAACAACAGCAGAATGGCATTGCATATAGAAGTAGAATCGGACTGACTGACATATAATAAGTTGTTGGAAACTATAACGTGGGTGCAGTCTCCGTCCCAAGCTCCGACGCGGACGCCGCCCCACCGCTCTATCTCCAACCCATACTGCGGAAACGGGATGTCAAACAAATCAAAGTGGCACGAGATCATCAAGGGGCGGACGGCGGCGCGCACCTGGGACGCGGAGACCTGGTCGAAGCCGTGGAGCAGGAAGCGGACGCCGGCGAAGAGGTGCGGGTCGGCGTCTTGTCCGGGGCCGTGCGGGGGCATGGCGAGGGCCCTGGCCGGAGCGGAGATTGGGGTTGGGGGCTAGGGTTTGGTTGGCTTGGGTTCGTTCGCCTTCGCCCGGTGATTGATTTGATTTCAAAATGGAGCAAGGAACAAGGGAGAGAGGGATCTAGAAAGGGGGAAATGGGGGTGGGGATTTCGCCTCCGCGCTTCGCTTGGAGTTGAGCTTGAGGGAAGACACCCCTCCCTCTCCCTGCTCCGATTTGGTTTTCGATTTGGAATTCGCGGCGCGCGTCTTCTTCCCCCCTAATCGCGGGCTACAGGATTGGACGAGGGGGAAATGGGCCGCACGCAGCCGTTTCGAACTGGCGAATTGCTGGGCTTTGTTATTTGTGTTATACAAAAACCAGACATTTTATTTTTTTTACTCAAAAGAGAAACCCTGCTCACATTTTCTAGTTTTTCCTATAGCTAAATTTAATTTTAGCCCCTAAAAATATATTTTCATGAGATGTACAAATTTCATTTGGATTTGGTGTATCCCAATCTATCTCTAGAGTTATTGTCGAAAAAGAAAGTGTGTAGACAATTCCTTCGGTTTACAAAACCTTGTCAAGTATTTACCCTTTTTTAACCAAACAAGGGACAGAAGCACCTTTAAAACACTTCAAACGTAGGGCAATGACGTAATCAAATGGTTCCAAGAGTTTATTGTCTTGGAGTTTTTTTTTTTTTAAAAAAAATATGGTTGTAGTTCAGACTTCAGAGAGGTCCATCAACGGTATTCCTCTTGGTGATATTGTTCTGGGTCTGTTGCTCGGAGGACCGAGGTGGAGGCAAGAATAAGAAATGCTGGTTTGGTTCGCTCTCAGCCCGAAGTTGTGCAGTGCAAACAACGTCCATATGCACCGTCGGACCATGGATGAGTTTTTTTTTTTTTTTTTCGGACCATGGATTAAAAATCATGTCTGACTTGACCCGATGCACTTGTGAGTCAGGTTTTTTTTTTCTAGACGAGCCGGATCAGGTGGCCATAAAACAGATGTGGAGATGAAGCAGCTTGCAATGCAAAGGCTCAAGGCTTTTGTGCCTGATCAATACTGTAGATTGTTGTCCATTGATGCTGAAAAATTGCCAAGCTCTATTTCTTTTTTGGAAGGCCTGGATACAGATAACATACTTGATGGTGTAAGCTGGCATGTGTCCTCTGTTTTGGTGTGCAGCTCCCCTTGTTCATTCAAGCCCATACATACACTGATCGATTCGTTTCAGCAAGCCGGGCGAAACGCATTACAGTACATTATAGGAGTAGCATATGTTTATTGTATCTTTCTCGTAGTCGTAGTAGGCGTATATGTGACTATGAGTAGAGTACACGAGCGTCGTACTTACGCGTACGTGAATGAAGTGAAGCAAAGGAAAGCATTTGTAGCTTGCTCACATTGAACGCACACGCAGACGCACCATGGGTCCATCACCAAACACCAAACCACCATGCATATGAGTCATCAGTTGATGAGGACAAGACGACACAAGCAAGCAAGCAAAGCATAATCCAGCCAGCCATGAGCATGCTCAGCACATGCATATGCACATGCTCATGAACATACATATCCCTAGCTAGCTTTTCTAATCTAATAATAATAAGATGATGATAACAATAAAGGAAAATGGGTCCACATGCATGACAGGAGTAGAGCAGCTAGATAGATACTCATCATCAAGGTAATAAGGCAGCCGGCAAAGCAAGAAGAAAACAGAGCAAGCAAGACAGAATGTGAAGGAAGGAACCGAAGAAGCAACGCATCAACGGGGGCCCGGCCGGCCGGGACCGGCATGCACCTCAGGGCTCAGCGGCAGCGCTCAGCTCTGATTGGGAATGGAGGCGATGTGCTCGCACTTGGCCTTCATCCAGCGGAGTCCGCGGCGGATGGACGCCTTGACCTTCCCTTCCACCGCGTACGCCTTGTAGCCGGCCACCCGCCTCCGCCGCTTCATCTCGGCCGGGTCGCCGCCAAGGCCCAGCACGCTCAACGCAGCTAACCACCTCCCCGCCGGCTTCACCTTCCGCTGCTGCTGTTGCTCCTCGCCACCGGCGCCGCAATATGGCCGGTACGTCGGCGCCATTCCTTCCTGGCTCTCCCGAGAGACAATGGCTGGCTCTGATGGACTCTCGACTCTGGAGAGAAGATGGAAATGGTCGGATGGATTGGATGCTCTGCCTCTGCGTCAGCGGAAGTTGAAATACTGTGCTCCAGATGAGAGCAGGCAGGGCAACAATGAGACGAGGGCTGGTAAATAGCTAGATGTCCTGTCGTGGCGCCTGGCGATGCAGCAGTGACCCTGACGTGTGATGTGAGGACTGAGGAGGTAGGAATAAATGGCGGCTCAGGGATTCTTGCCGGACCGTCAGCGGCATCCTATGCTTCATCTGCAACGCCAACCACCATGACCCCTAGTTTCGCTGCGTCTCTACCTTTGACCGTCGCTCAGCCGTCGGATCAAAGACTGACCGTTGGGAGATTCCATTACCAATTTCCCATTCCATTCGCCTTTTTTTTTGCAACAAAAAAGGCGCCAGTGCTCATGGTCGCTAGACGGATAGAGGTTGAACGCGGGCCGCGCGGCGCGTCGACTGAATTGTTGGCCTGCTGTTGCCGTTGGCATTTGGCAGCCCAGCCCAGCCCAGGCGGCCAGGCCTTGTTGGATCGGGCTGTACGAGAGCGGCCACCTCTGTCTGATCCACCAAACCAATGGCTACGCGCGCCGCAACGACAACGAGGTCTAGTTCAGTTTTGGAAGCAGAGGATGGAATGTTTGCCCAAAAACCTCCATCTCCATTAGGCTTCCTCTGTCTTTTCTTTTTTGTGAACAGACATTATCGTCTGTCTGACTGAAAGAGATTTGCTTTGCTTGCTTGTAGACTACGTAGTACAGTACGGAGTACTCCTACGAAGCAAGCCCGAAGCTTCCTCTGCGTTGGTTGTTCCTTCATTCCCATGCGAGCACCCAATCATATCATATATAACAGATACTATAATGTAATTACTGAATTATGAACAAGTACTGTAATGTATTTCTTCATGATATCGCGTGGCACCTGTTATTACATTATAGTATCTGTTATCGTAGGCAGGCAGATAACATATCATTATTATTACCTTGATCGAATTCAGTTGGATACGCCGATACGGTGCTCAGCTCAGCTCAGCTCAGCTCAGCTCATCTCTCTCTCTACGGATCGATCGCAGGATTACCTCGTGGCTACAGGCTACAGGGCAGTGTCGTGCGTACCACCATATACTAAAATATAATAACCACCAACATTCGTAAATCCAACGACATACAGTATATATAATCAATCCCGTCAACGTCTTGTGCTCACCACCTAATTCACGCGTTCCATCCAACTAACCGAGAACATTACAGGAACGACAAAGCTGTCTGCGACTATTCAGGCTTCCTTCCTCCCAAGTCTGAAGTCTGAACTGGCACTCCCTTCCACATTCCAGTGCCCCCATTGCATGGCCAACAGAGAAAATTGCACACTTGAATGGTTTCTATTCTTTCTCCAAACGACACACTTTCAGTTACTAAAATGCATTGTATTCAGGCAGGGATCACACTACACTATCTACTCGGAAACGAACAACAAATGCAGGCGCGTACCAGTGCTTCGCATATATACTTGGCTCTCTCCTAAATTATAAGACATTCTACGATTTGGAATGGAAAGAGTAGTAGTAAGGAGTGAATAAAACAAAAGAAAATGCTCTTAAGGGTTTGATTGTGCGGTTCTGCGTGCGGCCAAGGGGAAGGCCTCAAGAAACTTCCTGAACTGCATTCATACATTTCCATGCCTGGAAATAGCAACGGCATATATATACATAAATAATAAATAATAATTCTTTGTCTATCAGTACAGTATTACGAGGGAGGGAGCAGTCTAGTTTATGTTTAATGACAACTACCTACCTGTTTTGAGTTCGTTGGTGTCACCGGCAGCGGCAGGAAGATAACATAAACATTACTAGATCGGATAGTCCGTCTCATCCAATCCAATTAGCTGCTGCGATGGCGATGGCGATGGCGATGCCTCCACTCCACGAATTCTTCTGCATTGCTCGCCGCTCATCATCAAGTTGCCAACTGGCGTCGCCCTGTGTAGTGTACGAGTAGGATCCATTCAGTTGAGGGACGACGCGTCGTCCATTCTGCTCACCTAATTCACGCGTCCCGCTTCTTAATCTTTCCTTTCCTATCCTTCCTTCGCTAACCGTCTCTTAATCTATTCATTCATTCATTCATTTTATATAAACAAAACAACCAGAAAGAAGCTGTCTGCGATTCTGTTGGCTTTCTCCATTGGATCCGGTGAACGAAATGATGAATTGGCACGCTTTCCAGTTCAGGTGTTCTGCCTCCCACTTTCTCTGCAATTCGCATGCATCACCTTTTGCCTTTTTGCATCCGTCCTCGGCTACTCGAACAGGTGCGCACGCGTAGTACAGTAAACACAACGGTAATTTATCGAGAAAGTGCTATTTCTATTTTCTAACAAAAAGTGTCAAAGTGAAATGACCATCCATTTCCCTTTCACCAAACATCGGCTCAGTATACTTATTAATTACGATTATTTCTATTTGTCCTATTTACAGTATTTCATCGGGTCTCTATACGCACACACGTATATTATATTGTTAAGATTTAAATTTGCAATCTTTTTACTAATAAATTTGACCAACAATTTTAACTAAAATATACTGTCAAATAATAATAAATCTATAATTATAAACAAAAACATGTAAAAAAAGAAATGGTCAAACGTAACTTGGTAAGATAATATCGTGTTAAACTATGTCTTATATAAATTGGGTCAGAGGAACTACCCTCTAGTGAGCCAGAGGAGGCGAAGAAACCATATTTATGTGACTGTACTTTTGTAGCAGGAAAAAAGAATCCCTCCATTATTTTAGAGGTTATCTGTTGAAGATTAATCTTCTAAAGTTGGTGTTTGACCGTATTTCACTGAAGGGACATAGTTCTCGTATGAAACCCCACACGACTAGTTTGAGCTATAGCCATTAGCTAGCTAGCTAGCTAAGAATTAGTCTTAGCCAATTAAAACATGATCATGTCGCGCACCACGTTACACAAGCCGTGATATATATATTTTTGCAAGCATCCAAATCTTTTTTTTCCACGAGGAAGCATATAGCCCGTTTTTAGAGGAAAGAAGCGGTCGTAAGACCTACGACAACTACCTTGGTCGTTTCTATCTCGACTGTAAAGTGCAGGCAGAGATGGCCTGCCACGTCACTGTCACCATAACTTCCCCCTTGTTACTATTAATTAACGAAACAGTCTGTCAGTTAACACTAATCGAGTGCAAGTTTTTCAGTGAACACCCTGGTTGTTCCGCAAATCCCAGCTGGTATCCCAGCCCAGCACGCGCCAGCTAATTATAAGCAAGCAAAGGGGGCCTAGCTCCATTGCCCGCCGTCTCTTCTAGCTGTGCTCCTCTCCTCGGAAGGGAACCACGGCCGCAGCACACCAGTCCCCTCCGCCAGCGGGATCTCAGCCGTCATTCCCGCACCTCGCCGCGGGGATCCCAGCCTTCTCCTCTCCACGAATGGTGGTGGCCTCTGCCCGCTGTCTTCTTCCGCGGACCTAACCCAACCCAGGGCGGTAGGTGGCGAGGCGACCGACCGCGGGGACCGGGCGGCGATGGCGACCGCCGCGCCCGCGAGGGAGAGCCGCCTGCCGCCGCCGCTGCCCCTGGCCACGCTCATCGGCCGCGAGCTCCGCGCGGGGGGCTCCCAGCGCCCCGCCCTGCGCTACGGACACGCCGGCTTCGCCAAGCGCGGCGAGGACTACTTCCTCGTCAAGCCCGACTGCCTCCGCGTCCCCGGGGACCCAGCATCCGCCTTCTCCGTCTTCGCAGTACGTACCTCTCCGTTGCTGCTCTCTATCCTCTCTTGCTGCTGCCCTGATCTCACGCCTCTCTGGATCTGCCGCGCCCGCCAGGTGTTCGACGGCCACAACGGCGTGTCCGCGGCGGTCTACAGCAAGGAGCATCTGCTCGAGCACGTCATGAGCGCGCTGCCGCCGGACATCGGCCGCGAAGACTGGCTGCAGGCGCTGCCGCGCGCGCTCGTCGCCGGCTTTGTCAAGGCAGACATCGATTTCCAGCGCAAAGGTACACAGTGCCACTACCACCCCGATCACGTCCTTCTTTCTTGGAGCTCAACGCCACTGCCTCTTTCACTTTCAGGGGAGGTGTCTGGAACCACGGCGACGCTGGTGGTCATCGATGGGTTCACAGTCACGGTGGCGTCGGTGGGGGACTCGCGCTGCATCCTCGACACGCAGGGCGGCGAGTTGCAGCTGCTAACCGTGGACCACCGCCTGGAGGAGAACGCAGAGGAGCGGGAGCGCGTCACGGCCAGCGGCGGGGAAGTTGGCAGGCTCAATCTCTTCGGTGGCCAGGAGGTACAGGGCGCGTCACGATTGAACTTGCATATCCTCAATCAGTGCTTATGAGCATCTTGCTGATGCATTCTTGTATGATTTTTCTAGGTCGGTCCTCTCCGGTGCTGGCCTGGTGGCTTGTGCCTTTCGAGATCCATTGGGGACATGGATGTTGGCGAGTTCATTGTGCCCATTCCACATGTCAAGCAAGTCAAGGTTGATATATCATCATAAATTACGAAATGCAGGGATCCGCACTTTAGTTTCTCTGTGGCGCATGTTATGCTGAGTTGTCAAAGTTGCTTCTCTCTGATTTTTGTAATTTCAGCTATCAAACACCGGAGGAAGGCTGATAATAGCATCAGACGGCATATGGGATGCGTTATCCAATGAAGCAGCTGCAAAAGCATGCAGAGGATTGCCTGCAGAACTGGCAGCCAAGCTTGTCGTTAAGGTAATTCAGCATTTAGCTACACTGCTTTTTTTGGAGCCCCGAATGTTGCAGGCTTGGTTGGCTCAGTTTCTAATTTCATTGTCCATTGTTATGTCCATGCAGCAAGCTCTGAAAACAAGCGGGCTAAAGGATGACACCACCTGTGTCGTAGTTGACATTATCCCATCCGATCATTTGACATCACCGCAATTGTCTCCAAAGAAAAATCAGAACAAGTTGAAGTCACTTTTTCGTAGAAGGTCACATAGTTCAGTTGGAAAGCTTGGAGGAAAGTCTGCCTCCATTGGTTCTGTGGAGGAGTTATTTGAAGAAGGGTCTGCAATGTTGGAAGAAAGGTATGCTTGCTGTTCCAATGCTCCACTGCTTTCGTCTTGTGTTAATTTCTTTGTCATAGATGGTCAGTATCATTTTCTTATGTGCCACTCACTGAACTCGTTTTCATCTTGGATTTTTATATAACATATATATGTGTGGTATGCTAACTTTGGATTGCTGGTCTGTTTTGTTGAGAAAGGCTAAATTATAGCGCCTCTATGTTTTTGCTGGTTCCCATCATTCTATGGTGTCATTAACATCCAGGCCTTGCTGTTTGCAGGTTGGGTAGGAATTTGTCCTTGAAAGCAGCTTCACCACCTTTTCGCTGTGCAATTTGCCAAGTGGACCAAGAGCCATTCCAAGATTTGATGACAGATAATGGAGGTGGTTACTGTTCTTCCCCATACGCTCCATGGGATGGTCCATATCTTTGTTTGGACTGTCGGAAGAAGAAAGATGCAATGGAAGGTAAAAGATCTAGCCGCTCTACAGCATGCAGGTGAAACGATCAAGACTCTGTTTAAGTCAAGCCTGCGGCCTGCCTGCTTCACAGAGAAAAGAAGCAGTGAGAGGAGAATAAGTTGCTGGATCCAAATATAATTGTTTGCTGAAACTAACTGTATTGCCAACCTGCTACAAAACATATTTGGCTGGTGAGCACTAACTAGTCTATTACCCATATGGAAAAGTTTGATGTTGCGGAATAGCTCAAATAACTTGGCGTACAACCCATATGGAGAAGTTTGATGTTGCGGAAATAGTTCAAATGACGAGCTTGTAGTTTTGATGTACCCTTTAGTGTGCCTTGTGCAGGGAAAAATTGACCTGCGTATTGATGCCTGTGAGTTTTTTCTTCTTCTATAAAATAGCTACTGAGTGTTGTTCTCTTTGTATTAATGGTGGAACATATTTTTGGTGGGATTTAAGTAGGTACGAAACATGTACTTATGTGTAAAATACTCCTTGTGCAATGACGTGTTATTGATGAATTGGCTTCCAGATATGCCTTTCTTGCATTTGAGGGCCTGTTGGGCATAGCTCAGCTTCACTAGTGAAGCTATTTTTTCGGTTTTCAGCTCTTTGAACAGCTCTACATGTGGAGCTGAGTTGTTTTTTTCTTCCTATTTGGCAAAACAGCTTCATAAGATGGAAAGGGGACTTAAATTACGATAGTACCCTTAGCTTTTTTTTCTATTTTACCTTCATCTCACGGGCGTCCCTATCCCGTCGTCCTCCCGTGACCTATCCCGACGGACGCGGCTGCGGCTAGATGGCCGAGCCCCGGCGGCAGCCCTCGCCGGTGCCCCGGCGGCGCGCTCGCGCGCGACCCGGCACCACACTCCCCCGCGGCGGCGCCCCGGCAGGCGCGCTCACCGGCCCGCTCATCCGCGGCGAAGCCACGGCGGCCTGCTCACGCGTGACTCGGCACCACGTTGACCCGGGCGGCGCCCCGGCGGCCCGCTCACGCGCCCCCGTGGCGGCTCTCCTCATCCTCCCCAGCCGCGTCGGGCCATCCTCGGCAGCACGGCCGCGCGGCCTGCTGCCGCCCTTCCTCTTCTCCGGTCCCGGTCGCGACGCACGCGGGGGCAAAGAAGACTATGGCCACGATGGGGCCCGCCGGTGCCAGACGAAGCCGTGAGAAGCCACATATTTCAGCTGCTCCTCTCTCTCCTACCCTGTCTCAGCGGGAATTCCGGGGATTCTACGTTGGGGCCGAGCAGTTTGGACCCGTTTGGCACAGAGAGCTGAAAAACAGCTTCGGGAGCCGCGGCAGAATCCCTCCCAAACAGGGCCTGAGTTTTGAACTATTCACTGTCTGACAAATGCAGAGTATTGTTGATTGGTCAGATTGTTGTTGTGGTAAGACTACCCGCATTCATGAAAATTTTACAGTGTACTCTAAAAGAAATATTCCATCCTGGTCATCAAGATTCTCTCCTCTATACTACTTTCTCCCGCACTCATCAATCCTTTACAGTTTACTCAATATCATTGTGGACCCACTTGTTATTTTATCTAAATATATTCATGTGAGATCTAGTTTTAAATGATTTATTGAAACAAATTCAATGGTGTAATCAGAATTTCATTTGGAGTTTTTTGTTTGTGAATTATAGCATTTTTTTAGATAGTAGGAGCAACGGGACCCACGCGTTCCTCTCCCACTCACCTGCTGTGCTCTCTCTTCACCTTTTCCTCTCTCTTGACCTTTTCCCTCCTCTCTCCGTCGTTGCATGCACACAAAGGACAAGTGTGGGCCCCGGCGCAGAAGGTAGCGGCCGCCCGCTACTCCCCCAAAATTGGCGTCGCGAGCGTCTACCGCTGCAGCTGTTTTTTGTTTACATGGCACGCTATCCTCTTTACCGGCTGCGAAATGCTGAATTTTTCTAGAGACTGCCTTTGCAATGTTCAGTTGGAATAGAACTGATGAATTTTGGAAGCGATGGGACGTATTGGCCCCTCATAGTACACTGAGTCGACAGAACTGATTATTGTAAAGCGTACAATGTCCTGAACAGGAGCAGCAGAGGCAATGAAGGCCTTGTTTAGTTTCACCAAATTGGTGGTTGTTAATTTGGCACAGTAAAAGATTCTCCATCACATCAAAATGTCGGCACATGCATGGAGTACTAAATTTAGATGAAATTAAAAACTAATTACACAGTTTAGTTGTCTTTGCGAGGCGAATCTTTTGAGCCTAATTAATCAATGTTTGGATAATATTTCACAAATACAAACGAAATCTTCATAAAAATTCTGATCAAGACCTACTACCAAATTGGCAAGCCCCAAATTGGGGAAACTAAACAAGGCCGAAATGTTGAGATAGCAATTGAGCAGTGCAGCAGCTCAAGAGGCATCTTCTTCAGAAATCATCAAACCACCATGGAACGGAACGGCACATCCAGAACGCCTGCGCCTCAAACATGTCGGCATATCTGGACAGCTTGGACTCGCCCGCAGGCCGGCGACCTGTGATGGTGAGCTCGCCGTCGTCGTCGCCATACTTGACTCGAAAGGCGGTGAGACGAAGCAGGCATTTGTCTCCGTCGCCGAGGTATTCTTTCATGTCGATCCCCTCGCGCGTCATGATCTCGACAAGGCAGAAGTTGCCGCCGCCACCCATGGGCACGAGCTTCGCATCAATGTGCCGCTCTAGGTCCACGACGAACAGCTTCTCCTTGCTGACCTTCCAGTGTGGCGGCGGACCCAGCGCCGGCGGCGGAACGTCGCAGCAGCAGAGGTAGCCGTCCGTGTCCAAGTCGGCACGTTGTTGAGAGTGGTAGTGGAGGCCGATCCATACGCCCAGGACGCGGTCGTAGTGCGCCTGGCCATGGAACGGCAGCTTCCAGTCGCCATGGTGCGTCCACTCGCCGCGCTCCGTGTCCTAGGAGAAGGTGACCGTGGCCCAGGCCGGGTCGCCGTCGGCGTCGCGGTACACGTAGTCGAACGACACGAAGAAGGCACGTCGGCCCGGGTGCAGCGCGTGAGCGCAGATGAACAGCAAGTGAGCGCAGATGCCATCCATGTCAGGGCCGCTGTGGTAGGACCAGCGCCACCGAGTTTTGGAGTACAAGGACTCGTCCTTGCCGCCGCCACCATGGATATCCTCCTCCTCTTCCAGCTCGAGGCATTCCATGCCGCCGCATCCCTCGCCTTTTTGGAAGAGCCAAAAGCTTTTTGCCCGCGGCCACGGCGAGATTGAAATAGCAGTCACGCATCTCAGTCGGTACGCCATGAAGTATGGTCAGCGCCGCCGTCTTTAGGTCGAAATCCACGATGACGGCGTCAGCCTGACGTAGGTCGCTTCCGGTGCCTATGGCGATGATGTTGGTGCCCAGGACCGCGACGTACGGGGCGGGTTCGTAATATTCTCGAGGTGCTGCATGCGGAACACAGGAGGCCCAGGTAGGCGCCCAACAACGTTGGTGTCGTCGTCGTCGGCGGCGACTATGTCGAGCTTGTGGACGCTGCACCCTCTCTTCATGTCGTCCAGCACAAGGTACAAAAAATGCTGCTTCCGCTGCGGGGACGTCCTGCGGTGTCCGCCGTCGCACTGATGAGCTCTGCCGCGCTGGACCAAGGAGTCGTCCCGACGATCGCCATCGCTGGCGTCCGAGACGTGTCTCCGTGAGCCGCCGCCCCGGTGACCAACTTGGCCCAAACTGCCTCTCCAAGCCTAGTGTCATTTATCCTCTGGCTAAAACTTAGACGTTGAAAAATAGCTAATATTCAAAATTTAGATGTTGACAAATCCTATCTAATTCATTTCAGCAGAGGCAATGAAATGCATCAAAATAAGGGATGAATTAACCAACGCCAAACAAATTAGCCATTTGAGACCTTTTCAGCGGGAGGGATACACGACAAATATAATTCATTAATTAATACAATTAGTAATTTAACAACGAAAAGAATAACAATAACATCTATAAAAAAAAAACAATTACATAGACGAGTAGATGATGATGAACAAAAAAGAATAATCTTGTTATTATAGCAGCAACAACAGGATGAAACTGGAAACAAGCAAACACAATTGCATAGGGATGACGACACCACCAGCGTGCTTGGTCCCCTTGCTCGGAATCCTCAACGGCATGGCGCACTCGTCGCCGTTGAAGAAGACCTTGGACGGGAATCCGTCGCCTGCGATGACGTCGATGTCGGGCGTCGTCTTCTTGGTGAAGGAGAAGACGGACTGCAGCTTGCCGGGCACCGGGTAATCGACGCCGCTCATGTTCCTCTCCCCGAGCAAGAAGTTGAAGTCTTGGAGGCCCTTGACGAAGATGGTGCTGTTCCCGGCGGGCGTTGCGTTGAAGGAGTATGCCTTCTCGAACCCGTCGTACGCCCTGTCCATGACGACGGCCGTGAACCAGTCGGGCATGTCCGTGCCGTCCCAGTTGAAGAGCGTCAGGCGCGCGCTCCACCCGCCGGTGTAGTCCGTGGCGACGTGCCAGTTGATGCTGACGCCGCAGAAGTCGCCGCAGGGCATGGGGTTGGGCACGCCGAGGTGCTTCTGGTCCGCCCAATCGAGCGCTTGGTTGGCACGCCGGTCGAACGGCACGAGCAGCGACTTTGGTGGGAGCAGCATCGCCGGCGCCGTGGTGCTGCAGGTCGCCGACACGGCCGGCTGCTGGGTTGCGGGGCAGCCGCACGCGCACGTCCGGCAGGGGACCACCGACTCGTTGTAGAAGGAGGAGAAGGATACGCAGCACCTGGGCGGCTTGTTGGTCGACGTGGTGATGTTGCACACCACCTGCCACGTGGCCACGGCGATCGTTGTGGACGCGAGCCCGCTGGGGTCCGGGTACTCCGACGGGGTCACCCGGACGGGCGGGTCGCACGCGTACTCCGGGTTCATCGGCGACGAGCCGGTGACGTTGAATCCTGTGGGCGGGTAGAGCTTGGTCCGGTTGAGGTCGGGCGGCATCTTGTAGACCTCCATCTGGAACGCCGACTTGGACTGCGCGACGTCCATGGACTTGGGCAGCATGGTGCCGTTCCGGCAGCAGTGGTTGATCCGGCCGATGTCGTCGTCGTTGGCCCGCGACGCCGGCAGGTCGTGGACGACGGGTGTGCGGTCGCAGTTGAGCACCTTGGAGAAATCGAGGTCCTTGTAGTACTGTCCCTGGGGGCCGTAGAGGCAGCCGGCCGTGTCGACCTCCCGCGGGTAGGCGCCTCTCATGGAGCTGATGAACTCTTCGCGCTGCCACCGCCACGACAGGTGCCAGCCGTCGAGGCGGCCGAGCGGCGCGTCGTTCTCCATCGTGACGAGCGCCAGGTAGGTGGTCTCGTGCGACTGGAGCACGTCGTAGGTGATGAGCAGGTCGCCGGTGCGGCGCGGGAGGAAGGTCATCTCCGGATCGATGGCGCTGTCGTCGTCGACGGCTGTGGGCACGCAGCAGGTGGTCGTGGACGACGTGGCGTTGGTGGCCGGCTGGCACTTGTAGGAAGGGTCGGCGAGCGAGAGAAAGGACGGGAGGGGGTCGTAGGGCCTGGGCCCGGCGAAGAGCGTGCCGACGAGGTTGACGGTGGCCTGCGTCTTGGCGGGGTCCCCGGCCGTGGCGATCGGGGTGAGGAGGTCCGACTGCGGGTAGCCGGTGAAGGACGTGGGCCTGCCGGCGTCCCCTGCCGTGGTGTTGTAGGGCAGGTCGGCGCCCGAGGTGAGCACGGCGCCGTCGACGCTGACGAGGATCTCGCCGTGCACGAACGTGAGCTGCAGCTCCCAGTTGCGGAGCGGGCGGGTGCCGGAGTTGACGACGGTGGCGGTGGCGCGGAAGGAGTAGGGCTGCGAGTTGCGCGCGGCGACGTGAGGCCTGATCTGGTCGCGGCCCAGCAGCGTGTAGCTGAGGAAGATGCCGTTGCAGCCGGGGTCAGGCGCCGGCGCGGGCGCCGCCAGCTGTGCCGAGGCGGTGTGGGCGAGGAGCACGAGGAAGGAGAAGAAGGTCTCGACGATGCGGGCGACGGGCACGGCCGTGGCCATGGCCGAAGCAAGTGCCGGCCGGGGCAGGCACAGACTCGATCGGAATTGGCTGCTGCTTTGTTGGGGGGTACACAAATGAAATGAAATGAAGGTGGTGGTGACTGGTGAGTGGAGGATCGAGTCATGGTAGCGGCGGTCGTCGATGGGAGTCCGTCCAAGCACACCAAGACGAAGACGAAGCGACCTAAGCGCGTGCGTGACGAGTACGTAGTACGGACTCTATCTCTATGGTCTATGCAGTGCAGCATATGCAGGCTCCGTTGATCTTGTCAAAAAAACAAAAGGGGGACGGCAATTTTCGCCGGCGGCGCGCGATAGATTAGACAGTTGTAAGCAGGCGCCGTCAGCAATAAGTGGAGGAACCAGCCTGTGCAGTCTGCGACCAGGGGCAGATCGATGAGAGCGAGAGGGGCAGCAGAGCAGTAGCAGGACAGGAGCCAAATGTTGCTCTCATGGCTTCTCTCGCTGAGTGTGAGTGGACTGGACGGCTGATGCACTCATGGGCCCAAACTGTTTAAGCCACAACGCACGGCCCATGCTTCCAGCCTTGATCGACCGTTTTTGGTGCACGGCCCAGTCATAGTAAATCAGATTATAAGATGCTAAAATGGAAAACAAAACCTTGTTCAGCTGTCAGTGAATGACCGACCCCATACACCAACTGAAACTCGATGTTTTTTCGTTCTGCTTGCTTTCCCCTTCGTTATCTATACTATAATTGAAAACTTCTAAAAGAGTGGGAAGCCTGAATCTCACCCCGACCCCACGAACAGTCTCTCACCCATCTCATTCTCATCTCACGCGCTCCCCTCTTGCGAACGACGAAGGACATGACAGGTTCGAATCTTGATCTCGCTGAATAAAAAAGAAAAAAAATAACACCGTACCTATACGTATTGCATCTCAGAAGAGCGGAAGAAAAAAGACTCTGGATCGACCACGCCCCGGACTTCTCCCAGCTAGGGTCCCGATCGGCCGCCACCCCTCGCACGCTGCCGCCGACCTCGACTCTTGGTGCCGATCACCGGCGCGGCACGCGTGCGCCGCCCCCACCCTCCTCCTCGACGGCCTTGAGGTAGGCCAAGGAGAAGCACGCAGCCGGCCTGCCCGTCCTCTCCTCGCTGGGGGTGGTCCCCGTCGCCCCGGATCCGGTGGCGGCGATGGGAGTGGGAGGGCACTGCAGGAGGCGGATCAACGTGGTCTACTTCCATAGCCGCGGCGACCGGACGGACCACCACCCACACCTCTTCCGTGTCAAACACCTCAACCGTGTCGGCGGCGTCTGCGGTCTGCCTCCGCGATATGTTCGTCGACCGATAATTCTTCCTCTATTTGCAGATCCGTTTATTTGCATGTATACTACGTGCGATTGTCATCGTTCATTATTCTTTGTCGTTCGTGTTGATCGTTTCGCGTTCCTTCAGATGTCAAGAGGTGGCTCTCCAAGCTGCGCGGCAAGGACATGCCGGACAATTACTCGTGGTCCTACTCCTACAAAAGGTAATTGTATACCTGATGAATCGGAGTACAACATTTCTTGCCTTCCTATATATGCATGGATGATGATTAAGATTTTCATTGGTTATTGCTGGTCAATTAGTTTCTTTCTTTAGGTGCATCGATCTCTACTCTACTGATTGAATGTTACTCTTCATCATCATTAGGAAATACAAGGCCAGGTACGTGTGGCAGGACCTGAAGGCCTCCTGGAGCTTCTTGGCCTCTGGATGGACATCCCTGTTATTAGTAAGTCCTACTTGCCCCTTTCACTTTGTGTCGTTGTTGTTGCCCAATGATCTAAACAAAATAGCATTGCCTGAGCTGTTAAATTAACTTGAAAATTTCTAAATTCCAATTAGTCCAGCATATTGACCAGACGAGGATGGTATGGCAGCATGTGGTCAGGATATGGTTTTCTTATCATCCAGAACTAAGGATTCAAATTTGTGGTTTTTCTCAAGATTGCAGCCACTACGCACTCGTCGTCATGCGGGTGCCGCGAAGGGACGACACCAACCAACGCGTCCTGCTGGCCGCTCGACGCTGGTATAGCAAATATATGGATGCACTGTTATATCACGCTGTAGGCAAAGGACAAGGCCTATTTCTTTTTGAGTGCTTCAGTGCTTTTCTACACCTCTGATAATCTGAATATCCGTTCTTGACTACTGCTACTGGCTGATTTATTGTTGTTATGTTATCAAGTTGGAGCACATTGTTCCTTATTATTTTCTACGGCCATGACCTCCCACTTCTGCTGCTCAATCACATCGATTCAGATTAGAAGGACCACAAGTAGTTTTTTCCCTTCATGATTTCTGAATCTTTAGCTCCGTTCTATTTCTTAACCTGTGAACCTGGGGGTTATTTCTCCCTTTTGCTTTTTGCTTCATGCTTTCTAGGAAAAAATCCTCCTAGAAACCATCTTCTAGGATCCCTCTGATTTCCCCAAAATAATTTGGTTCCTAAGTTTGCTGCATTCTTGTATGATAATGTTGTTTGCAGGTTGATCTGTTCTACGGAGACCAGAGGAAGCAAAGGAGCAGGAGGAAGCTGCCGCAGCCCCTGAGTTTGCTGCAATCACTGATTACCAAAGAGGTGGTGACCGTGGATCTCTGATGTGACTGCGCCGCCTGTTGCTCTTAATGGTGCTGATAGGGGGTGTTGCTCCTGGTATGTACTCTTACCTGCTCATTTTAGAATTTTGTCATCTATTTGCTGAGTGTGAGGTATCATCAAAGTTTCACCTTTTGTAATGATATATTATATGCTTATTTAGCCCAAAGAAAGGGATTTGTTTTCATTTGTTCTTGTGTCGCAATCTCAAGCTTTGTGCACCAATTACCTTTTGAATTCTATTTATTGTTTGATCTAGGGAGCGGACAACCTGACACAATCAGGCTCTGTGCAAGTATCTTGTGAATTTACTATCTGCAGTTTCAAATGGACTTACCAAGTGACTACTAGGAAGAAGCCTGTGGCCATATTATTTTGGCTAATTCAACTTTGTTGTTGGGGTCCTAGGTCTTTGCAGTTTAGACAGTTGACTGCCTTTCTAAGTGCACAGTTGCCCAGCGTCGTCCTCCTCGTTCAAATCTATTGCTGGACAACAATCTTTGTGGGCACTGGGCTACAACTCAGATTATGAGTTGTGGCTTTTAGAGTTTATTAAGTAAGCTTTTATGCCAATAATGCCACAGTAGTAATAACCTCTTTATATCACTTCATTTATTTTTTGTGAAATTTATATCACTTCATTTATATGGTGTTTGGCATTTTGGCGTAGCTTAAACTCCTACAGTCTAAAAGCTTCAGTTGTTTGTAGTTTTTTTATATAAAAATATTTCATTTCCAGGACTTGCAAGAACTTAGGATCAGCCTTAAGGAGACATACTAATATGTGTCACATTAGCTTAAAGAATTTTGAGGTAATTTCCTTGAAGCATTCACGATTTGTAATTTCTATCGTATGATAAAATTTCTCTTTGAAATATTTTGGATATGTTCACATTAAATTCAAGATGCTACTAAAATTGGTGGAAAAACAGGCGGTGGAGGGGAATACAAATAATTGCTTGTCAACAAATTGGTGGAACTTGAAAAGTAAGAAGTTGCTTAAATATTTTCTTGCAGGTTTCAAATCTGCAGCAAATTGGAGGAACTCGTAAGTAAGAATCAAGGAGGTCAAGATTATAGACAATTAGTTCAAATCTGCAGCAAACTGGAGGAACTCGAAAGTAAGAATAAAGGAGGTCAAGATTGTAGGCAAATAGTATAGTTGCATGAATGACTCAAATAGCAACGACGAATAGTACTTTTGTATGTTGTAGTTTTTAAAAGCTAGCCGGCAATTACCTCTCCATTTCCAAAAAAATTGAGTTTTGAAATGTTACTCTTTATGTTGGTTTGATCATGTCGTATAAATGGGTATTTCTAAAATTTTGCGTTTGATTATAGTTATGAAAAAAATTTCAAACCAGAGCCGAGAGTATTGGTCGCACAAATTTTGGTTGTTTTCATATGCATTTCTGAAATAAAACCGTAGCGTTAGCACGGGCACTATACTAGTCTCTGTAAAACTCTTGCATTGTGGTGGACTTTACAAAAGCTGGATTATCCTCCTTAAAAAAAAGTGAAAATAAATGTTCATACCAAAACGAATAAATTTGCAAGATTGCCAACGATAATAAAACAGTGTGAATAGTTAAAAATTAATCCGTGATTTTTTAGCACAAGTAGAGCATTGAAAGGTCCTAGATGGCTAGAGGGGGTGTGAATAGCCTATAAAAATTTCTACAAACTCACTAAGCAAACTTCGTTAGATACACAAACGGCGGAAAGCAAGTTTTGCTTAGCCTACTAGGTGTTGCAAGCCTCCTATCCAAACAAGTCTAGTAGGTGATCACTAGTACACACAAGAGCTACCACTAGTGATCAAGAGTTCTACCCACGGGATTTAGTCTACACAAGAAGTGGTTTTCGACCGACCACACAAGCAATTCTACCCACGAGATTTAGTCTACACAAGAAGTAGTTCCCGACCGACCACACAAGCAATTCTACTTTGCAAGAATGTACTCAAAGTAATGCAAGAGGGACAGAGACTTGTTATACCGACGCGTCGAGTCGAGGTTGCCAATCACCAAGAGAATGACCAATAAATCACAATCGGCAACACACAATCGATGACGACCAATCACCGGGAAGCAAGGATGAACACAATTGTTTTTGTTCACCCGGTGTTCACTTGGGCACCGCCAAGCTACGTCACCGGTTGTGTCGACCAACACCTAAATGGTTCCTCGGTGTGACCCTCAAGTCACTAGCCCCTCAAGGCTCGCCCCGCAAGGCACCGCAAGACACCACTCTCAAGCGAGTTACTCAACGACACGCGGATTCCACTAGGATGCTCTTCGTGATCCCCACGAGGTGAGCTCAAACCTCTCACAAGCAATCGGAGGTGGCCAAGAACAATCACCTTCTCTTGCCAACGCCTCCAACAATCTCCAAGCCGGCTAGGAGCGGTACTCTCCAAGAGTAACAAGAAATCCACCGGCGAAACCACCCACAAGTGCCACTAGATGCCCTCAAGCAATGCAATGCACTTGGTGATTCACTCAATCTCTCTTAGGATGATCAACCAAGCAAGGGAGAAGAGTGGGAGAGTGTTTCTTAGCTCAAAGAATGAACAAGGGATGAGAAATAGCCAAGCGATCTCCCCAAGGGCCGGCCACCTTCTATTTATAAGCCCTCAAACAAATGTGACCGTTACCCCCTCGGGAGGCAGAGCAGCACGCGCCGGACGCGTCCGCTCGGGACCGCCGGACGCGTCCGGCGCTCCTTCGCCCGCAGCCGAAAACGACCGTTGCCTTCAAAAACTGATGACGTCACGAGTCCGCCGCCCGCGTCCGACGCACACCGACAGACGCGTCCGGCGGCCCGGCGCGCGCGAGGCACTTAACCCCAGAACTTTCTGGTGTGAGTCCGGCGCCCGCCGGACGCGCCACCTCTGCGTCCGGCGCTCGCTTCGCAGCCCGCCAGAACCGCGCCGAGGACCAACACGTGCCGGACGCGTCTGGCGCCAAAGCCCTGCGCGTCCAGCCGCCGCGTCCGGCGCTGTTAAAAACTCCGTTTTTCAGCACGACGTGATGCCAACTTCTCCGACATGCTATCCAACAAGTATACCAACTTGATCAACAGAGATAGCATGATTTCAACCAAATTTTGCATCCGGCGCAATAGAAAATATGCATCCATTTTTCCCGAAAGCGCCGAATCCCGCCTCACAGGCTCGGCGGGAGGAAGAGAAGGACCCAAACCCATCTCTACCCTGCAAACCACAGCGCGCCCAAACGCCACCTTTGTAAATGTGCCAACACCACCAAGTGTACATCTCCATGTGCTTGTGTGTTAGCTTTTCACAATCATTTCCCAAAGGTTAGGTTAGCTCACTAGGCCCTACATGCAATGCACTTCATGAAATCATCTAGTGGCACCTGTGCGTCGAATAGCCGATAAGACTTCCTCTCTTAATAGTGCGGCTATCGATCCTAAACCACTCACACCCTCTATGGTGTCTTGAGTGCAAAACAAAATGGCCCTATCGGTTATACCTTTGCCTTGAGCCCATTTTGTTCCTCCAAATGATATGAACGCTTCAGTGACCGTCTCGATCCATCGACCTCGACTTCACTTGTCCTTCACCATGCATCGGTCCATCGGCGCCTAGTCTTGCCCGAGCTTCACCATCGCATGGTCCTTCACTAACAAGCCTCGACTAGCCCTTCACCTTCAACACCGGTCCATGGAGCCAAGCATCGTCTTGATCTTCATCTTTGATCACATGACACGTGTCATGCTTCATATTCAATAAGCTCATCATGTGGACAACCTTTCTCTAAATCAACCACTTAGATAAACAAGGTTAGTTCTAGGTTTCATCAATTAGCCAAAACCAAACTAGGGACTTTCAAGCATCTCCATGGGTCTTTCTAAATATCACTCTCTAAAGTATCATTTAGAGGATCATTTGCATAAAAAATCGCTTTGAATATTTCTCCACTCTTTCATAATTATTATAAATCTCGTGCATACTCTAAAGATCTATTCTAGTGTCTATTTTTGTCTAGCAGGAAATCTGAAATAGGAGATGGCTATACACTTGAAATTGCTCTTCAAGTATTTTATTGTCTAGTTGGTAATATTACTTTCTTGTTTTAAGCTTGCACACAAATTAAATTGAATATGCTTGCCCCAACAACACCAACTGAACCAACAAAATGGAGATTATTATTGTTATGGTTTTTCAAGTATAATTTTGGAACATGACTTCGATCACTTTGTACGGATTTCTCTAATTTGGAGACCATTTGCCAAATCTATTACTCTTCATCCCATTCTTATACATAGATGAGGAAAACGAAACTTCAAGAATAGTCAAGAAGGGTAAAGAAGATTTTTTTTTTTTTTTTTTCAATCACTGCAAGTCTCCTTAGGCTAGGCTCAAGTAAATTTTTTTTTCATTCCTTAGTCCACTTATACTAAAGAAAACTTTCTGATTTTTCTGTTCTGAGTTATTTAATGCCGGTAAGTAAATTAGCCTTAGTTAGTTAGGGGTGGCTTGGACTTCACATAGCTGAGCCCGAGCAAAATGGTGTTTGGCGCGACTTGTGCCTTGTATGTAACTGTTAATGTTTTCTCCTCACTTAACAATGGAAGCCAGTAATGGATCTTAAAAAAAAAACTTAATGCATGTGAATCACTCTATCAATGTGCCTTGTATGCTTTTATGAAATATTTATTGTGTGGGTGAATTAATCTAATCTTTCCGGTCAAATCAAATATTTATGCACCGTTTGGAATGCGTGGTTTTTCTATTTCGTGTGTTTCCTTTGTGAAAATGGACTGATTCCCTGCATTCCAAGAGGCCTTTAATGAGGAGGGGTCACATAAGGCTAGTCTCAATGGTGTTTCATGAGAGTTTCATGCACATTAAATACGCTGATGTGGCACTATATTAATGAAGAGAGAGATGATAGAGTTTTATGGGAGTAGAGAGAGTTTCATCCCCATGAAACTCTTATGCACTGTTTCCAAAAAATTAATGCATTGGAAACTATGCCATAAAACTTCCACTGAGACTAGCCTAAAAACACATGGAATCCAAACAAAATAGTTGAAAAGCTTTAGGGAAGCATCATGCTACCTATTTGCCCACCTTATAAATGTAGAGCCATCCTAAACTTTAAGTCGTTCTGAATTTGAACGTACATAGCTTTACAATGTACCTAAACATAATAATTTCTAGATACATATCAAAAGCTATATTATGTATATAGAAAAAGCCAAAATGATTTATAATTTAAAATGAAGGAAGTACCATATAATAATCTTGTAGTCAACAATAAGGAAAGAAATAGCTTCTCACTTATCCCTGTCATCCTCATCCATTTCTGTGAAGAGCAGAGCAGATGGACACTGGGGACACGAGTAAGGGCAATGCTTTGTGTACCTTGTGTGTGCACTTACTATACCAAAACACTATACTATATATAGATTAGCTGTGCAAATAGCGTCTACCAAAGGACTTAAGGACATATATATACTTGCATTGCATGAGAATGAATTAAAACATATATATAGGACTATTACTAAGATGACGGATCGTAGTAATTATTATAATCAATCATCATGCAATTGACGTGCTTTTGCATTGTGGTTTGACGTTTTTTTAAGCAAAATGATGGTGGTTTGACGCTTGGCCTATGCAATGCAAGGACCGTGAATTGTGTCGTGTGGCTGTCCGTTCACCTCGGCGCTTTGGTCGTCGTCTCCATCCTCGTAGCTCCCACCGTCCCACAAGGGACGAGCGTATCCACATGCATGCAACCAATCAACGGCCGGTCAGCCATCGTCTTCGCGTCGCTGGCTATAAGAGTTCGCGGCCGTCCCTCCCTTCCCCAGTTACTAGCTCGATCGATCGATCGATCGTCCAATCAAACTAGCTAGCTAGCTCGATCGGTCAAGATGAGCAAACCTGCTATCATCGGCGCGTCGACCGTCCTGGTTGTGGCGGTGGTCGCGGCCGTGTGCGTGGTGTCCTTCAAGGGCAGCTCGAACAAGGGCGAGGGCGATGAGAACCTGTCCATGTCGGTGAAGTCGGTGAAGGCCTTCTGCCAGCCGACGGACTACAAGGAGACGTGCGAGGCGGAGATGTCCAAGGCGGCCGGCAACGCGAGCTCGCCGTCGGACCTGGCCAAGGTGATCTTCAGCGTCACCTCCGACAAGATCCACAAGGCCATCAGCGAGTCGGAGACGCTGAACGAGCTCAAGAACGACCAGCGCACGTCGGGCGCGCTCAAGGACTGCAAGGAGCTGCTGGACTGCGCCATCGAGGAGCTCAAGGCGTCCTTCGACAAGCTGGGCGGCTTCGAGATGACCAACTTCAAGAAGGCCGTGGACGACCTCAAGACGTGGCTCAGCGCGGCTCTCACGTACCAGGACACCTGCCTGGACGGCTTCATGAACACCACCTCCACCGAGGCCTCCGCCAAGATGAAGAACGCGCTCAACGCGTCGCAGGAGCTGACGGAGGACATCCTCGCCGTCGTGGACCAGTTCTCCGACACGCTGGGCGGGCTCAGCATCGGCCGCCGCCTGCTGGGAGGAGATGAGGTGACGCCCGACTGGGTGTCGGAGGCCGACCCGGGGAGGCAGCGGCTCCTGGCCGAAGCCAGCCCCGCGGGGTCGCCGGACTTCAAGCCCAACGTGACGGTGGCGGCGGACGGCAGCGGCGATGTGAAGACGATCAAGGAGGCGCTGGCCAAGGTGCCGCCCAAGAACCCGTCCCTGTACGTGGTGCACGTGAAGGCCGGCACGTACAAGGAGTACGTGTCCGTGGCGCGGGCCCAGCCGAACGTGGCCTTCATCGGCGACGGCGCCGAGAAGACCATCATCACGGGGAACAAGAACTTCAAGATGAACTTGACCACCAAGGACACGGCGACCATGGAGGCCATCGGCAACGGCTTCTTCATGCGGGACATCCGGGTGGAGAACACGGCGGGCGCCGAGAACCACCAGGCCGTGGCGCTGCGCGTGCAGAGCGACCAGGCCGTCTTCTACAAGTGCACCTTCGACGGCTACCAGGACACGCTCTACACGCACGCGCAGCGGCAGTTCTTCCGCGACTGCCGCGTCACGGGCACCATCGACTTCATCTTCGGCAACTCCCAGGTGGTGCTACAGAACTGCCTCATCCAGCCGCGGAAGCCCATGGCGAACCAGGCCAACATCATCACGGCGCAGGGGCGCCGGGACAAGCGCTCCGTCGGCGGCACCGTGCTGCACAACTGCACCATCGAGCCGCACCCGGACTTCAAGGCGGACGCCGGCGGGAAGATTCCCACGTACCTGGCCCGGCCATGGAAGGAGTACTCCCGGACGCTATACATCCAGAACGACATCGGCGGGTTCATCGACCCCAAGGGCTGGCTCGAGTGGAACGGCGACTTCGGGCTCGAGACGCTCTTCTACGCAGAGGTGGACAACCGCGGCGCCGGCGCCGACATGAGCAAGCGCGCCAAGTGGGGCGGCATCAAGACCGTCACCTACGAGGAGGCGCAGAAGGAGTTCACCGTGGAGACATTCATCCAGGGGCAGCAGTTCATCCCGAAGTTCGGGGTGCCATTCATCCCGGGATTGCTGCCGCAGGAGCAACAAGGCAGGACACACTGATCCATTCCAGCACCTAGCAATGCAAGCATGCATCAGTTGGCACTGGACCCTTTGTTTGTGCTTGTGCTTGAGAGCCCACTAATATGTCCACTGTACTGTACGTAGTATCTCATTTCCCAGTCTTGTTTTGTCAATTAAATTACGCAAAAGATTTGCGTAGCATTATAATTAAGACATAATAGTTTTATACAAACGACACACTTCTGACGAGCATCCTAGCCTCGTAGAGCTTCTCCTATGTCTTCCTTCTTGCCTCACTTCGTGGATAGCCCCATGGTCAAGCCCAACCATTGCATGATTAGGATTTCACCTCTCTTCGAAGCGAGCGTTCAGGAGAGGCTCTAGACCGCTGGACGCTTGCTCCGCAGTGGTACGACCATTTTGCGGGGGACTGACACCTTGGACGGCTCACGAATTAGCGGAAAAATATTCAGTGCAATCAATGGAAACTATACACACTAGTAGTTCTTCTATAGATGTACATTGTCATAAAATTTGAGATTCATACTCATTTTTATAAAAAAAAAATCATATGTAATTGTCTATTTTATTTGCGTATACACCTCTAGTGCATATGCAAATGAGTTTTGTTATAATTTTATATAAAACGAGTTTGAATATCAAATTTTGTGATAATGCATATCTATATATGCACTTTTGGTGTGCATAGTTTTAAATTTTTGAAAATTTCTAAATATATAATTTTATAACGGGTTTTTTATGATTACACGAAAAATGTTAAGGTGGCACTCAGTTGTTAAGGTGGCGCACAGCGAAGGACTCAGTTTGAAGATGTAAAAAAGTAGGGGGCTGTGAAGACTGGAACTGGAAAAGCGAGGCTGCTGTGCTCCGCTTTTTACTTTTTCTTGCTACAACTGCGCCCTGCGCTCTGCGCTGCACACACACACATCCGGAGGCCTCCGCCCGGTTCTCTTTGCTCGTTCCCCTTCTGTTCCATGGCGGCGGCGGCAACAACGATGGCGCTTCTTTAATCTGTATGTAGCACTTTCTCGGGATACACAGCCAGTACTCTCTTGTCTCTCAGATTAAATATTGCTCCTTTTCCTTGTATGAACAGGGCATCAGGATCGGATGGCAGGGAAACCGAGGAAGACGCGTTTCGACTGTTCGTTCAGCTGGGTGATAGAGAGAGTAAAAGGCTATCGCATCATGCCGCCGGTGACCAGACAACCTGTTGACAGTGAGTTTGAAACAATTTACTATCGCACAGTCCTAGTACTCGCTTGATATTTGGATTTTTAGCTATGAAAGGTTGTGCTTTTGTCTTTCAAAAGAAAGGTTGTGCCTTTATCTGTTTATAATTCTCAACTGACCTGACCACCATGCGGTAGAAGTCCTGCATTTTTCCAAACTGAGCATGCAGTCTTTGTTATGAGATCTATATGACCTGTGATATTTATAATAACTGGTTTGTGGTATCACTCGCTTAATTCATGAATTTATTGCTTGATATTTGGATTTGTAGATATGAAAGATTGTGCCTTTTGCCTTTCAAAAGAAAGGTTGTGCCTTTATCTGTTTATAATTCTCAACTGACCTGACCACCGTGCGCTAGAAACCCTGCATTTTTCCAAACTGTGATCTGTATGACTTGTGATATATAATAACTGGTTTGTGGTATCACTCGCTTGATTATGAACTTGTTGATATAAAGACCGTGACTTTTTTTTGTTTGTACTGTATTGTATAATCAACCGATCGACCACCGTGCGCTAAAAGTCCTGTATTTCTTTAAACTGAGCATGCATGTCTTGAGATCTGAATGTATTGTGATATAAGGATATAACTGGGTTGTGATGGTCAGCCATGGGGAATTTTGTATTGTTTCCACGTTGCTGCTGAGTTTGATTAATTTTTGCCTGCAATACAATACAAACCATGTTGTTCTCGTCTTCATTCCAGACTATTGCGGAGCACATGTGGCGGTGGAGGCCTTTGAATCACGAGCTCGAGTTCTGAATGCCAAGAGCAACCTTCCATTTCCTACTCTCTCTGTCTTACACTTGATTGATCAGTTAAGAGATGGACAAGCGGCGCGTACGTGACGAGGAAACGCCATTCAAGTTCCTAAGGGATACCGGAGTAGTAACCAAAGCCGACTATGATTCAGCTCCCAACGGGGAAGGATTCACAAAGAATGTTCAGGTATATCTCGATCTAATAATCTCTATCTAATCTAATTCATTAGTGTGCTTAACAGTTTGTGTAGGTACTCGATCATAATAATCATTATAGTCTTTAATTTGTGATGACTCTAGGGCCTAAAGCACTACAAGATCATAGGCTACAGAGTGTGCTATATCAAGCCCAACAGGCTACAGCAGACACCTGGGGCACGTGCTGAACGAGATTGTGCGCAATGGACCAGTGTATGGTTGGTTTCTACTCGACCTGGCACCCTTCTCTACTGCTAGGCGTGGCATCTACCGTGTGCCGCCGGCCGTACAAGGGTCGAACACACATGCTGTCCTGTTATACGGGTTTGGAGCCCGTGGGAGGTCCACCAGTGCTATGTGCTTTCAGAACAACTGGGGTCGAGAATTTCACATCAATGGGCGGGGCCTCATCGAAACCAACAGCATCGTAGCAGCCATAATAATACCTAATGTTGAAAGCAATTGGTAGGACTAGGCTTGGAACTGGGAGTGCTGAGAACCGGGCGGTTGCTAGAAGTTTACAGTAGGTCTTTCAAGATGGAGGCTAAACATGGTATGAGCAAGTTTCAGGTATAAGGATAAACTTTAACAAAAGTGAGTTGGTACCTTTGAACCTAGAACCTTTTGAGGCACATAGTTTAGCTCATATGCTAGCTTGTCCTCTATGTTCTTTCCCTATCAAGTACTTAGGAGTACCATTGCATTATGAGAAATTATCTAGAGAAGTGGTAGATAAGATTATGAAAAGAATAGGAGGGTGGAGAGGCAAACTTTTATCTTTAGCAGCTAGAGCTACTTTGATTCAATCTTGCCTAGCCAGTATACCAGTGTATCTTTTGTCTTTCATCAAGTTCCTAAAATGGGCAATTAGGACTTTAAATTCACACCTAATGACGTTTTTGTAATGAGTAATGAGAGAGAAGAGATCTGGACGGCTGTGCTCGCCAAAGATTGGGCCATGCCCGCCGGAGCCGGCCTCCATGCACGCGTCCTGGCTCACAGCGGACGGCCACGCACGCGGCTCCGCTCACGCCGGCGGCCTTGCAAGTGTAAGCCCAAAGCCGAGCATCCCAATTCCGAACCCCATCGATGAGGTCCTTGAACCGCAGCTGCCGGCGGCCGCTGGACGGCCTCGTCTTCCTCCTGCGCACGGACGCATCAGCAGTGCTCGTGGACAGGGACAAGGAGAAGTAGTCCAGGTCCAGCAGCACGATTCGTCGGCCCTCCACAACGCACGAAGGCGATCTCCACGGACGTGCCCAAGCATGCGCGAACGGCGCTCGCCCGCGTCCGGCAACCGCGTCCACGGCGGACTCGCGGCAGATGGCCTCGCGGAGTCGCTGCGACCGGCGGACCACAGCCGAGGAGCCTGCTCGCGCCCTGCTCGCTCCCGGAAGCGGAGCTCGCGCGCGACGATGCGACGTCGCGGAGGCAGACCTCGCTCCCACGGACAGGGAGCCCGCGGCCGGAGGCGGAGCTTGTTACCACGACCGGGGAGCCCGCGCGCACGACGGCGAAGTCGCGGCATGCGAGCCGAGATGCAGCGGGGCGGCGCCCGTGGCGGGGCAAGCAGCGGCGCAAGCACCGGCGAGCAGCGACGCGATGGCCGGGAGCCGCGGCAGGGGCAGTGCGTGCGTCTGGGCACGACAGTGGCGGGGCGGCGCGCACAAAGTCTGGAGCGCATGTGGCGCATGCGCAAGCAGCGGCTGCAGCTGTAGCTGCGGGAGGAGGTGCCCGTGGTGGTCCTTGGCAGCGAATCCCTGTCCCGTGGTTCTCTTCCCCTTCTCTCACTACGTGCTACTGAGGTTGAAGAAGAATATGACTTGTGGGGGCCATATGTCAATGAGAGAGAAGGGGGAGAATAGAGAAACCAGGGGCAGGGGTGGTCATTTTCCCTTCGCTTGCCATGCTGGACAGCCGAGCTGGCGTGCCACGTCCGCCAACATGGTACAGATGTATCTCATTTGTGCCTTTGATGGTAATAAAATAGATGTCATTTTAAAGTTGGTATTTGGAGACGGGCCATCCGTAAAGATGGTAAAAAGTTAAATATCCCGAGAATTTCACATCAACGGGCGGGGCCTCATCGAAACCAACAGCATCGTAGCAGCCATAATAATACCTAATGTTGAAAGCAATTGGTAGGACTAGGCTTGGAACTGGGAGTGCTGGGGAACCGGGCGGTTGCTAGAAGTTTACAGTAGGTCTTTCAAGATGGAGGCTAAACATGGTATGAGCAAGTTTCAGGTATGAGGATAAACTTTAACAAAAGTGAGTTGGTACCTTTGAACCTAGAACCTTTTGAGGCACATAGTTTAGCTCATATACTAGCTTGTCCTCTAGGTTCTTTCCCTATCAAAATTTGTCGGCTTTTCAACTAGTTGAACATGACTCATATAATCAAATGTTAGTTGATTTATCTTTTCCCCCTAAACTAATATTATATAGATTTTGAGTAACCAAGTCTAGATGAAAAGAATATTAACATAACAATAAAATATAGTATCAATATATTTCCCCCTGGTGGATTTAGTAGAACCAATTTTGTGATGTAGGTGTTTTTTTGTATTTCTTTTGAATGGCTTGACTTGACTAAAATTATATATATTTTTTTCTCATGAAATGAAATGAAATGAATAAAATTCTGTGAAATCAATGAATACATTTCAAATGGGCTATTAAGCTTAGCGAGAGAGAGAGGTAGACCATCACGGTCATTATAAGACGGCACGCAATTGCCGTCCGGAACTAAAATCCATGGATTAACAACAATGTGAGACGGCCAATGAAATCAAATTAATTTTTGTCGTGAGCAAGTGTATCCTCCTACTAATAGAGTAGTTTTTTTATCTATCCTATGGGGATCATGAAATCCATCTTTGGCATTGCACTCACGAGAGCCAATAGGCCAGTGACTGGATGGATGATGGAGGAGGTGGCGAAACAAACATCTGAAGACGGCAACCAACCAGGGGAATTGAAGGCGACAAAGCCGGCGCCGGCCGCTTCCTTCCTCCGATGGACGGACCCATCTGCTACTGCTACAAAAAGGAGATACTCTTCTAGGGATATGGACTCTCCACTCCAGCAGGCACTCCCACTCCAACAAGTCCACGGCGATCGCCCGCTCCTCCACCTCGGCCCTTCCTTCCCACCGCATCACACCGGATGCTGCTGTCTCGCCCCCAGACCCTGCTCCGGCTCTCATCGCCGACCCTTGGCCACCTCCGCGCCCTCGCCGCGCCGCGCCGCGGGCTCGTCTCGTCGTCCCCGCCACTAGGGTTCGCGTCCGTGGTGCGAGGCCTCGCGCCGCTCCGCCTCCAAGCGCTGGTGTCCGACCATGAGCAGCGCGGGATGGAGGAGGCGGAGCAGGGGAGGCCGCTCTGCGTCGGCCTCGTCTGCGGCGGGCCCTCCGCCGAGAGGGGCGTCTCACTCAACTCCGCGCGCTCCGTGCTCGATCACATCCAGGTATTATTCTGTTTCGCCGCCGAGCTTGTTCTTCATACCGACACCGTTGCCGTTCGTGGCGCGCGGGTTTGAATTTGCATTCAGCGGATACAGAGCCACGCGTTACTACGAACTGAATTGGCCGACCTGCTGCTGCTGCTGCTTTGACTTTTGAACTACACTACATAATTCACTGCGTGTTGGCTTTGGGTCAGCGCCGCCCGCCATGAGCCACTGACTACTGCGATCATCACCCGGACCCCATCCGAGCTCACTCATCATTTCTGATAGCAGCTACTAGTGTACTTAGAAATGGATGACGCCGTCTGTATAGTGTCCACTTGAAAGTTGCTGAATGCTGATGATGGATACTAGTAAACATCATATCATGGTCTGTCCGATGCAGGGAGAGGATTTGGTCGTCCGCTGCTACTACATTGACTCTGCTATGAACGCCTTCGCCATATCTCCTGCACAGGTGACCTCACGTGCTCCCAATGGATTCTCTTGTTTCTTAACCTAACCTGAATATACTCTGGTGGTTGTGCTGTCTTTGTCTTCTTTTAATTGAGTTGGTCACGCACTATATATATTTTTTAATAGCAGCTCCCCCTAGTTGCTTCTTTCTTATCTATAAAGATCCCAGATGGAGGAATCAACCTCTGCTCAACTTAGCAACACAACTGCCCCAATTTTTTTTTGTTAGCTTTGTCTTATTTGTTACAACTTCCTGTGGACTTTGTGCGATTCCAAGGTGCTCAGCTTAAATGTTGCACCTCCACTGGGGATAGTTACATTTATTTGAGCCTACTTCAATATCCTGTATAATTAATAAGACAAAGGTCCCCTTGGTTGAATTTGGGTTCATAGTTGCATGTTCTGTTTTGCTGAAACAAGTACCCAAATGACAAAGCCTGTTATCCTTTTATAAAGTCAGTTGAGACATGTACTTTGGTTGCTACTTTATGAGCTCATATTCAGTCAGAGAAAACTACTGTTTCACATGTTTTGCCCCACAGCTATATTCCAACACACCTTCAGATTTTGACTTCAAACTTGAAAGGTAAACCGGTCCAACATCCAATTTTTTGTTCCTTTCTAGTATTATCATTCCAAAGTTTTTCATTTTTAAGCTTCACTTATGCAGTTTAGCCCAAGAATTTGACTCCCTATCCGACTTTGCGGAGCATCTTGCCACCAATGTTGACATTGTCTTCCCAGTGATTCATGGGAAATTTGGTGAAGATGGTGGCATTCAGGTTTGTTCTTACCAGTGAAATCTGGTTTACAAGGAAAACATATCGATTCATGCTTGTTGATTCTGAGTTTCACTTGGCACTGCACTAGCTATAGTGTTTGAATGGCTCTTAGTTGACCTTCGTTTGCACACTCACTTCCTGTTAACTTAATATGTGTGGGTGTGACATCCATACGTCGCAATCTCTTTGGAATTCTCAGGAGCTTTTGGAGAAAGCAAATGTTCCATTTGTTGGGACACCCTCAAAGGAATGCCAGCGTGCTTTTGACAAGGTACATTGTATGTTTCTTTCAAGATTGCTCTTGACAAGATATGTCATCAACTTCTCCAACCATTCTTCTATGTGTAATTGCATACTTGGATTCAATACCATCCCCAGCTTTTTTCTGAATTGAATGGGAAAATGTTCTAGTATTATCCGTGAAGCTTGTTTGCTGATTATGGATATTGTGGAACTTACTAGGACAAAATGTTCCATGTATTGAGCAAGTGGGAGTTTGTGAAGTGTTATCTAGTGAGCAGGTTAAAAGTATTGCTAAAATGTACAATCGTCTAAAGATGCTACTATGTGAAATATGATGTGTTCATCAATATCTTGTTTTTTTTTTCTATGGTAACTTGTAATTTAATTTAATGTCAGTGGATCCATGTATCCAGTTCCTGATTTTAGTCTTGAACATGACTGCAGCATAATGCATCGCTTGAGCTCAATGCACAAGGTTTCTTAACAGTGCCAAACTTTCTTGTGGAGGTAAGGCTTGTTTGTCATTTCATAGCGCGCTCAATGTGATATGCACTATCTTTATCTTTATTAATGAGCATAATATGTAATTTAGTTGATTTTGAATCTTTGGCAATATGCTTTTTTTATGCTACATATATCTGAAAATAAGTTTTGGTTTAATTATTCTGCTTCCTCCAGTGGACTGAATTACTTGGAAAAAGGAACAAAAGATTTTCTTGTCTGTCACAATATTACCACCGTAGATAAGAAAAAAAATGGGAGTGTGGTTACTAATTCTGATGCTCTTCTTTGGTGACCTGATCATGTAACCTGCAATTGTGTCTGTGACAAAGCAGAAGGACAAGTTGGCTAAGCTGGAGTTAGAGGCATGGTTCCAAACCATCAATCTGAACAAAGAAAATGGCAAAGTGATTGTAAGTGATAGTGTTTTACTTTAAAGATTGTTTTCAGGGTTGGACTGGTGAAGTGGTAACTTCTGATGTGCTTGCACAGGTCAAACCTACAAGGGCTGGGTCAAGCATTGGTGTGGTTGTTGCTTATGGTGTGAATGATGCTGCTCAGAAAGCTGAGGAAATTATTTCAGAGGTGCAGAATACTTTCTACTATACTTCTGGAATCATTCATGTTGAACACAGTGACAATTTTGAGACCTGTAATCCTATGCTGATTGACAGGGAATTGATGATAAAGTTATCATAGAGGTTTTCCTTGAAGGGGGCACTGAGTTTACAGCCATCGTGGTTGATGTTGGGACTGCTAACAACAGTGAGCCTGTTGTCCTGCTTCCAACAGAAGTATGATACATATCTTCGTTTGCTTATCTCTCTTATTCTGTCCTGCTGGAGACACTGTAACAACCTGACCAAGTATTCTGGATGGTCCTCTTAGGACAAAAGAAATATGCTGTTATCTATTGGTAAGTTTAAATTAAATGTGTTAGAGAGCCTGAATTAACCTATTTTATTTCCCTTTCCCTTTTCCAGGTTGAGCTTCAGTATTCCAACAGTAGTGACACCGAGGAGGACACAATATTTAACTACCGCAAGAAGTACCTTCCAAGTCGACAGGTATGTAGCCCAGACTAAAATACAAGTTCTAGGGGTCATTTGTGCAAAACTATGGGTTCCTTTCTGTTGATCTCTGATTCTTAAGTCCTTCTGATTCATTTGAAACAAACTTATATAACTTCCTGTGACAAGGCCTCAGTCAAATAATTCCATTTTTTTCACAAGCCTGGTATTCTTACACAAGAATCAATTCAAGAAATCATTGACCTCTTCCCAGGTTGCTTACCATTCGCCTCCACGTTTTCCGGCAGAGGTGATCGATTGTATAAGACAAGGGATTTCTCTTTTATTTCGTCGCCTTGGCCTGCATGATTATGCAAGGATAGATGGTTGGTTTTTACCTTCTCCTGTTGCTTCTTTACCCTCAGCTGAAAATAGTGAAAAATTTGGAAATACCAAGTATGGAACTGTTCTTTTCACGGATATTAATTTGGTAAGCATACTCTTGTTGCTCTTTGTTCTCAAGTTTGGATCATGTCTTGCTGTTTCTAGTGCATGATACCTGTTGTGTTCTCTGTAACAGATAAGTGGGATGGAGCAAACCAGCTTTTTGTTCCAACAAGCTTCAGCGGTAATAATAATATGGCATCACACACATTGTAATTTGGCATTTCTGATTCTAGAGAAATTCTTATTTAAATAGCATACATGATCATCCCAATCTGTACATCTTTTCTTCAAACTGGCAACCATTGAGGATATTTGTATTTTGGTATGATATGCTGTACAAATTAGTTTTGCTAAAGGTTTTTTATACTCATTATCATGCTGTTACATAAAGTAAGTATCATGCAAATACTTTTGTGCTCATAATGCTTAATTTCGTTACTAACTTCAGAATAAAAAACAACACTTTTCAGGTTGGGTTCTCTCACTCTCGAATCCTTCGTACAGTTGTTCAGCATGCTTGCTCGCGGTTCCCTTCTCTTGTTCCATGCAATAATGCTTGGACTGCTTTGTCCAGA
Organism: Themeda triandra; assembly: GCA_018135685.1. Lineage (NCBI taxonomy): Eukaryota > Viridiplantae > Streptophyta > Magnoliopsida > Poales > Poaceae > Themeda > Themeda triandra. The sequence continues at coordinate 768,907 of JAENPR010000051.1, read as the reverse complement.
AAACTACAACCATCCAAACAAGTAGAAGTAATCCACAATGGTACATCAAGACAGAAGGTTTTTGTGATCTTTGGAGGGGACACTTCAGAGCGTCAAGTATCACTTATGAGTGGTACAAATGTCTGGCTTAATCTCCAAGGTTTCGATGATGTGAGATCTCTTGCTTTCAAATATTTGACTTTGCATATTCATTGTGTTTGTATTCCCATTTCTTGGTGCTTCCACATTGTGTGTATAAAATTTCTGTCATGTTGGTCTAGAATTTGTTGCCATTATCCTGAAACTGTATGCCATACCATACCGTGTTTTAAGCTTGATATCATACATTACCATGTTTGTTGCCTACGTAGCTATGTTCTATTTTCATGCATGGATATTTTAGATTCTTTTCACTTCTGTTGATTTCAGCTTGACGTGACACCGTGTTTGCTTGCTCCTGCAAATGGATATTTCTCCTCACATGATCAAGATTCCAGTGACACTTCAAGAGAAGTTTGGACGTTGCCGTAAGTCTTGCATCTCAATGGATCTTCTGGATAATGTTGTAGTTTTCACCATAACATTTACTTGGTAAAATGACTAAACTTGGCATACTCTGTGGCAGATATTCATTAGTGTTACGGCATACCACTGAAGAAGTTCATGCTGCATGTGTTGAGGCAACTGAACCAGAACGAGTTGAGATAACAAAGCGCTTGCGTGATCAAGTAATGAATGAACTTGGGCCAGCATTGAGCAAACATGATTGGTTTGCAGGCTTTGACATTGCTTATGAACAACCGATCAAATACTCTCTGCAACAGTGGATCAACCATGTAAAAGAAACTGGAGCTGTAGTCTTTATAGCAGGTATTTTTCTAAAAGAATACTAAACTAGTTGAACTTCGTTCGTTCAGGAAAAAAAATCTAATCGAACTTCTATGCACACTAATGTATAATGTTCCAACTATTGCAATTCAATACGATAAAAGATGCATTGCATGTAATATTTTTGGAATTAATGGACTCTGTCAAGTGCAAGTTATTCAATCATATTGGTCCTTTTCTTAAATTAAACCAAACATATAATTGGTAATGACTAATGACACTAGTATTGAAATTCCAGATGGGGAGCCTTTTGCCTGACTGTTGCATTTATAATATGCATCTGTTCCTTACTGTTTCTTTTTTTCTTAGTTGTTCATGTCTTCTGTGTTATATTTAGTGCATGGTGGCATTGGAGAGGATGGTACCATTCAGGCATTGTTGGAATCTGCTGGAGTTCCTTACACAGGTTCACTTTTAGCTTATATAGAGAGAGTATTGTTTGTGGCCAAACTAAAGAATGTAAAAGCTCTTGTCATGCAGGACCAGGACCAATAGCTTCTAGAACATGCATTGACAAAGTTGCAAGTTCACTTGCTGTTGACCATGTATGAACCTTTTGTAACTTTTACTCTTTTACTGGTTCTTATGGGTAGTTAAATATTGATTTCCTCGCATGAATATAGAATGATATTCCATAATGTCACTATGACACAAACAGATTAAATCAATTTGTTAGTAACACAACATTTGCTCACTGAAAAATTCTGTCCACTATGACCATGCCAAAGAAGTTAACAGTATTTGTGGTACTTGTACAGCTTGCTAGTTATGGAGTCCGCACCATTCCAAAGGATGTAAGAACAACAGAAGAAGTACTGAAGTCATCTCTTGTTGATGTCTGGAATGAACTTAAAGCAAAACTACAAACAGAAACAGTATGTGTGAAACCAGCTCGTGACGGGTGCTCGACTGGTGTAGCAAGATTATGGTAAGCATTTACTTAACTCTAGTTCAGTGTTTTAGCTATTTAATGATGTTGTATCTCGCCTTTGTTTTATGCATGGGTCATTAAGAAAACACTATCTATTTTTCAGCTGTCCAAAGGACCTAGAAGTCTATACAAATGCATTGAGGAGGAAGTTTCAGCATCTGCCTGCTAATTGCCTGTCCAGGGTACCAAAGAGAACCTAACCATATTTTTGTGCCAATCGAGGAACTATGTCTGCCAGTGATCAGATATATGTTTAACACTAAGCTATATTTTATAGGCACATGGCGTGATTGAGATGCCAGTCCCTCCTCCAGAGTCATTAATATTTGAGCCTTTTATTGAAACGGATGAAATTATCATTTCAAATAAATTGGAGAATGGCAGTGCCCGTCATCTGGTATGGAAGGGTGAAAATGACTGGCTTGAAATAACTGTTGGTGTAGTCGGCAAGCGTGGAGAACTGCACTCGTTAAATCCAAGTATCACAGTGAAAGAAAGTGGTGATATTTTATCTCTTGAGGAGAAATTTCAAGGTAAGTACCATGCATACTTTGTAGTTTGTACTGTTTTCCTTATTTATTTATGATCTCACAAATAAAATGGTACCAGGAGCTGCTATTGCGAGTGTGTCTTTTGATATTTTGTTTAAATAGTTGTTTCCATGGCATGGAAATGCAATATGCCATCGAGGTAAACTTTAACTTGGGAAAGATGAGGGAAAATAATTTCTTGTAGAACATCGCATGTGGCTTCTCCTAGTTATTAGCATCAAACACAATATAGCTAACCGTTTCTGTCCTAGCTTATATACATTTAAGTTTTATCACTGGGCCCTCTTAAGTCATTTTTCTCATAACATGACGAGGTGTCTGTTTTTCAGGTGGCACTGGAATCAATTTGACACCACCTCCTGCAACAATTATGGGGTATTTATTTATGAATATTCCCAGTTTCCCTTTTTTTTCTTTTATTTAAATAACAGCAGAATTTGCAACTGGACAGAATCTAGCTTACTCACATGTCGGTTCTGTTTTTGCCGGCATCACCCACACCCACCACATCAGCTGCCCCTGATTCATCTCAGCATCATACCTTACTAGTATCATTTGTGAGCATATCATTTGTCTTGCCTTTATTTTGTAGGGAGGATGCTCTGCAGAAGTGCAAGAAGAATATCGAGATCATGGCAAACGCTCTAGGTTTGGAAGGCTTCTCACGCATTGATGCATTTGTCAACGTGCGAAGCGGGGAGGTATGAATGCGAAATGTTGTGCTCAAATGAAGATGATAATTATTGCTCCTAGTGCGCCTCATTCCCAAAATGCTTGGTCCTGCATGCAGGTGCTGCTGATCGAAGTGAACACTGTACCTGGGATGACTCCATCCACCGTGCTGATCCACCAAGTAAGCTAAGGGCTGGCTCTGGCTGGCTCACAGAAAAAAACTCTATTATCTGCCCAATGTTGCTGTTGCTGTGGGAGCAGCAGCAGCACTTGAACGAAAGACAACTTATCATCATCATGAAAATAATGTGTGGAATGGTGACAATGAATCGCAGGCACTCGCAGAGGAACCGCCCGTGTACCCCCACAAGTTTTTCCGCGCTCTTCTGGATTTGGCGTTTGCAAGGGCGAAATAGCTCCGTCAGCCATTTATGTCATTGGTTTGATTCTGTATCAGTGAACTTATTGTGAGGAGGTCCTGTTAGTGTTAGGTTGTTGTTGAAATTGGAAGACTTGGTTATCATTACTTCACGTTAGCGTCACTGCAGCGCGATACACGTGTGGCAATGTAGTCCTATCAAAGGTGATCGAAGTTCTTCAGTCAGTCGGTCGTATGGAAATCTTGTCCGTGATTTATAGTAAGATGAAAATAAACCTGTAGTTGTAGCAGTGTGCATACAGAGTCAAATCAAACAAACAAACGCATAGAATGGCTCAGAGTCCTCTAGAATGGCTTCTCTTGTGTTGCCATGTGTGCGGTCGTCGACAGAAGAGCAGAGCAGAAGCAAACTCCCCCTGAAGTCAAACGAACACGCCGGCCCGGGCGTGCGGCCCACACAACTGCTGACCCCAACCCAACAACCCAACCGGGCCTGTCAGCCAGGAGCAATAGTGGCAAACACGGGACGGCTGCCGCGCATCATTTCCGGAACGCGCGTGATCAAAACCGTTGACACGTGAAACCTCCGTTAAGTCTGAAAGACAAGATTATCGGGTTTACAACGCCGTTGGTTATTGACTATTGTGAGTGATTGGTACGACATTTTTTCTTGGGGGTAAGATTGGTATGACACTTACTATTTTTTTATCTTTTTTTTTAATAAAACAGAACACAACACGCCCCACTCTCAGCGTACCTTATTATGGAGAACATGTTATTTTAATAAAAAAAAGAGAGGAATATGGAGAGCATGTTGCTATGACTTGCATAGAGTATAGTTAATCAAAACTACAAACACTTGTACTAAGTCGGGATCGTCTTAAACGTAACCCAGGTGGACAATGCAAGCTTTTGGAATAGAGACTTGTACCTAACAACTGACACAGACGTGTCTGCTACTAGTTTCATGACAATATGATGATCGACCTAATTACTTTACAGAATCTTCTTTTAATTTTCTTGCGAGGCCTTTCATGTAGATCTATCTACTTGACCTTTAATTTTTCTAGGTGCTATATATATGCATTATCAGTCAGAGTGCACTTTGCTTTTCCTACATCAAAAGGGAGACAACGCATCCTCAGGTTCACAAACAAATCAGAAACATCATCCAATCCACGCATGCATGCAATTGGAGACTATCATCTGACCGTGAGTGCCAGTATGTTACAATTTCTCCCACTATCCAAATTAAAGTAAGGGTGTTGAGATATAGTCAAAGGAAGATACTAAGATATGGACATATGGTAGTGAGTATCTATGACAAAGTTAAGTTAGCCTACACAAAGACAAAAGTTGCATAGCTTGCCCTTTTCCCTACCCACCCACACTAGTGATCCATCGCTAGCTTCCAACCAGGCGATGTAGCTAGTGACAAATCCATCTAGGGTCGGTGCTTTCTGTGTAGACCTCAAATATTATATTCTTCCTCAAAAGATTACTTTGTTTTTCATATTTTTTTTCATTTATGCACGCATTCAGCTTTAGAATTATTGTTGTCACGTCTTGTCTTATATTAGATTCTTCCTTATTGCGGACGCGCGCATAGCGCGGTGGTGGAGACTCCCGTCGTGGAGCGCACCCGCCCGGGTTCGATCCCAGTCTGGGACGAATTTACCGGGTGCTGCACCGGGGACTGTTCCCCAGAAATAATTTCGTGAGCCACAATGGGATCGCGACGTGCCCGTCGTCTACGGAGTATTCCGGTGATCTCAAGAAGGACGCGGTTTCAGATCTGAGTGTAGTTGTAGGTTTGTTTGTACACGGGTGGTGTGAGTGGTGTGCGTGTGTTGAGTGGGTGTGCGTGTGTACGAACAGATACTACAGCTGTACCCAGATGAGAGGCGTCAAAAAAAAGATTCTTCCTTATTACACTGAAAAAAATCGCATTGTTGTTTCATATCTTTTTATGCATGCATTCAGCATTTCTAATTTATTATGACGTCTTGTCATAATTATCATGGTATCTTCCTTTTTGTTCGAAAGTGCATTAGTAAAAAAAATGAAGTATAGAGAAACAAAATAAGTGGTTTATGGTATTGGTATGTGTGTGTGTATATATATAGGTGAATTGTATAGTGCACAATCAAATAAAATAGTTAGTCACAAAAAATAAAATAAAATAATTGCAACCAACCCGAGCAAACCTAATTATGATCCAGACCCAATAACAAAAGCATAGAGTTTAGTTCCGGTCTTGAAATAATATATATATATATATATATATATATATATATATATATATATATATATATATATATATATATATATATATATATATATATATATATATAAATATATATATATACGGAGCGACTAAAATGCACCCAGTGCAACCAACACAAATGTTGCACAGACCCCCCATCGAACCAACATGGCGAACCGCCCAAATAGCGCCCCCGCACCGCGCGCCCCCGCCCCGCGTCCGTACGGCCCACGCGCCACCCCGCGCGCGCTCGTTCGTTTCGTGGGCCGCGCGCATCCAACCAGTGCGTGGGCCGAAAAATACGGCAGCCGCAAAAAAAAAAAAAAAAAAAAAAAAATCCTGGGTCCTTCCTGTTCCGGGCCCAGCCCCAAATTGCAACACAGGAAGCCTTGCAGTTGCAACACCAGTAGAGACACATTTGCAAAACAACTTTGTAAAACGACAACAACAAGTGACGCACAAAAAAATAAAGACAAAAAGCATCCAGACAAAATAAAATGACGCACCCCTGAAAAAAATCACATACACGCAACCCCAGCCCCTCCCCCGACCGCGTCTCGGGGCTGTCGGATAGGGCCCCGCCGCCGCCGCCGCCTAGAACCCCGTTCAGATGGGGGAGGCGCCGCCATCCCTCGACGGCGCTGGCTCAAGCGCTCCAGATGGGAGCGCCACCGCCGTCGCTCGGCGACCACCGCCGCTGGGTCGTGCGCCCGCAGCCGCTGCTCCACCGCACCCCGCTCCGGGCGCCGTCGCTCGTCAGATGGGTGCGCCGCCGCCGCCGCTCGGAGCGGCGCTAAGCCCGCCGGGGCCGCCTCGGGCCTCCGCGGTGATCCCAGAGGAGGCCGGAGCCCCTGCGGCGGGAGATCTCGCTGGACCACTCGCGCGGCCGCGGAGGCGCTCGATGCGTTGGCTCGAGCACATCGGCGAGATCCTCGGCGACGCCGGCCACAAGCCTTCCCCGCCGCCGTCGTACCCCATGCTTCCCCGCCGTCATCAACACCCGGGCTTCCTACGCGACGGCAGCCGTGCAAATCAAGCAACTACCCCGAGTTGGATGCGCAGATTTGATGATCCACTCCACCATAGCACCACAATTACGCCGACAAGCAACTTTGACTCGGAGGACATGGTCACACTCGATGCCGGCCAGCTCTTCTATCCGGTAATTGCAACTAACCCCGTGCAAAAACATGATTGCAACATCATCCCGCTTGGTAACATGAATGAATGAACTAGTGATTACTCTGCTGTGTGCAACACATCTAAAAAGCCATGTGCAAGCAAATTTGCAAACTAATTACAACTAATTGCAAGCATAGTTGCATAGCAGTTGCAACATGGATAACGGATTACAACACATAACGGCCGTTGGGACATGGATTGCAACATTTAAAAGTACCGATTTGCAACATGTAACATATCCGAATTGCAACAAAGTAAAAAACAGTCCACCCCGAGAAAAAATTATGCGAGTGATATGCTTCCCGTATGTGTTCTTATTTTCAGAACAAACAATACTACCTCGTGTTCATCCCGAGAGTGCATCAAGTTTTCCCGGATAAGAATGAAGCTTACACATTCTACAAAGACTATGCGAAGCTAGCCGGATTCATCCTCCGAGAACAATGAGAACTAGCAAGATGACAAAAGCATTGGGTATGCAACAGGGAGGGGAAACATGAAAGCAAAAACAAGGGAGAGGAAGCACAAACAGAAAAAGGGTCGAGAAGATGCGGCTGCAAGGCTTATGTGAAGGTTAAGAAGCATCCAAAGGAGGGCTACTGGTACTTTGACCATGTGGAGGAAGCTCACAACCACAAGCTCGAGCCATCGCCGAGGATGACAAGATATATGCATGCCCACAAGAACATGGCTGAAGGGATTAGTGACTTGTTCAACATAATGACAAGCAATGGAGTCCCGCATCAGGCAGCGCTGAATGTAATGTCGCATCTGTATGAAGGCCGCCACATGTGGGCGTTTACGAGAGAAGGACATACGGAACATGTACGTGCGTGCTTTGCTTTTTCATTTTTCACCGAATTGCAACATTCACAAGTGCGATTTCCAACATGTAGAATACCTGAATTGCAACATATAAAAAGGGTGCTGCCCCTTCTCCAACACGAAAACTAGCCGATATATGGTTTTATATGTTCGCGGGAAGGCGAGAGAAAGCTAGGGAGGACGGAGAAGATGACCTTGGCAAGCTTCTGAAGTTTTTCAGAGAGTGCAAGGAGAGCAACGAGTACTTCTACTGGGATGTCGATGTAGATCCCAAAACCGGTGTGATAAGGAACATCTTCTGGAGTCATGCCAGCCAGCGAGCTGAGTACAGCGATTTTGGAGACGTCATGACGTTCGACACAACACACAAAACCAACACCAAGAAGATGCCGCTGGCAATGTTTGTTGGATCAAACGACAACCTGAAGAACGTTGTGTTCGGACAAGCTCTCATTGGGGACGAATCAACTGAATCATTCAAGTGGCTGTTTGAAACGTTCAAAAGCTGCATGGGTGGAAAGGAGCCATTTGTTATACTGACAGGTTGGCCTAAACCCCAAAAACCTTGTGTTCAAAAAGCTGCATGGCGCTGCGTTTTTTTGCACCCTGATCTTCTCAGGCCGATCCTTGTTTTCACCCCCGTTTTCTATGTTTTTAACAGATGAAGACCCCGCGATGAGATCTGCAATCGAGATGGTCTTTCTCAAGTCTAAGCACAGAAACTGTCGCTGGCACGTTGTAAGGCACTGGGAGTATGAGTTGGACAGGCTGTTTGAGGAGCACAAGGAGGAAAAGTTGAAAGAAAAGTTCGAATCATTGATAAACTACCCACTAGGCCCGACACAATTTGAGGCTGAATGGCAGAAACTAGTTGACAAGTTTGGGATTGCAGATCATCCAGCAATTCAAGCACTGTGGGAAAAGAGGACGAGGTGGATACCATGTTATTTCAAGGGGATGTATTGTGGACGCATGACATCAACGCAGCGATCGGAGAGCCAAAACAGGATCTTGAAAGAAGGTTATGTTGATGCGAACACAAGCATGCACATGTTTGCTAAGAGGATGCTGCATTCACTACAGCATGCGGACCACATGGACGCCGGGGGAGACACATTATGCACGGGTAAAAAACAAATTATGCACATTTTGCAATGGTTATTGTTCCTCGGTTGCAACACGAGTCCATGATACAAAAAATGCAACACGAAACTAACAAAAAAATTGCTTGGGAAAAAATGCGGCCGTGAGGTGACTCGTGCTTGCAAAGCGAAATTCGACGAGCAATGAGCGAGTGTACACAAGGGTCAGTGTACCAGGGGAGTACAAGAGGGAGTACAACAATAGCACCGCATTTGTCATACGCGCCGATCCGAGATCCAAACATGGCGAATTGGTATCGGTGAAGCATGAAGTAGGTGGTGGGGGCTTCTGCTGGGCGCAACACGAATTTAAGGTGTATGCAGATAAGGACAAAGGAGAATACAGATGTGAATGCAAACAATGGGAACACACAGGTATGCCCCACCACCCCAAAAAATTTATCCCGAAAAAAAAAGATCCTGGGAAAAGATATAATGTTCCAATTGCAACCACCTGGGCACACAGTTGCAACACTGTCTCAAGGCTAATTGCTACAAACTCCTGACATGTTTTCTGATCTGTTCTGCAGGGCTGTTCTGCATGCACATTATAAGAGCCTTCACCCACCTGCAGGTCAGGACAATCCCAGAAGACTACATAAAGAAAAGATACTCTCGTGCGCAAGGGGCAAGTTACATGGGATAGGCATGATGGCGTGAGAATTGGTGCGAAGTAAGCGAGAAGAGCAAACGCGGATGACAAGCTTATTGCCAAAGTTGATGAAGCTAGGAAGGGCGGAAGTAGATCGATCGTGCCTGCAAAGAGACAAACAACCAGTGGACAAAATAATCCCCAGGATTGAAATGTTTCCTATGGAGGATGAGCCACAAAAACGGTGTGCCGCCGGCAACAAATTCAGAGCCGCGAGAGAAGAGAACCCCGCTAATGGTGGAGGCACAAGTAATGGGCCACATGGCGTGGCCCATCGGAAGTGGGATCGGTGGCGATAGCGGAGCAACATAATAATGGTGATGGCACAAGTAATGGGTCATCAATGGCGAGATCAATGGCAAGAACAAGACCCCCAGCTGATAACACCACGTCTCCTCCGTCGCCCGAAAGTGGGCCGTCGACGGCGGATCGGTTGTGAAAAGGAAACAAAGACATGGTAAAGGTGCCACCGGATCGGAGCAAGCATCAAAGACGATGCACAATGGATTGTTGCCGATTGAACCACCAAAATCGCAAACAAAGGGCGAGCGAAGAAGAGGAAAAATGAAGTTCAAATTTCCAACAAGAAGGTAACCCATTAAGCACATACAAGAAACCCAACTATGGGAACAGAATGTGCAGCTCCTGTGGCGTCAGCGGTACGCATTACACCACCACATGTCCTCTGAACCCCAATAGAAGCAAGGCAAAATGGAAAGCGTCTCTTGCCAAAAAGTGGCAAACAAAATGATCGAATCCAAGGAAGAGAGGGCGGCCAAAGTTGGTCAAGGAACCGCAAGAAGAAAATGATGATGACGAAGATGTTTGAAGAGGAACTACAAGAAGAAACCGATGATGATGATGGCGGAGAATCGAAACACAACCAAGCGACCCCGAGCGCGAGCGCCGTTGCAGACCAAGAGGGCGAGGAAGAGGGAGAGGAAGAGCAAGAGGGAGGAGGACAGAACTGGAGGCCGGGAGGGCACCTCCGCATGTCGACAATGAGTAGTAAAAAAAAAAAAAAAAGAGTGCCAGAACTTCAAAGAAAAACGCTTTTGTTTTGGCTTTGTAAAATGCATTCATCATACATTTTGTGTGTAAACTAAAAGACTCAAGTACTAAATAATTGTTTGCTTCGAATAACGCATCATTGTTTGCTACTTTGGATAAATTGCTATTTATCAGTGTGTAAACACCAGCTGGTGAGAAAAAGACATGTGAACCTGGTGAGAGATCCCGTTTGCAAACCATTTGCAACATGTTGTTCCACGCAGTTGCAACTTAATTGAGTATGCGATTGCAACGCAACCAGGGGGGGATAGTGCTGGTGTAAAAGAATTGCTTGATACCTTAGTTTTATGGAAAAAAGATCATAGATAATCGAAAACACCACGGGGAAAAAAGAAAAGATGGTTGCAAAAAAAAAAAAAAAAAGTCTCAAGGTATATGAAATGGTTGACAAAACCACTACATGACAAATTGCATATCAAGATGTTCTCCATTTGCAACAAGTTCTCATTTGGAACAAAAAGAGAGGGATTCTACGGCCCTAATCTCGCCGACACTACTTCCCCCTAATCTCGATCGATGCTACGGACCCTAATCTCGCCGACGCTACTTCCCCTAATCTCGCCGACGCAACCAACCCTAATCTCGCCGACGCCACTAACCCTAATCTCGCCGACGCTATGCCTCTCTAATCTCTTGCGACGCTAGTGACCCCAATCTCTCACAATGGTATGACTATGATAACTGAATTGTTCTATGAAAACTTGGGGACGACGAATAATTTTTGGGGCCAAACTCAACCCTAATCTCGATCCGACGCTATCGACCCTAATCTCTCACAATGGTATGACTATGATAAATGAATTGTTCTATGAAAACTTGGGGAAAGCGAATAATTTTGGGGCCAAACTCAACCCTAATCTCGATCCGGCGCTACTAACCCTAATCTCTCGTCAATGGTATGACAATGATAACTGAATTGTTCTATGAAAACTTGGGGACAACGAATACTTTTGGGGCCAAACTCAACCCTAATCTCGCCGACGCTATCGACCCTAACCTCGGTCAATGGTATGACTAAGAAAACCGAATTGCTCTATGAAAACTTGGGGACAATAATATATTTGGGGGCAAACTCAACCCTAATCTCACCCACGCTACGACCCTAATCTCTGTCGACGCCGCTACTAACACCGCCTAAAAAACTATATAAAACAAAAATACACAAATTGCAACATTGTGCGCTCCGAGTTGCAACCCTGCTTGAACACAAAAATTGCAACATGCTTCCGCTGAAAAAAAGACAGCACCAAGAAACCCCCCAAAAAACAAGCGAGAAAAGTGATGCCTCGTGGTGTGGGAGGGCGCGGATCAAAAAAAAAAAAAAATATAATCGCATATATGTAATAAAAAATGGGATATATAACGATGCCGTAACAAAAAGGCCACGTAAAAAAATGAGAACCGCTTAATTAACATGTAACTATATTATGTTTCTGCGCCGCAAAAACGCAGCACACATGCTTTGAAGTACCAATTGCAACCAAGATGTCGAACCAAGAACAACATAGGTACTGAGCGGGTTGCAACACAAAACCTAAAAAAACACCAGCGAGTATACTGAGCCAGTAACAGCAAGAGTCTTTCACCCCCCCACACAGAGTGACACAGAAAAAGAAGACCACAGATGTTCATAAAAACAACCTAAAAACAAGTATGACACATATACACAAGCATTGCTGAGGGCATCTACTATAGGCAGCAGACATATCATCCATCTTCAATCGAACAGTGAATCCCAATCCATCTTCCTCCCCCCAATCCTATATACGTCAAGTGAGCCAGGAAGGAAAGCCTGATTGAGCGGATGAAACATCAGGTAATGCATGAGCTCTACCCTGTATATCGCTCCCTTGTACCGCAAAAGAACACATGGGGGAAAAAAGATCATGTCTCTCACACAAAAAAAGGACGGGGGTAGCTAGTGAAAAGCAAAAAGGTAAAATCGGGGGAAAAACTCACCGGGTTGATTTCAATCAGAGATTGGTGCCATCCCGAATTCCATGTACTTCCAAAGGAAAAACATGCAATCATTCGGTCCAAATTTTGCTTCTTCACATCAGAAAAACCTTTCTCCATTGACAAATGTTAGGGAACTTATTCTTGCCGACCGCTTTGAAGTGCAGCATTTATGATGGGGATCTTCTCATAGATTTTGCCGTGCCGATCATTACGCTCACCCCTTGTCCACTTGTAGTCAATTGAGTCTAGTACATCAATCCTACCATGGACTTGATTGATGCAATAAACAAAGTAGTGTTTCCCATTGCAGACAGGGATGAAAATCTGCATAGATTGGGTTAAGTACAGTACATCAGTTTTACTGTCGGGCACATGGTTCATGTAAGCAAGAATTGCAAAAAATACTGACGAATTGCAACTTCCAGGGCACACAAATTGCAACACTGTCGAAAGGCTAACTGAAAAAAAAAAAAAAAGAAGCTACACATGATGAAAAAAAACTAACCAGGCTTTGCTTCACGGATATCCGGATATTGCTCAACCTCACCCGCAAGGTGCTCTCTTAGAACCTTGAATTGATAAGTCTCAGCTTTTCCCATCTTCTTCATAGACACTTTTGGTGGCATCAACTTCAACCCGGGGAATGGAAAAAAAAAACAACACAACAAATGTGTGGGTTAAAAAAAAAGGCCAGTAACATAAAATCCAGAGGTGTGTGTGGTTTTTTTTTTTGCGAGAAAATAGAGAGAGAGAGAAAAAAGAGATAGCTCACATAAAATCCAGAGGTGAGGAACAGCCTGTAACCGTATGACTCATCCTTGTGCGCAATATCATCGAAACGGAGACAATGAGCCATGTAATCTAGCACACAAGAGTCGCCGTCTTTGTTGTCCGCGAAGGTTGTGAGAAGTTCCTCGCGCAAGAGTGCAAAAGAGGCTGAAATTAATCAATTCCATCCCGTGCGGTGAACAAAAAAGAAAAAAAGAACACAAGTGCATTGAAAAAATCAGATCATATATTGGAAAAGGACAAATTGCAACATGATGAAATGACAAATTGCAACAAACGCAGCACAATTACCTCCTTAGTTCCGGATCGACGCAATCTTGGTCCTCGAGCCGGGCCTTTACTAAAGGGACGGTCGCTCCGGGCCGTTCGATCTTTGAAAGGAGATAAGTACTTGGTTGGCTTCGAGTCATCCGCTCTCCCACTTTTTTGAGGATAAACTTTTTAAACTCATCAGGCTGAGATTCACGTTCCTCTTGGGACAACCGGATGGGTGGGGTCAAGCTGTTAATATCATCTTCCGAATCAGGTGGAAAAGCGGGAATAGCTCCGTCTGAGCCGGACCCACCCTGTGAGAGCGCAAGGTCATTCAAATTTGTCCACTCGCCCTAAAGCTTCCGCTTTCGTGCATTAAGCCACGCCTCATGTGCATCACGTTCCGCTTGCTCCTCTTTACTAATGCGCAAAGCGAACGCTTGTTCCCGTTAGGTTCAACTTGAGCAGGTGCCTTCCGAGCAAGAGCCGCTTTAGAGGGTGCCTTTGTAGCGACCTCCTTTCCTTCAACACCTTTATTCTCCCCGGCAAAGAACACGCCGCATGGCGGAATATATAAAAAAATATAAGGAAACAAAGCGAGTAAAAAAAAAAAAGAAAAAAGCATTGCGCTTGGATGCACCCCCATGGGAAAAAAAGACACATGAAAAAATGTTTGAGTGTTTTGAGTAATAGAATTACATACAAGAGATTGGCGCGTCCTTACGCGTCGTGCTCGAGCTTGAACTTGTGGTTGCCTAGAATCATCTCGGATGTTGCCGGTTACGTTACGTCAGAACACGGTGCAACCAAGTGAGACACTCCGAACTTGCAAAAGTAATACATGAACTACAAACATGCGTAGAAAAAAGCCTCCCCCATGAAAAAAAAAAAGAGGATATAAAAAAGGTTATAGTCATAACACCCGGCGCTGGGCTCATCGGTTGCCATGGAAGTTTGTGGCCGAGCGGCTTTATCCTCCATAATCTTAATTTTATCACCCTACTCCTCCCAAATATCTTTTCAATCACTTTTACTCTCCCTCCGCCACGACCGCCCGGAGACTAGAGGAGGAAAAAAAGAATAAATGAAATAATCAACAATGAGTATCAACTTAAAAAAAAGGAAACCCATGAAAAAAGGAGGATCATTAAAAAAAGTCAAAAAAACATCTTACAACAGCACCCTTCTTTGGCCCCAGTTGGTAGCCCGCGTGCCGTGGAGGCAACACCAACCTCGCCGCTTTGTCCCGTAAAACAAAAAATAATTACAGATTGCAACATTTCGGACATGCCAATTGCATGACAAAAATGATGCATGAATTGCAAACAAGTGTAAAAAAGAGGGTAAGGAATGCAAACCTTAGTAGTGCGTTGTGTCTCGCTTGAGGTCTTCAATGGATCCTTCGCGCCATCGGATGCCCCCTTATCCGTGTCTCGTCTTCAACATTTACGGCCGTGCTTCCCTCAATGGATCTCCAATTCCAGCCGTGTTTCCTGTAAAATTGCAAAGAACATGTGGTGGTGGGCCGCCGGCAATGGATGCCTCCTTGGCCCGTGTCTCATCACCGATATTGAGAGACTGCCCGTGCATGGATGCATCTCCGACCGCGCTGGTTATTCTCTGAAAAAAAAAGAACAAATTGCAACCAGAAGAGCTCATGAATTGCAACCAGGAGAGTTATGCAGTTGCAAAAAAAAGCTGAGGAATTAACAGAAACAAAAGAGAAAGAAGCATGAGAATAAAAACCTCATGGGGCAGTGGATCCACAAGACCGGATGTTTCTAGCTGGTCGATTAGGAAGTCCAATCCAAGTGCTGGGCTACGTAATGGAGGAGGTGCTGGACAAGTAGATGAAAAATAAAACATTTCATAATGGAATACAAAAAAAGATGAAAATATGACAACAAAATAAAAAAAAGCAAAGATCAAAAAGGAAAAAACGAAAAAATTACTTGATATCCCCTTCTCCTTGTCGTCCACAAAGCTGCTGGGCTTTGTTGGCGAAGATTGAGCATTGAAATCAGATGCCTGGGCATCGAAATTCGGCGCTACTGCCACCAAGTTGGGTGGGACTCGCATTTGAAGCGGGAGGGCAGGGGGTTCCGAATCTCGATCTTCTCCATCAAGATCTTGCTCAGCTGCATCTCCATGCTGCTCGTTTTTATGAAAAAAATAAATGAAAAAAAGAACGTAAGGGTAACAGACACTAAACTTGCAATGCATGCACTGATTGCAACACAGAATAGCTTGTAATTGCTACATGTGGTTCAGAATAATACAAACACAAAATACCTGGTGGTTCTCTCCATCCCAACAAAAGAATTCCGGGGTTCGCTCCAGCATTCCCACCGTCTCCAGCATCTTCTGAACCGGTTCCACCGCGGTTCCCGTCAGAATCTTCGTCTGAAAAATAATCTTCAACTAAAACTTCCTCCGAGCAGTCCTCTTGTACTGCTCCCCCCCCCCAAAAAAAAAAAAAAAGCACACCGTAAAAAAAAACCCCAAACCCACCAAAAAAGGAAAAAAGGGGATGAAAAAAAAAAACAGAGAGAGAGGCAAATGGAGTTTTAGGCAAACCAATGACCAATTGCAACACAAAAAGATACGGTCTAAATGGAACACAAAAAGGATTACAAAAAACACACCATACCCGGGCGGGCTGCGTGGTGCAAAGTGTCCCATATTTAAATACCAATCATCGTCATCCATGTAGTCTCCCGTGCTTTCTCCTTAAGATACAAATGCATAACAAAAAAATGGGAGTAAAAAAACACAAAAAAAGAAATCCCTAGTGTGAGAAAAAAGGGATGGATGAAATAAAAAATACCTGGTCGTGGACCGCTCCATCGAAAAATCCACCATAAGCTTCTTCTTGATGCACATTACCATCATGTGCCGCTTCATCACCAGCTTCATCACAATAGGGGGGTTGTTTGCTTCAACATGGAAAAAAAAAACAAAACAAAACAGGGAAAAATCACCCCCCAATTGCAACCAGTGAGGCACTCCCATTGCAACATGAGTAATGCATGAGCTACAAAAAAAAAGTAAAATCAAAATATAAGAAAACCTGATGATGGTTGGGGGGTTGGGATGTTCCCTGCAGAGGTTTCTCCTGCATTTCCATCATCTCCTGATGAATCATCGCTTGAAGCACCTTCTTGATCAGATTGGTCATTGGTCTCGCCGCAATCATCAGCAGCTTCATCCCCATCTCAGAACACACCGATCCTTGGATCGATTGGTGGTTGGAAAACTACCGTATTTTGGGAACACACAATTTGCAACATGTGGGGTAAGAAGTTGCAACACATCAGTCTGGTAATTACAAAAATATAACACAGGAGAAGTGCAGCACACCTAACAACCTGGTGACACAAATTGCAACACATCTAAACTAATTGCAACACATCTAACAAAGGTAATTGCAAAAAACAATAAACCGCAGCAAAAAAAAGTCCAAACACACCGCTAGATCTGGAGGGCGCGGGGACAAACCCGGTGCTGCACCTTGCTCCCCTTATTGTTCTTCCTCCTACGCTCATTACGAGCTTCCTTTCCGCACGAGCATCATGCATCGCCTTGGTCATGGCGCTGAAGCACTCATGGTGGCTTTTTGCCATTAGGTCGCTCGCCATTGCAGCAAACTTTGAAGCCTCCACCATGTACTCGCGCCTTGGCCGTACTCTCATCAAATGCCTTCAATACCTTAAGCGCCTCGGACTTCCTACTTCTACCAAAAACACCCGCAATGCTATCGGAGAAAGCGGAATGCAAGCTAGATACCGGTATAGTACGGGAGGTCAGATCCGCATCGATGCTCGCCCAACAAACCCTTGGACTATGTCGAAGCGGAAGTGCCACAAAGACCATCGAAGCCGGATGAGAAGCAAATAAGCGGGGCCGGGAGCGCCGGGGGCGGCAAGGTGGCAAGCGGCCGGCGGGGAGAAACACGGGGTTGTAACAAGTATCGAGATACTTCTCAACCGCAATTTGTAGAAGCAAACAAAAAAAACATATAAATGATCAGAAAAAACATATAAATAACATGAAAATGATGAGAATGGAAAATGGAAAAAACATAAGCTCACCTTGAGGTGACCAAACTGGTGTAAGCATCAACAAATCTCCCCGCGATCCAGCCTTTGAAATTGAATCAATTTTTTTAGTGTCCAAGACACCACACCGGGCACAAGTGAACGCATCGATATTGAGACCATGCCGCAAGCTATCCACATATAGCATCTCGCATGTGGGGGGTGTGTGGGGAAAAAGATATAGTCACAAAGGTAAAAAGATATAGTCACGATTGCAACATGGTATCAACCCCGGTTGCAAGAACAGAGGTAACCAAGTTGCAAAAAAGACAAAAAAAACCGAGAAAGGGGGGGAGGGGACAACTCACCATCAGAAAATGCCGCATCCGCCGATAGGTGCTTTGTCACCCTTCAATGCATAATCCAACTTGTACGACGTGCCGCATTGCGCAAGTTGTCCACAACTGCTTTGCACCAGCTTGGTATTGCCGATATTCTCCATGTCATCGTATACATCACATCCTCAAGCCTGAATTTAGTGTCGGTGTTGGAGAATAGCAGAATGGAAAACGGCCATGAAAGCACCTTACGGCCAAATCCCCGTCGCCTTCTTGCCCTTAATTAGCTCCGTGATATGAGTGATCGTAATGCTCTTCTTGCCGGACAAACTTGTCAGACAGCACCTCCCGCAAAGACGAGCCTCATCATCGACATGGAAGGCGGGTCGCCGCCATGCTTTGGGATCTGAAAATGCACCAAACAGCGTGCTCGTTTACTTGGATCTCTTTGCCCCCACCAACCTTTAGCTTCATAGTCTCATGGATCCAACATCAACATAAGCCATATCAGCAATTTCCCGTCGAGGCAATGTGGTTTGAATTCCAACACCACCAAAGCCCTTTGCCCCGACTCTTGCAATGATATCCTCGCAAGAGCTTGAATGAGTGTTTTAATCCGCCTAGGCGAACAACGGATTGAATTGGGCTGCTTGCGGGGTCTCTTTTCCCGACCAACTACAACACGATCATCTTCATCGTAACCATCATCGCCACACGCTGCCAACATCATCATCAATGTTGGGATCTGCATGTTGGGCATGTTGTTCAGCATCCTCTCCCTCATGCTCTTCTACTGCTTCACTCGAACATCGTTGGCGGCGTGGTGAGGGCAGCCTTAATCTTTTCTTCCTCTCATTCCCGGTATATACTTTCTCGCGCTCATGCGCTGCAACGCGGGGCGAACGGCGGGGCACCCGACTGCCCTGAGCACCTGCCTCATTCCCATCACTGTCCATTGTAGCAACTGCACATAAAAAAAAGAGGAAGCAGCAACAATGTAGTCAGAACAGAACACTAGTTTGAAAAAATGCACAAAAAAAATAATAATAGAAACAATAGACAGACAAATTGCAACTTGGGAATCTACCAGTTGCAACTCATATATATAGGCTATTTGCAACAAAGAAAAAAAAGTTGATGTACTAAAACTGGTGAGACACAATCATGAATGATCTACATAATTGCAGCCTAATCAACCAATTTGCAACCACAGTGCCATACAAGTTGCAACATGCATTGAAGCAAAATTGAAGCAATGTTAGCCTGGACAACATTGTAGTTTCTACTAGGATAATAGCATGTATGCACAAAAATATTGACCAATTTGCAACAAAACAACCTGCAAATTGCAAAACAGGTGGTAGACTAGTTCACAGCAAAAATAGTCGGCGCAAAAATTCATCAAAATCTCATCATCTTAAGCCTAGTTTCTGATAATGGGGATAAGGGCCAACTACTGCATCGTTGCCATAACAAAAAAACAGTAGAAAACTACACATGTTGGGCAAATCAATCACTCCTACGCAAAACACACACAACAAAACACTACTCTTGGGAAAAAACTACTAAATTTCAGGTGCAATTTGACACATCAAAAACTCCCTTGCATCATCACAACCAAAATGACTACGCACACATCTAATCCAACCCAATTTGCAAAATACAGCAACATGGTAGTTGCGACATGCAATGAACTCAAATTACAACAGTGGTAACAGTATAGGCACCAACACGTCTGAACTAAAAAACTCAATTGAATTTTAGTTCAAACCTCAACCAATGATTGCTACAACACCTAAATGAAATCGCATGCACTGACCATGTATAGTTCATACATGTCTAAAAACAGGATACCACCAAAACAAAAATTACAATGTCGGGTTCCTCTCTCTCCTTACAATATGCCTCAATAGGATGTTATGCAGAAATTAAAAAACTAATCAACCAATTTGCAACCATAATTACATACAGGTTGCAACATGCATTGAAGCAGAATTGCAACTGATCAAACTAGCAACTATATAATAACACATGCCAGAATATGGTTCAAATTAGCATTATAGTGAGTCTAATATACAACATAACAAAAGATTACAGTTCAAAAATTCAGATGCAAAAATTGTTGACCATTTGCAACATCGCAAACATGTCAGTTACACCTATGGTAATGGCATAGTTCACATCAGGCGCAACACAGAAAACAATCCTAGATCGAGAGGAGTGTTCAAATCAAAATCTAGCCTCAGCTACAACATAATCACAGCACCACACACAAAAAATCCTCACATCTATTGGACAAACTGAACACGGCTACGCACGAGAGAGAAAAAAACTGCATCCAATCAATGGGGTTAGGGTTTTTGATTCAACTCACCTCCAAAATCCGGCGAAGCCGGTAGGCCGGCGAAGAGAAGACGGAGCACCCGCCGCGGCGCCGCCGAAACCCTAGGTCGGAGCGGAACCCGTGAACCGCGCGGCGCGCGGTGTGGCTCCGCGAATGCGTCTCCGGAGCGGAACCTCGTCGCCGCGGGACTAGAAGCGGCGCCGGGCAACCGCCGGCGCGTGGAGCGCGGCGGAACCGCCGACCGCGGCGGACCGCCAAACG
The DNA here is from genome assembly GCA_018135685.1 of Themeda triandra. NCBI lineage: Eukaryota > Viridiplantae > Streptophyta > Magnoliopsida > Poales > Poaceae > Themeda > Themeda triandra. Next base: position 748,389 of record JAENPR010000051.1, on the reverse strand, counting down.
CGGCGGAACCACCGAATCGCAGCGGAATCGCCACGCAACACGAGGAAATCGCGGCGGCGCAGCGGAATAGCGCACGACGCGAGGAAACGCGCCGGCGCGGCGGAGAAATGCCGGCGGAAAAATGGAGGAACGGGGGTTGGGGGTTCTCGGCGGAGAAGACGAGTACGCGAGCGCGGAAATCGCCGCGGGAAACGAGAAAATGAGGGAGGAGCGGGTGCGGGCGGAGAAATAGAGGAGGCGGGGGGGCGGTTTCTCCGGCTGGGATAGCGGCGGTTTCCTCGGCGGAACCGCGGCGGCGGTTACCTCAGGCGGCGGCGGTTTCTCCGGCGGGTGAGCCGAGGGGCGCAGAGAGAGAGAGAAGAGAGAGAGAGAGGGAGGCGGTTTGAATTTTTTTTTTTTTTGGGAGCGCGGGGGGGGTGTGGTCACGGCACGGACAGCGGGCGGGTCCGACCGGACCAGGGTGCGCGCGGTCGGCCGGGTCGGACTGGGAGCGCCCTCCCTTGGTTTGCTGGGCCGGTCGGTTGGCCTGGGTGCATTCGATATAGTGAATGCACTCCAGGTGTACTATATAAATATATATATATATATATATATATATATATATATATATATATATATATATATATATATATATATATATATATATATATATATATATATATATATATTTGTGGATAACACGTCAACAAGAACCATTAGTTATATATTACCTATCAATATTATATTTGTTGGGTGGTTGCACTAGTCAAATAATGCAGTCGGATCTTCTTAATGTAGATTCTCGGCTGCTGTTTTGCTGTTACAGGCCACTAATCCATATGATCTGAAGAAGCTGTAATAATTTCAGTTAACGTGGCAAATTGAGGATCGTGCATTATGATGAGTTATTAGGGAAAAAAAAGAAAGAAAAGGATGAATGGTGATGGATGAGCAGGAAGGAATTCAGAGGTAGGTAGCAATTGCAGTTTGAAGTGTGAATGAATTGGCCTGGTCGGCGCGTCTCCAGCTTCCATCCTGCCGTCCTGCACTGCTCCTGGTGGGTGTGAAACACTGGCTTGTGTGATGGTGACTGGTGTCCAGGAATGCATTTTCGGTGCAGGGAGTGTCCGTGTGCCGTGTTCGAGCGGAGTCGGAAGTTGGAAGGAAGGCGGGCTCCGGAGGTTCCGCGCACGGAAGGAAGCAGACGGAACGAACAACCAGGCGTGTCCGTGTCAGCCTGGTGTCCGTTTCCTCCCGGCCCTGCTTCTGTGCGTCAGCATAGGCTTTGGGTTGGGTCTCCCTCTATAAAATGGCAGGCGAGGCCCCTTGGGGACGGCCTCCCACGCCGACGCACTTGCCTCCGATCGAGATCGATTCATCCACACAAGAGCTAGCAAGAGCAGATCGATCGCATCGCATCGAATCGATCCCCAAACCCAAACCCAAACCAAAGCACAAGCAGTGCCGTCTGACACCGCGTAGTCGAGGGAGCTGGCGGCGTCTACTTCTAAGCTGGAGAAAGCTGGACCGGTGCGCGGCGCCACCGCCGGAGCCGGAGAGGGCGACGAGATAGGCATCGACCCGCAGGTGGTGCCGGAGACCCCCGAGCAGCGCAACAAGTTCCTCGTGCTCCGCCTGTACGAGGCGATCAACGCACGGGACCACGCCGCCGTGCAGGCCCTGCTGACCCCGGACCTCGAGTGGTGGTTCCATGGCCCGCCAAAGCACCAGCACATGATGCGCCTCCTCACCGGCGGCAGTAGTGGAACCGGCTTCCGCTTCGTCCCGCGCTCCGTCGACGCGCTTCCTGGCGCCAGCAGCAGCACCGTCATCGCCGAGGGCCACGAGGGGCGCTGCTACTGGGTGCACGCCTGGACCGTCGGACCCGATGGGCTGATCACCCAGCTCCGCGAGTACTTCAACACCGACCTCACCGTCACACGCCTCGCCGCCGTCGCAGCAACCGCATCCGCCAAGTGCGTCTGGCAGAGCCAACGCCCCGACAGCGCCACAAACTCACTGCCGGGACTCCTCCTCGCGCTCTGAATCCATCATCGATTCCCAGCCATCGGAGCTGGATCAGGATCACATCAGATCCATCCATAATCACCCCCAAAACGACGTCGTCGTCGCCGTCGTATATTGCAGTTTTATTTTTGGTTTTGTTTGCACCTTTTTCTTTGCTTGCTGTCGTCGTCGTCGTCGTCCTTGTCATCATCGGCTACTACTAGCCGTCGTCGTCGTGTGTATCCGGTACCGTGTACCTAGGTATTGTACGGTGGGGCCACCCCCACCAAAGGGCCATCAGCCATCATCACCAGGATCGACTAGCTAATCCATGGCGACGTCGTGTCCTCGTGCTCCTGTTGATGCTCTATTATTTTCCAGCTTGTACTGCAACCTACTACTATTATTCTACTCCAATAAAACAGTGTCATTATTGTGTTCCGTATATTGCCTGCCTGCTTAATTGTTTATCTTGTACCATACGATCCGTTTAATGTTACATAGGAGTGTCTTTTTATTAGCTGCTTAAGTATATTTATTTTATGATTCCCATAAAATCGGATCACATCACATGGACGATGCGACATATGCCAATCCTACCTATCTCAAACTTTGACCCAACGCATCCATCCGCCAAGCAATTGAAGTGAGATGTATGCGTTGCGTGCAACAATTAAAAATCAATCAAAAAACAAAATTATCTTACCTTACAAGCAAGGTATATGCTTTGCCTGGATTTGCGCTACTTATTACTAAAACAAAGCGGAAAAGGTCACATTACTCATCAAATCCTTCATTACTTATGATGACAGGTCTTCTCTGCTTTTGCTTTTAGTAATTCACTAGTACCTTGGCGCGCGCTTTCGCGCGCCATATAGATTTGCTTAAGTTGTAAATTATGTTTTTTCAGCTGTAAAGGTGAGTTCTAATAATTTTGTTTGTGATTTCATATAGAACGTGTGATTTTAATGGCACAACATATGTGGAAGCAAACGATAAGCAAATGGCAGTAATTTGGGAGTGGTTATTTGTAGCTGTCTACATAACGTATATATACATAAATGGGATCTGCATTTTTCATACAAACTGGGATGTTGAAGGTAGTATCTTGCAAGTTATGAGGGCTCGACTGCATCCATCCAGTCCCAGCGATCACTTCCTAAATTGGGAGGGTGAGCCATCCCATACTAACATTTTAAGAATTACCAATAATATTGCGCCTTCACCAGGAGAAAACTCCTGAATATTTGGAGCACCACCAACATCTGGAATAGAACCTGTAGTGAAGGGCAAATGAAATATTAAATCATTGATTGAATTCTAGCTATATGGGGACAAACCGATGTCAATGAAAATCAAAGGTCGGTGAGTTCTCTGTTTAGTTCTTCTTTATAGTTAAGGTGTTCTTTCTATAATTTAACTTTTTTTTCTCGGATAACTATCATATGGATGTTGCTATAGCATAGGATAAGACAAACACTTGCACTTCCACAATACGATGAAGATGAACACAACAATTACTATTAGAAATACCGGAGCACTCACATGTGTCATGTTCTCAACAAACATTTAAAGAACTACCAGCAAGCCTAGAAAATATTTAATTAATAGTTTTAGTGTACCACAAACAAAATTGTGAGCCATCCCATACTAACATTTTAAGAATTACCAAGAAAATTGCGCCTTCACCTGGAGAAAAACTCCTGAATATTTGGAGAACCACCAACAACTGGAGTAGAACCTGTAGTGAAGGGCAAATGAAATGTTAAATCATTGATTGAATTCTAGCTATATGGGGACAAACTGATGTCAATGAAAAATCAAAGGTTCATGTGAACTCTATGGAGACAGAGACTACAATGCTTAGGTGAGTTCTCTCGTTTAGTACACGTTCTAATTCCCAGATATTTGTTAGAAGTGGCTTATATGTGTCGTGAGTTCTCTGTTTAGTACACATTCTAATTTCCATTTTCAGCATGTGACAGATTCATTATTAGCATGCTACATACCTCATATGGGTCTCTAATAATGTCCACCCACAATCTATATGTGTCAAATGGGTTTGTCATAAGAAAACGTAGAAGCCCAAAGAGATCATCAAGCCTGCGTTGTATTGGGGTTCCTGTGATACACCAACGGTGTTGAGCATTTAGCCTCAATGCCATTTCAGATCACAGAAGTCTTGCTTGACTCTACCATCCGAGCTTCATCCAAACAAAGCCGCCACTGCTGGATCCTTGTCGACAGTTGGAATGACAGGATATCTAAAGAGCATAATGGTAGTTCAGCACAGTTCAAGCAAGTTATTTAACTTATTGATAAACAGCATGTCTGGATAACAATGGGACTTGTCCAAAAAAAAAAGATGCTAGACGTCGCAGTAGGTTTAGCTCCATCATTAATTTTGTTTTAATTGAAACAATTCTTTTACACATGCTTTTTAGGACAATTTATTGTACACATGCTAGCAAGAATATTATAGCTATTTATACAGACAACACATAAGGATGAATCATGCAACTACCTTTTCCTAAAATTTTGGAAGCAGATCTTCCTAGGGTTATATTTTCCAAATAATAACAGTAGTTTGAAGCAAGTACAAATGAATCTGAAATCGTGATGAGGATTAGGCAGAAAAACTTACATTGTCTTTAAAAAGTTTGCAGAAAGAAATTTCTCTGGCCGTGTTGGTAGTAGGGAACCCGTGTTTGATTGATCACCCGCCCGAGAAGACATCATTGTAGTATGAACTGACCATTGCCATTGCGATGTCAACACCGCCTATTACTCTTTTTTCCTTCGATGGTATATATCTAAAGTTTTTTCCCCAGGAAAAATGCTATCCCCCATGTGAGACAAAAAGCACACCTAATAAAAACATAAATGAGTATGGCTCAAACACACAAAGCGGATTACAGTTCTTTCCTCTTTACGTAAAACACATTAGAACCATTGTTAGGATCCTCATTCTTGGCACCAACCAGATCAAGGACCCTCGGAGGGTTGTTTATGGATATCTATTTCCCGCAACCACAAAATGTTCCAAGCATATGAAAGGTCATAACAATATATGGAAAACTATGTGAAATGTGTCGCTAACCACTTTCTAGCAGAGTTGATTCTTTCACAAGGGATTGGCATTGGTATGAAACCTTGGAACCAACCAATGCACTGAGATCGGAACCTTACAACTAAAGAATGGCAGCTCTCAGAGATTTCATAATACAGTAACACGTCACTCTGATTTGGCAGGCAGGCAATAATGATCTAGCAGAGATTTCAGAGAATGGAACCTTACCAAGACAATAATGATCTAGCAGGCAGGGAAGTTGGTCTATCCAGATTAACCGTAGTGAACTCTGAACTCTGAAATTATCACAAAGAGAAAAAGGAGGAGCATTTGTTAGTGTTGGTTAACCACAACACTTGTATTCATATTCGAAAGAATAAATAGGCTCTAAAATTACTGAACTTAGTGTTTTGCAATAAGAAGGATGTATGCTTTAACCTCGAGGTTCCATATAAATAGGTAGGGTCAACCAAACCAATAGAGAAGAAAATGAGGTTTTATTTTCATATGGCTTTGGCCCGATTTTGTGCTCATAATTTAAATATTTGTTCACATTTGCCCTTTGAGAATTGGAAGAAACCTCTAATGCAAACAAAATATGATAGGTAATAAGGTTCCGACAAGAAATGAACACGATCAGTATTTTGTAGGGCAGTCTTGATAATGCGACATCAACAGAAGCAAGTTTTGAGACCCAACAAGACAATTCACAGTTAGCATAGCAAACTGATGTCACAGGAAATGCAAGCAAAACTGCTTGAGATCATAGGTCTAGAAATTACTGTTGAACAGCTTGAACTTTCCTAATTGATCCCTGTCGATGAACATGCACATTAACCAAACCCAAAAGGCCAATACGTAGTTGTTGTGCACATAAAAGCTATTTCGCTGAAAATATGTATCACATTGATCGTTTCGACAGACGCCTTACCTTTTTTTTTGTCATGGCTTTCCAGGATGCATAGGAAAGTTGGGAAAGAGGTTTGGTGCCATGATAGTCCCGACACCACCAGTACGTGATCTTCTCTGGATTCTTAATGTGTTTTAGAGTTTGAGAAGATGCATCTCGTGCTCGACCTTCGACGATCGTTCCAACACACTTGTTGCAGTACAACACATTGAAACAGAACATCACAAAATAAAAATGCAATTATTAGAAAAAAAAAGACATGTTTTGCTTGGACCAGATAGCATGTTTAGTTGTGTAATCTTTGCTCACCAGCAAGCCTTCAACCTCTACATGGTTTACTGAAGCCGGATGATTAGACTGAAGGCAAATCACCTGCAGAGTGCAGAAAGAACATTGATAAGAGGGTAAGCTAAATCTACATCAAACTTAATATATTACAGTCCCCGCAGAACAGAAAATGGTTATAAAATGAAACAGCCCAAGGCGGCAGCTGGTTCAATACTATTTTCTTTTATATATATGAAAACAGCCAAAAATAATGCCTTGTGATTGCAGTAGAAGGTATAAGCAGAGCAGACTTGGGGCTTCTAAAGTACAAAAAAAATTAGCTTCAGCCAAGCTGAAAGTTTTTGAGGCCAGAGTGAAGGTTTGTGAGCAAGTAAAAAATAGCCATCGTCGCTATTAGTTGGAGATATCACTGAGTGAAATTTAGCCTATTAGCCTGGAATATGATGATTGAGTATAAAACAGGTACAGAAAAGCATAAAGCTTGAATGACAGAATTTTTTCCAATGAAGCCTATGATACGTTGAACCTTTCTTTTGTCACAAATAAAAAGGTTTCATTGTAACCAATTGGACCATATATCAGTCAATTTGCAATGACTGAAATATATGTCAAACATTATATATCAGAAAAATATATGTCAGAATCTTTGTATAGAAATAGGCTTGAGTGGAACAGAAATTCTTCAGTTATGACTGAAATAGGCTTCAGTTAATTAGATATAAAAGAGTATCTTCAAACATTGAAGTACTTATATCTGGGAAAGAAAATGATAGACGCTATGGAACAGAATGTATACCATTCTAATTAATAGGTAGGAAATACATGAAGCTATCAATACATGATATAGGTTTTCATACTTGACACTAACCTATTCACCTTTAATTAGTTATTCTAGAAAGTAGTTACTCCTTGTCAAAGTTTCTTCAACTTCCATCTCAGGTAGCAGTTTTTGTCACAACATTACAGCTCATACTACATATCAAAAATGACCAGTGTAAACCAAAACATGGCATTTTTTTTGACAAAAACTATGGAATTTTGGTGATAACATTATAGCTCATACTGCATATCCAAACTGCATATCCAAACTGATCAGTATTCACCAAAACATGGCATGTTTTTTTTTTTTTACCAAAACCATGGCATAGATATGCCAGGACCATGCTTATGAATGAAATAAAATCTCATCACATGTATACAGTAGTATGTACGTAGTCCTAAAAGGCATGGGAGGATCAAGCATGATAACAAAAATATAGGTTTGAGATAACTACAACATTCAGGCATGTGCATAAATAGATACGAGAGAGATGGATTTTGACCTTGGTAGGGGAAAATTCTCAAGTGGCTGTAGCTCCCTGCAGTACAGCAGCAAACGAAAACAAAGCACATTATTCATAGGACTTTGATTTTGCTCACATCAATGGAAACTAACTTCACACAAGAAAAAATGTAGAGTAAAGCTTTATGTAGAACGCAGCCAGGGTTCGATCTGTGCCGCTGGGCAACGGAGGTCGCCGGATCCCGTGCCGCCGACGATGGGGCGAAACCCTAACTTAGACCATCGCGGCCGCCGATGTAGTAACCCTAACCCTAACCCTAACCCGGGGCCACCATGAACATTACCTGCGAGGAGCTACGTGGAGGAGATGGGAGGCCGATAGAGAGGGAAAGGGGAGGGGACCGGCACGCGGGGGCGCCGTGCCACCCGCCCCGCTGCTGCCGCGCCGCCCGCGCCCGGGAGCCGCCCGCCGCCGCGGCGGCAGCGTGCCGGCCGCTCCGCCAAGCCACGCAGGAGGAGGAGGTGGGCGGAGGAGGAGGACGGCCACCGCCGCCGCTGCCTGCCGCGTGCGGCCGGCGCGCCGTCGCCCCCAGCTCAAGCGTCGCGATGGGGAGGAGAGGAAAAGTTACGGGAGGGAGAGAGCCGAGGCCGGCTTCTTCTTCTTTTTTTTTTTTTTAGAAGTGGAAGCTAGGAGAGGAGAAGCCGAAGCCCTATATTTATTGACTTGGTTAGATTCTATGAGAAGCCGGAGCTGGGAGTTGGAAGTCGGGTAAAAGTTAACAGAAGCTGTTAGAAGCTGCTTCGTTTAAAACAGATTCTGCAGATCTGGGGCCGTTAATTCGAGATCCGACGGTTGAAAAAAAAAATGGTGACGTGGATAGCGGCTTCTTTCTAGGAGCTGGTCATCTTTGTATTTGTAGAATTCAGTCAACAACTTGGCCACATGCTGTCCTTGTCAAAATAAAATAAAATAAAAGGCCATGCTAGTTACCCGGCGGAAAGCAAGCTGCCAAACTTCACGCCGGCCGCCACCAATTTTTTATTTTTATTTTCATAAAGTTCATTAACCTCACTCTAACATACATAAAAATAACGGTGACAAAAGTTGACGGATGAAGATTTTAGCCGCCGCCGGCCCTTTGTATATCCCACCCACATCCCCTTTAATTTGTAACAAATACTTTCTCTATCTCTTTATAACAAATTAATTTCTAAAGTTATCTTTTAGTCAACCTTCTTGTGTTTGATCGATCAAATTCATATATGTTATATATTTTAGCCACCGCCCGCTAAAATCTTCACAAAATATTTCCTTATCCAACTAGCATAGCATCTGAATTCTTCAACCAGCAGGCAGCAGGCTACTTGTATAAAGCGTCCTTTTCTTTCTCTTTCTTAGATTACTGCTATATATCATACAACTTCATGTCCAAGTGCGAGCAATCTGCCTACCGGAAACAAGTGTTGGCCCACTTGCATCCATTCGCCTCCGGCCGGGAACAAGTGTGTTCTCTTCTTCTTCTTCTTCTTCTTCAATTGCTACCGACAATGTTGGCGCACAGCATAATCCATGTATGCGTTATTCCATTTCTGTTTCCATCATATCCTGCTTTGTCAGTTGTCGATCGAGATAACATAGTGCACATCTCTGATACATACGAGCAATTAACAACAGTGACTAGGCATCGGCATCGGCATCTATGCTCTGTCGTATATATGCTATATATGCCGAATACGAATATTTATTTATATGTGCCTCCTCGTCGATGCTCATGCTCTCAAACGAATCACTGTTGCTCTGCCCTACTATGTACTGTAGCATCTTCATCGAATGTAATGTTATGCTAGTAGTAATGCTTAATTGCCGAGGAAAACATAGAAAAAAGGGTTACAAGATAATAGCTTATTAGGTCCATTTGGTACAGCTTCTCGGAATGTCCTTTTGGTAGCTGTGTTTTATACGGGTGGGATGGTAATGGGGATTCAAATCAAACGTACAAATAAAACCTCGGAATGTCTGATACTATGAGAGAGGTAGCTAGCTCAGGTTTGAACAAACACTGTGATCGATGGATTGATGTATACTTAGCGGAAAGAGATTGCTTTTGTTTCATTTGCGGCTGCGACAATTCTCAAACAGTGAGTCGATCGAACATGAGAAAAACAAGAAACAAGTAGTAGCGAAATTGAATTATGATGAAAAAGAGCGTCTTCCATCCTTTTCGTTGTGTGGTTATCAACAGAGTACTAGTCCATCATCCAGATCCAGTGGAGACGAAGGGGAGAAGAAACAGCAGAGCAACGAAGCAGCGACGAGCCTGGCACCGTCGCCCGTTGCGGTTTCAGCAGGTCGACCGTTTGCCCGGGCCTTGGTTGGGCCACGGACGGCCTCTCCGGCCTGGCCGCCGGCCCAACACCAACTGATAGAAGAAGCCTGTATGTCAGTCAACATGGCAGCTGACGCCCTGTGGGATCCTATGGGAAGTCGGCAATCACACAGCCGACTAGACTGTTTCATGTTTTGTGAACCTCTAGCTAGCTAGCTAGGTGATTGAGTCGTGAGGTCGAAAGCCCGGCCAGTAACTCCCAGTTTACAGTACTAGGAGTATGTGCGATCTGGCTGAGCTAGCGTTTTGTAAGGTATACTATGCATGTATGTATTCCTATGTAGCACCATGCATATGAATTGGTGAAGAGCCACAGGTGAGGTAGCATGTGTACAACCAGAAGCTAGCTATCGTTGGATGGATGGATGGATCAGGTAGCTCATGTCTTGGCCGATCCATCAGTTACAGTGTACAGTCTAGTAGCCTAGCTACGAAATGCATGCGTATAGTACATGCCACCTAAATAAATAGTACAACACTTCATATCCCTTTTGGGGGGGAAATGAATTTATATGTATCAAAATTCAGAATCCAGATACTAGAGCTTTGAGTTTGCGGTGCCGTATCTGCTAGTGTTCATGAATTAATTAATGTACCTACCCCTCTTATGTTTTCAGCGCGCGGGATCATATCCTTGTGGATCGCGTGTATGCATTTTTTTTTCTTTGTATTGTGCTTGCAATGTGCGTGGCTAAGACCACGTTGGAGTGGTATTGTTGGTAGTACGTAGCTACTGACGACTGTGACTCAACTTTGTCTGCTTCGTCTTGAGCTCAGCAGAATATCGGATTGGATCGTGGGAGGACAAATTCGAGCTGAACTACCAGTAAGCTTCTTCTTCTTCTTCTTCTTCTTCTTTTATTAGGTGTGCCCGGGCTTTCTACTGGCGGATGAAGAGTAGTTTCTACAGGCGCCGGACATAACCGCTACTGGATTTCGTCTGTAAAAAAAGGCGGAGTACGATCGAGCATTTTGTTTGTCGGTTTCTTCCATCTGCTAATGGCGGGCAGCTGTCCGATCCTGTCGTCGTTGCTTTTTAATTTCGTTTCCTGCTTCACGAGACGACAGCGACATTGCGTGTATGAATGATTGTCTATTGTTTCTATGATTCTGTTTCGAAGAGAAAAGAATAAATAATTCTGATTCTATTCTCATGCATGGAAAGAAACTTACCAAATGCAATAGCCACCCAGCAGGAAAGTTAAGGAAATACAGTACTAATGAATCACTGGCCGGCTTATCACAGAGAGCTCTGGGCAGCAGCAGGTCCATCGATCGATCGTCGGTCACTGCATCCATGGACCGACCATATACCATCGTCATACATACAGTCGTTTGGCATTCTTCGGGATGGATCGCCAACAGGATGAAGAAATTACATTTACTTTATTACAGGCCGATGAGGTTCCTGGCGGTGGTGACGCCACCGTCGACGACGAGGTTGTGGCCGGACACGTACCTGGAGTCGTCGCTGGCCAGGAACAGCGCCGCCTCCGCGATGTCGCTGGCACTCAGCGTGGCGCCCTGCATCAGCTTGAGGGTGGCCAGCCCGCGGACCTCCTCCGACGATTCCTCCTGCTCGTCAGCGGATGCAGCGGCTTCCAATGAGGATTCTTCCGATGCGTGGAGCAGCATGGGCGTGGCCACCCCGAACGGCGAGATGCAGTTGACGCGAATGCCGTGGCGTCCCAGCTCGCAGGCGGCGTTCTTGGTGAGCCCCACCAGCGCGTGCTCCGACGCTGTGTACGCATGGGGTCCCATGCCGCCCATCACGCCCGCCACGCTGCCCACCGACACGATGCTTCCCCCGGTGGCGCCGCCATCTCCCGCCGCCTTGAAGTTGAGCATCGCCGCCGCCGCGTGCTTCATCCCCAGCGCGGCTCCCAGCGCGTTGACGCGCACCACCTGCTCGAACTCCGCCGCGTCCAGCGACAGGATGCTGCTGCTCCCGGTCCCGCGCGCCTGCCGCCCCAGCACCCCGGCGTTGTTGCACAGCACGTCCAGGCGCCCGTGCCGCGCCACGGCGCGCCGCACAGCCCGCTCCACGTCCGCCTCCACCGACGCGTCGCACCGCTCGTAGCTGCACCGCTCCGGCGGGCCCAGCGACGACGCCACCACCTGCCCCGCGGCCTCGTCCACCACGTCCGCGATCACCACTCGCGCGCCGTGCGCCACGAACAGACGCGCGATCGCCTCACCGATCACACGCGCGCCGCCCGTGACCATGGCCACCTTCCCCTCCAGCCGGCGGCGGAGCCCGTTGTCGTCGGAGGTCGAAGCCGTCACCGCCTGCTCCTGCTGGGCCTTCTGGGTCATCTTCTTGTCAGCTGCAGGTAGGCAGTCGGCCATGGTGGCTGATGATCGAGGGGTCTCTTGGAAGGCGGAGGCAACGACGACTGCAGCGCCGCCGTGCATTGTTCCCATATATATGGATGATTGTAGAGTACTGTGGATAAGGATTGGAAAAAAAGCTGGTGTGATAGATCCAGGGATTCACTGCAAGCAATGCAAATTTTGCATGCGTGGGAGAAGAGGAGAGGAGGATTCGGATGAGGATGAGCACGTACGCGCGCGTGGCTACTGTACCCCTGCGTCGTCCGTCTATTCATCCCTGGAAAAGGGATCCCTCCCTATATATAGGAAAGACAGAGAGACTGAGATCGATCGAGCAAGATACATGCCACGTGTACGTGTACATGTTTATGGTCCGTCTGATCTGCATGCCGTCTGATCGAACCACACAAAATGCAAGAACAAGCTGATGTATAGCTAAATAAATACATTTTAAGAGCATATCTCCTAAGAAGGGCAACCCTTTTTTTTTCGAAATCGCGCTTAGCGCGTGCTTCGTTAAGGGAATTTAGAATAGTTCATTACATCTGTCCTTTACAAGGCGAGGTACCTGTAGATGACGGTGGCACACTAACACAAGTCACCGGCTTGAACGGTGCTGCTAACCTGTTGTACTAACTGGGGAAACTCGTTTTGCGACTAGAGGAGGCACTAAACACCTACTGTGTGAAAGGAGGCTTAAGCAGGAAATGCTCGCGCTCACCCACTCGAAACCCTCGTCTCTGATCTTGGTGTAGACTTGCACCGTAAGAAGGGCAACTCAATAAGTAGTTATCCTAAAAATTTTATATACATTAGTACAAAAGTTGGCCTTAGTTCCGGTTGGTTAAGGGATTTATAGTCCCGAAAAGCCTCTTGCCCGCCAAAGGGCCTCTAGCGTAGTGGCTAGAGCACCCGAGTGGCACCCAGCAGACCTGGGTTCGACTCCCCGTGGGAGCGAATTTAAACAGTCTGCATTATTAAAAAAACTAAAAAATAGGCCAGGGTTTCCCTTGCTGATTTCGGTCAAAAAGCCTCTTGCCCCTGTGATTCATAGGACTAATGTGAGCATTAGCCTCGGACTCAACAGCCGGGACTTATATGGTTTTTTTTTTGACATAGGACTTATATGTTGAACCACCAAAGATCTTTTCTTTACTAGTGATATAAAATACATAAAGATGAACTTTATATTGAAGTCACAGGGTTCAACAAAATCTTATACATCAAAGTCGATAAGTGAAAATCAAATGACTTGTGACACTATCGTAAAATATCTATTAGTAGTGACCATTTAATTTGGATCACACTCTCTCTGTCCCTTTTTAATTATCGCTTTCGTTTCTAAAGAAATAAATCCCAGCAATTATATATTAAGAAATACTAGCAAAAATGCCCGTGCGTTACAACGGGGTACGCAGTTTATTGCATGGTCACTATATATTCCAATTCGTCTTTAAATCAGTTGTGTTTTGATTTAACTCATACTGACATGAGATGGTGGCGGCGAGTATGGCCTCGCATGCTCCGTACGTGCCAGCAATGCTGGCAGTGCGAGCTTCGTTCTGGCGGCGATGGCTAATCAGGCCTTTGAATCGAGTTGTCAAGAGAAGGTTACATAAGTTCAAAATAGTTTTTGTTTCTATAATTTTTCACATATATAATGTACAAGTTTTTTTCACCAGAAAAAAGAATGTTTGATTTAACTTGTACGAACATGAGATGGTGGCGGCGATGGTGACCTCGCATGCTCTGTCCGCACCAGGGTTGACGATGGCAATGGGAGCTTTGTTCCGCGGCGATGGCTGATGGCCTTTGAATCTAGTTGTCAACCAATTGTTGGAGCACATTACATAAGTTAAAAAAATTAGTTTCTATTTCCATAATTAGTTTATTGTTTCACCAGAAAAAAATAAAAAAAAAAGAAAGGTGTGACACAAAAGGCCCATGACCATGACATGGATTCCATCTTAGAAGAAGGCCCAACGTAGGCTGAACTTTTACATCAGCAATCCTTGAGTTTCTCAATTTAGTTTAGATCCTTCCACTCTTTTTTTCTCTCTAGTATTTTTACAATAGGAACCATGTAATTTTTTATTTTGTCTTCTGTACTTTTAATATATCTCGAACCAGACACCAATGATGTAGAAAAAAGTGACGGACAGAAGTTGGCGGACTGAAATTTTCTTGTTTTATTATTAGGTAATAGATTAATATTTATTATACATAATTAGTATCATAAGAAAACATTTTAAATCTAATTTTTTATTAAATTTATTTATAGATAGAAATATTACACATATTTTCTACAAATTAAGTCAAACTTGTAGGAGCACACCAACGATAACAATTAAAATTGACTGATGGGAGTATGCTCTCCCTACGGTGCCGGTAAAAAGAGTAACTGAGTAAATGGCAGCGTTGCATCCACTCACTGCTGACACGACTCGAATATTTTTCTGCGCTTTTCTGTGTTTGGGCACGTTGGGAATTATCACGTGCCATATAGGAGTATACTTCAACAGTCCTTAGTACATAGTACGTACGTACGTACGTATGTATGTGACAAACTTGTACTGTTGCTCGCTTTATGCCTAGCTATAGTAGCCTGTGTTCCCTCTTCAGGAATCAAGAAGAGATAGGGACCCAACGTGCGTGGTCAATTTATAAAGATTTATGTTCACTGAACCCAAATTAAAACAATAAATTTATTACAAGAAAAATCGCCCAGCATCAGGATATACAGATATTACTATATGCATGCTTTGGCATTTTTGTGCTCCACATCAATTTATTTGGACATGGACACCATTAATGTGCTCCTAAACTGCGCTACAACGCCTCTGTAAGTATTTGAGAAAAAAAATAAGTAAATATCATTATCACTTCTTAGGAACCAATCGGTCCGACAGGATTTGAACCTAGGTGGCTAAGTGTAATGCCACATTGAGTCACCTATCCAAGTGAGTCAGGCTCACTTCCCTTAACCTAGTTAAACAATGAATCATATATTCTTAATTATGTTTACATTATTAGCAAATAAAATACCTGATTCACCACTTTGTCATTCGACTCACCCTCATCAAAAGTGCAACTAATATTAGATGGTAATGGTAGTACCAGAATATGGGTCCATGGTGAGATGAGATTGTACCTCAATATTATGCTCTAAAAATAACCTAGATGCGATATCTACCCACCCCCCCCCCCCCCCCCCCAATTAAGTGTTGTTACAGTATTCATGATGGTCAAACTTTGTAGGTTTAACTAGGTATTTAAAAGTATTAACAATATTTGTTACTTTAAATAAGTTTATTAGGGCATTCACAATGCGATTTCTACCACGAGATCCAAGACTATTTATTACCCTTCTATTTATTATGTTTTTCTTTGATGTGGATATTTATTGAAGAGAGACAGAAAAACCAAGACTCCAAGTCTTATTTAGACTCTGTGTCCACAATCTTCGAGCAAATATGCCGCCACATCAAGAAAAATACAATAAATATGAGGTAATAAATAGTCTTGACTTCGATAGAAGTCTGACGGGACAGCCCTTATAAAACAGATTTAGCGATCTATCTTAGGATACTAATTGTATATAATGGATATTAATATATATTGTATATATTTGATGTAAGTTGACTATGTTTGATTTCTTGAAAATGAGAATGACAATAAACAAGGCAGCTGCTATTACCACGTTAAGAAGCACTATACAAAATATAGCGAAGCTTGATCGCATTATTTGTCACCTAATTAATAACAACCTTGGTAATGATACGATGGATCTTGTTTGTGTACACAATCTGCATGCTCCATAAAGAAATGGAGGACGTCGTCTTCACAAGATCATACTGTTTGATGCACACGCATCTCGATCAGCTGACCCGATATGATCCTCCACACGACGACAGTACGTACGTACGTACTGTACTTGATCTGCAACACCAGATCTTTGGCTTAATTTGTTGCCTGCCTTTCTGTAGGCCACAATTATGTACGATCTAATCTACTGCACCAGTATATCATATCGTTAAAAGCAATTATATATATATCATAAGTAGTAAAAGCAAGGTTATATATATATATATATATATATATATATATATATATACGGCAGTGCTATTCTACACCCAGGTGTAGAATAGTTATTCTACACCCAGACACATCCAACCGTCATCTGACCGAACCAAACCAGCGCGCACTGTCCGACTGCACCGAGCCGCCCCGAACCGACCGCATCCAGCGCACACCCGCCCCGACCGTTTCCTCTTCCCCGAATCGCGACGGCCTTCTCCTCCTGGCGGCGACCCATCTTCCACCGGCGCCGCTTCCCCTCCTTCCACGGCCGCGGCACACCACGCGAGCCGACGGTGCATCCAGCGCATCCCCGGCGGTGCCCCCAGCCCAGTCCCGGCGGCGCCCTCGACCTCCGCCCCCAGCCCCTAGCCCAGCACCGGCGCATCCCCTTTCCCCCGCCGCCCCCAACCCAGATCGCAGCCCCGGCCATCTTCCCCAGCGATCTCGGCTGCCCCGACAACGGCTCGGCCAGGCCTGATCTGCTCGCTTGGACGGATGTAGAGGGGGCGCAGGCAGCCAAAAAGCGGCAACGGCGCCAAAAAGCGGCAACGGCGTCATGCTCTGTCCGTGCGGCGGCCCGGCGTCCTGATCTGCGCACGGCCAGGCCGGGATGGATGTCGGAGCTCCTGCCACGGTGCCACCGATGCAGCCTGCGCACGCTGCTGCTCTCTCAGGTGCGCCCTCCGCAGACCGACGGCAAGTCGCGCGGCAGTCCCTCCCGTAGAGGCGGGGTCGGCTCTGAAGACTACTGAACAACTACCGAACACTACTGAATGCTACCGGACACCACTGAATAACTACCCCCGTAGCAGTTTTGTTAGTCTCGTTCGATTCGAGCTCATACTCACGTCTATGGCTCCCTCTCAGAGCGAGGGCCAGCTGCGGCCTCCGGGTAGCTCCAGCAACTAGCAGCTGGCTGTCATCGAAGCTAGTGATTCTGATCTGCTACAAGTTCGGTGTATGTGTTCTAATTGCTTATCAGTCATGCACGCTACCACATCTTTCTTTTGCAGTGCTAATGCATTCTCTTGTCAATACTGAATGTACTGAATTTATTTGCCATACTAATCTGGGAAAAATATGGGAAGGATTGAGGAAACAGAGAAGTATTGTCATTGAGTTTGCATGCATACCGACTGACTGAAAAAAAGGATGCAGTATGGCAAATCCAAAAAGTGTCTAATGATCACTGCTTTCTGATTTATGGGAAAAAAAAACAAAAGCAAAAATAGCCTAACAATACTTGAAGGTACGAGAGGTGGACGGGTGGCGCGCCTTGCCCCACGGATCTCGTGTGTTATGCTCTAAATATCACATAAGACATCCGTTGTAGCACAAGCAGTTGATACTTACTGAATATTACTGAAATACTGGGTAAGAGTAACTGAAAGGTGCGCAAGTACTGAATGGTTGTACTAACACATAAGGGGATATACTGAATGAAAACGGAAATGTACTGAATTATGCTTACTGAATGTTACTGAAATACTGGTACTAATACTAACTGAAAGGTGTGCAAGTACTCATAGTCCCAAAGATACTGATGACCGACTGAAACTTACGAGACATACTAATGACCAATCAGTATGGATGGCCGTGGTTAAGTATACTAAGAGATACTAAGTACCGTGAAATACTGAACAATGAAAATTGACATATAAAGAGGGATACTCCACCGTCAGTGAAGCAATTAACATCGGTGATTTCACCTAAATACTAAAGATACCGACGAAAATGATGAAATGCTGATAAAATATTGATGAAACATCGGTGGATTGGTTTGCTCCAGAGGTTGGGCAAAGGCCGGGGGCGAGGCGAAGGACCACGATTGGAAGTCGGAGCTGCTCTGGTTTGAGCTCGGCAACGATGACCTGTTGTGGTCTTTCGCATCGGGCCGTCTACCTGTCTTTGTTAGGATCGTCGGGGGTCTTCCATGGGAAGTCGGAGCTGCTGGTTGCTTTTGCAATCATGCTCGGCAACGATGACTCATGGCAGTTTTGTGCTCTTCCGCGTCGCGTGGGTGGGTCAGCCTTCGTGTGTCCCACGTTCGGCTGCCCTTCTTGTACATACTTTTCATTCGTCTTAATTGAACGGCAGAGCTCCTGCCTTTATTTCAAAAAAATAAAAAAAAAATATTGATGAAACACTTAAGGATGCTGACAAAAAAATATTGTTGATGAAAATACTGATAAAATATTAATGAAATACTTGCTGAAGCATGCTTGCTGCATGTCTGAATGTGACGGGAGATGGAGAATGCCACTGGCATGCTACTGAAAGCCTGAACTCTGAAACACTATCAAAATACTGAAATGCATGTAGCAAGATCCTCTGTAACTGAATACTACTGAAAGAAAAAG
Organism: Themeda triandra; assembly: GCA_018135685.1. Lineage (NCBI taxonomy): Eukaryota > Viridiplantae > Streptophyta > Magnoliopsida > Poales > Poaceae > Themeda > Themeda triandra. The sequence goes on along the minus strand of JAENPR010000051.1, from coordinate 729,692 downwards.
GAAACGTGAAGGTGAGAATCATAAAGTGTTTCTTTCCATCGGTACTTAGTTGAAGCATTGGGTGACAAAAACTGAGATTACTGAAACAAGTATACTGAGTGTCTGAATGATACGGAATACTGAGTGTCTGAATGCTATGGAAAGGTCAGAAAAAAGAAAATAACTGAAGCATGCTTAACTGGAATACAAAATTAGATACTGATTAGGAATACTGAGTGAGCATATTGAATGTTAAGACTGAAAAAACATTGTTTATGAAATATGCACGACAAGTACTGAAAAAGACACTTACTGATAGATTACTGAGGAGCGACGCCATGGCCTTTCAGTATCAATGGCTATGCTCATGTATACTAAGAGATACTGAATACTATCAAATGTTACGAAGAAATACTGAACACTGACATACCGAGAGATACTAAAAAAATGGATAAAATACTGAAGGATACCAAGAGGTATTAAAAAAATCGATAAAATACTGAAGGATGATACTGTCATCTACTCGCACAAGAAATACTGAACATACCGAGAGATACTAAAAAATTGGATAAAATACTAAAGGATGATACTAACATCACTGGACAACTACTGAAACAAATATGACATATACTGAAGAGTAATAATAAAGACATCAAAGGTAAAATACTGAAGATAGTGACAAACATACTGACAACTACTAGAGTCATAGAACTGACAAAATACTTTGAGATACTAACACCTACTTGAAGATGTTAACAACTGAGATGCTAACACCTACTTGAAGATATTAACAAATACTGAAGTTACAGTACCTGTTGTACCAGCTACTTTTGAAAATACTGATAATATACTTAAAACTACTGAGATAGTTGGTATTACATCAGTACCTTTGTACAGTCGGTTACAACTTCAGTATCTTGTTAGTATTACATCAGTATTATAGTAGTATGTAATCAGTATTCTTCGGTGTAGCTCAGTACGCCATAGTGACAAGTCGGCTGCCGTGGTCGCCCTAGGCGTGTGCCGGGGCGCGTCGCCGGATCGATGTGGGGAAGGCACCTCCATCGATTAGGGCTAGGCCTCTCAAATCGACATCCGAGATTGAGAAATGAATTGATAAAATATTGACAAAATACTAATAGCTACTGACTTAAATACTGAAGAAAAATACTGAGAAAATACAGAGAAAAACTAAATAAAATTACTAAGAAAAATACTAAAAAAATACAGAGAAATAATGAATAAAAATAATAAGAAAATACTAAAGAAAAATAATGATAAAATACTGAGAAATACTATAGAAAAATACTTGAAGGTACCGACAAAATAATTACAAAATACTGACAGAACTCTTGGGATACTGGCAGAAATACTAATAAAATACTGACGAAATATTTAATATTCTGACATTCCTGACGTAATACTGATAAAAAACTACCGGGCTATACGAAGATACTGACGAAATACTGAAGATATTTAAGAAATATTGACAAAATACTGATAAAACTCTTGAGATACTGACGAAAAAACTTGAGATACTGACAAGTTGCATAAAAAAAACTGACAAGTAAAAAAGTATTTTTTGTCCCTACGGCATCGTACTTGCACGAACATTCTATAATTAGTGTGCAAGCAAAGTGATCAGCTTTATATGCACCAGTATATGCACTAACGAACACTCTATGTTGTAAAAAAACATTCTATAATTAGTGGGCATGCACCAGCATATGGCAGTCGCAGGTGAGAGAAAAATACGGAGTAGTGTGCATGCTTCTGGCCACGTCCACGACAACGAAACAGACAAAAAAAAAAAAAAAGCACGAGCGTTGGTCCGCGGGAGTGGGCGCACGTGGGGCGGGTGCCGGGTCCACGTCGAACTGCAGCGCGTGTGGGCAGCGGACTCGGGAGAGCGTGGGGGACCTCGCGCGCGCGCAGATTGGCGGGTGGGTCGGGTGCGCGGGCGCGCGGAGGTCCGTTGGGTTTGGTTGGTTGGGTCCAGGTGTAGAATAAGTTATTCTACACCTGGGTGTAGCATAGCGCATATATATATATATATATATATATATATATATATATATATATATATATATATATATATATATAGGCGTATCATTAGTAGGCAGATTTGGATCATCAGTAGTTGGAGATTATATACATGCTATAGAGATCATGCATGCATTATCGTCGTCTCTGCATATCTGTAGCAGGTTTATGCGCAGCTCCAACGTTGCACATCAATCATGTCGTTATCGATGTACAGTTAGCTGTAATCGCAAAAAAAAAAAAAAGATGTACAGTTAGCTGTCATGCACTGACCGACGTCCTTAATTATAGGGGAACTATTCATATTACAGCGACCACGAATTCTTGTCCTTTCCCGCACCTCGCACCTTAGGATCATAGTCATGGATGATAACGTACTTATATATTTTTTATTGTAAAATTCATATGTATTTTGTTTATTTTATTTTAAATATTTATGTAATATGTTTGTTGCTTTTGCTATTATAATCTGTATGTATATATTTTGTGCTTTGGCTCTTGAGTGATGAGTCCAACAAGCTACCTCGAGCTTACTAACGAGCCACAACAAGCCGAGTCATAACGAGCTAAGCTATAACGAGCCGAGCCACTGACGAACCGAGTTGGCTCAATATCCAGGCCTAGTCATATCCACCACTACCTTGAACATGATCGGTTCTTCAACAAGGCCATCTCTGCTATCGCCCTTACTATTCATCACTTTTTAATTCACTGACCTCCGTTTTCTCTATCTTCTTGACTGTCTACACCGTATGATCCTCTTGGCCTAATCAAGTGATTCAATGAGGAATCTTCGCCATTTCTTCTCCATTTCAACTTGGCTCTTGATGAAATTTTTTCACACATCCCTCGAACTTTCTTTAGAATTACAGTACAACAAACATGCTTACAACACGCACACAGACTCACTCTTGTGAGCACACATACGTAAACGCACACAGACTCACTCTTGTGAGCACACATGCGTAAACTCTACCCCCATGAGCACCTCTAAAGGATTGAGCCGACATATCTCGATATCTACAAAGCCACCACAAGCGCCTCGTTGTCGATAGGGATATCACCTACCATTAAAAAGCATAGCCGGTAAATTCTAAATTAAACCTAAGAATGCGAGCACCCGTGTCAAATCGGTCTAGGGACTTAAACCCGGATAGGCAGGTTCCACCATAAGAAAACTAAGCAACTGATCTACGATTAGTTCGTCACACCCCTCGAACTTACGTGAACATGTCTGATTGGGTTCTTTCTAAATCATCAAAACACCGACTACTTTCTCTAAATTACAGTATATGGTCACATGATCCTTTCAAAAACCATCCTTCGTAGTTGCTTAGAATGCAAGAATTTGACTTTCATATGGCCACATCACGTAGCTCATCATCTCTGGACCAACAAACTTTGAAAATCGATTGAGGTGAACATAAACACCTTGTTGGGGCTCGATTAGAAGAATCAATTATTCTCTATTAATACATGTCTGACATGTTCTCGGTGTTTGACGGATCTAGGATCCTATATATGCATGCCCAACGCCAACTCGGCATATATAATCCTGGACTAGCCCAAGGTTCACTTGAAGACACGGAATAAGATGGCGTGATCTTAAGTATTCTAGATAGTCGGACATTTAGAGAAAGTAGTCTTTATAATAATAGAACTATGACTCTTCAATTGTAGCCGACTAGGACTAGTTCAAGCGCCATGCCCTCCGACCAATATAAAGAGAGGCAGGCAGTACCCTTGCACAATCAATTCAACCATACAATCACACAAAGGCCATCACGTTGACTGGACGTAAATGCTATTCTTTAATTACAAGGGTCGTATAAATCGTTGTCTCTTATGTTAACAAAATAAATAGGAGGGTAATAAATAGTCTTGTACTCTGTGGTAGAGTCTACACTGTGAATGCCCTTATGTTAACAACCGTGTTCTGCTTACACTAAGGGCAGTCCCAATGCAGACTCTATCATAGAGTCTAAACTTATTTATTACCTCGAACATTGTAGACTTAGAGTCTAAATAAGACTTGGAGTCTTAATGCCCTCCAACCATCGTCCTAGGTAACCCATGATGATTTACCGGTCATCAAACACCGAAAGCGTTAGCATTTAGAGCAAGTATTATAAGGTCCAGTCAGCAGACTGAGAGGAAATTCACGTCAATAAAATCTGAGCTGGAGGGGAGAGAACAGGAGAGAGAGAATAGAGTCGGCGGTAACCTCTTCGCCCACTCAAGGCCGGCTAGAGTACGGTTCCCAAGATAGTATTGTTGGCCCACACCCCTCCTCAGGATCCTCCAGCTCGTCTACTTTATTGCGTGAGAATAACAAACAATGCATGGGGTCAACAAAGTTATGGCCACAAGAGATGAGGTACACATGCAAACCTTAAATAGTAAAGCATGCAGTAAATGCGAACTAAGAGCATCTTCAAGAGTTTGCCAAATTTTATTTGGCAAATCTTGTGGTTTGCCAACTCCTAAAACAATTTGCCAAGTGAAAAGATAGTCTTTCTCCAAGAGTTTGTATATTTAACTTGCTAAATTAAAAACTGAACACGCGCGAGATTTTTTTCCTTGGGCAAATCTGTTTGACGCGTAGCAGTAGTAGGAGTATTCAGTGGTACCTGCCTGCCCGGCGACATGGGCACTGCCATGGTGCAGCAGCATTGAGTTGTCACATACTGCGTACAGCAGTCCATGAGCGAGAAGGTGGATGCAAGAGCCCCTGTGTACATACGGAGTACAGCTGCAGTCAGCGTCCAGTCCATGAGCGAGAAGGTGGATGTGAGCGAGAGGAGCCCCTGTGTACGTACGGAGTACAGCTGCAGTCAGCGTCCGCTATAGCTACAGTATAAAGCAGCACAGTCTCATCCCGTCCATCCAAACCGAGCAGCATGTCTTTTGACGGCCACGAACAGCCACTACCCCAGACCAATTCTTTCCCGTCGGTCTGGAGTACTCCTCTCGGTCCGCAACCCTCGTCAGCGACGCTCGATGTTCCCCCACGTTCTCCATATACCGAAGCGAAAGGGTCAAGGCACCGTCAGGGCAGCTGGATGCTCGGCCGAAAAATAGAATCGCGCGCTTTGGCCCCACGCAACAGAGACAGAGACGAAACGAAAAGCGCGCGGCTGGCGAGCGCACATGCGTGCGAGGGGAAATTTTCCCCATCCTTATCCGCTCCTCGGTCCCAGTCCCGTGCTTCTCTTCTCCTGTGCTCCCCCAGATCTGGATCGCTCTTCCTCCTCGATCCTCGCCCTCCACATCCACCAGCACCAGGACCTCGGGGCGGCGCGGGTGGAGCAGCCGGGCCGCGGCAAGGCGTGGTGGCTCGGGCCTCTCGGCGGCGCGGGTGGAGCGGTGCTGTGGCGGGCGGTGCCGCGACGGACGGCGCTGGCGTGGCTGCCAGCTCCACGGCGGACGGCGCCGCAGATGACGACGCGGGCGTGGTGGCCGGCTCTGGGACGTACAGTGCCGCGGCGGAGGGCGCGGGCCGCTGCTGGCTCCGCGGCGGGCGGCGCGAATCTGGAGGTACGGTAGCTGTCGAGGACTTGGTGGGTGGCAGCGTGGATGCGGCGTAGGCACAGTCTTGTTCGGGTGAGCAATCCTTCCCTGTTTCTCCTCTCCCTACGGTAAGACCTTGCTGGCTGATCTGGTAGATTTTTAAATTATGCCTCAGTATAAATCTGGAATTTCAGATTACTGCAGTTCTCAAATTATTATATTTTCAATGCTCTTATTCAGTTACTTGTAGTCAAACTCACCAATAGACAATAGATATGAAATCTATCATTGTAAGAATGATTAGTTACTATGCTACAGAAATATTTATTTGAAGTGAAATTAAGGGTAGAAATTTTGTGGGCATGGTGCATCTATAAATTCTACTGCGTGTATATCGGCTGCAGTGCATCTTGGAAGTGTCTTGTTTCTCTGAACTATAGCTGTTCATTCACAATAATGAACATTGTCAAGGATTTTATTCTGTACAGACTTTGTTGAGATAACTGTTTTAGCAAGATATCTTATTGATTGCTTGTCACTACTAGGCAGCTATCTTGTTAGTTATGCAGATTTAGAATTAGATTGCTAGTTAATCATTTTGATTCATGCTATATGTCTCCTGTTGCTGTTGAGGTACACACCTGTTTTTGTTTTTAGTTTTGGTCTGAATCAGATGAATCATGAATGGTTCCTTTTTTTTCTGTCTTGTTTGAGCTGTAGGGAAGGATTGCAGCTGATTCCTCTCATGCCAACCAATTTGGACAACAACGATGGTCATTGAATGGCCTTGTATTGTGTGGTGAGTACCCTACTCAAAGCAAGTCCTGTGTTGTGAGATAGTTGCAGCAATTGTAGTGAGGGAGAATAACATAAAGCACTATCTTGTCATCTCTAGTGAGGCAGAATAACATAAAGCACTATCTTGTCATCTATATAGGTGCTAGATTTCTTGTGCAGCTGCAGTTTGCCCTGATTTCTTGACCAGACATTTATTTAGTCTATTTGTGCTTACTGATCCCTGCCTTATTACATATAAATATAGGTTAATAAGTTGTGATAACATCTGAATGCACTTTTGTCAATATACATACGATTTCTATTAAGCAATCAGACCCTTTAAATTTTAACATAAACAAAAATGTTGTTCTAATGCAATATTCATTGAAGTTCATGTGAACAACAACCTATCGTTTGCTAGAAGTGCTGAAATAAAAACATTTTCGTTTGTGCAACTGAATTGAGAGGTTGATTAGACAACATGTTCTCATATGTGCAGTTTATTTGTCCTCACTGAGTTATGCCTTGTTATGGACATGTAGCTGCTGCATAGTGCCATCCAAAGTGGCCCAGGCCTTCCCCGCACCTCTGTAACTTCAAGGTGAGATCCCTGGCTGTTCTTAGTTCTTGCTGTATGGTGCAAAGATTTCTTTTCTTTTTGGTCTGCTGCAACTATTACCATGTGTTATTTGCATCAGTTGCATAGGAAAATTTCCAAAATGAGATAAGCTGTGGTGCTGCGGGACTGCTAGGTACCCCTGCACATATGAGTGGATAATGGTTTTTCATTTGTGTTATTTGTACATGAGTGGAAATATATAATCAGATAATTAACAACACACACCTAATGGCCTCACTATTTACTAGACATTGTGAAGCACTAACTGTACTGTGTGGCCACTACTATAAAATTTACTCCATTTTGATTTTTTTTGCTTTGTATAATGCGATGCCTCTGGCATGTTGATTTGTTATGGCATATAGATGTATCTTTCCTGTTTATGGCATATGCGTGTGTTTACCTTTCCTGAATACTGAAAGTCTGAAACACTCATCTACTTGTTCACATGTATTCTGAAATTGATATCTGAATACTGAAAGTCTGCAATTTGTACACATGTATTCTGCAACTAGAGATCAGTATTCCTGTAAGCACTAGACTTCTACTTGTTCTGTACTTTTCAGTACTTCTATGATTTAGTTTCATCTGTGTGATCTGTGATGTAATAGTGCTATATTGCTAGTTTCAGTTTTTGGTGCAAGTTAAACAAAAATGTTCTATCTCGCTGATGCAGCCAATTTTGCTAATTTACTTTTCTATAGAGGGCCTATTGAGGTGTGATTGTGTGAATACTGAAACTAGTCCCTCTTCTTTTGTACAGCATGAATGAATGGTGCTCATTGAATGTCTACTTAATCTAATCAGCACCTTTTGGAACCAAGCAACCTCGTTTTTGTTCTCATGAATGGTTCCATTTATCTTGTTTTGATTGTAGAGAGGGACTGGAGATGTGCTGTACCTGCTGCATTGCCAGCGCAGGGCCTGTTAGGAAGCAATAGTTACTTGACTTCTACTTCTTATGCCTTTGTAGTGCTGCAGTTTCGTTGTTCTGACTATATTTTGCAAGACAATTAGAATGTAGCTTAAGATTGATTTGTAGAACATTGTACTCATGATGTATGAACAATTTTAAGTTATGATTATATGAGACTATTGAGTGTAACATTTACTGCTTGTGCTGATGCATGATAAATGATGATTATTGGATTATATATATGTACCAAGACTACTGAGTTTGGCATTTAGCTATGAAAAACCACTGTTTTGAATGGTGAAATGCATATGATTATGCAGAATTAGCTTTCCCTGACGGTTCGAAACTGGCAGGAAAGATCCTGAGTTTTCTCTGACGGTTTGGAGCCGACGGGAAAGATTTACATGTATACTGACGAGTCTGTAACCGACGGGAAAGATTTCCCTGACGGCCGAGGGAAAACCGACGAGGAAATCATTCCCTGACGGGTCCAACCGACAGGGATCAATCAGTGACGGTTTTCCGTCAGGGAAAGTAGACTTTCCGTGTCGTTTTTCTCCTGACGGCGTATCCCTGACGGTTACCGTCACGGAAGGTTTTCCCTGACGGTATTGACCATTTTCCCTGACGGAGTCGGCCGTCAGGAAAAAACTTGACTGGGGTAGTGAGCCGCGCGGAGGGATGCGCAGGCTATGCGCGCGCGCATATATGCGCGCTAGAGAGGCTTTTTTTGCCAAGTTGGTAAAAGATAGCAAGTCATATGGCAAATTGTTGGAGACTGTTTTTCCTCGTTTTGCTAAAATTTGATAGATGGGGAGTTGAGATAGCAAACTGTTGGAGATGCTCTAATAGCCAGCTTAAACGTCGACTTATTATAAGGATGTTGACATGGCATGGTATACCGCCGGCTGCCGGCTGAATCACTAAACATGCTCTTAAAAAAATATTAGGAGAATCGATCGATATAGTTAATATTTCGCAAAAAAAAATCGATATAGTTAATGTTTCAATCAGCAAGACAACATGCATGCATAATACCCCTTTCTTACAATAAATGACAATTTAGAGATGATTTAATTCACCCAATCCAAATTTGATTACATGCTAAATGTGAAAGTTTGGATATATATATATATATATCGACATGGTATAATATAGCAGTGGAATATGTACAGGCAGGTCTGTCTAATTTTTTGGTCACATGGTATGTGAAAATGTGGATGGAAATTATTAAAAGTGCAGCGAACAATTCTACATGCGGTTTCAGAGGGGTTTCTACTGGCTGAAGACATCACGGCCAGCAACGTTCGACAGTAGAAAAAACAAATTATACAAGCGATTGACGCAGATCCAACGGTCTTAAAGCCTTTGTGCATTGCATATGATAGGTAACATTTGGATCGAGTACCGGAGTACGTACTGAGCTTATTATTAGTATATGCGAGTATTGGAATAGCAGTTGAGCTAACAATTAATTATGTAATCGTTGCTCTGAATCTATATATATACAATACAGATGATGGTAGATTCGGAGAGCGCGTAGATATGCATGTTTTTTTTAAACGAGAACACTCAGCTTTTATAAAGCAACAAGAGAGTTTTACAGGGGTTACTGGAAAACCAGTTACAAGCAACAACACGACACAAAGGCTGGGGATACCAGCTAAAACATTTTAGGCGCTAAAACAGACGAACGCAACACTACAGTTCCACGACATCAGAAGCTAAGACCAGCGTCGGTTGGAAATTTTTGAGCCAAGTGTTGATCTCCACAATCACTTGCTGTATCTTGGCCTGGTCCTCTTCATTCAACAGCGCGCTCCATTTCTGCAGTAAAGAGACAGCATTGAAGACCACATCAGTTGGGGCTTTAGGGAACTTTCTCTCAATGGACATTTTGTTCCTTGTTGTCCATAACCCCCAAGCAAAACCTGCAAAGATAAACATCAGTAGCCCACTTGACATCGGACCCCTCCCATCTAACCAATAGACGATGAAACTCTCCAAGGAGTTTGGCCACTGCTGTAGCCCAAAGATATCAGCTATCATCCCCCAAACCATTTTAGCAATATAGCAATGAAAAAGAACATGATCAACTGTCTCTGATTGCCCACACAAACAGCAACCAGGTTCCCCTTTCCACCCTCTCCTAATTAAGCAAGAAGAAACCTGAAGTTTATTATTATAACATTGCCAAAGGAAGAATTTAATCTTTAAAGAAATTCTGCATTTCCACACATGTTTAGCAATCCTACTTTGAACCCCCTGTTTGTAATAAACCTATAAAGAGATCTTGTAGTATAGCACCCTTTACTTTCTAAACCCCAAGTAACAACATCGCACCCCCCTCATCCACTGGAAAATCCTGTAAGTTAACCTGCAGCTCAGACCACTCATCAAATTCTCTTCTAGTGAGTGATCTCTTAAAATCCATAGTCCACACCCCATCATCCCAACAGTCCCTGACTAGGCAATGAGGGTCCCTAACCATTTTAAACAGATCACCATGTTTAATGCATAAAGGGACCTGCCCAGTCCAGCAATCTAACCAAAATCTGCAATTCTCCCCATTCTTCACTTTGAACAAGGCCCCCCACTGAAACAAGTGTTTGACTTTGTGCAACCCTTTCCAAAATTGAGAGCCACCTTTGGCTGTTGAGGTAATAAACCCCCCATTCCTCGTATACTTGGCTTTCAAAAGCTTGAACCAAATCTCATTAGGTTCCTTGTATATTTTCCATATCCATTTAACTAGCAGGGTATCATTCATGACCCTGGTATTGGTAATTCCACACCCCCCCCTGATCCTTTGGTCTGGCTATCATTTCCCATTTTGCCATATGGTACTTGAATTTATCCTCTGTCCCTTGCCATAGGAACTTGGCTCTAACACTGTCCATTTTCTTGTGTACTCCATCCTGGAGCCAATAAAATCCCATACAATATGTTGGTATACTAGAAAGGCAAGTGTTTGTCAAAATCTGTCTCCCCCCTTTGGTCAAGAATTTCCCCCTCCAAGGATCCAATTTCTTTACCATTTTGGCTACCAAGGGATCAAAAGCACTAACACCCAAATGTGTATCACTTACTGGAATCCCCAGATATTTAATTGGTAAAGAACCCAACACACAATCTGCCCGTACTACGTACGTGGTTGTTGGTATGCAGATGGAGGCAGGCTGGCAACAAGTCACACGATGGAGCAATGTTTGTACATGTCGTAGCTGTAGGTACGTACAGTCATGTGATCTATTTAGTGAGATGAGACATGCATGTACGCATATATTTTGTCATCATGTAATGATTTCTTTCTTTCATTGAAAACAAAACACCATGAATAAATGACCCAACGGAACAAATATGCATTGCCAGATTTATTTATTTATTTATTTTTGCTATATTTGAGGTATGTAGATCTTTTGAAAATTTCAGCCAACAGTTTGATGCAACCAACAAGTACAATTTAAAAGAAAGACTTTTTTTTTTATAGTCAGAACAATAACAAAATTGTCTGAACAATAATAAAAATCAAGCACCTGAGATAATAGAAGAAGTGAAAAAAAAAATGCTAGATATGCTAATCTAAACAGTAAGCACACCAGCCGTCTCTCTCGGAAAGAAATAAACGAAGCAAGTTAAGCAGCAGAAGGGGACGTACGAGTAGGTACAATAATTGGGTTGTACGTATATACATGTCCGTTTGTAAGTTTTTGCGAGAAGCATACGCAAACACACACAGACATGAATGCCACCTCCTCTTCGATCCTCTATTCCGAGAAGAGAAAATGGATGGTGAAGCTAGCTGCTTCTGGAGGCCACAGCTGGGCACAAGGTAGCAGCAGTGCAGGCAGGATCGAGCAAATCGAGTGAGCTCGCCTGCAGATCGAGAGCAGCAGCTAGCTACCGGCAATGGTTCTGCCTCCAAGTCCAAGGTGCGGATGCCGGTGCGAATGCGTCACCACCACCACCACCCACGGCGACGTCGTCGTCCGTAACCGCAACCGCAAGCGCAACAACAATGATGGCCCCGACGCCGTCCTCGAGGGTCTCGCCATGGCCGGCCTCGTCGCCATCCTCCGCCAGCTCGGAGACCTCGCAGAGTGCGTTGGATTGGATCGGAGTCCCGTCGATCTCCAACTCCAAGTACTCCAGTAAATATAATCGAACGGCATGCATGCATGTGCTGCAGGCTTGCCGCGGAGGTGTTCGACGACATGCAAGACCAAGTGATGGCCGCGTCGGCGCGAGGGCGACGACTCGCCGTGAGAGCCAAGGTGCTGCTGGAAGCCGACCTCGACCTGCCTTCGCCGTCCACCCACAACTCTGCCGCGGCTCTCACCATCACCTCCTCCGGCTCCGGTACGTACGCGCGCATTTAATTTCAAGCACGCACCACTGACACCGACACCGAGCGGCGAGCGCTCACGGCGGCGTATGCACTGCTGTGGTGCAGGCCGTCTCGGCTGCCGCGCGCATCATCCCAGAGGAGGAGGAGGAGGAGGAGGAAGAGTCGGCGAAGCAGGCACGCTGCCGATGCCGCGTCTCGTCGTGCAATGTATCAGGCGCTGCCGCGGGCCTCCCAGGCTGTCACTCCTTGACAAGTATGCATGCATTGCACCTGTTTGAGTGTTTGTGCTCCCTGCAAGCAACTCTAATCCATCTTAATTGGTGCTGCGTTGCATTTGCATTGCAGGTTTGATGCTGCTGGCGAGGGAGCGTGCCTCAAGAGGTACACCGATCCCTCCTTCTTCAGGGCTCATTCTGCCAGGATGCTTGAGCAAGGCACGCTCAGAGTCAGACCATATCTGAAATCCATGTCCATGGTACTCAAATCAAAATCTAATCCATGCTCTTACTCAATTCTTCCACCTTGAGTTGGATTTAATGTTCCAAGTTTTTTTTTCTTTTCTTTCTGGTTTCTGGCAGGAAGCCAGACCCAAATTTCAGACTGCATTTAACTCTGAACCTCCGGAGTCAGCCCAAAGTGTCTCTGACTGCAAGTAACACTTCTCTTTCTCTTTCTCTCTGTCAAAGACAAGCCCTTCCTTCCGTGTTCTCTCTTCTTATACATTTGTTGTGCGCCGCTTGGCTTCTCAGATCAGAATCAGAATCAGAAACAGATGCATCCGAAACGCCGTCTCCTGGCTTCCTCTCCATGCTACGACAGCTGAAGCAGCATCGGCATCGGCAGGCAGCAGGTGCCGGGTCCCCCTTCCGAATGCAGCAAACAGTTGACAGGGTCCAGTCTTCACCTCGGCTCAACATGGAACACAAGCTGCAACTGCAAGGCGGCGGCACAGCGCAGCCCAGCCCCAGCCCCAGTGAGCTCGAGAGGACGAGCTCTTTCGAGGCATGGCTCGCTCCAGATGCTTGCCGCTTTACTACTACCACTACTGCTCGTCATCACAAGCACGACGAAATCATCACACAGCCACTACCCCATCCCCATGGTGCTAGTAGTGGATCCGTCAGTCACGTTGTTACTACATCAAATGCTGATGCTCATGCTCATGCTGCTCTTAGCAGCAGTACCATGCTCGAGGCAAACAAAGTCAAAGGTGAGAGTACTAACAGCCGGTCGAGGTACAAAGGCAGCGTTGAGATGATCGCCTCGAGAGTCAGCAGCTTGCCAAGGAAGCTCTTCGGCAACATCAAGCATCACAACGACTCTGATCCTGCAGGTGCTAGCCTCCGCATTAGTCAGGCAACAGGCACTGGGGATTGCAGCCCTGAACTTGAAGCCACCCCCACCCCAACAGAGGCTTTTCTGCCTATACTGGCTCATTCTGATCCAGTGTATTCGAGTATGCATAGCCTGCTTCTGCCTGAAAATGACAAGTTCTGCTCCCATTTGCAGAACCATGAAAGCATACCATATTGTCATGTATCAGTAGATGCAGAGAGACATGACCAAAAGGTACAACCTTCCACAGATCAATGCAGTAACAGCAACAGGAGAACTCCTGAAACATGTACAACACCTGACTCCAAGAACCTGCTGTTGCCAGGAAGTCTTGTTCTGAAGCGAGCTGGTTCTTTGCCGCCTGAGAATTCTTCTTCTGAAGATGCCAAAGTAGATACAACACCGCCACTTCCATCTATTCCACCGATGCAGTGGCTGCCAGAAAGAGTTCAAACAGGAACTCGGGCCGCATCTCCTAAACACAGAGCGCTTTGGAAAAAATCACTGGAGGTTACTGAAATGATTCAGGCAATAAGACAGGCGCATAGCCATAGCATCCAAACTTCATCGGTGGACACGGAAGAAACGTTGGTTTCTAATGAGAATACTAGTGCCAATGTCTCTCATAGAGATGAAATGCAATGTTCTGAGGAAACGAGACATCCAGAGCTATCCCGAGTCTCTGAATGTGCTGTGCAGGCTTCATCAGAAGGCATTGTTCACAAGGCTGGAGAGTTCCCTGTGCCTGCAGCAGTTCTTTCAGACGAGGCCTTGTCTGAGATAGACCTACGGACACAGACGCAGGCACAAGCAGACACATCTTTCCAACAAGGCAGACAGAAAATTGGTAGCAGTGGACATTCTGATGAGAAGCGAAGCGAAGAGCACGAGGCTTCAGATGACATCAGCAGTCTGCAGAACGAGAGTGTGTTCTTCTCTGCGGTACAAGAGCTAGCCAAGATGTCCCCTCCTCCTCCAGTGCCAAGGCCAAAATATTCACTGCTTGATGCAGGATCCCACGGCAGGATCATGGTATGCTTTCATCCTAGAGTATTTTCATTTTCCATGTTGTTGCGTCTTCTTCACTTAAGGCAGGGCACCTTGACATGCATGAATATTCACATTCACATTCTGGAATAATAACAGTGACCAGGACCGACCTTTTATGTGTTTAATTAACGAAAGTGGATGCGTACTACATGAAGCTCATAACAAATATTCCTTTCATTTGCACTGCAGCTACGAAACGGTCCAAGCCTGATCCATCCTTCAAGAAATATTTTGGACAGCAGGAGTGTACTGATAAAGCAGATAGAAGACACTGCAATGGCTGGCGATCCTGTCAGTACCACTTACATTCTTATTTCCTGCATGAAACTCGATGGTTTCTGTTGTCCTGACAAAGTTGTGATTATATATACTGCCTGGTGGCTGCAGTCTTTCAAACTGAAACCAATATCTGGAGCGAGCTCTCCTCAGTCTCCTATGACCGGGAGTCCTACCAACTCTAAGGTGGCAACCATTCTGCAGAGAGCAGATGAAATTCGTCAGGTAACTGAATAATGATTATTTCAACATGTCCTGGTTGATTGAACAAGACGATCGTTTTTTTTTTTTTTTTTTTTTTTTTTGAAGAATAACAAGGCGACCTTGTGATCAACCAGTAAACTGTACATGGCTCTAGTATATCTGATTGGCACTTGTAAATGAAGCAGGCTCACGCAGATAGCAACGACTTTAACAGCGAGGAAAGCTGGAGTGATGACAGAGAATGAATGATTCATTGTTTAACTTGGCGAATGCATAGTATTGTGGGATGATGAAGCTGGAGAAGCGTGCAGCAGCATATTTACAAATATAAATATAGATTATAAATGATTAGAATCTTCTTGCACCATCAAAAGTTGAGATGGCCGAGTTGGTCTAAAGCGCCAGATTAAGGTTCTGGTCCGAAAGGGCGTGGGTTCAAATCCCACTCTCAACAATTATCTTTTTCTCTTTTCCCCTGTTTTAAGCAGTCTTTTTTTTTCCCCTGTGTTTTTCTTCCTGTTTTAAGCTACTGTTGTTCTTGTAATTGTTTGCAGAAAATTGTTTAAAAAAAAAATTTGAAGCTTATAGATTTCGACCACTGGATCAAACCTTTTCGTGATTTAAGGTACCCTTGTATTGTTCTTTTTTCTGTCTCCTGTTCTTGTTCTTGTATTGTTTGTACTAGATGTAGAAAACTATTGAGACATAGTTCAACACACAGGATTTTTTTTTTATTTGTCCTGTTTCAAGCTACTCTCGTTCTTATATTGTTTGTACAAAACTGTTGAGGCTTATAGATGTCAACCACAGGATTGAATATATTCAGATCGCACGAGAATGGTCAAGTGGGTAAATTTTAACTTGTCACTTTTTAATCGAAGCGAATATATATACATACATGTGGCATGTTACTTTTTTAAAATATTTTATATTATATCACTTGTCACTAGCATTTATTTTAGGCTGTTTCATTCATTCTATACTCTTTCTTTGAAACAAGTGAGTAAGTGACTGTTGTCGAGCACGTTCCATTATTCACTCAACTTTTTCGTGCTTCAAGTTAAATGACCCCGAACCTTTCAATTATATATCTTATATTTGAGACTTGTGTTTGTACGCCTTGCCTGCTCAAAAGGGTCGGCAATTAACGTTCAAACCAGGCGAGGTGACGAAGCTGAAACTTTCAGTAGGCTACTTTCGGCTCACAAATTGACACAGCTCTTGGATGAAAACCCATTTCAGATCTGCGAATGCAAACTGTGATGCATTTACAGATCAGCTCAGAACGTCCCTCTTTGAGACATTACAGTCAAATATTTTTGGCCAAGCCCAGTGCCTAGCCACCGGCGTGTGTTTCATTCCCACTAGGGACAAACGAAGTTGCTATCAGTATACTGTACGCTGCTACAAGCCTTTCTCGGCCAACATAGAGAATAACAGCTAATTATGCGAATGACATGCGTTAGATACATCAGCAAAAAAAGAATTGGAAGAAACTGCTACCATCAGTACATATATATAAAAAACAATCAATCTGTGGAAAATTGCTTGCACCGAGGGCAACGGTTCTTGCACATTGCTCATTGAGCAGCTGATTCAGTGAAGGAAGAGTAAGAACAAAATGATGAACTGCTCTATATGAGAGCTTTGATGCCAGCTTGTTGCATCTCACGCAGCCGCCATACTGGGTAATAGGATTCTTCTTCTGGCACCTCGTCACTATCCATAAGCTGCATAGCCCACGAATAGAAGACGGTTTGGATGGTATCCTGGCAAATTCCAATCACGAAAAGAACTGTTACTCAGATGTCGACTACAAGTCCACCGGCCAACTGAGCCAAGACAATACGAGCATGCCACCATTCCTCAACACTATAAACTCAACTAAGAGGTGCATGAAGTCAGGCACACCTTTCACACTAATATATATCATGGACATCAGCTTGTCCTATTCATATAAAGTGACCTCACATCTAACAATGGCATTAGCTATGATACAGTAAACGTTACCAACATAAGACTAAATTCTGCAGCATCCCACTCGGGTTCAAAGATGTCTGCCCTCTACAAAACCACCAAGAAAGCATCACCTTGAAAATTCTAACTAAACATTATTTGCCCAGACTCAGGTGGAGTGTTCGTGAAACTGCTTGGTTCTACACAAGCTGCAAAATAATAATGCATAAATTCATTCATCTAGGTATATTGTCTCAAGTATGTCAGGATGAGAGGGATCATGTTACGAGACAAAATCTGTCACTGAGATCATGATTGAGCTATCTTATAATGAGTCGACCATACACGCCAAACATAAAGATAGGAAAGTTTTGGTTTACATATATCTAAAAAAATAAAGCCTACCTGTCCTCCTTCTGTGACTTCTCCTTCTCGATCTCGAACACAGTATATCTGCTGCGTTTGGAACTGAAATATATTGGAAACATGTATACATTGTAAGTACAATAAACTAAAAAAGTGCAAACTTAAATCAGCATAACACTAATTCACTTACACGCAAGATAATTATCGGTGAAGATCCAAACATTTTTGTTTCCGTTACATCAGCTTCTGAAATGTGCAGGATCTGTAAAGGCAATGGAATATTAGAAAACTTCTTGGCCAGAAAATCTTATGTTCTTCCCACCTTAAGAGCAACAAGCTAAAGTCAATAATGAAGAAAAAAACTACAGAACATAGCAATCAATTGTGAATTTGTGACTGAGTTCGAAAAAAAAGGGGGAAATGTTTCAGCACTAGATTCAGATAAGCTATGGGAAAGTGACTGTACAAGGCATCATTCAACAATGACCTACTTTGTGATCAAAAAAAATTCCCTGTGATGCATATGCTTCTCTCTCTCCTTTGCAGCGCTCAATCACTTCTTTGGTGCAATATTTTTTGAGAGTCTCCACATCACCCTGAAAGCATAATATGTAACTGTGAAATGACCAAAATTCTGAAAGTTCTATGAGTGGGCTGACTTATCATATAAATTAGACAGAATCTCAATCAATCCCTTTGAACTTCACATTATAAACTTATCTGAAACTCCCCAGTGTCATAATAAGTGCAAAAAAGTTAATCTTTCCCAATAACTATATAAAGAAGTAATATACAACCAGCCCGTCTCATTAGGATAGTCAGCAATCACACTAGTTCAAACAAAGAAAGAATTTCTTGTTAGTAAGACATGGGTTACCTTTGAATATGCAGTTAGAACTGGCTTGATTGTTTCTTGGACATCGGCAACAAAATCAGAAAGAGAAAAGGACCTGTGCAAAAACAAAGGTGATATGTAATTCAACTATGTCCTGAGTCTCTCAAAGCTAAGTTGCACACGCCTTACGGATCTCGTTGCCGAATCTCCCTGAATGTCACAGCAGCTGAGGTTTCTTCAAGCAAGGATTCATTCAAGCTACAAGGAATGAACAAAAAAAATAAACTCAGACAAAAAAAATGTTGTATGCGATGAAATAGAGGGGAAAATACAATTGATCCGCACATTCAAAAAATAGTTACATTGATCATTTGTTATCCCTATTTGTGTTACTAATGAAGAAGAATCACCAATGGATTTGCAGCCATGAATGCACCTGGAAGTTGCATTACTTGGCGCTTTCAAGACCTAAATGTAATGTGCTAAATGCCAACAGAAATAAACAGAATGGCATAGTTCAGATTGAATCAATCAAATTCCATAACCAGATAGGACAAAAAATGATGGGGCACATATTACTCTTGGATTTTCTGAACCACTGGATTGTCACTTGTCTCCCATCTTTCCCTGACATCTTCAGCTACCTGCATTTGCATACACAAAACATGGATATCACTGCAAGAGAAAACAAGATTTGACCAAATACATCTGTACAGCATTGTGATGGTACCTCTTGACCCTTGGTTACAACAGGCTTGGTGTATTCATCCACCTTTTTATAGACCGGGTGACCTCGGATCTTAGAGAACAAAAAAAGGCTTTCAGATAAAAAAATCAATATGAGAAATATAGGAGCAAAGCTGAACAATCTCCTTAAAAGATACCTTATTCTTAAATGCTTCCCATTTTTCACCCAACACTGTCTTTTTTGTTGGCGTAAGAACTAAATCGGTTCTTGTACTCTTTTCTACTTTAGCAGAAGCGTGTCTAGCTTGATGTTTTTTCTTTCTGCTAGAGCTAGAGCTTAATTCATCCTTGACAATTTCATATCCCTGCTTAGCTAAAGTTGAGACTTTTGTGTCCTTCAACTTTGCAAATGCACCAGATACCACTGGTGAAGCAGATGATATTGTTGACTTCAATTTAGTAAACAATGTATGGCTATTTGTGGCATCTTCAGACGCGCCATCTGAGTGCGAGGATGATTCAGTTTTCTCATGTTTTGAAGCTTCTGGAGAACCATCCCTGCAACTTGTACTCTCTTCTTTTCCAACTCCAAAACTTTCCTTTACCTGTAAACAATTCATCAACATGTTTACAGAAAATCACGGTCTCTACTGTATCGGTCAAATTTATTTATCCTTACCTCTTCTTTAGCAGCAAACATTTTTTCTTTGATATTTGCAGTAACCTACAAGTGGGAAAAGAACTAATAAATCTATGAGCATAAAAACAAACAAATCGATAAGGTACAGTTATCAATGTCAAACAATCATCGTTGACAAACAATGTCACTGGCTTACCATTTTAGATGTCTCCTCAGCTTCACTCCAAACATCATCAACACTCTTGTATATTGTCTCAGTCGTTTTCTTAGTCCTGAAAAAAACATATTGTCGCAGAATATCATAACTTACTACTATACGTAGAAGATTCAAAACTGAAACTAGTGCAATAATTTTGCAACTTACCTTACTTTGAGATCTTCCTTTACCACACCAAGTTTCTCGCCGAACTCCTTCATAGATTTCTGGAATTCAGGATTACTGCAATAAAAAATAA
The DNA here is from genome assembly GCA_018135685.1 of Themeda triandra. NCBI lineage: Eukaryota > Viridiplantae > Streptophyta > Magnoliopsida > Poales > Poaceae > Themeda > Themeda triandra. Next base: position 709,696 of record JAENPR010000051.1, on the reverse strand, counting down.
AATTATGATAAATAGATAAAGTGAACAAATACTGATCGCCGTAATTGTACATGAAAGGTGACTCAGCAGCATGTAATCATTATTTCAGTTGTTTAAGCTTTCATGATCGTGGAGACCTTAAAAAGTAATACATACCTCTTGGCCTCACCCTTTAGTTGCTTAGAAAACTCATTGAAAACACTTAGGTTCCTGTTATTCAGATGTCTATATCCATTAGTTGTTTGCACATTTGCTTTTGTCGCCTACAGCACATACCAGCAATGGATGGCAATTAGTAAAATGCAGGCAGCTATGCGATAAATGAAAAAAAGGATGAAAATAAGGCATACAGCAAAAACAACTCCACAAGCATTCTGCATTGGTTTGGTCACATACTGAACAAAGAAAAGAACTTTGTTTTTCAAGTAGATCAAATGAATAAACTGTCTAACTAACCTATGCAGTCATACAGTTTGTGCTACTGCAAACAAGCAAATTATTGCTTAACAAAAGGTGTACAAGCAAGTTTAAACTGCTGTTTTGTCCCTTGTTTGTGCAGCCATCAAGAAATTCCATGAAATGATCAACTTCACACAAATCTTCAAATCCAATTAAAAACAAAACATGTGTAGCTGAAAAAATGGCACCTTCAATGTTCAAACTGCAACAGTGAACATAGTTTTTTCCATGAAAGTTACTTCATTGTTTACCTCCCTAAAAGTAACCCGTACTGGTGGGTGGTGGCTACTATTCAACAGGATGCAAATGCTCATAAGCTATTTCAGATGATATGAGAGCAAATGCCCATATGCTATTGTTCAGGAGGAAAAAGAAAATCTGCAATTGTAGTCCACATCTTATACTACTCGAACAAATTGCTAAAAGAGAACATACTCCACTCACCAATCGCAGCGCGGCTTCGGACGAGGGCCGCCGGAGAGCCCGGAGTAGTGCTGTGGTCGCCATCCCTAGCATGGGCGGACACATGTAGAGCCGACAGATTTAGCAGAAAGTAGGAAGTTTGTAGGCATCAAATAGCCAAATAACTTAGGGTTTGGGTGCTCGGTTTCGCACAGCAGGAAGGGGAGAAGGGGTCGGAATACCTGGTGGCGGGTGCTCGTCGCCGGCGAAGGCCTCGGTACCTGTCGTAGGGGGCGGCGGCGGCGGCGGCGGCGGCGACGGCGGTAGCCCACCCAGTCGTCGCAGAGAGAGAGAGACAGGGTGAAGGTGAAGGAGCCGGAGCGGTAGCCCAGTCCGGGGTTGTTGGGCCCACCCGAAGCGCATGCCCACGGGCCTTCGCATAGGCCATTCTGTTTCAAAGCTTTCCTTTTCCTTTGCTGTTTATTATTTTTCTTTATTCCCTCAAAAAAATATTTTTGTCTTTGTTTCTTTCTTTCCTTCTCTCTATTTTATTGTGTATTGTTCCTGATTTTACATTTATATATCGGTACAGCGCCCACGGTTAGTTTCCTTCTCTCTACACATATCTATAACTCTTATAAGAACAAATATCACTAATATATTTCTCTACAATTTGTCGATTTCATAAAGTAACGTCATCACAAGGACCCCACCAAGTCACTAAGTATACCATAATGAGTAACTTCAAACACTAAATCACATTATTGCCAAGCCACCAGACCATCAAGAGGCATCATATTATCCTTCACTTGATTCCTTTAATGCACCAAGCCACTTTCATAATGACTCCATCCAATATCAAACTCATATGTTCTCTTCTATTAACTTTATTTATATAATGAAGCTAGCATGTAATTAAATTCATTCGTATTTTCTCTTGTATACAACAGCAACGCGTGAGTATTCTCCTAGTTTATTTTTATTATAGTTTTCAAACTAACTGCAATTACCCTCTTTGTGCGTGGATGCCAATCATACCACGTGTGTTTTGACTTTTGATAGAACAATTAGAAACGTATGATTAGGAACCGGTGGTTAAGTGTAAAATTACCTAAACCCCCTATGTCCCTTTGGATCAATATTATGTGGCTCAAATTAGAAGTTTGCACTCATTTAACATCTAGTTTCAAACTACTTTGACCATAAGTAACTTATAAATTTTCCTCCTATCCTAATGTGTGGGTTAGTTGTAAAGTCTCACCCGTGCAATATATCACTGATAACTGATTCATGGTGCCACTTTTGCAGTGAAATCCTATCATTTTGGTGCCACTTTTGTAGTGACATTTAAATCCAGCTGCCGGGCATCTCTATTTCGTCTATCCAAACGTGCTCAATTCACCATACGATCAAGCAGACAGCACATCACATGGACACGGAACGGAGCACATAATGCGTGTTTCTTGTGAGGATACTAGTAGCCGATGCATATTTCTAGCGCAACGTTCCAGCATTCTCCGAAAGGGAAATTTTACTTAACAATCAAAGGATAATACACGTTCTCCTACCACTTAGTGTGCAACAAGTAATGTGGCAACCAAACCAACATATCTCCCATGATGAAGAGAGGCGATACTACAATAGAATAACTTGTTCTGGCAAGGGAGGCATGAGGCGCCAATTTGCTACATGTAGAGACCATCCGGAACACCTTCCTTCTTCTTGTACATCACCTTCTCCTTTGCCTTCTTGAAATCTGCATGGGTCACCTGGGTACACAATACAAAATATCAGCAATGTCAAATGGAACCATGAAGTACTATATGTTCAGACATAGTTACATGGCAAGCACATTGAGTAATACACACACTGAAATCTAATGATCCAGGTGAATGAAGCCAAACAGCAGTTCCAAAATTTAATCAGTTAAAAGAGTTGCACAGATTATGAGTTCAGATATTGCCACTGTCAAGTGATAACAAACCGAGATATCAATTACAAGCCATGTAACAGATTGTCAGGAAGAGAAAAGAACCATATATGCCCATGTGCAAACCTATGTGTAAAAAAGTTGCCCTGACCCACACAACAGAACTTGATCCAATGGAACATGCCATGCAAGCAATGCAACAGTTTCCATCATCAAAACAACTGTTTCCCAATTGGTCAGCTCACACAAGAAACCAATGTTTCTCAGGCTTTCAGAACCAGTTCAGGTATTGGCATTTCCAAGTACAATAGACCAAAGTGTTATATTTGAAGTACACAACATGATGACAATTTTTGCTATGCAAACAGATATGGAGTATCAACCCTATGCTAACCTTCACAGGGGTACATACTACACAATTCTGTAAACCTCTACAGAAGCTAAGAAATGTTCCATTGAATGGATAATTGCAAACAGAGGTTTCCTACAATCATCCCTTTGCATGTGCTGATATCATGAGAAGGGCATTCATCTGATAAGCTTCTTAAAATAATATCCACACAACTGACAAATTTGAGAAATAATCTGACTGAGTACGAGAGTCATATCCTGGTGATCAGCTGGAATCGGTGGATTACATCTATTTTGCAATGTAACATAAATCATGTCTCCTAAGACAAAGACTTGACGGATATGCTGACGGCAAGGACAAACAGGTGATCAATGACATACAAGCTCATGCAGTGATTCTGTGGCCTTTGTTGCCATCCCTCTATCAGTTGATTGTAGTTGTTATTAGTTTTATTTTGGTCTATAACGCTCTTCTGTCTTTTCTTGTTGAAACTGGATACCTTAACTTTCTTATATGCAACTAGATTTTGAAACTCCAGTTTGTCTAAAAAAAATGACATTGTGCAACATGCAGCAGATAACTATGTCTTCAACAAGGAAACAGCAAGAGAACTGCCAACTGCCGAGTTAGCATACAGAATGGTTTAAGTTAAATTAAATACACCTAAATATAATTCATATTTGATAGCAAATAAGAGGTTGAGTTACTTGAATACTTGCATTCAGCCAGAAAGGTTTTATAATAATGGAAGAAGGGGCAAGTGTTCAGGTTCACCTTCATTCTACGTTCTCTTAAGGCGAGCAAACCAGCCTCCGTGCAGATCGCCTTAATATCAGCGCCCGAAAACTCATCTTTGGTCATAACAAACTCTTCCAAGTTCACATCATCAGCTAATGTCATTTTTGCCGTGTGAATCTGCACAGTTTACAACCATTATAAGAACAAAAGGTATTAGGAATATTGATAATGTAAATATTACTATTTACAGAGTTTATAGTACCTGGAAGATGCGACGTCTAGTTTTAATATCTGGGAGAGGAAATTCAATCTTCCGGTCTATACGGCCTGGCCGAAGCAAAGCAGGATCAAGACTTTCAATACGGTTTGTTGCTAGAATAACTTTAACATCTCCACGTGAGTCAAAACCATCTAGCTGGTTCAGCAGCTCCAACATAGTTCTTTGGATCTCACGCTCTCCTCCTGAATGAGCATCATACCTCTTTGTTCCAACAGCGTCAATCTCATCAATAAAGACTATTGAGGGAGAGAGTTCATCAGCCACCCTAAACAATTCTCTGACTAGCTTGGGACCATCCCCAAGGTACTTTTGAATAAGTTCACTACCGACAACACGCAAGAAAGTTGCAGACGTTGAGTTAGCGACAGCCTGCAGAAAAAGTTTCAAGTAATCACTACCGAAGTACATGCGATTTGAAAACTGGAGAGTAGAAAACAGAATGCATAATTTGAATAAACATATGCAAGGATCGACGCCTACCCCTACAATACTTAGCAATATCATAGACATCTTGTATGCTTGCAAGCCTGAGCACTAACCTTGGCGAGTAGAGTTTTTCCTGTTCCAGGTTCTCCATATAATATGACTCCCTTGGGGGGCCTGATCCCAATGTCCTCATACAGCTCAGGATGAGTCAAGGGAAGCTCAACTGCCTCTTTAATTTCTTGAATCTGAGCATCTAGTCCACCAATGTCAGCATAAGATTCCAAAGGAGCTTTCTCAACTTTCATCACAGATACCATAGGATCAACTTCATCTTGCAATATACCAACCACAGAGAGAACCTGAAGAAAACATTTGAGTGAGAAAACAAGCTGACTTACTATCTCCTACCGGTTGTAAACAATCCACTAATGCATGCACAACAAAAGATTATTGAGCACAACAGGGAAAGAGTCTAGTATGAAATGCCTATGCAGGACACTAAAATGAATACATGTATAATTGTTCAACATGAAAGGCAATATGGCCATCTGTTGAGCAGTCAGACATAGCACACAATATCAATCCTAAGATAAAATTCATTACAATAACTGACATAACCATGTTACAGGAGTAAGTGGACAACCACCACGCTAAAACGACTACAGGGAACAAAACAGATTGTGTACTGAGACAAGAATCTGAACAGTTACAATATTTTAGTTAACCCTTAGTTGGTCATAATCCTTGTTTTGAAGAGGGAAAAAAACCCAAGTCACCTTGCAAGAAAAATGCTAAAACAGCAAGGTTCTAAACTTGTAACAATACATACATCAATGAAAAAGATGGTACAAACAACTAATCCCAGTATGCTGATAAATCTAATTTTCGTGGTTTGCCTAGTTTATATGAAAAATGAAAACCTAATAATTAATTCCACCAATCCTCACCGCAGTTAGGGTCTACAAATCCAACCTGTCTCCCAGTGACCAGCTGGCACTAGATCGGAGGGAAGGGAGATATTTAGATCGATGGTGCTTAGATCCGCTCTGGCCAAGTAGGGTAGGGTCCCTAGAAAGTAGAAACAAACCTTGTTGTGCATGAGGATGGAGCATCCCGGCTCGAGCTGGTCCTTGTCAACAAAGGAGAGGATGCCGACGTAGTACTCGGGTCCGACGGAGGAGGAGACGATTGCGTGGCTCTCGTCGATGATCTCCTCGAGGGATCCGACGCTCATGGGTGTGCCGCGGAGGTCGTCGACCTTGGATCGGTCCTCCTCGGCCTTGTCCTCCTGGGGCCGGAGTCGCTCCTGCGCGGCGACGAACTCCTCCTCCATGAGGAGGTAGTCCTTGACCCGCTCGAGCTTGAGGAGGCGGAGTCGGCACTTGGAGAGCGGCGCAACGTTGGGGAGGCGCGCGGCCGCCTCGGCGCCCTTCTGCTTGCGCTGCTTGCGGCCGACGCGGGAGGGCGCGGCCGGCGGCTCGAACTTCTTGTCCTTCTTATCGGCGCCGTCCCCCGGCTTGCGGTCGCCGGCGCCGCCCTGCTTGCCCATGCCTCCCGGAGTGCCCTGCCCCATGGTCGCGGTTGGCCGCCGGCGAAGCGCTTGCTTTGGATTTGGGTTTGGGGGAAGGGAGTGGATGCGATGCGAGGTTGGGACTCCGCCTCCTTTTCCTCCGCCTTCAACTTCTCCAGCAAGATGAAGGGACTGAGGGGGGCGGTTCCTGTCTGGGCTGCATGGGCCGTGATGTTGATGGACCTATGTTTGTTGCGGCCCGTCGTCGTAGGCCAGCCTACTGGATCAGGCCCATTGCCTTGCACCTGTTTTTTTAGTTACACTCAAAAATCATTCGAAAATGTTGGGGTCCTCCCCATCCAGAATATGGAGATCAATCATGGATGGTCGGGAGATTCTTAAAGAAGGATTAATCAGGAGGATCGGCACGGGTGAGTTGACAGATATATGGACGACAAACTCTTCCATCAGGCAACATTCGCCGACCTGTTCGGACTTCCAAACCCACCTCAGCGGGTGTCTGAAATCATAAACCATATGGAGGCTGAATGGGATTGGGAAAACTGGGACCCCTGCTGACAGGGAGGTCATTGCTAACATACCGATTTGCACAAGACGGCAGTTGGATTTTTGGGCCTGGCACCCAGACAAGAAAGGTGTCTTTTCTGGGCTGAGAAGTATTGCCGACCGGTCTGATGTTGAATAAGGAAGAGTGGAAGTTGGGCAAGGTACCATCAGAAATCAGCAACTTCCTGTGTTTGGCTCACGTTTCCATCCCGGTTGGGGAAGTTTTACATCATCGGAATATGGCGCCATCCAGCGCCTGTCGTGGGATGCATGATTCATGGAGACACTCCCCGATTGAGTGCAACTACTGGATTGAACAAGATCACATATTAGATGCCATTACTCGAGTAGAAGAAGAGGATGCCAAGGCATGGGTTGCGATCTTCAAGCATCTATCTTCGGAGGATTCACAAAGATATCGGAGAAGAGAAACCAGTGTTGCTCCTCCAGTTTAAATATGGACGCAACCTTGTCCAAGAATACGACAAGAGTTCGGCCTCAGTTACACGGAGACGGTGGAAGCCATCGCTTGCCGGGAGGGTATAGCATTAGCACTTGATATCCAGGTGGAAAAATCATAACATCTAAAATCCAAAGACTTTGGCCGACATTACAATCCATTCAAAAACAAAATAAAGAAAAAAAAAAACTGTTAATTTTATTTAGAGAGAAATTTAATTGTTGTGGGATATATTGAAAAATAAAAGGTTTATTGAATATATATTGAAAAAAGTGATATTGTCTGGGTACGACTTGGAAATGTGTTTCATTATAGCAGGACACTGCAACCATTGTAAATTCTATTTCGCTGATTCGACGAGCAAAGGCGAGAATAGGGAATGTGTTTATCTTGGTGGCGTGCAATGCAAATACTGCACTTGTTTGATGTGTCAGGGCGAAACCTTCCCCTTTTTTTTTTTGTCTTTATGAAAGCACACAAGAAAAAGTTGTGTTCTTGGGGGTGCGTTGCTATCACACAAGGAATATTTGATGAGCGAGAAAGGGGGCACAAAAGCCATTAGTGCATTTGGTTGGAGGAGAAATGCTATATCTATCGTCGTCGGGCCGATCATGATGCATCATCATATAGTAATGTTGAGTGTAAGCATGGATGGATGACACCAATTAGCAACCAAAACATAATTAGCACTATCATCTGGAACAATCCGTCCACTCACTGCCACTGGTATAATTAATGACGGCTAACGCAAGCACATGCTACGTGTAGTATTGTACTTACTGCAAAATACTAATCTTTCTACTGAGAGAGGGTGGAAAAAACAGAGAGGCTTGGAATAAGCAGAGTGCGTGCTGTTTAGTTTAATTTGGGTATGCATGCTGATGCTCGTGCTAGTATAGTTGCGCTGCGGCGGCGCGGCGGAGATGGTGAATCCGGAGAGCATGGCGGATAAGGCGAGCGCTGCAAAGGCGATGAAACCCAGGCTGATGGCGGCCGTCATGGCGTCGGTGAAGACGTTGAGGACGGCGGACCTCATGCGGAGGGTGATGGGGAGAGCCGCCGCCGACGCCGTGATGAGCAGATACGCCACCACCTGGTCGCCGGCGAAATCTGCGAGGCCGGCGCCTCCCGATCTACCGGCGGCGGCGTTGCGCATCCGTCGGAAGCCCCGAAGCGCCTGCGCGGCGGAGTAGACGCAGGCGAGCACGGCGGCGCCCAGGAGGCCCCTGTACTCCGGGTAGCGCGCGAACTCCATCCAGTCGCCGTGGCGGCAGGACGCGACGAGCGCGACGGCCACGAAGGACGTGAGCGCCGCGGCCGCGCGCAGGAGCAGCAGGAGGCCGTCCAGCGCCCGCGCCTGCTGGTGGCGGTCGTCGTAGTCGGGCCTGCTGGGGGCCGTGGCTGGTGGCGGTCGTCCGTTGTAGGAATCGTACGCGGGCGCCGCCGCCTTGTTGTTGTAGCCGGGTGGCGGCGGGGGAGGCTTGGCGACGTAGTACGCGCCGGGGCTGCTTTTGGGTGTGGTGGTGATGGTGGTCATCGCCATGTCCATGTGCATGCCTTGCCCTTTGCCTTAGCGGGCAAGCAAATACAGACGACAGAGGAGAGGGCCGGCCGGGAGAGGCCCTGCGGATGATCGGCCGGAGCGAGCGGAGGATGGGTAGCTACGACTAGTTATGCATGGGTTGGTGCTGATCGATCGAGTAGGCAATAGGCATGCAATTGCAATTTCTTTGCAAGTGTGGACAGTGGCCGCGCTCGCGGATGCTTACCACTAGCTAGCTAGCTAGCTAGCTAGAAACCACTATTAGTATAAAGTAGTAGTATAGTTGGAGTGAATCGTGCGTGTTTTGCTTTTGTTGATTGATGGACATGCTTTTATTCGGCTTTCCCTACTCTTCTTTTGTTCCATTGAAAAAAATAAATAGAAGAAGCTCCATCAGATCATCGCGGCTTGCGTCGCGTGTTAAGCAACCGCCAACTCATGCCTTTTTTTTCTTTTTCCTTCCGTGTTAATCATCAGAGCATGCAGCAGCAACGCCGTGGTACGTGTCAAATTTAGCTTCGATAATGTAACTTTCTTTCTTCACTCTTTTCCGCTTGCATTGCTTTTGCTTACCCGGGCGGCATGTGCATCTTAAAAAGCCCTGCCCGTCTTGCTGCATGCCGCTCGGGACGAACCAGGGAAAAAAAATTATATGCAGCCACACTGTTTAGGCTACTATATACTAGGTGAGATTTTTTCAACCAAGTCGTTAGCCAGCTCTAGTTTATTTAGGTTTTTTTTTTGTCTCTTATTAGCTCCCATCATGCACAGTAATAGTGGGAAACAAAAATACTTCTTCCTATCGTATTCAAGCTGCAACTCATTCAAAAATCTTGGACAGTCAAAACATTTCAAATTTGACCAAGATTATAGAGAGAATTGTAAAGGTCCGTGACATCAATTAAGTACAATATGAAAATATAGTTAATAAAGAATTCAATGATACTTAGTTGACATCCTAAATCTTTTAGTAAATTTGGTCAAAGTTGAGATAATTTGACTCTTGAAGATTTTTGATGTGATTTACAATTTGAGTCGGAGGAAGTATAGTTTTGTTGTGCCATTTCGCTAGCTCTACCTTAGATGGATGGGGATCTAAAAATGGGCCTTGGAAGAAAACACGAACATTTATGTGTTTGGTTCCTACCACGCACGTCTCTCTGTCTATATCGTACATGTTTCTTTACGCACGTTCACTAGCAAAAATAAATAAATAAATATTCTCATGCGCTGTAACGATAAAACTATCAAATGTTGTCCTTTTTCACTTCATCTGCAGTGCCTGTGACAACAATCACAATTAAACAGGAGGATTAGTGGAAACAAAATCACAATGTCCGGTTTGTGGCAGATTGGCTTGGCAGCCTGGCACGCATGGCACCAGCCCCTCCGTGACACCAAATGTGGCAGTGCCAGATGCTGCTGCAGAGCACCGATCCGATCCGATCCGATCGTTCCTTCCGTGGGTTTCCATGTCGGGTCCGCAATGCAAAGGCAAAGCCTTGCCTTGGTTTAAGGCCCAATTTACTCTAGCTGCCATTGCCTTTGGAACGTGGACAAACGGTCGGGTCCATCCGAGAGACGGGACGGGAGTGGCACGACCGTAATACAGACGCAAATCACAGGCCCAAACGAGCGCAGCAAAAAGCGCCTTCATCCGCGCCGGCCGAATTCCCATCTCCTTCCTCCCCTCCTCCGATTCCGATCCGATCCCATCCCATGGCGATGGCGCCGCCGCCGCAGGAGCCAATCCGCCGCCAGTAACGCAATCCATGGAACGGGTAGGATCCTCCGATTACCCTCCCCCTCCTCCCACCTTCCTCCGCTGCACCCTCCCCGTCCTCGTCGGCGCCAACCACACCTCCGCCCGCTTCTGCTCCCGCTAGCACTACACCACTAGCACCACCACCATGGACCCCTCCTCCCCGCCGCGCCGGTGCTTCCTCCTCCGCCGCCTGCTCCTCCTCGCCGTCGCCGCCCTCGCGCTCCGCCTCCTCTACGGCGCCTTCCTCGCCGTCTCCACCGGGCCCGCCGGATGGCCGCTCTACCGCCCCGCCGCCACCGCCACCAGGACCCACGTCGTCCAGGCCGACGTCCCGTCGCCGGAGGCCTGGCGCACCCGCCGCTGGCGCAGGGCCGTCGAGTACCACGCCGCCCTCCTCGCGCCGCACCTCGCCACCGGCGCCCTCGCGCCGGGATCCCGCGCCGTCTGCCTCGGCGGCGTGCAGGGGGCGCTCGCGATGAGGGAGCTCGGCGTCGCCAAAGCCGTCGCCGTCGCCAGGAAGCGCACGCCCCCGCTCGTCGTCGCGGGGGACGACCGCCGCCTCCCGTTCGACGCGTCGTCCGTCGACTTCGTCTTCGCGGGCCGCGCCCTCGACGACGCCAAGCGCCCGGCCGACCTCGCCGCCGAGGCCGCGCGGATCCTCAAGCCCGAGGGCCACCTCGTCGTGCTCACGTCCAGCGCCACCGACGCCTACAGCCTCCGCTCCATCCAGGCGCTCCTCCCGTCGCTCCGCCTCGTCCGATCTCGCGACATCAACGCCGCCGACTCCTCCACACTCCGGGAACTTGTCTTCCAGAAGAAGAATCCTCTTCCTCATCCCACGCCCACTTCATCGGTCAACAACTGCTCGGTTGGGGATCACAGGCTCCACCTCCTCGCGCACGCCGAGCCACTCATCCAGGAAGAGCCACTCAAGCCGTGGCTCACGCTCAAGAGAAACATCAGGAACATCAGGTACCTCCCGGCGCTGGCCGATATCAGCTTCAAGCGCCGGTATGTCTATGTCGACGTTGGCGCGCGCAGCTACGGCTCCAGTATCGGCAGCTGGTTCCGCAAGCACTACCCTAAGCAGAACCACACCTTCCAGGTGTTCGCCATCGAAGCTGACCCGGCATTCCACTCTGAGTATGCATCAAAGAAGGGTGTCACGTTGCTTCCTTATGCAGCCTGGGTCAAGAATGAGACACTCACATTCGAGATCAATGGTGATCCTGGAAAGGAGGACGAGGCCAAGGCCAATGGCCGTGGCATGGGCCGCATCCGCCCTGCTACCGGGAACAAGATGTCCGGCGAGGTCAGGAGTGTCCCTGCGTTTGACTTTGCCCAGTGGTTGAAGCAGACCGTCACGGAGCAGGACTATGTGGTGATGAAGATGGACGTCGAGGGGACCGAGTTCGATTTGATCCCAAGGCTCTTCGACACGGGCGCAATCTGCTTGGTCGACGAGCTTTTCCTCGAGTGCCACTACAATCGGTGGCAGAAGTGCTGCCCTGGCGAGCGCTCGCCCAAGTATGACAACACCTACGAGGAGTGCCTGGACCTTTTCAGCTCGCTGCGGGAGAGCGGCGTTCTTGTGCATCAGTGGTGGTAAAGGCTTCATTGCCAATCTCTTCTCTGGAACAGACAGACGTTTGGGAATATATATTGCAGCGCAGATACATAGAGTTCAAACACAGATGACAAAAGGTTTTGACTAAGTAATTTATTTCATTCCACACTGTATTCATTTTTTCATTGTAAACATGGGCAGTCGAGGAATTGAATTGTTTTACACTCTTTAGGATGTGTAGTTAACTAGAAAGGATTAAAGGAGTAAGTAAGGTGAAGTGAAGAGAAAGAAATGTACTTAGGGGTAGTTGCATTCCCAGTAAAAAATCACTGTGCCTTGCAATTGCCCCTGTTGAGCAAACAATTGGAATGAATGATCTGTGAATTTATCGACACACATGATCCAAAGGATCAGTGTGAACTGTTTACACTTTTATTCCTGCAGTTAGACATGCTACTCTATTTGTTCTGTTCACCAGTTTGCTGGCAAATACATTGACATTGTTTATTAGGAAAATGTAATTTCTTGCTGACTAGTGCATAGGAGTATTTGCAGATGTTAAGGGCCCTCTAGTTTTTTCCTGATAAAGTGCACAAGGCTTGTAAAATCGAACAAATGATACAGAGTTTGTGTGCCTTGTATAAGCACCTCAAAATAATTGTTGAGTTCCCCTCCAGTAGCATTACCTCTACATAGTCTTTTGGCCTGGAGCTGGAGCAGAGTGCAGACCCATGGTCTACGTAGAATGTAGATGTTTTTGCACGAGGTGGAATTGCTTTATTCATCTGTATGCTGTATGCATGTGGCCTTTTCTGTCGTTGGTTTGGATGCCCTGCCGGCATGCCTTGCTAAAGACGATGAATACGCTTCGGCTTCAGACTTGGACTGGACTTCCTCCATGAATGGTGAATGCCTTTCCTTGGCCACGCTTGAGGTTTACATGCATGGTGGCAGACAGCATCCACCAAGCTCCAAGCACTTTTCTTTCTTTTAGGCCGCGTTTGCCGTTTGGGGTGCGAGCTCGGTGTCTCTAATAAGGGAATGGGGACGGCATGGGGTTGGTTTCACTGCTCGCCGGGGCCCGCGATGATTAAAAAAAAGAGACGACGACGCCATGGCCATTTGTTTAGTTGGTCGATGGAGTTAATAAGGCCTGCACTGTGGACTCCACTCCACTTCCTTCCGCTCCCACCCAGAACCCACTCGGCTTCTTCACAACACTGTTGAACGACCTGACCTGGTGTACTCCGCCGGCCGGACGCCGGCCATCCACACCACCCCTGCAGTGCAATCGGTGGTTATCTTCCTTCAAATCTCCCTTCTGCTGGCCTGGTAAGCTAGCTCTGTTATCTTCATCCATCTCTCTAAGAACTGGGGCTGGGGTTTTCTTTCATCGTTGCAGCCGCCGTGATCAAAGCCGAATCTATCTTTGTTCCATTTCTGTTCAGTTAGCAGAGCATTGGTTTATATAGAGCTATAACCATTAACCAGCTGCGGAAAAACATCTTTTCTGTCGAGAGAAATACTGACGCGTCAGTCAAAGCTACAGTCTTTCTCCTGTGTTGTTTGTTTGTTTCTATCTATCTCTTGAATGCATTATGTATTCTTTAAGCAGATACGTTGATACAATCCTTGTGCGATTTTTGCCTACTGAACCATGCTCATGATTTCTATCATCTCACATATTATAACTTTGACAGTACATTTGCTTATGGAATGTTCATAGGGTATCAGTGTTACCCTGATCTTTATCCTTCAAAAAGAAAGCACTTGTTTCAACACATGTGTACTACCATCAGTAAACAAGATTCATTTCCTGGGGAGGAGATGCTTCATGGCATTCTATTTTGCCTTTGGTAATCAACTCTCAAGTGAACTCTTTTCTATCTTCTGTTTACATAGCAGGCACTTGAGTTTGTGATCATGTGCTTCAACTAGTATTGCTGACAACATGGTCAAGGGATCCACAGGCCACAACAGCAACCCCATCGGTTCAGTCCGTAAGTAACAGTTTCAGCACCTGCATTTCTTGTGCCACCATTGTTAAACTTAGAATCTATCCGTTGCTTGCAGCGTTCGAGGCATTTCATAACGGATCATGGCATGGAGTGAATTCTGTAAGGATACGGGATGGTGATTTGCTTGTAAAATTTGTCTCCTCTGGATCCACAGTCCAGCATGACATCCATGGGTCCTATCTGCGCATACGTTCTAGGAAGGCAACTTGCTCTGATTGCTCACATGTTCTCAAGCCAGGCGTTGATGTCTGTGTATGGCAAGCCACTTACCGAGGAGAAACAAAAGATTATGTATGCCACTTTACTACTTTGTTTCATATCCACTTCCTTACATCTTCCAAATCTTCAATATGGAGAACGAATCTACCATTTTTATTTGATAGTTTCATCTCACATCCGCTTTGTTGCCTTATATGTGCAGGTACCGTTGTGTCGTGATGCAAGGCTCATCAAAATCAAGAGAAATCATCAATCGGATCGGTGCCTCTGCTTGTTTGCCGTCATTTTCTACAAAGACCAGTGCCCGGGCAGCAAACAAAAAGTGACATCTGGTACAATAGCTGACGTAGTGACGATAGACGATATTTGCATCTTGCAAAATCTCCAATCTGAGGAGCTCCAGGATGGAAGCGTGCAATGGAATTCTGCAGTGGACTGCTTCCATCATAATCGAAGCAAGCTGCTAAGTGCTAGATTCTCCATAGAAGTCGCATACCTAAGAGTTTTGTCTAGCCTGAGGGGAATGGAATTCAGCATCAAGCTGGTCGATGGCAATATCATTTATCAGATAATCAAAGGAGACCAAGCACGGTATAGTATTGATTCCATGAGCATACCTCCAGGTTTTGGGAAGAACATGGACATAATATCATTCAAACCACGTGATGAGGCTTTACGCCCAATTACCAGAACAGTGCCAATCACTCAGGTTAAAGAAGACAATCTCACAGAAGATGGGTGTATCGCTGTGAAGGGTGAACCTGATAGTGCACAAGATGTTGAGGTCTTGTATGCGCATGTGGACATAAGACGCTCGAAGCGTATGAAAACTCAACCAGACCGCTTTACTAGCTATGGTGCGCCTAATTTCAATCGGACCTACAAAAAGAAAGAAGCAGATGGACCATCTACTGAGAATGAATATTCAGAGAGCGACTTGAGTTGTGATTCACCAGAGCACAGAGAATCAAGTGATGAAGAGGTCTTAGAAAATCCTGGGGTGAACAAAAAAGTTTCCGGATCTTTCATTGTCAAGGAAGACCCAAGGTCTATGGAAGGCCTGCACAAGTACCCAGTGAAAAGAAATCAGTGCTCTTTGCCTGTAAAAGAAAAACAAACCTCAAGGGTAACAAAGAAGAACACAACAGACCAAGGGTGTTCAGATTCTTACATTCCACATACGCCAGCAAAGAATATAGAGCGTCCGACGTTTAGACTGAAGTCATTTGCTTCGTCTCGAAGCCTAGATGGCAATAGTGAACCAGCATTCTGCCAAAAGAGGGGTAGAAAAAGAAAGAGACACATGTGCCAAAGAGAGTATAACCGAATGATAGACCAATGCATTGGAAATATCCAGTGTGAAGTGGAGAGAGATTCTGACTTTAAGCTTGATGCCCAGATATTGAATGGCTGTGGACATGCTTATCAAGAAGAGGATTTTACATGGCCGTCTTCTGCTGATAGTCAAGAGGAGAAGGATGAGCTTGAAGAATTGTGGAAAGAAATGGACTATGCACTGGACGCAGTAGCAATTCTTGAGCAAAAGCAGGTGAGTGAAGCGTGATTTTGTTTTGTGGTTGCTGTGGAGGGGGCTTATGTTTGGGAACACACAAAACAGTTGCTTTCCTATTTTTCTATGAACATATTTGTTCTGCCTAGCATTATTTAAGATACAAACATATTTTTCTTTGTCGTCGTAGTTAATAAAATGTTTGTACTTCCAG
Source organism: Themeda triandra (assembly GCA_018135685.1). Taxonomy (NCBI): domain Eukaryota; kingdom Viridiplantae; phylum Streptophyta; class Magnoliopsida; order Poales; family Poaceae; genus Themeda; species Themeda triandra. Next base: position 693,757 of record JAENPR010000051.1, on the reverse strand, counting down.
ATGACAGATCCAGAAGCCGTTCATAAGAGCAATACTGATTTAGAAAAAAGAGAACACTGTCATCATGACTTCATGCTGGACGAACAGTTTGGTCTGACCTGCAGATTGTGCAATGTTGTATGCACTGAGGCAAAGGATATCTTTCCAGCAATGGTAGCTTCAAACAACAATCTAATTAGCAATTTCTCCGTTTATTTTACTTGGGACCCCATTTATTGACTGTCTGCATATTTCATTTTTGTGCAGTTCACTGGTAAGGACCACGAGAGGACTGAGAGGAGTAATTTTGGTCAGGATGATCATGTACTTGACCTTTCTTTTTCCGAGATTTGTGCTCAAGAATTCTCCAAAAATAAGGAATCTGGGAATGTGTGGGCTTCAATCACTGATCTTGAACCAAAGCTACTTGCTCATCAAAGAAAAGCCTTCGAATTTATATGGAAAAACCTGGCAGGTTCATTACAGCTTGAAGAAATGGATGATTCAACAAGTAGAGGTGGTTGTGTGGTTGCACATACTCCAGGGGCGGGTAAAACTCTGTTGCTGATTTCATTTCTTGTCAGTTACTTGAAAGTTCACCCAAGAAGCCGACCGTTGGTCCTTACTCCAAAAGCTGCAATCCATACATGGAGGAGAGAGTTTCAGAAATGGGGCATTTCGCTTCCGTTACATGTGCTTCATCACTCTAACAGAACAAGCAAACTGATGAGGGGTCTTAGTTCGAAACTGCAGGCGGTTTTAAAGAATTTTCACCAACCAACGTCGAAAACAATGCGCATCATGGATTGTCTAGACAAATTATGCAAGTGGCATGAGGAACCAAGCATTCTTCTCATGACATATTCTTCTTTCCTATCGCTTGTGAAAGAAGACTCAAAACTTCATCATCAGGAGTTCATAGCGAAAGTTTTGATGAACAACCCTGGGCTATTGATTCTTGATGAAGGGCACAACCCAAGAAGCAACAAATCAATGTTGAGAAAGTTGCTGATGAAGGTGAAGACTGAATTCAGAGTACTCTTGTCTGGTACAGTCTTTCAGAACAACTTTGAAGAGTATTTCAACACCTTATCTTTGGCCAGACCTCGTTTTGTCAACGATGTTATGACCATGCTAGTCCCAGAATCAGAAAAGAAAACACGGAACAGAACTGGCAAACATCAAGAAGCACTGGCAAGGCGTATTTTTGTGGAAAGAGTGGGCCAGAAGATCGAGTCTAGCTGCAAACATGACAGAATGGAGGGAATCTCCTTGTTAAATGATCTTACTCATGGATTCATCGATTCATTTGAAGGGACAAAAATGAACATTCTTCCAGGTATATGTGTGTATACCCTTTTCATGAAACCCACTGACGTCCAGAAAGAGGTCCTGGCAAAACTGTCAATGTCCTTGTCAGACAATGTGTGTTACCTTCTCGAGATTGAGCTACTCATCACAATTGCTTCTATCCATCCTTGGCTTATAAACACAACCAGTTGTGCAAGCACTTACTTCACGCCAGCGGAAGTAGCTAAAGTTGAGAAGTACAAGCGGAACTTTGCTGTTGGTTGCAAGGCAAAGTTTGTGATTGATCTTTTGCACAAGTCCTCATTCAGAGGGGAGAGGGTTCTGATATTCTGCCATAATGTGGCCCCAATAACCTTTCTTGTCAAGCTGATAGAGATTGTCTTTGGATGGCGTCTTGGGCAGGAAGTCCTAGTGCTGCAAGGAGATCAGGAACTGTCATTGCGATCAGATGTCATGGATAAATTTAACAATGACAGAGAAGGGAAGAGGAAGGTGTTGATTGCTTCAACAACAGCCTGTGCCGAGGGTATCAGTTTGACCGGTGCATCAAGATTGGTGATGCTAGATTCGGAGTGGAACCATTCGAAGACAAGACAGGCAATCGCAAGGGCGTTCCGACCTGGTCAGGAGAGAATGGTGTTTGTCTACCTTCTTGTGGCGTCTGGGACATGGGAGGAAGATAAATACAACAGTAACAGGAGGAAAGCTTGGATTGCGAAAATGGTCTTCTTTGGACGTTATTTCGATAGCCCATTACAAAATCGTGTAACCGAAATCGATGACGAGGTTCTAAAGGAGATTGTTGAAGAAGACGAGACCAATACTTTCCATATGATAGTGAAGCAAGACTAAAAAAGAAATGGTAGAATATTATTCAGAATATATGTTCTTTTGTCTTGGAGTACACATGGTTACTGTATGTGTCCTATATTATCGTCCCTTCCTCCCATGCTTTGCATTTGTCATGCTATACTATGGAAAAGACCACCTTTGTAATTGTAGTCTGATGGTTTTAGCTGGGAAAAAACAAATGTAGGGATGTCTTTTGTCCAAACTTTGGAAAATCTTGAGATCTCTTCATGCTTTTGTACTGTATTAGTCCTCACAAAGATGTACTACTTGCCTCAGTACTAGACTTGCATTATTACTACTTGATCATCAGTTATCCCTGTCTTGGTTTCTAGATTATTTTCCCATATTATGTCTTATTTTTCTTTATCTTCAGGAATTAAAATCGATACACAAGATGCTATGTAAAACACGTATACCGATGGAATGTCTAAAACATCATGGATAAAATAAGACAAAATTGAAATGTGAAACACTAATTAGAATCACCGTGACTAACAGAAATAAAATGATAAAAAAATGCACCGGCTGGGAATCGAACCTGGGCAGTGGATTTTTCATGTCACCATTTTATATACTCATAAGGCAACATTTAGGCGATTTTTTTTTTTTTTTTTTTTTGTAAACCGGGTGGGGTGGGGGGGGATGAACTATCCTCACTTCAATTTTCATTTAACAGATACCGAGGAAGGTGGAACGTGGAAGGACGTGGCGCCAATCCAGATACAATTCAGAGAAGTGGAGAGATATTACAACACCGCCAACAACAACACATAAACAAACTTAAGGATAAGCCTAGACACAAGCCAAAAGATGTCAGTCGAACGCTGAATTGTGCCCCCGCCGAACCGCGGGAAACTAGATTTATATAGGGACAACGAGATAACACATAAAACAACCGAGATCATCATGCAGCATCGTCATAGAATTAGGTTTCATGTCAGAGTACCAATATCGCGTACTAGCAATTCATCACGGGAATCCACCATAGCAATGTAACAGCACGCAACAAAGAACCATATGCATAGAATTTATTTAAAAAAACTAGATTTAAAGATCTCTTTAAAATACTAGTTATGCATTATAAATATTAATATTTTTAATATATAATTGTCGGCGATTATTTTTTGGGAAGCGCAAGCCACAAACATTTTTGAATGGAGAGAGCACAAATGAGCATTTTGTGCGACAGGGCGAGTTTGGACAGGGCTAAAAAAAGGCTGATTATTTCGAATTGAAATAATCTTGATCATGACTGTAAAGAGGCTGTATGTATATGATTAGATTCTACTCTGTAGTCTGTACTCCATGCGTACAAAATTTGTATTTCACTGTAGTGTTGTTCTTTGAGCTTAAACTTCTATACTTACTGGGTTAAGTAGCAGTTGCAGTCCTTGACAAAATAGAGGTCCTTGAAAAACTTGTGGCACGCACACCAACAACGACGGTCAATTTGGATCAAAGGAGTAGGCTAGATGATTTTCTGTTGCGTGCTTTGCTTCTACAGCCTATGTACTCTACGCAACTAATTAAAGTATCCTTTGCTCACACTGTGACATGATGGACACACTTGTGTGTACGCAAAGTTAGGGAAAAAAATGTTGTATACCAATTGAAAATGATGAAGAATTAGGATAAAGATACATATAAAAATGTACTTCACATGCATAAATCCAGTTGTATAATAATAATATTAACTTGGCTAGGTGATTTTTCGTATTGACAACAATTTGGCCAGGTGATTGGTTTCCTTGGAAAAAAAAATGATTGATTTGACTTTAATATTTACTATTTTTTTAGAGTGGAATGGAAAAAAAAAAAAAGGAAAAGCACCTGTGTCCTGTGCCGGCCTGCCCTGCCCTGCCCCGGTGCCGTATAAATACCTTCCGTGAGCCTGTTCCCAGGCGGCGCCGCCTCCCTGAGCTCCTCCCGAGGACCTAGCCGCCACGCCAAGCACCTTCCCTCGCCTCCGATCCCTTCCTTGCCCCCGCCGGCGAGGTCGCCGGTAAGCATCGCATCCGTCTCACCCTCCCGATTGTTATTGCTTTTTGCTACCAACAAATACTCCTCCCGCCGTCTTCGGATTCGCCGTTCGCGATGAGGTGCTTACGCTTTCTGCGCAGGGGTTTCCTCGCTATGCTCCCATCCAAGAGGTCCGCGGGCGCCGACGGCGTCGGCGGCGCCCCCAAGAGGGCTAAGCTGGGGGAATCGCCATCCACCGCCGTGGGGAATGGGGCGGCGCCGGAGATCGACGAGGACCTGCACAGCAGGCAGCTCGCCGTGTACGGCAGGGAGACAATGCGCCGCCTCTTCGCCGCCGATGTCCTCGTCTCTGGCCTCAATGGCCTCGGTGCTGAGATTGGTTCGTCTGCACCCCTTTTCGCTTACACTTTTTCAGATTCATCATGCAAACAATGCCTCAATCCTCGTTAGTCGTTACTGGAACGCAGAAACAATAACGCCATGTTCCTGTGCTGAATTTCAGCAATTGTGTTGTCTGTGCTTAGCATTGCTATTTTTTTTTTTTTTTTTTTGGGGTGGGGGTGGGCTTCCAATTTTAGATTAGTCCACCTTACATACCGGCTAATTCTAGCAACCCATCAACTTGTTCTTAAAAAAAAGAAACACATAAACTTATGCATGTCACACTAAAAATAATTGTGCTGCTCCTTTTGCAGCAAAAAACCTTGCTCTTGCTGGAGTCAAATCTGTCACCATACATGATGTCAAAGTGGTGGAAATGTGGGACTTGTCTGGCAATTTCTTCTTATCAGAGCAAGACGTCGGAAAGAACAGGGCTCTAGCCTGTGTGTCAAAGCTGCAAGAGCTCAATAACGCTGTTCTGGTCTCTGCTCTAACAGAGGAATTGACGACAGAGCACCTGTCTAAGTTCCAGGTTCGTCTCTAGTCCTCACTACCAACTTTCCTTGCTTTCGACTTGCAGTATCCTTTGATCTTGATCCAGTGATGCATGTTGTGGTTTTATTTCTTCGTTGCCTGCTAAAGCATTACATTTCTGATTTCACACGTTTCTTGTCTATTTGTTACCATTGCTTAACCCACAGGTCCCTCGATTGTGCAGGCTGTTGTTTTCACTGATATAGGTTTGGAGAAGGCTTATGAATTTGACGACTATTGTCACAGCCACCAGCCTCCAATCTCTTTTATCAGAGCTCAAGTTTGTGGCCTTTTCGGCAGTGTCTTCTGTGATTTTGGACCTGAGTTTACTGTCCTTGATGTTGATGGTGAAGATCCACATACTGGTATAATTGCATCCATCAGCAATGACAGTCCTGCAATGGTATCCTGTGTTGATGATGAGAGGCTTGAGTTTCAGGATGGTGATCTTGTTGTTTTCTCTGAGGTCCAAGGCATGGCAGAGTTGAATGATGGAAAACCAAGGAAGGTAAAAAATGCTAGGCCGTTTTCATTTAGCACTGAGGAGGACACAAGTAGCTATGGTGTTTATACAAAAGGTGGTATCGTTACACAAGTGAAGGAACCAAAGGTTCTACGTTTCAAGGCACTAAGAGATGCAATGAGAGATCCTGGCGATTTCCTTCTGAGTGACTTTTCAAAGTTTGAACGCTCACCTGTGCTTCATCTAGCCTTTCAAGCTCTGGATAAATTTAAGAAGGAACATGGGCGCTATCCTACCTCTGGCTGTGAGCAGGATGCTCAAACTTTCCTGAAGTTTGCTGCTGATATTAATGAAGCATCTGTTGGTCCTAAGCTGGAAAACATTGATGAAAAGTTGCTCCATCATTTTGCAAGTGGTTCTCGAGCTATTTTGAACCCAATGGCCGCAATGTTTGGTGGTATTGTTGGTCAAGAAGTTGTGAAGGCATGTTCAGGGAAATTCCATCCACTTTACCAGGTTTGTGTTATGAACAATGTATCTTTTTTTTTTTGTTTATATATTGGCATCCCTTATCCTTGTCTGATGAAACTCCACCTTATGCAGTTCTTCTACTTTGATTCTGTTGAATCTCTCCCTACATATCAGTTGGATCCCCAAGATTTGAAGCCTTCGAATAGCCGCTATGATGCTCAGATCTCTGTATTTGGTTCCAAGCTTCAGAAGAAGATGCTAGATGCAAATGTTTTCATTGTGGGTTCTGGCGCTCTTGGATGTGAGTTCTTGAAGAACCTTGCCTTAATGGGTGTCTCTTGTAGCTCCAAGGGAAAGCTAACTATAACAGATGACGATGTCATTGAGAAAAGCAATCTGAGTCGCCAGTTTCTGTTCCGTGACTGGAACATTGGGCAAGCAAAGTCTACTGTAGCTTCTGCAGCGGCCATTGCTATCAACCCCAGCCTCCAAATTGACGCTCTTCAGAACCGTGCCTCTCCTGATACCGAAAATGTTTTCCATGACACATTCTGGGATGGACTGGATGTTGTCATCAATGCTCTTGATAATGTTAATGCTAGGATGTATATGGACATGAGGTGCCTGTACTTCCAGAAGCCACTACTGGAGTCGGGGACATTGGGCGCAAAGTGCAATACGCAAATGGTTATTCCTCACCTTACTGAAAATTATGGAGCTTCAAGAGACCCACCTGAGAAGCAGGCACCCATGTGCACAGTCCATTCTTTTCCACACAATATTGATCATTGCTTGACATGGGCCCGTTCAGAGTTCGAGGGTTTGCTAGAGAAAACACCAAATGAAGTAAATTCTTTTCTGTCTAATCCTGCTCAATATGCTGCTGCCATGAGGAAGGCAGGTGATGCCCAAGCAAGGGAATTACTTGAACGCGTCTCTGAATGTCTTGACAAGGAGCGGTGCAATACATTTGAAGACTGTATAACTTGGTCCCGATTGAGGTATGTTCATTCTTTCTATTGTCACATTTCTTCAATTCTTCTGTATTCACATTTCTTCAATTCTTTTTGTATATGAAATATGTTACTATTTTCTTCACTTCTGTGCGATTCCACATCTTCCTCTTACCCACGTTATGATAAATGTATTATCAATTTTATGAAGTTGTACTGCTAATATAACCAACATACGTTCAAGTTGATTCCCTTTGTAGCTGACTGTTAAAATTCAATTTCTTTTTCTTGGACATGCATTTGTGTTCCTTCTGTTTTTGTGCAAGATTAACTGATTTCATTTTGTTTCATGTCAGATTTGAGGATTATTTCTCAAACCGCGTGAAGCAGCTTACATTCACTTTCCCTGAAAATGCTGCTACTAGCACAGGCACTCCTTTCTGGTCCGCCCCAAAGCGCTTTCCCCGCCCTCTGCAATTTTCAGCCACTGATTCATCTCAAGTCAATTCATCATGGCTGCTTCAATACTGAGAGCAGAATCATTTGGGATTGCTATACCTGACTGGGCAAAGAACACAAGCAAGCTGGCTGATGCGATCAATAAGGTTGCAGTTCCTAAATTTGAGCCAAAGAAAGGGGTGAATATTGTGACAGATGAGAAGGCTACTAATCTTTCTAGTGCTTCAGTTGATGATGTTGCTGTTATTAATGATCTTTTGTCCAAGTTGGAAGAATATGCCAAGAGTTTGCCTCCAGGATTCCAAATGAAACCTATCCAATTCGAGAAGGTTAGTATTCCAACTACATATTCATTTGAATACAAGGTTTTAGAGGTTCTGTGAGATGGTTCCCCAACTATCTAATGGTCTTTGTAATAATAAATATAAAAATTTGTTTTCTCCCAGTCTAAGATTCACATGAGATGCACAGGCTTATGTGGGGAATCCTGGTTCCTGAAAGTTCAAGTTATATGTACCTAATATTGCTTCCCATTGATCAGCACCATTAGTAGTTAGGTCTTTATAATGACAAATTTAGCCCTTTATAATTTGATGCATGTTCTTCCCATCCCATTCCCTTCTGTGTATAGTCAGTTTACTTTCTGATATTGATATCTACTTAATACTTCTCTATTCATAATGAACAAGCAATACACCAAGTTCCATTTATCAGCATCATAGGTGGTTAGTACAATTTCACTGCGTATTATTATTATCTTTTTAGAACAGGTCCGATTGTTGCAATTGCAAATCATGATTTCATTTGTCTCGTTGGTGGTTGGCTGTCCTGTAGTATCAACATGCTTGTTTTACTTTCTTCGTGACACATTAGGATTTTGTTTCTTCCAATCAGATGGATATGTAGACACGAATGTTGCAAACTATCGCATGAAACAACTGGTCTAACATTCACTTTGCTGTTCCAGGATGATGAGACTAATTTTCACATGGATTTAATAGCTGGGCTTGCAAACATGCGCGCGAGGAACTACAGCATTCCTGAGGTTGACAAGTTGAAGGCTAAGTTCATCGCTGGAAGGATCATCCCGGCCATCGCAACTTCAACAGCCATGGCCACAGGTCTTGTGTGCCTGGAGCTATACAAGGTCATTGCTGGGGAGCACCCCATCGAGGACTACCGCAACACATTTGCCAACCTAGCTCTACCGCTGTTCTCAATGGCCGAACCAGTTCCAGCAAAGGTTATGAAGCATCAAGATCTGAGCTGGACCGTATGGGACCGCTGGACTATCAAGGGCAACCTGACTGTCGCTGAACTCCTGCAGTGGCTCAGTGACAAGGGCCTCAGCGCTTACAGCATGTCCTGTGGCACTTCTCTGCTATACAACAGCATGTTCGCGAGGCACAAGGAGAGGCTGCAGAAGAAGGTTGTTGATGTCGCCAGGGAGGTGGCAAAGGTGGAGGTTCCTGATTACCGGAAGCACATAGATGTTGTGGTGGCATGCGAGGATGATGATGGGAATGACATTGACATTCCTCTCGTCTCTGTTTACTTCCGCTAGTCTGCATCTGAGGCCAGGCCGTAGGAGGGTTACTGCATTCAAAAACTCGTCTCTAGCCCACTCTAGTGGTGTCAGTAAACACAGCCTAGATAACTAATCACTGTCACAGGTGTAGAATAGTTGGTTGCCACATTGGCGATGGTAGCTCGGCTCTATCCTGGTATCGGATTAAGTTACTCTATTTAGCATCCGTTATATGATGTGCTGCTCATCTAATTGGGTTGGTGTGATTATTAAGGTAGACACGCTGGTTAAAGTTAATCGACAGATAGCTTGAATCTGTTTTGTTTCTTTTGTCTTCTTCATTCCTATTTGTAGATTCGATTTAGAAAACTGTGGTTGGTGCTGACGTTTGCAACTAGGAAATTGTCTGTGATACTGGCCATTGTTGTGGTGTGGAGAATGGAGATAGGATAACGCAACGCAAAGGATCTTTGTTTTTCCTTTTTCTTAAAAAAACTTTTTTTTGAGGGGTTTCTTAAAAAAAAAGGTGGTTCTCTGTTACTACATGCTTGGCTGGAAGCCTGGAAATGGAAACGCTGCTTCTTTCATGAGTACATGAGTAGGCAGGTTGGTAGATTTGTTTGTATAATGAGTGCAGGCAATCATTACCCAACCAACACGATGCTCCTGGATGATGGATTTGATTAGCACACGGCATGTGAGGCAGAATCTTCACTTACACTATAGTATCTCCCTGCACTGGTACTGCAGCAGCGTCTACTAGCCAGCGCTAAAACTATCGCTAGAAATGAAGCAACTGGTGCCTTCCTGGTTGGATAAAAATCGTCCCGTCGCACGTCTTCTATATAGTTTATAGCGCACGTCTTCTATATAGTTTATAGTTTTGTTACTGCAACTTGCACGTTCAAGCTTAGTACTCATCAATCCTTGGGATTCTACTTTTACCATTCCTTATCCTAATCCAATACTTTTGAGTCCCATAATAATTATATATCATCTCGCTTTTCAAGAAGCTTAGCTAACTTTAAGAAAATAGTGCAAATGACTAGAAGCTTAATTAGCCAACGAGCCTCTAGCCCAATTAGCTAGAGCCCCTCACTCCACACGTCTTGTGTTCGACTCTCTATGGGAACGAATTTTCAGATTTTCATATCATGTTTAAAAAAGATCTGTTTGTTTGTCCTACCGCCAAAGCACACGTCGTTAGGTCCGACCTAGTTCTAACAGAATGACGGTGCTTGTGTTAGGGTAGGACAGGAGTTGGGGGATTTTTCTCGACCTTCTAACTCTTAAGTAAAAAATGCTCGAAGGTTGTCTCACTCCGCGGGTCGAGTTTTTTAGTAGTTTTTCTTTTCTTTTTTTTTTGAGGAAACTAGTAGCTGTGTAATAATTAGAACGGGAGGTACGGATTTAGTAAAATTTCAATTTGGAAGACTAGTGGATCGAGACATCGTTCACTTTATTCCACCCTAGAAATTTTTGTTTAACTTTTTTTCGAATTCGCGTTTGGCGCGTTGCTCATTAAGAGAAATTAGAATGTTTTTAGTTACATTCCGGCGGCGTCTGTGGCGAGATGCCTTAGACACCGGCGGACAAAACACATACACAAAGCGCCGGCTCGACAGCGGTGCTTCGGGGGTTGTACTAAAGCGCGTAAACTAATTTGCTCTCATTAAGTAAGCTCACCTATGGCCGTGGTTGGGTGGCCTTAGGTGAGCTTGCTTAGTGAGAGCAAATTAGTGTCGTGCAAGCAGCCGCAGCCGCCGCCAGTGTCCACCTCCACGATCTTCACGTTCTCCTCCGCCAGCGCCACGTCCTGCACGCACGCGCATTGCCGGTCAGACTCCCATGTTCGTATCACTGGCTAGATTGACGTGTCGGGTAGTGTCGCGTACATGCTGGTGCCGGAACCGGTGGTGGTGCGGCGAGCTGCGTCGTGTCGGCGTCGGCGTCGTTTGCGGCGTCCGGACGGGCTTCTCGTCCTCGAGCATCCAGAGGCGCGCGGCGCGCGCCCTGTTCTGCCCTGCATCGTGCCGGTGATGCGGCGCTGTCGTCCAGGATCGAGGCGCAGGGACTTAATACATGATAGATTTTTTTTTCTGGACTTTTTTAAAAAAAAGTACCAGACACAAAGAGTTATAGATATGCTCTTGGTTGATTTCGAAAAAGTTCAGAGACTAATCTGCAAAGTGGTTCGGCTGCGTTTACCAAGCTGGAATAGCAAATTGTTGGAGAGAGCGCTTTTTTCGCTTGCCAAATAAAATAGCAACTTGCTATAACACAAGATATACCAAGTGATTTTTACAAAGTTGTTGGAGATGCTCTAAGTAAATGTAATATCGACATAGAGATCTTATATTAGGATGGTCGAGCTACGGTTGTGCATGTTGACCTCCTTTGACGCTCTTTAGATGTGCGATGTTTGTTCGTATGAACTCTTCTTCTTGATGCAATGGTATATAAATCTTTTGTGTATTTGAGAAAGAAAAAATATGCTTTATATAATTCATAATTAATTTAATAATATTTGTTTTATATAAAATATTAAAACCCTTTTATAAACTTTGATCAAACTTTATATCATGTCTTCTCGAGAATTACATCCTTGTGTCAAACTACGCAAGAAAGAATTAGAAGAAGATAGAACGGAGGGCCTCGGTGCAAATCTATTTCTTTGCGCCACCAGATCCACACGCACACGCTTGTGGAAGGAAACAAGGAAATTTCTTCTTATTTGGCCGGCGAGCCTTGGGAGGCAACCGGGCTACCCACGTCGGCTGCCGTCGTGGCTCCCCGTGTCTCCGGCGTGGCGTCCACACTTCTTCTCGGTAAAAAAAAAAAAAAAAAAAAAAACCGCATCTCCTACCGTAAACATCTCTCGCTCTCCCGATGCTTTGCGGCGACGCAGGAGCCGCGGCCCGCGCCGGCGCCACCTCCGCCTCGCTCCGCCTCCACCCCCGCTCGGCGCGCGGCGCGCCCCCTCCTCCTCCTCCACGCTCCTCTCCTCCTCGTCTCCTCCTCGCTTCGGCGGATCGGGCGGCATCGCTCCATCTCCCGATGCGAATGGCCGGCTAGGGTTTGGTCTCTTCCTCCTCCGTCCCAAAGATCGTCTCCGTCGTCCTCGCCGGCGCCGCCTCGGTGATGCCGCGGCCCCGCCGGGGGGCAAAGCCGCGCGCGGCGGCGCCGGCGCGGTGCCTCCGCCTCCTCTCCCGGCTCCTGCGCTCCACCGAAGAAACTCGGCCTCTTGTCTCCGTCTCGCCCGATGTGCGGCGCAGCCGACGGCCGGGCGAGGCCGGCGCCGCGCTAGCGCCTCCGCCTCCTCCCTCTCCGGCTCTGCGCTCCTGCTCCTCGATCTCCGTCTCGGCCTGTGTGGCGGTGCGGCGGGATGGCCGGGCCGCGGGCCGGGACGACGCCGTGCGCCGTGCGCCGGCGCATCGGCCTCCTCTCCGCCTCCGCCGCTTCCGCTCCCGCTCCTCCACGTGATTTATTCCCTCTGGTGGTTTGCTCTCCCTTACACTCTCCCTCTTCCTCCTTACTCTATGCAGTGAATCTGCCATGTTGCTGTGGTATGGCTTCTCGATCTGGAGGCAATCTAGCAGGCCACGGCCTATTTCACCTGATCTATTCTTCTTCCACTTCCCTCTTTTATTTGCCCCTCTAATTCGGCTAGGTTTTGGCTGGATCTTGAGACTACCGAGGTTTTGTCATACATATCGGAGGACATGGCCGTGTCAATGACATTTGTTTGATTTCTTAGTACACTGCAGTCCTCATAATTTTGTGGCATATGTATATTGGAGAACAGCACCATATGCCAGTGATATTTGCTTCCTGTGCATTGCGGTGCTCATGATTTCGGTCATGTCCAATGACGAGTACACTTTCTTGCTGCTGCTAGATTAATTTGAGGGAATAGGGTGGTGCTGTGATGAATACGCAATATGAATGTTTAATGATTGATGCAACGATCATGGGCTATCGCTCCACAATTTGCGCCTCTTTCTTTTTCTACATGATTGAGGCACCGCTCATGAGCATTGAGGATTTTTTTCGCATCTGTTTATGTGTTCAAAACTGAGGCAATGATCATGAGGAATTTAGACATACAATGCGTAGCCACGGTAGTAAATTTATTTTCCATCTTGGGATCTAGCTCGAATGGTGAGATCTGGTCTCTTTGCACTTTGTTATTTTTTTGGTTGCCTCGTTTTTTGGCCTAATCTGATCATTGCCTTTGGTTTTGTGCTCATCATTCCTTATGATCATTGCCCATGATGTTAATAGCACACACCTATGCAATATGAGCTCCTTATTGCCCGTGAAGTGAGACATATATTCTTTTTCTATTGTCTCCTATCGTTGGTTATGAAGTCTGGTTGTACACTTTTGGTTCTGAGCACACATTCTATTCCCGAGAGATAGCATTGTCAATCGCTTTGCTTATATCGATTGGTTTGGGCTTTTGGGTGAATCAAATAGAAGTTTCAACTTTTTGGAAAAAATGATGATAGTGGAGGGTTTCCCAAAGGTGAAGTGAGATTATGAAATTAGAGGTATGTACTCCTCTAATCAAGGGAACAGTTAGTTAGTGTTCATGAATGCTACTATTCTTTGCACTAAGCTCAATTTGTTTGATTGGCTATTTATAGCTGTTCAGCTTTGTCTTTATGCGCTATTTAGAATGCCTAAATAGTACTACGGTTGGTAACATGTTTTCCCTTGCAAAAACATTGTTCCTTGCCAATAGCAAATTATCTATCAAGTTTTTTACTGAAGTGAAGTAACCTCACTTGGCAATCTAACACAAGTGTTGTATCTTATTTTCGAATGGAGTTCAGAGTACTACCCTACCCAGTAGTGTGTGTAACACGCCTTAAGCTAATTTATATGATTCTACATGCTGCTGTGTGCATTGATAATGTTTCATAATATATCTTAATATTGACGTATCAATTTCTGTAGGGTACAAGATGATGAAGATTTATACTATAAATTGGGCCTTACCAAAATTGCAAGAACTAATGTGGGGTTCATATCTGCCTCAAAGCTGAAAGAGAAGAGACAGCGTAGTGTATGGGCATGATCCTTCAAAATCAACAGGTTCCACTAATCCACTCTGTATGGTGATTATAATGGACAGATTGCTGTTTATTTCTGATGTTCAAATGGTACCGATGCTCCTCTAATGCACGTGTATACTGTTCTAGGTGCCCGCTGCGCCATCGATGGATCTGTTTCCCAATTTCGCTTCCTCCAGTTTGAGGTTTCGTCCTGGGTGTGTTAGTTACAAGGTTACATCTTCTTGGTTCTTCATTTCTGGCAACTTCTATTATATTTATTTTAGTTTCTACAAACTTTGTCTCCATGTTTTGCAGCAATGGTGCGCGACAATTTGTGTTGAGGTGCGTCCTGTGCTCCTTCGGTCAAGGTAAAGCCCCTCGCCCAACCTCGTCACAGTTTTTTTTCCTCTCTCTTGTGCTCATGTGGTAGTATACTTATATGCATGTGCAAAAATATTAACATTCTTGCTTTTGCCAAATAATCAAATGATGTCAGTTTTGTTTACCTTCCAAGCTACTCTTATTCCCTACACTCTTCCTGTTTTTAAAAACTGTCGTACCTTTGCAACAATTTGGCTATTTTGTTTACTTTTGACGGTGTTCTCACTTCCCTTCTCCCCAAATTCTCGATTTGTTGTTTGAAACATTTTTTTTAACCAAATGGTCTTTGTAATATGTCCAAATTACTATTGCAAATGCTAGGAATATTTGTGAATATATATGGTTTATTTTCACAAATTCATATTGTAATATGTTCTATAAAAATTCATGCAGGCTTACATTAACTTCAGAGGTAATCTGATGTAGGCTTTTGGTTTTCTTCATAATGTTTGAAGGTTTGTGGCTCAACTTACTATCACCCTTATCTTTGTTCCTATTGTTACCTGTGGGGTTGTCTCATCTGTACATATTTCAGCTAGGCTTACAAATAAACGAGTTAACGAGGCACCTATCTCCTTTTTCGATTATTAGAGCAAGATCCTTCTTATATATTTTTTGGGCTTCAACATGCATTTGGATACCTGTTTACTGTTTTTTTTGGACGATTCAGTTCTCACTTTCCTTTTTGTTTGTCCATTCTTGTTTTGATTTTCCTTTTAGTGAGTTCTTACCATAGATGTACTGCTCACTCTAATTGTGACTTGCTCTATTTACTGAACGCGCGTGCTGACCTTTTAATTTTCATAAAATATTAGGATGAATGGTGAGAGGAATACGCTCAGGATGGTCATGTGACAGTAAATAAGGGAGGACCTGGCCTCATTCGACGTGCAAGTTTGTGCAACCTTGAGCAGCACATCGAGTTCACAATGTTCACAGTTCGTCTCAGGAAGGTAATTTCGCGATTTCCACATGAGATGCACATGATGCCAAGAGAGTAGAGCAGCTACATGTGCCTCATGGTAAGGCACTAGGCCCCGCTTATAGTTTTAGTTTCCATGTAAAAGGGTTACTTAAAGGAAACCATGTTTCTGCATGGTCATTTTTGCGGCAATGAAAATTGTGTCTTATCGTACCTTGAATTGCAGCGCCACCACTCTGGACCGTTTCCATTGATAATTCTATGGAAACAAAATGGCTGCATCTGGCATACTTTCAGACAACTAGCCATTTCACATACTATCTGCTGTACTTAACAGAACATTGCAGATATTAGTAATGTATCATGTATAAGAATGAACAAGTCCATTCAACCTCCATACTAACTTTTTTCCCAAAGGTTAACCACATTTCCTGGACAATTTAGTTGGATCACTCCAAATATTTTTTTCCTGTCATTTCCGTATATGATCTTTAGCAAATCTAAACATCGTATTTCAACTATGCAGGACAAAGGAAACAGGGGTCACTCAGCTCATTATTTTTGAGTGAGTGCAGTCCAAAAACATGTTCTACAATCCAGTGAATACCCATTACTTTTAGGCACTTCTTCCTATTACTGCATCTTCCTCTGTCCTTTCAGTTTACATACATCGCCAAACCATAGCCTGCACCTAGGTTAAATGCATAATTGTCAACATACATGTTTTCTATCTCAGCAAAACAAGGAAAAAACCAAACACAATACATTTGCTTTCCTATTACTTGAGTACATGTTGTTGCCTACTCTTCCACTATACTTCTTACAAACATACAAATGCAACGATATCAGATCCAAATTTCTGAAGCACACTTTATCTTGTCTTACTAGAATGCTCTGTTAAAGGGAACCTATTGTTGCAGACTTCTTCAGCCATGCCAGGTTACTGCCTATTTATAGACTGCTTTTACCTGCCTTCTTGATGCCAGGTTACTTCCTATTTATAGACTGCTTTTACTTGCCTTCTTGATGTACACATCATGCCTCCAGGATTGTGGTTCTAACATTGTAATACTTGGTTGGCTCTTCACAGGTCGTGTTGTAAAACTCCTTTTCCCCTTAAAGCAATTCGCGCATAAGCGTGTTTTCGAAAAAAACATTGTAATACTTGGTGATAGGATTTCAATCAATCAATATTAATTAAAGCAGACACGTAGCTGCACATTCCAGATAGAATATTATGGGGTCAATCTGATTTTGGTGGGGTAATCTTGGACAAAAAATTCAATGATACAACTCTATTGAAATATAGAAATGTTATTTTCAGCTCTTCAATTCGTACTAGATTTGTAATTATTATTTCCTCTCTTGTTTCATATTTGTACCTGCCACGAAACATGCTTCTTTCTCATGAATAGGCAACCATTGCTGGTAAATATAACAAGATCAAGATGGTTCTACTCTCTAAGGTCAGTTTTATCCCTAAACACCCTTGCCCTTTGATTACCATGTAATAGTAATGCTAATAGAAGTGACCAATGTATTATTCATGAACATATCTGAACAAAATATTATTTGAAATCCATTTGTTGAGAGCTTATGCCGTCTATTAGGGAAATTGATTTTATCTTAGCCTGCAGCGCGCATATGGTTCATTCATGTCCTTATCCTAGGATTGCAACCATGTTAGATGGGTAAATTAGGTTGGTGCTGCTCTCATATGTTGTATTTTTGCATTGCCAATCTTTCGGCATCCAAGGGCTACCTGCTCTGTTAAAAGTTTGAATCTATAACAAATATCATTAATTATTAGATAATACTATTTATAGCATTTCTTCGCAAACTTTACAATTCTTGCTCTTAGTTTTTCCTCCTAGGTTCATGTCTAAGTGAGTTGTGCTAATCTTTTTTTACTTCTGATGGTTCAGTTATCATGCACCATTGGACAACTGTTCCTGTTCCCGTTTTATATAAAAAAAATCTATTGATACCTTTTTTCTGATTTTCTGTTATTCCTTCAGTGAAACAAGTTCTATGTGGTCCTCATATTTCTAAGTGCACTTTTTAACAATGATACTTATAAATTCTCGATTAATAGTTTAATACACATATTTCTTCTTATTTATCGGGCAAGGCTTCGAGGGCAACCAGCGTGCCCACGTCGGATGCCGCCATGGATCTTGCGTGCTTGTCGATGTGGCTCCGCGTCCACCGCTTACCGGCTGCCGTGTGGTCGTTTGCTTCGTCGAATGGGAAGCCCGCCGGACGCGTGCCTTTGTTACATTGGCTTTCCCTTCTCGCGTCCGTCGCCCAGTCGTCCTGCCATCTGATTGGGCCGGCCCTCTCGCTTCCCATTTAATCGTTCTGCCTACCCATTTTCTGCCCCCTCCCTCCTTTTTCGTCCCTCTAGGTTTCGTTGTGCCGTTCTAGAACTCCCTCTTGCCGCCGCCGCCGCCGTCGACGCGTCGCGGTTGCTCGCGTTAGTCTGTTCAGGTTTCCTCGCCCGTGCTCAGGCCGACGTCTGGGTTCTCCGCATCTTCTTCGCCTGGGATCTGGCCCCGGTTTTTCAGCCATTGGTGATTTGCCGCCCTCCTCGTCGCGTAGGCCCTGCTTCATTTGGGAGTGCTGGGGTTCGATTTTAGGCTCCTGTCCATCCGTTTTCTTCTGTGTGGTTCGCATTTGCCTGCCTTCCTTATGCCGGCATGGTCCCGGTGGGTTCTTGTGCTTCGATTTGGGCGGCGTGTGTTATAGTGGTGTACCTACGTTCGGTTGCAGCGGGTTGGGTTCAGCGTGCTACGGCTCCAGGATACGCTGTGGCCCCTTGCTGCGACGTACACTAGCGTCGGTATTCGCCGGATGCCGATGCCGTGCTTCCATCCTTTGTTCATCCCTTCGTTCTGTGTTTCTTCGTCTGTGCGAGGAATTGGGCCTGCTTGCTCTTGGTTCACCTACCCGGTTTGTTCACAGTTGTTCCTTAATGTTTTGACGTCTGCTTTGTTTTACAGATTCTCATCGCTACTGTGCTCTTCGGTGGATTTAGTACGATATGTAGGTATGTCCTCCTTCTCCGGGCGGCGTTGTGTCCTCAGGTTCTCTGCGTTCCTGGTATGCATTCTCTATTTGTGCTACCGTCTGATTTTATTATTCTTGCTGTTTGCAGATACGGTTGCGACGGTTGTTGCTTCCGCCTGCCTAGCAGGCGAGGCCTTACTGTTGTTGTTTGTGCATCTTGTCTCGAGGGTAATAATCTCATTACTGTCGTTGGAGTGGCAGGTTCAGCTTTCATAGTGTTTGCCGACGATTAGATATAGCATTTCTGCTGAGATTTGGGCGTAATTCCAGTAACTTAGATGGGTGGGGTTATTGATGTTTGTGTTTACATATGGATGAGTAAAGGTATGTCAATGACCCAGTCAATAGCATACCTAGGCTCAGGCATATATATTGGAGGACATCACCATGTGCCAATGGTATTTGTTTACTTCCTTAGGGTTGATTCTATTTGGTCTAATTGTACGGTTGATTCTATTTGGTCTGATTGTAGTTAATCTTGGTGAATCTTGGTAAAAAAAGGGTGTACCCAGTGCCGTAGGCTCCCGCACTACGGGGTCGGGTGAAGGGAAAATAGCAAACAACATGTCATATGTATATATCTCTAACCCAGGAGCCTATGGGTTAAATTAGACATTGTATTCATGTAAAATCTATGACTGTAGCATGCTTGTCTGAAGTGCGCCTACTATAATTGGTCGCTATTTCAGAATACCTTTAATTCTCTGTTACAACAAGTAAGGTTCTTTGACCACTTATTTTCCTTGCAGTAGAGTTTGAAACCAACGCAAAATTACTGCTAAAGTTAATATCGCCATATACAAATTTCATTATATATTCTGAAGAACTTGGTAATACCATCTTACACTTACAAAAGACAACACTTATATAGCTGTTCCATCTGGCGTTGCTTCTTCGGTTCCTCGACCACGCGCACAATGGCGCGTGCAACTTACTAGTGATCAAGAAAATGAACGTAAGAACACGAGAAACAAAGAAAAGTGCGATAGCTGTGCGGTCGCTTTCTTTTTCCTTCGTTTGGCCGCGTCCAAGCTGCTGCTGCCTCTTGTGCCTCCTCAAATGAAAAATAAAGCCTTTCACGTTTTTGTTTTTGTTTTTCCCTTCCCTACCAAAGCAAAGGAGCGTTCACGCGTTTGCCTTCCTTCCTACCGGTCAGATCTCCATCATTCGCCACCAAAGCAATTTGCTTTGCTTCCCCTTTCCCATGCCATTGCAGGCCTGTCCCCTCCTCCTCCTCCTCCTCTTCTTGCTCCTGCCTCACCTGTCGCCGTTGCCAGATGGAGCCGCCTTTGCTGCTCAGGATTCTCCTGCCGCTGGCTTCTCTTTCTTGGCTGCTGCTGCTCGCCCGCGCTAGTGCAGGTCGTTGCCCTCAGATTTTGGTTTCCCCTTTGTTAATTACTAGCCTGCTTTGTTTTTGTTTCTACTGATGCTGACTGTCCTCCTGGATTGGATTGGATTGGATTGCTTTGGGCTGCACAGCGACTGGAGTTCTAGGAAGAATCGGTGCCGACGAGGACCAGTGGAGCAGGCAGAGGCAGCCTGCTGCTGCTGCTGCTGCTGCTGCTCATCTCATTCTTGGGTGAGTGAATGGTTGGTGACAATTGCTTTCTTTTTTCTTCTTCCCAGAAACAATATGCTTTCTAGCTCTAGCAGCTTGGCCATTCATAATTTGATTTGGACAAGTAGTAGACATGGAATTGAAAGAGTATGCATGTTTTACCTGCTGATTGTTGCGATAGATACACTGTATTGGCATCAACTATTTGGATGCTACTGCGCTATAGCTTAAGAGCTGATTAAATGCCAGATTATCAATCAACAACGGGTTGGGTTGGTGAGGCGCACATGCAGGGTGATACTTTGATTTCCTCTCTAATCGAAGAAGCATCATAACACTAGTATCAGCAGATTTGTTACTTTTTCTAGAACTTGCCTACAAAGCAGCTTGAATTCATCATGCGCTGGAGTTTGGCATACACCGTTTATATGCTGATATATATAGAGTATCATCTATTGCATACAATAGACTAGCAATGGCAAATATACAATTATGAAGTTACCAAAAGAAAATTCAACTCCATTTCACCAAACGCTGTTTTTTCAAAGCAATTAATTTTCTCTTTTTGTACCAGAGACTCCAGAAATGTGCAAGCTAGAAGATTGCTGCAGAGTGGAAGAAACGAGCATCCCCAACCACCTACACACGCTCCTCCTCCTAATCCTAATCCGGAGAAGCCAAAGACAAATGAACACCCGCACAGACCAAAACATCATCGACATAAAAGGAATGCTCCATCACCCTCGCCTTTTAGTTCTGCGCCTAAAGCATTGCCATCACCATCTGCTTCTGCACCTGTAATATCTTCTTCGGGATCTCATCATCCATTGGCAGCCCCTCCCCGACCGCTTATTAGTCCGTCACCTTCCATCCCCCCACCACATAAACATTCATCTAGAAAGTCCAGTTTGGTCGCTGCAGGGAGTGCAGTCTTTGTTTTCATGGCTGCAGCTTCTGTTATGTACTGTCGAGTTAAGAAGGCGGGCACTGTGAGGCCATGGGCGACAGGGTTAAGCGGGCAACTGCAACGAGCATTCGTAACAGGTAATTTCTTTCTGTTTTGTGTGCATTCCTTGTGCTTTTCTGTT
This sequence comes from Themeda triandra, assembly GCA_018135685.1. Taxonomy (NCBI): domain Eukaryota; kingdom Viridiplantae; phylum Streptophyta; class Magnoliopsida; order Poales; family Poaceae; genus Themeda; species Themeda triandra. The sequence goes on along the minus strand of JAENPR010000051.1, from coordinate 672,768 downwards.
TCAGTTTGAACTTACACCATGTCACCATACTCATGTTCCAGGTGTACCTACGTTGAAACGATCCGAGCTGGAAGCAGCCTGTGAGGACTTTAGCAACATAGTTGGTTCTACGCCTAGCTGCATGCTGTACAAGGGGACATTATCGAGTGGAGTTGAAATAGCAGTTGTGTCAAGCTCAGTAACATCCGCCAAGGACTGGTCAAAAGAATGTGAATCCCACTACAGGAAGAAGGTAGCATGCTACTTACCTCATCTATTCTGTGGTTATTATAAAAAAAAGACTAGAGTGTATTTTTGCAGAATCCACACTTATAACTGAATCTCCATTGCTTGAACAGATCACAAGTTTATCCAAAGTTAGCCACAAGAATTTCATGAATCTACTCGGCTATTGTGAGGAAGATCAACCTTTTACCAGAGCAATGGTTTTTGAATATGCTCCAAATGGAACACTTTTTGAGCATCTCCATGGTAAGTGACTTGCAGAAACATCCAAACTTTGTCCACAGTAGATTAGCCATAGACTAGGCAATACGATTTCAGATATCTGGATCCCTTGAAAATATATCACGTACTCCAGTACACCTGACAACATGTTTGATTGCATCGCAGTTAGAGAAGCTGATAACCTGGACTGGGCGACACGGCTGAGGATATCGATGGGGATAGCTTACTGTTTGGAGCACATGCACCAGCTGAATCCACCTGTTGTGCCAAGGAACTTTGACTCAAGCACTATATACCTCACTGATGACTTTGCTGCAAAGGTCTCAGACCTTGATTTCTGGAGCGACACTGCCACCACCACTGCCACCAAGGGATCCGATTCTAGTTCAACCACTGATGATGAGTTCTCCTCAGTTTCAGACATAGAATTCATGGTGCATCAGTATGGCATGCTATTGCTGGAGATGCTAACCGGAAAAGTTGCCTACTCTGAAGAGGAAGACCGGGTTTCACTGGAACTGTTGGCATCTCGCTACTTGGATGGCAACATGCCCCTTGCGGAGCTGATTGACCCGAGCCTCGGTTCTTTCCCTCAAGAAGCCGCTCACGCAGTGTGCGAGGTCGCAAGGTCTTGTGTGGACCCAGACCCGAAGAAGAGACCAAGGATGGTACATGTGGCTGCTAGGATGAAGGAGATCACCGCGCTGGGACCGGAGGGAGCGACTCCAAAGGTGTCGCCGCTGTGGTGGGCAGAGCTAGAGATCATGTCCTCTGAAGCTAGCTGATGAATGGTGAAACAAACCACCGTCTGGATGCAGCGATTCATTCTCAGCCTCCTCCCGCTGTGATTGGAAAAAATTCTTTGGTTTGTTGTGTTGTGGTTGAGAAGCCTGAAGAGTTAAATTACCTGTTGTTTTTCTTCTGCGTTTTTGTTGGTGGCATTGCGTATGTGCATAGTATATCATCAGCAGCAGCAGACTAACGGTAAATGTGAGACGAAAGCAGCCAAAAGGGAAAAGTCTATCTTCCAATATACTGTGTGTGTATATATACTGCTCCTAGATGGGTTTGATTTATTGGATGGAACAAAAATTTAAAAACTACATAGCCCGTAGGGCTTCCGTCCAGGAGACGCGGCCACGTCGGCCCAAATTCCGGTGGCCGTCCGATCCTCGATCGTGCGGTCCTGATTGTTTGGAGCCGCTCCGTACAGTACCAGCTTCTATCTAGAATCTGCTTCTTACAGCTTCTCGCCGCTCGTATCTGATTCTGCTTTAGCTTCCGCCGACGAATTCGACTCGAATGAAAAAGTTGTCAACTACAAAGTTTCATAACTTCTCGAGATCTACAATTTTCGTGTTGGGAGTTTCTCCGTCCGAGGTAGTTTACGAAATTTAAATTTCAAAATTGAGAAATTCAAGCGTAGTTTAGCGTGACAAGACGAACTCAAATGAAAAAGTTGCCAACTATAAAGTTTCATAACTTTTTGAGGTCTTTAGACTTTATTTTGGGTGTTCTTCCATCCGAGGTCATCTAAAATATTCAAATTTTGAATTTCTCAAATTCAAACGTACAGGTCATCGTCACTCAGAGATGATTTTGCTAGCTTCCACCGACGAATTCAACTCGCACGAAGGCGTGCCTCTGGGGCGCGCGAGGGCGCGCCGGTCCACTAGTATATTATAGATGCAGTAGTATTATACAAGGGGCAGGAGTGTTAGGATGATCTCTATCCCAACGGCCCAACTCGGGCCCCTTTGACCCTTGCGCCCTGATCGGGGGCGCCCAGCCCATCTATTGGCTGGAGGGCCCCTGTCACACTGCGCTATATAAAGAGGTGGGCGTCGGCGGCTCTCAGTACGAGGTTCACCGTGAGCCGCCACACCCACCGACAAACCCTAATCCGATCTGAGGAGGGGCGCAGCCAGTGACGGGAAGCACCTCCGCCGCCGCCGCTTCACTGCGCCGACCTCCTTCCTCACCGACCGACGCCTCCACCCTCTGCATCGACGCGATGGCCGACCCTAGCAGCGCCGCCGCCGGATCCTCTTCCACCGCCCCTGTCCAGCCCTCTGGTAGTGCCTCCCTGATGTCTGCTCTGAGAGAGATTCCACCACTGAAGGGAGACAACTACATTGAGTGGAAGAGAAAGATTGACTTCACTTTCACCATAGCTGATGTTGACTGGGTGCTCACTGAACCGTGTCCCACAGTGCCTGTGGAACCGGTGCAGGGGACCAGTGAAAGTGATGAAGCATGGGACAAAAGATTGAAAGATTATGGCCCCATCAGGATGGCATATGACATAAAGCATGCTCGATGGGTCAGTGACAACAAGAAATGTTGTGCTTGTCATTGAGAATACAATTGAGCCCGCCCGTCGGGCTCAATTGAAAAGTGTGACACTTCTTGTTGCTTACTTTGAGAGGATCAAGAACCAGTTCACTAGTTCCTCCAAAGTGTATGCTACCCATTTGTTCAAGCAATTGACAAATGAAAAGTTCAAAGGAGGTAGTATACGTGACCACATTCTGAAAATGAGTCACTTGGCAAATAAGCTGAAAACAATGGAATTGGAGATACAACCACAGCTCCTTATCCATTTTGTTTTTGCTTCCTTGCCTAAAGAGTATGACAACCTTGTCATTAATTACAACATGCAGCCTGAGAAATGGGACTTAGACAAGCTCATTGCTCAGTATGTTGATGAGTAGCTCAGGATCAATGGCCAATAGGGTGGCCAAGTGAACATGGTCAAAGGAAAGGGCAAAAGGCACTTCAATCCTGGCTCCCCAGCAAAGAGAGGTCCTATACAACAGAAACCACAGTTTTAGCAACAGGGCAAGCCACAGGAAGGTGAAAACTTGTGCTGGCACTGTGGTAAGGAGGGGCACAAGAAGACTGACTGCCCTGGATGGTTAAGGGAACTCATGAAGAAAAAGGGTGAGAATATTATTTCATTTGTAAATGAATCTCTGTATGCAAAGTTTTCAAAGTCAACATGGTTTATTGACTCTGGTGCAACCATTCATGTTGCAAATTCTTTATAGGGATTCACTTCGACGAGAACTACGCTAAAAAAGAGAAGAGGCCATTAGCGTTGCGAATGGCGTACAGGCTGCAGTGGAGGCAATTGGAGATGTAGCATTAGATTTACCTAATGGCTATAGTCTTATTTTGAGAGATGTTTTTTATGTTTCTACACTACAGCGCAATTTGATAAGTGTAATAAAGTTGGATGATTCAGGTTTTACCTGTAATTTTGGACATGGCAAATGTGTCATTTGGTTTAATGATATTTGTGTTGGTCTTGCCTTCCGACAAGACGAATTATATATGTTATCGCTATGTGAAAGTGTGAATTCCATATGTAATGTGAATGATAGCGTTTCCTCGTGCACAAATGAGAAAAGAAAAAGAAAGCGAACTACAAACGCAACGGCGAAATTATGGCACTGTCGTTTAGGCCATATTTCGAGGGGAGAATAGAACGACTAGTAAAGAATGAAATTCTTCCTCCTTTGGAGTTCGCTCGAATTAGAGCAATGCATCGATTGCATAAAAGGAAAATATGTAAAGCAAATTAAAAAGAATGCCAAACGAAGCACATGAATATTGGAGATCATTCACACCGACATTTGTGGTCCTTTTCCCGTAAAGAGTGTGGATGGCTATGATTCGTTCATTACATTCACGACGATTACTCCCGGTTTGGCTATATTTATCCAATTAAAGGAAGAGATGAAGCATTGGATAAATTTAAAATATTTAAGGCTGAAGTGGAAAATCAGCATAGTTTAAAGATTAAGCTAGTCCGGTCCGACCGTGGGGGGAGTACTATGGTCGGCATACCCCATATGGTCAAGTTCCTAGACCTTTCGCAAGGTTTCTACGGAAAATGGTATAGTTGCCCAAAGATTCCATGCCGGGTGAACCTCAAGCAAAATGGAGTAGCCGAAAGGCGTAACCGTACCCTAATGGATATGGTGCGCGGTATGATGAGTTACTCTAATTTACCATTGAGTTTATGGATAGAGGCATTAAAAACCTCCATTCATATTCTCAATAGAGTGCCAAGTAAATCGGTGCCCAAAACACCGTATGAATTATGGACAGGAAGGGTACCTTCACTAGATCACTTGCGTGTGTGGGGGTGTCCTGCTGAGGCTAAAGAGTTTAACCCAAATATTGGGAAACTTGATCCCAAAACAGTGAGTTGCCATTTTATTGGCTATCCTGAAAGGTCAAAATGTTATCGTTTCTACTGTCCTGATAGACTCACAAAGTTTGTGAAAACGAGACACGCTATTTTTCTAGAGGATGAAATGATGAGGGGGAGTATGGCTGCTCGGAAAATTGATCTTGAAGAGAAGCGGGTGTGTGCACCCAATCCTGTGATTCAGGAGCCTTTTTCAAGCTACTTATTGTTCCTGCACCAATAGTGCAAGACACTGTGGAGCAAGAACCTGTCGTTGTTCCTCCCGTGGTAACAACGAAGAAAATGAGGAACCCGTTCATCGGGAACCCATTGAAAATGTTGCCACAAATGAGGGGGAGCAATCTCGGCCTCCAACAATAGATGTGCCAAACGTAGAGGCCCCTAGAAGGTCTCAAAGAGAAAGAAGGCCAGCTATCTCCGGTGATATATATGAGCTAAATAATATCATCAAGAGTATCAAATGGAGGGTGATCCCACCTCATTTGAACAAGCCATGAGAAGCGATCATTCATCCAAATGGTTTGAAGCCATGGAAGATGAAATGAGATCGATGAGTGCCAACGATGTTTGGGACTTGGAAGAAATTCCCAAAGGAGCCAAAACAAAAGAGGGCCGTAAATGGGTCTACAAAATAAAATATGACTCCCAAGGGAATATAGAGAGATTTAAAGCGCGACTTGTGGCTAAAGGTTTCACACAAAGGGAGGGAATTGACTACACCGAGACCTTTTCTCCGAGTCTCATGCAAAGATTCTCTCGAATAATAATGGCATTGGTGGCACACTATGATTTAGAGTTGCATCGATGGATGTGAAGACGGCATTGCTAAATGGGGATTTGGAGGAAAATGTCTACATGGCACAACCGAAAGGTTTTATCGTGGAAGGCAAAAAAAAGATGGGATGTCGCCTAAAGAAATCGATTTATGGGTTAAAGCAAGCTTCAAGGCAGTGGAACTTGAAGTTTGATAAAACTATAAAGAATTTTGGGTTTAAGGCAAATGTCGAGGACAATTGTGTCTATACAAAGTTTAAGAATGGGAAATACATTTTCCTAGTCCCGTACGTAGACGATATTTTACTTGCAAGTAATGATATGAGTCTACTACGGAAACAAAAAGATTTTTGTCCTCAAAGTTTGAGATGAAAGATCTTGGTGAAGTTTCTTATGTTTTGGGCATAGAAATTCACCGAGATAGAAGAAAGGGGGTATTAGGATTGTCTCAAAAGGCATACATTGAAAGAGTCTTGGAGAAATTCCGATGCATAAATGTAGTCCTTCACCCGCACCTATAGTCAAGGGCGATAAGTATGGGGATTTTCGGTGTCCCAAGAATGAGTATGAGCTCAACCAAATGAAAAGTGTGCCATATGCTTCACTTTGTTGGACACTTACGGTATGCTCAAGTATGTACACGCCCTAACTTGGCTTATGTAACCGGGTTGCTTGGCAGATTTCAAAGTAATCCAGGTGTTGAACACTGGAAATTAGTAAAGAAAGTTTTGTGATATTTACAAGGTACAAAAGACCTGATGCTAACGTACAGAAGATCTGACTCCCTAAAGATCTTAGGATACTTAGATTCTGATTATGCGGGAGATGACAGAAAGTCCACATCTGGATATGTGTTCACTCTCGCTGAAGGAGCTATATCATGGAAAAGCTCAAAACAAACAGTTACTACAAACTCCACTATGCATGCCGAGTTTGTAGCATGCTATGAGGCATCGGGCGAATTGGCTAAAGAAATTCATACCCGGTTTAAAAGTGGTCGACGACATCAATGGACCAATGAGTCTATACTTTGTGATAATAATCCAAATATAGAGTATGCTCACAACAATAGGTCAAGTGGTGCTGCCAAACACATTGACATAAAGTACTATGTTGTGAAAGAGAAAATCCAATCGTGTTATAAATCTTGAGCACATAAGCACCGAAAAGATGCTCGCGGATCCGCTCACAAAAGGCTTACCACCCAAAGTGTTCATTGAACACGTAGCCGGCATGGGTTTAAGGAGAAGCCTATGATTCCCGGATAATAATAAGGGCCCAAAGATAAAGTATTTATTTATTTCAAACTAGAGATGTGTATTGTAGTCAGAAATCCAACGGCAATAGACCGTGACGATGAAACATGTTCTATGCACAAATCGAGATGGAATAAGTAAAATGAAAAGGTTAAAGTGAAAAGAGTAAAGTTAAAGATAAAGTTAAAGATGAGATCAAGAGGGAGAATGTTAGGATGATCTCTATCCCGAGTTGGGCCCAACGGCCCAACTCGGGCCCCTTTGACCCTTGCGCCCTGATCGGGGGCGCCCAGCCCATCTATTGGCTGGAGGACCCCTGTCACACTGCGCTATATAAAGAGGTGGGCGCCGGCGGCTCTCAGTACGAGGTTCACCGTGAGCCGCCACACCCACCGACAAACCCTAATCCGATCTGAGGAGGGGCGCAGCCAGTGACGGGAAGCACCTCCGCCGCCGCCGCTTCACTGCGCCGACCTCCTTCCTCACCGACCGACGCCTCCACCCTCTGCATCGACGCGATGGCCGACCCTAGCAGCGCCGCCGCCGGATCCTCTTCCACCGCCCCTGTCAAGCCCTCTGGTGATGCTCTTCTCCACTCTTCCTCTCTCTCTCTCACTGCCAACGTTTCCCAAAGTTTGTACCCGTCTAGATGTCACTACTAGTTGATCCTAGGGCTAACAAGGAGCAGTAGCAGGTGTGCCATGCCAGGGTGATGCTGGGCTGCCAATGCCATGGCCCGTGTCGGACGGAGCACAGTAAGATAGAATGGATCAGCCATATATGAGCACGGGGCTAACTTTCCTAAATTTTGGTTCCAGCATTTTGTCTTTTTATTTACAAATTTAAAAAATGAATTGTATTTAAAAAGTCCATGCGTTGGTCATCTGTAGCGGAACCGACCATCTAATTTAATTACGAAGCACTAATCAAACTGATGTGGCAACTCAATCAACTTAAACCAAACCAGCCCGGTAGTCCGTGAAATCTCGAAGGATTTCAAACCACTCTACAACAAACCTGAATCCAAAGTTCAGCAGTTCCCATTCACCTGTTTTATTTACATTTCACACATAGGATTAATACAACCCAAATTAGAAATAATAGCAGAAGAAAAACTCTTTTGATAATACACTCACACCTATACTTTTAAATATAGTGCCAGCTCAGGGTCGACTCCATCAACAGCAGGTAGAAGAGGTATAAGAGTTGACTTTGCCCGAAGTCTATTCCTCCCGTAGCGGGATATATGTCCACCGTGTCGCCACGGCAGTAATCTCCAAAACCTACAACAACATTGGGAATTGCACCCTGTGTACATTGTACTCAGCAAGACTTACCCGACTAAAAGAAAATAAAGACTCTTTGGTGGATGCCAGGCTTTATAGTGGGTTAGCCGACTCCTTTGTTTGCCAAAAAGATGAGCTTATTAATAATCATTTAGTGACAAAAGGACTCTCTAGCTTATCCATTTAAGTTGGATCCTGCCATTACTACATTAGCACCTGCATACTACTTCATCATTTTAAGGTGGAAGCAATCAACATTATATCATAACCGCATTGATTGAGTATTCATTAAACCATCATGAGTGAACATAACCAACTCGCATTTCAAATCTTATTTGCGGCATCGTAACTGCTCAGTCAAGTTATTCACTATCCAGGAACGATGGCGATTATAATCGATTGCAAACCAGCCGGCGGGTATTCCTCACACAAACCACACGACTCTCGTCGGAGTCGATTAGATCACCTTGATCTACTCGGGAATGGGATCAACAACTCACCACCATGACCAAGGAAACTCCCGATGCCGAGGCTGAGTGAACTCATAGACATGGAACACTCGCGAACTCATAGACATGGAACGCACCTCCCGGTAGTGGACTTACAATGGGCCCTTGTTACTCCCCAACCATCGCCAGCATGGATACCTGGAAGTTGAAACCCGGCCCAAGTAGATTCTAGGCTTCGCGGTAGGCACTCTGGCCATCCCAGCTATCTGTGAGGCATTGTTCAAAATGATCCGAGGACGCTCGTGTGCCATAGTATATTAGAGGTGATTTATCATGGCCACATGGTTATGTTCATATCCAACATTTCACCAATCTCAATCCCAAGGGGTAGTAACACCTACCTCGCGAGTGAGAGTCGATCACTCGGCTTCTACCATTTAAATAGCAGGCCTAAACATGTAGTCGATCCTGTACGTAAAAGTAGGATATTTCTGGTGGCAAGGTAGTCCTGATGCAACTACATTTTCAAGCAACGCCTATAAACTTAATGCATCATAAGGAATAAAAGGACGCAAAGTAAAACATTTGCAAACGTAGGAGGGATGCTCCGGGGCTTGCCTTATTTAGAAGACCGAGGTTAGTGCCCCAGGTACTCGACTATTCCAAGTCGGTTCCTGGTGCTTGATCACTTCTCGTGCGGATCTCCATTCGCAACTTGTCCTTCGGGATCCTCGATTCCCCGACGAATGTTCTACACGCGATCTTGGAATGATGCATGTGCATATGTATGAGCACGCAATTATTTGTGTATGCATGATATTGAATGATCAAGGAGGATAGATGTTCAAAGATGAATCGTTGATTTAAAAGCTACACTTATCACTAGCAAACAAGCCAGTAAAGCCAAAGACCTAAACTTAAGCATAATCATCCTAAACCACTCATCATGACATACCTTGTAACAACCAATCATACGTGTCCTAAACACTACAAGACCCTTTCATTAAGCTCTACCTACAATCAAGACTCATTTATGCTTCACTTAGCAATCATGGCCTACAATCAGCACTGCTGTAATAAAATCATAACTGCTGATCTACAAATCCTATGAACATGATTGAGGACATTCTGGAAAGCTTATGAAATTGCTCATAAATCATCTTGAGACATCAGAGCCTGATTCTCAAGTTAGCTGTACCTAAAACAGTTAACAACAGAACTAGGTTCTGGAAAAACAGCTATTGAACAAATCTGCTAACCATATTGCCCCAACCATAACTCATAGACTATGGATCCAATGCATCCCAAATTTGAACAGTAGATAAATAAACTAATTTAAAACCTATCATATACTGATGAGTTTCCCAGAAAACCAACCTATAATTGGCTTAAGCATGACATCATACCAGCAACTTCAATTTAAGCAACTATGGGTTGAACAGCAACCCCTAGCTAGACAGCTCATAAAATCCTATAAAAATTACAGTAGACATAGCAAGGCACAACTAGTCTACCATCCAAGTTTCATCCTATTTGGATAAACCTACTGGCCTACACATAAATCACAAGGCAGCACATTTCATGGGACCAATAAATAGTTTGTACTGTGAAGTGGATCAAACCTCATGTTTAATGACATCAATGACTTCCTTAGGACCCATAAACAGTCCACAAAAAGAATTACACCCTAACTAGTCATATAGACCCCATTTGTGAATTTAAACAAGATCATGGCAATAATAGGCACTTGAACTGCAACTCTATAAAATTACACTAAACATGCATGTGATATCTTTATCATAGACAGAGCACCTCAATACAAGACCAACAAGACCAAAACCATATTTTTCTGAGCTTCCTAGATTTACCTATGCATTTACAAAGATAATCAACATTTATTCCAATTGGTAAACTTTAAATAAAACTATACAGAAAAGTTACTCAAACATGGCATATCATATTTTTCCCAGATACTACACTTCACAAGGATTACAACAAGACCAAGATCACTGAATTTGGATACTCCTAGCTCCCTGTACAATTTTTGCAAGGTTTAAACTACAATTCTGAAAATCCTTTTTCCTTTAAAAACCGAATCCCAAATTGCTATGCGTACCCAGCAGTGCACCCAGAGGTGAGTCTATGCTAAGGCCACCCGGCTACCGTACCCAGATCCGCACACTGATGATGTCACAGTGATGTCAGACGGGTCCCGCCTGTCACTGACACTGGTGTGTCACATTTTTATAGAGACCCCTGAACTTCCTCGAAACTACACGAGCCCGGATCTGAGAAACCAATGAGTCTGCGCTCTTTACAGGAACACCCCTCACCTTCTTCCTATTCTAGACTGATACCCCTGGCGGCAGAGGGAGCAGAGAGGGTCGCCGGAGCTCGCAGCTCCGGCCACTGCAGCGGCTCCCCGGCACCAACGCGCGGCGGCGAGTGAGGAGGGGGCCCACGCGCGCCTGCTGACACCCCCGGGGCGGCGCTACGCGGCCTATGACGGCCCAGCCGCGGCGGTCGGCGGCCCGGCGGTCGGCGGCTCCGATGGCAGCCGCCTCCGGCGGCTGCGACGGCCCGCCGAGGAGCGCCCTAGAGGCGCGTCACCCTATTGACTATGATGGCGCGCTCGGATTTGGAAATGGGTGGTTGGAGCGGCGGCTAAACGGAGGCGGGCTCGGCGGCGGCCATGGCGGCTCCAGCGGCCGCGTCGGTCCGTGCGAGGAGATGGGGAGGGGCACGGCGAGCGCGATGGGAAGGTGGAGCGCTGCGGGACGAGCTGCGTCACGAGCTCGCGCTAAGCTACAGGCGGCGGCCGAGAGCGGCCGGTGGCGCGCGCGTCGCGAGACGCCGCGACGGCGATGGCGTCGCCCGAGCGCTGCGGCCCTTGCGAGGAGAAGAAAGGGAGAGAGGGCAGGGAGTGAATGGGGAGAGAGGGACCCGGGGTCCTGTCCCCCCCCCCCTTTGGCAAGGTGGCCGGGCGGCGCAGGGGCGGCACGCCACGGGGCGACCATGCGCCCACTCGGCCAGAGCAAGGCGGACACGGGGCCTGCCTGTCGCCCTGGAGGGGCTGACAGGTGGGTCCCTGTAGGATCTCTGGAAGAGTAAAATGGCCTAGAGGGGGGGTGAATAGGCCTGCAACAAAATTTCTTCGAACTGCTGTTAGTCCAGAGGGCGCGGCACCGCCAGCTGTAGACCGCGGCACCGCCGCGCTATGCGATGTAAACGAGAATAGAGTGTAATTCAAAATCGTGCGTAAACAAGTTTACCAATCGACTTTCCAAGCTTCCTACACTGCAGGGGATTACGTATCGAGATCCAAACACAAATTCAATAGGTGGGAAGAAGTGGATCGACCTCAAACCCTAGAAAACACCTCAACAACAAGTATGAATATAGAAACCAAACAAAGACAAGGTGACACAAGTATTTAACCCGTGGTTCAAACTCGCCACAAAGGCCGGCCTACGTCCACGTTGTTGAGGAAGTCCACGACTTGAAGCTCACCACTAAGGCTAGCTTTCTCCTCGGTCTCAAGTCAAGAGAGCAAACTCTTGAGATGAGGGTGATTTCTTAGTATTGGGGTGAGGTTACAAACCTCCCTAGGCGCCACACGAGTTGGCGGCTCTAGGGCGACGCCTAGCCGGCTAGGAGCAAAGCTCCAAGAGTAACAAACCCTAGGGCGCCGGCCAAACGTGCACCAAATGCTCTTTTGACAGTGGGAATCAGTGGATCCACTCTCCAATCGAAGTTTGCTGCCCTTTTCCTCAAGAATCCGTGGTGGAATCAAGGGGAATGAGTTTGGAGCTTGGGGGAGCAATGGTGGGAGAGAGAGAGGAGCTTTTCTGGTGCTTGCAACGGTTATGTCGCGAGGTAGACGAAGAGGTGTGTGAGTGGGCCGACAGATGGGTATAAATACCCCTGGGTCCCAACGGTCACTTATAGGCGCGGCACTGCCGCGCCCCCCCAAAACAGCAAGAAGATTTTGAGTTGTTGGCTGGCTGTTTTGGTGGCTGGATGAGGTTGGTGTTTAAGGATTGAGCATTTGGTAACACTTTTGACTAACAACCTTAGGATCCCTCTTGATAGTACGGCTTTTCCTAAACTCAAATTCAAACCGAAAATGAATTTAATCCTTCTTTGAATTCGGCTAAGCCTCCTTTTAGAAACAGGAACCCCTCCAACCTGTACATCAATCTTCCGAATTTCAATGCCTGCTTGTCATCTCAATAAGTCTCATTAGTTCCCTAATTTGGTGGTCATCAACGCCAAAACCCACATTAGGGCTTGATTGCACTTACAATCTCCCCCTTTTTGGTGATTGATGACAACCCAATTAGAGCTCACAAAAGATATCAAATAAACTGAGACTTTTCGAGACATGAATGTAGGGCCTCCCCCTAAATATGTGAATAGGATTTGAATTCCAAGAATTGATGTTAGAAACCAATATTCACATTTTTAGGAAAGTGAAAGAAGGGGAGCCTCCCCCTATATTCATGCCTCCTGTGGGGTGCTAAAATCAAGTGTCACAAGTAAAAGACGTGATGCGTATGACAGGTCAAACTCACAACAAGAGGTCTTGCTCACGGCGGGCACGGCACCCGCGCTGACGCGCTGAGAGCGCGGCACCGTGCCGGGACCGACAAAGCGCGACAATAAGCACCACACGTAACGGACACGCGAAAACAACCTTTCTAAAGCAAGTTATGACAAGCTAAGTAAGCACACAAAGTACATGTCCATATCCAATATAAAGAGAGTCATAAAGGTAGCAATATTACATGAAATAGTTTTGAGCGACACTCAACTCACAAACTAGAGAAACTACTCTCACACTCAAGCTCAAACTAGCTAATGGGATAGGACATGCTGCTGCAGCTGAACTGAATAACATCACCATCAAGTCTCGAAAAAGTTGGACCCTAATTTTCTCCCCCTTTGTCACCAAGCATCAAAAAGGGAGAAAAGAACTAGAAGGATCACTCCTCATCACTATCAATACGAGCACGACCCTGGCGGTGAGTGTGAGAGGTGAAGCGTGGAGGTCGAGCTGAAGTAGAAGGAGCTGCTGCAGGATTAGGATCATGAGCTGCCTTGCGCCTCCTTTGGAAAACTCTCTCAGATGATTGCTCCTCATGAATAGCATCTCTATCATCATCCTCAGACTGCTCCTCATCCTCCTCATTCTCCTCATCCTCCTCATCCTCCTCAGATGACTCAGTGAAGTGTGGAGAATCTGGAATAGGTGGAGGAGAAGGCACTGGGGAAAGTGGTGGAAGTCCCTGCTGCTCTCTCACAAGCTGAATGGCTTCTCTGCTCTGCAGGCTGGCCTTGTAGGCTCTCTGGGAAGCATAAGTGCAATGAGACATCATTGACTTCAAATAGGAGCCAAGCTTCTTCCACCTAGAGGACTTCTTCCTGTGCCTATAGCTGTTGGAGGGACGGACTGGACTATCCTCAGAAGTGTCATGGTGGCTGCCCTCTTCTTCTTCTTCTTCATCACTTTCCTCAACCACAGCTGCACCTGCACCCTTATCGTCAGCGGAAGTCTTCTTAGGAGTATAGGGAGTGTGAGTGCAGTCCTTGGGAAAGTGCTTGCCTGTCACTCTCTCAATCATATACATCAAGTAAGGAGCATATGGCAAGTTCCTTCTCCCATCATCCATGGCAGTGGCTAACTCAACCCACATAAATCTTGGCACATTGAACCTCCTGCCTCTAGGGAACCGAGCAAGCACATCTCTCACATAGCCATTCAAATCTGATGCTGCTCCATCCTTTGGATTAATGGTGTTTCTGATAATGTTGTTCACCACATAATAAATCCCAATCAGCTCATTTCTTTTGCCAACCTTCTTGCTATCAGGATTCTTCCACACATGCCTCAGCTCATCTGCATGTGCATCAATAGGATCTAAATGCCTGTGTATCCTGTCATAGCCTCTGTGCTGCTCTCCAAAGCCAAGGATCTGACAGAAGGTGACAAAGTCAACTCGATAGTGCATAGGTCCTGTCATCCAGTGAACTACATCTGCCTCCTGATCCCAAAAGTAAGTGGCATGGAACTGAGCAAGCACCTCTCTGTTCTAGTCATACCTAAAGGCCATGATCTCCTTCATCTCAAATCTCTCACAGATCTTTATAGCTGCATTGAATTCAGGCTTCTTCTGATCTTTCACTTTGTCCCACTCTATGTAACCCATGTTACTGATCTTCCTCCTCATGCACACAGAGCGATAGAAATTGGACTGGAAGACATTCCAAAACCTGTAATCAATGCCACTGACCTGCCTCTGCTCATATGGGTTTCTTTCTCTTTCAGCCTCAACCATCTTGTATTTCTTGAAGTAATCAATAAGTGGATGAGGTGTTGTATCTTCAGGAGCATGCATTTCATAGCTATCTGTCTCATCCCTGATGTAACTGTCATCAAATTCTCCAATGCTCAGGAGTGCCTTGCTGTCCAACTGGAGGAATAGAGTATCCTTCTCTAATTCTCATCTCCTCATCCCGGATCTCGCTCTCTTTCTTCTCTAGTCGGTGAGGCGGCATGAGTTGATGAAGTTCCTCTCCTTTGCCTCTGCGAGGTGGTTGTTTTGCAAGAGCTGCACCTTTCCTCTTTCCTTGGTTGCCTCCTCCTTGATCCATCTATGCAATTAGATAGCTTGTGTAAGAGAATGAAAAAGAAGTGAAGAACAAGTTGAAACAGGGGTTTAGTTATGAAAATAACTTGGGAGGTGATGCACTGAATATGTTGCTGCTGGTTGTTGCAACAGGGGGTGCGGCACTGCCGCGCCTCTCCTCGCGGCACCGCCACAGATGGATCGACAAAGATCCATTCGGTGAATCACTTCTCATTTTAGTTTCATAGCTAAACCTCTCGCTTCAATAGGTTCTAGATTTCTTCTTTGTCTCGAAACACAATCCATTTTGATAATTGAGTACATGGCCATGAATCTTGAAGGAATTTGAATGAATTAGGGTTAGAGAAGACAAGTAGGTTATCCCAATCAACTTGGTTTTCTTTCCAGTCGAGAAAAAGGCTCAATCTTTGGATTGAGTTGATGTAGAGCAGCACTGCTGCACTCCAACCGCGGTACTACCGCAGGTTTCCTTTCACTTGACCATTGGAAAACCAAATCGATTCAAATCCTCTACTAGCTTCTCTTCCTAATCCACTAATCAATCTCTAGAAACAAGGATTCAAGACATGCACCCCAACATTGCATAGATCGGGCTAGGGTTTACCTTGCACGTGGAGTGAAGAGGGAAGAAGAGCAAGAGCTTGCCAAGCCCTAGGGCAGCACCTCCCCCTGCGCGAATGGGGTTGCTTCCCTTGGCGCGAACTAGCGGAGGGGCGGCGGCTTGCGGCCGGCGGCCTTCCCGGTCGCCTCCGCTCGAAGAGAGGGAGGAGCGACCTCCAGGCGACGGGGAAAGGAAGAGAAAGGGGAAGGGAAGGACTGGGGACCCGAAGGAATAGAATAGAAGAGAAAACCGGGCCCACCAGTTGAGTTGCGGGCCATCCAGGCTGAAAGCCCAGACCGCGGCACTGCCGCGCCACAAGCGCGGCACCGCCGCCGACCACAAAAGATTTTACCGCTTAACAACTTTATAAACTCCTCTATATTTGATATGGACACATAAGTTGAAAAATCATGACCGAAAACAGTTCAACAATACAAACAATGGTCATGATCCTTCAATCTAAGATTTGAAATCATTTTGAAAGACATAATTAAAACTTCGAAAAACTTTGTCCTAGCATACTAGTAGAGCAATCGAGGCATGCTAGATTTCAAACCACGTTCTTGGAATCAAGGATATTTAGTTCACCACGCAGCTCACGTAACCTTGACTCGTCAAGAGGTTTAGTGAAGATATCGGCTAGTTGTTTTTCGGTGCTCACATAGCGAAGTTCGATATCTCCTTTGGTTTCGTGGTCTCTCAAGAAATGATGTCGGATGTCTATGTGCTTGGTCCTTGAGTGGTTTACGGATTGTTTGCAAGCTTTATGGCACTTTCATTGTCACACAAAAGTGGGATTTTGGTGAAACGACATCCGAAATCAAGAAGGGTCTGCTTCATCCAAAGTAGTTGAGCACAACAAGCGCCGCCGCAACATACTCGGCCTCGACCAGTGGATAAGGCTACACAATTTTGCTTCTTAGAGCTCCAAGACACTAGGGACCGTCCAAGGAATTGACATGTCCCCGAAGTGCTTTTTCTCTCTACTTTGCAACCGGCATAATCGGAATGCGAATAGCCAAGTAGAGTGAACTTGGAGCCCTTGGGATACCACAAGCCAAGGTTAGGTGTGTGAACTAGATATCTCAAGATCCTTTTAACAGCCATTAAATGGCACTCTTTCGGGTCGCTTGGAATCTAGCACACATGCACACACTAAGCATAATATCCGGCCTAGATGCACAAAGGTAGAGCGGGATCCAATCATGGAGCGATATACCTTTATGTCGGCAGATTTCCCTTTTGAATCAAGCTCAAGATGCCCATTTGATGCCATTGGAGTATTGATAGGCTTGGCCTTATCCATGTCAAACTTTTTCGAATATCATGGGTGTACTTGGTTTGACTTAGAAAAGTTCCTTCCTTTAGTTGCTTGATTTGAAATCCGAGGAAGAACTTCAGCTCACCCATCATGGACATCTCAAACTTTTGTGTCATAGTCCTACTAAACTCTTCAACATACACATGATTAGTACTACCAAATATTATGTCATCGACATATATTTGGCACACAAAGATATCATTTCCGACTTTATGAGTGAAGAGAGTAGGATCAGCTTTGCCTATTTCAAAGCCTTGTTTAAGCAAGAATTCCTTAAGGCATTCATACCATGCTCTAGGAGCTTGTTTCAGCCCATAGAGCGCCTTTCGGAGTTTGTAGACATGATGTGGGAACTTGGGATCTTCAAAACCCTAAGGTGGGTCGCTTGACATACACTTCTTCTTGTATAGGACCATTGAGGAAAGCACTCTTCACATCCATTTGATGTAGCTTGAAGTCATGATGGGCAGCAAAGGCTAAAAGCATTCGAATTGCTTCAAGCCTTGCCACCGGTGCAAAGGTTTCCTCAAAGTCCAAGCCTTCAACTTGTGTGAAGCCTTGAGCCACCAATCTTGCCTTGTTCCTTGTTACAACTCCATTCTCATCTTGCTTGTTGCGGAAAACCCATTTGGTACCAATGATGTTTGTGTTGGGTCTTTCCACCAAAGTCCACACTTGGTTTCTTTCAAAGTTGTTGAGCTCTTCTTGCATGGCCATGACCCAATCCGGATCACCAAGTGCTTCCTTTACCTTGAGAGGCTCCAAAGAGGAAACAAACGAGTAAAATTGGCAAAAATTGACCAAGTGAGAACGAGTTGTTACACCTCTTTTGATACTCCCAAGGATATTGTCAACGGGATGGTCACGTTGAATAGTTTGCCTTAGCCTTGGATGCTCAACACTTTCATCTTCATTTTCTTCATAACCATCAGCATCTTCTTGCTCAAGTATAGGCTCCAGGTTGAGCCCTTGAACTGGTGAAGTAGGAGTTGGAGAAGCTGCTGGCTGAGGTGGAGGGCGCGGCACCGCCGCGCCTAGGCGCTTTGGCACCGCCGCACCGCGATCTCCAAGCGGTGAGTGCTGCACCTTCTTACGAGTTTGTCGGCGGAAATTGGTGCAACGAGGCTTGGGAATCCTCATCATCGACCCTTGTTCTTCTTGTGGTCTTACATCACCAATGGCCATTTGCTTGATTGCCTTACAAGGTGGATCCTCCTTTCCTACAACACTTGAATCAATTTGCTCTACTTGAGAGCCGTTAGATTCATCAAATGTCACATCTACCGTGACCTCGTTCTACCCAAGGTTTTGTTGAAGACACGGTAGGCATGCTCATTTGATCCATAACCAATAAGAATTCCTTCATCTACCTTAGATGCAAACTTAGGGGCTTTGGGTCTTTTGTTAAGTATGAAACACTTGCACCCAAAAACCCTAAAGTAAGACACCTTTGGTTTGTTACCTAGTTAGAATCTCATAGGAAGTCTTGTTGAGCTTCTTGTGTAAGTAGAGGCGGTTGATGGCATGGCAAGCTGTCTTGACGGCATCTACCCAAAATAGATCCGAAGTCTTGTACTCATCAAGCATTGGTCTTGCCATGTCAATGAGTGTTCTATTCTTCCTCTCTACTACACCATTCTCAATTGGGGGTGTATGGTGCTGAAAATTCATGCTTGATGCCTTCATCTTCAAGGAACTCTTCAACTTGAGTATTCTTGAACTCGGTCCCATTATCACTTCTTATCTTCTTGATTTGGAGACCAAATTCTCTTTGTGCCCTTCTAACAAAAGTCTTCATTTTGTCCCGTACACGGCACTTATCATAGACAAAGAATACCCAAGTGAAGCGAGAATAATCATCAACAATAACCAAGCCATACTTATCACCCCCTAGGCCGAGGTAGGCAACCGGTCCAAAGAGATCCATATGAATCAACTCCAAGGGTCGAGTGGTAGTCATGATGCTCTTTGGTGGGTGAGGTACGCCCACTTGCTTCCCCGCTTGGCATGAGCCGCATATCCTGTCTTTCTCAAATTGAACATTAGTTAGTCCAAGAATATGGTTGTCTTTTTGGAGTTTGGCCAAGTTCCTCATCCCAACATGAGCTAGTCGGCGATGCCATAACCAACCCATGCTGGATTTTGCCACTAAACAAAGGTCTCAAGCTTAGCTTTCCCTTTGCTGAAATCAACTAGGTACAAACTTATTCTTGAGTTTTCCCGTAAAGACAATAGAGGAATCTTCCCTCTTAAAGACTTCCACACCCACATCAGTGAAGAGATAATTGTAGCCCATCTCACACAATTGTGAAACAGACAACAGATTGAACTTCAATGATTCAACATGAAAGACATTTGAAATTGAATGCTCAAGTGTTATAGCAACTTTACCAAGACCAACTACTCCCCCTTTAGAGTTATCAGCAAAGATGATGTTGTCACTGACTTTTGTAGTTGGGGAGTAGGATGAAAACATACTCTTTTCTCTGGTCATATGATTTGTACATCCACTGTCAAGCACCCAACTTGACCCATCGGAGGAGTATGCCTGCAACACAAGTTTAGTTGCTTGATTTAGGTCCCCAATCTTTCTTGGGGACTTCAAGGTTAGTCACAAGCACTTTAGGAACCCAAATAGAAGTATTACGAAAAACATTTCTACCATTGCCAACAAACTTGGCAAACACTTTCCCTTTAGTGTCATGCTGCAAAACAAAGTTAGAGTTCAACACTTGGAGAGGTGTCTTGACACTTGATCGATAGAACCCTTCTTTCTTGGGTGCCATGGTAGAAGCATTTGACTTCTTGGGGATCTGTTTCTTCTGTGGAACCTTGTAAGGTTCTAGATGGCTAGAGGGGGGGTGAATAGCCTATAAAAATTTCTACAAACTCACTAAGCAAACTTTGTTAGATACACAAACGGCGGAAAAGCAAGTTATGCTTAGCCTACTAGATGTTGCAAGCCTCCTATCCAAGCAATTCTAGTAGGTGATCACTAGTACACACAAAAGCTACCACTAGTGATCAAGAGTTCTACCCACGGGATTTAGTCTACACAAGATGTGGTTCCCGACCGACCACGCAAGCAATTCTACTTTGCAAGAATGTAATCAAAGTAATACGAGAGAGGTTGAGACTTGTTATACCGACGCGTCGAGTCGAGGTTGCCAATCACCAAGGAGATGAACAATCAATCACAATCGGCAACACACAAAGGATGATGACCAATCACCGGGAGACAAGATGAACACAATGATTTATCCCCGGATGTTCACTTGGGCACCGCCAAGCTACGTCACCCGTTGTGTCGACCAACACCTAGATGGTTCCTCGGTGTGACCCTCAAGTCACTAGCCCCTCAAGGCTCGCCCCGCAAGGCACCGCAAGACACCACTCTCAAGCGAGGTACTCAACGACACGCGCAATCCACTAGGATGCTCTTCGTGATCCCCACGAGGTGAGCTCAAACCTCTCACAAGCAACCGGAGGTGGCCAAGAACAATCACCTTCTCTTGCCAACGCCTCCAACAATCTCCAAGCCGGCTAGGAGCGGTACTCTCCAAGAGTAACAAGAAATCCACCGGCGAAACCACCCACAAGTGCCACTAGAATGCTCTCAAGCAATGCAATGCACTAGGTGATTCACTCAATCTCTCTTAGGATGAACAACCAAGCAAGGGAGAAGAGTGGGAGAGAGTCTCTTAGCTCATAGAATGCACAAGGGATGAGAAATGGCCAAGAGCCCTCCCCAAGGGCCGGCCACCTTCTATTTATAACCCCTCAAACAAATGTGACCGTTACCTCCTCGGAGGCCGAGCGGCGCGCCGGACGCGTCGCGCAAATCGCCGGACGCGTCCGGCGCTTCTTCCTCGCGCGAGCCAAGTCGACCGTTGGCTCCGCGTTCAATCTCGTCCCGCCACGTGTGCGTCCGGCGCGCGTCACGGCGCTCGCCATCGCGCGTCCGGCGCTCGCGTCCGGTTCCCGAGCCGCGCCCGGAACTTTACGGTTCGGCGTCCGGCGCGCGCCGGACGCGACACCGCGCGTCCGCCGCCTTTCCGCCCGCGCCCGGCGCCATGCGAGGCTCGGCCTCGCGGACTCAAGCACGGTGATTTGCCGCGTCCGCCGCGTGCGTCCGCCGCGAGTCCGCCGCTTCGACCATGTCAGCCATCAGCACATGTCAAGACACAATGCGCCGGACGCATCCGGCGCCGCCCAAGGCGCGTCCGGCGCCTCCCCGCAGATCCTGCCTTTCGCCGTGTCGTCGATCCAAGTTCTCAGACATGCTATCCAACAAGTATACCAACTTGAACAACAGAGATAGCATGAATTCAACCAAATTTTGCATCCGGCGCAATAGAAAATATGCAACCATTTTTCTCGAAAGGGCCGAATCCCGCCTCACAGGCTCGGCGGGAGGAAGAGAGGGACCCAAACCCATCTCTACCCTGCAAACCACAGCGCGCCCAAACGCCACCTTTGTAAATGTGCCAACACCACCAAGTGTACATCTCCATGTGCTTGTGTGTTAGCTTTTCACAACCATTTCCCAAAGGTTAGGTTAGCTCACTAGGTCCTACATGCAATGCACTTCATGAATTCACCTAGTGGCACCCATGCGTCGAATAGCCGATAAGACTTCCCCTCTTAATAGTGCGGCTATCGAACCTAAACCACTCACACCCTCTATGGTGTCTTGAGTGCAAAACAAAATGGCCTTATCGGTTATACCTTTGCCTTGAGCCCATTTTGTTCCTCCAAATGATATGAACACTTCACACCATCATGTGACCGTCTCGATCCATCGATCTTGACTTCACTTGCCCTTCACCGTGCATCGGTCCATCGGCGCCTAGTCTTGCCCGAGCTTCACCATCGCATGGTCCTTCACTCCGAAGCCTCGACTAGCCTTTCACCTTCAACACCGGTTCATGGAGCCAAGCATCGTCTTGATCTTCATCTTTGATCACATGACACGTGTCATGCTTCATATGCATTAAGCTCATCATGTGGACAACCTTTCTCTAAATCAACCACTTAGATAAACAAGGTTAGTCCTAGGTTTCATCAATTAGCCAAAACCAAACTAGGGACTTTCAAACCTGCTTCTTGGGCTTAACATAGTAAGCGGCAGTGCTGGTAGCCTCCCCTTTCTGTGGGGGTGCGGCACTGCCGCGCTCACCCGCGGCACTGCCGCGCTTGGCAGCTGCTGCAGGCTGCTTCTGTGCCACACTCTGTGCAGGCTTATCTGTACCAGCCTTGCCCTTGCTCATGAATTGGACACACTCAATGCCATTTACCATCTTTCTTCCATTTGTCTTGGCACCTTTCTTGTGTCCAAGTCCATCCTTGATGCGAGGATTTCTTCCATCTTTATATTGTGGCATCTTTGGTTGATTCACTTTGCCACCTTTGCCACTTGCTTGCTTTTTTTTGCCTTTTGCGTCCGGATAGTGTTCAACCTAGCAATCTCATCCTTCATAGCTTTCATATTTGCAAGGTTAGTGGAATAAGCATTTATATCAAGATTATAGCACTTTCCACAACCTTCACTTGTAGAGGCTTTAGAATTGTCACTTGAGCTAGAGAGAGGTGGGGTGCTCTCACAAAGATGACTGTATTGCTTCTCAAGTTTGTTGTGCTTTTCAACTAAGACACAATACTTGTCATTGAGAGCAATATTAATCTTCTTTGTAAGAGCAAGCTCTTTCCTCAAAGACCTTGTCTCCCTTTTCTCTTGCTCAAAAGCTTCCTCACTATCAATATAGAGATTTTCAGTCTTTTCAATGACATTTTCTCTATGTTCTAGCTCGGCTTTGACATGTTCTAATTCCTCCATGAGAGCCGCAATAAAACGCTCGGTTCTAGGATCAAGATTCTTAGCGGGCTTCAAACACTCACTAGAATCTTCATCACTAGAATCACCGAGATCACTACTAGATATGTCACTAGGTGATGGAGAAGAAGATTTCTTGTTCGTTTACCTTTTCACCTTTTGCCATGAGACAAATGTGATGGGAGTCATCATCATCGGACGGGTTGTTGAAGAGTCTTGGTGGAGAAGATGTGTTGTGAATAGCTACTGTTGCAACCTCCTCATCTTCATCACTTGACTCTTTAGTTGAGTCCCACTCATGCCCAATGTATGTCTCCCCGGCATTCTTGTATCTTCTCTTTCCATCTTTTCTTTCTTTCTTGTTCTTGCCTTGATTCTTCTCAAGTGGACAGTCAGCAATAAAGTGTTCGGTGCTGCCACATCGGAAGCATGTCCTCTTTTTCTTGCTTGGAAACCTTCTCTTGATGAGCTTGTAGCCATTGTTCTTGATGTCTTTGTTGTAGTTCTTTATAAACAATGACATGTCTTCTATCTTCTTGTGATCGGCCATGTTGTCATCACTTTCACTTGATGTGGATGATGAATCTTCTTCTTGTGGTGCTTGCTTGATCTCCTTGGGTGACTTGTTGAAGCTTGCTTGCTTGCCCTTGTGATTGCAAGCTGAAGTGTGCTTGTGAGACTTGCTAGCTTTGAGTGCAACTTCCTTGATCTTCATCCCATCAAGCTTGGATTGAAGCTCACCAAGCCTCTTTCTCTCATTTGCTTCTTCTCTTTGCATATCAAAGGTCAACAAACGTCCAAGCACATCATTTGGAGTGAAGTGCTCAAACTTCTTCTTGTCTCTAATCAATGTCACCACGGTTTCATTTCTTGGAGAGTAGGCTTCAAGCATCACCTTCACAACTTTGTGATCATCAAGATCCTCACAACCAAATCCTTTGATTTGTCCAACCAACACCATCAATCTATCAAACATTTCTTGTGGCCCTTCTTCACCTTTGATCACAAATCGGTTGAGCTTGGCCATCAAGACTTCAATTCTTGCCTTCCTCACTTTATCAACACCTTCATGTGCAATGATCAAGGCATCCCAAATCTCTTTTGCCACATTGACATTCATCACTCGGTTGTACTCATTGCCATCAAGAGCACTCAACAAGATGCTTGTGGCTTGACCGTTGAATTGGGCGGCTAAGAATTCTTCATTGGTTGGGTCTTCGGGGTTTTGTGGCTGCTGCACTCCCTTCTCCACAATCTCCCAAAGCCCTTGATGAACACCCGAAAGATAGTTTCTCATCAAGTGCTTCCACTTGGCATAGTTAGTCCCATCAAACCGGGGTAACTTGCCCATGGGCACATTGACAATAGACTTGCGATCACGATGAGTTAAATGAGAATAATTAAAGGAGACAAATGGTGTATTTCTTCTTGTTGCCGCTGCGCCCTTGTCCTTGATGCTCTTCTTCTCATCCTTCTTGTGGCTTCCTTTGGGATTCTTGGAAGAGTGATACGAGACATCATCATCACCATCATCTGAGCTGCTGGAGAGCTCACTAGATGATGACAATACCATCTCTTGCTTCTTCTTCTTCTCCTCTTCCTTAGCAAGTACCTTGGCTTTTCTTCTTTCTTCTCTTTGCTCTCGGATAATTCTTCTAGCTTCTTTTCTGCTCAACTTATCCTCGAGCTCTCTTCTTTTCTTGAGTGCATCTCTTCTTTCCTTCTTTCTTCTTCTTCTCTCGGCTTCACTCACATCTGTGGTCTTGCCACCATCTCGGATAGTGGCATTATCGGCGTGGACATAGAATCGTCACTGCTTTGTCCTCCTCAGTAGAGTGCGGTTCAACACTCTTTGCCTTGGGAGCTTGCCTTGATGCTCCGACTTCTTCCATACTTCACGCGGTTAAGCGTATACGAAGCAACGAGGCTCGATACCACTTGTAGGATCTCTCGGAAGAGTAAAACGGCCTAGAGGGGGTGAATAGGCCGCAACAAAATTTCTTCGAACCGCCGTTAGTCCACGGGCGCGGCACTGCGCTACCGCCTTTGCCAGACTGCCCGGCCGCCGCGCTATGCGAAAACGTAATAGAGTGTAATTCGAAATCGTGCGAAACAAGTTTACCAATCGACTTTCCAAGCTTCCTACACCTGCGGATTACGAGATCGAGATCCAAACACGGTCCAACAAAGTGGGAAGAAGTGGATCGACCTCAAACCCTAGAAAACACCTCAACAACAAGTATGAATATAGAAACCAAACAAAGACAAGGTGACACAAGTATTTAACCCGTGGTTCGGCTCGCCACAAAGGCCGGCCTACGTCCACGTTGTTGAGGAAGTCCACGACTTGAAGCTCACCACTAAGGCTAGCTTTCTCCTCGGTCTCAAGTCAAGAGAGCAAACTCTTGAGATGAGGGTGATTTCTTAGTATTGGGGTGAGGTTACAAACCTCCCTAGGCAGCCACACGAGTTGGCGGCTCTAGGGGCGACGCCTAGCCGGCTAGGAGCAAAGCTCCAAGAGTAACAAACCCTAGGGCGCCGGCCAAACGTGCACCAAATGCTCTTTTGACAGTGGGAATCAGTGGATCCACTCTCCAATCGAAGTTTGCTGCCCTTTTCCTCAAGAATCCGTGGTGGAATCAAGGGGAATGAGTTTGGAGCTTGGGGGAGCAATGGAGGGAGAGAGAGAGAGGAGCTTTTCTGGTGCTTGCAACGGTTATGTCGCGAGGTAGACGAAGAGGTGTGTGAGTGGGCCGATAGATGGGTATAAATACCCCTGGGTCCCAACGGTCACTTATAGGCGCGGCAGCCGCGCCCCCCAAAACAAGAAGAAGATTTTGAGTTGTTGGTGTTGTTTTGGTGGTGGATGAGGTTGGTGTTTAAGGATTGAGCATTTGGTAACACTTTTGACTAACAACCTTAGGATCCCTCTTGATAGTACGGCTTTTCCTAAACTCAAATTCAAACCGAAAATGAATTTAATCCTTCTTTGAATTCGGCTAAGCCTCCTTTTAGAAACAGGAACCCTCCAACCCGTACATCAATCTTCCGAATTTCAATGCCTTTGTCATCTCAATAAGTCTCATTAGTTCCCTAATTTGGTGGTCATCAACGCCAAAACCCACATTAGGGCTTGATTGCACTTACAGTCCAGTATTTAATTTTATTTATTTTAAATCGAAATTGGCACGATTCTTAAAGCTCACGTATCTCCTAAAATATCTCGTATTTGCAAAAACTTTCTACATGAAAGTTACTCCTCTCGATGAGTAGAGTATTTCACCCAAAAGGAGTTTTGTCTAATTCGGCCTAGTTTTGGAGATACAAATTTGGGCTATTTTCACATATAAAAATAATACTTTTAAAATACCTAGAGACTGTTTTTGGCCTTTTTGAACACCTGAAAAGCATTTTCATGAAATGGTCCCAACACAAAATTTTGTCCAAATATTTTTCTCAATAAACTTTATTAAAGGACCAACTTGAGATAAGCGACCTAGCTACCACTTCTAGTTTAAACCACTAATCACACTCAGGACCTAAATCAATCAGGGTGCATCAACATCAAGCAAATCATGTTGATATGGTGATTATATGCTAATGATATGATTATGCCCATGATTTGCAGAGTTAATGCATGATTAACATCGTGGATGTTACATCATCCTTCTTCATCAACTATCGAAAATTTGAAATCGTGAAAAATAACCTCATATGGCATTGGCGGTTGCGTCCTCTGCGGTGGGGCATTCAGGCAGTGATGCAGCAGCTCCTCGGCAACCGGAGCAAATCAGGCGACGGCAGCCATGGCGGGCGGAGGCACCGGTAGCAGCAGGGCAAGCTGGGTAGGCAGCGCTGCTCCCCACGGGAGCGGCAAAGCAGCAGACCACTCTAGCTTCACCACTGAAGCTTGCCTTCGACGCGGCGGCGGCGCTACGCGGCTACGGGATCTCCGGAGTACCGTGGAGAAGATGATGTTGAGATTTAAAAGACAGAAGAAAAAAATAAATAAATCTCCCTATATGTCAAACACACACACACACACAAAGGATGACGGTGGGGCCAACTGAAGGTAAATAGGCCGCACATTGAATCACTATACAACTTAATAATGGTGTAAAGAAAAAGCAATATCATCCTACGCCTACAACTTAATATATACAAAATGCCACTGTGTGCTATAGTTTTTGTATCATACAATGTATGATGATTTGCTTGCACCACAATGCCAATATGAGTGTTGTGGTGTTCCTCTCATGATGTATTGTATGCTTTGCTTGCGCATAGTTCCAACACGATGTGCTATAGAGTTCCTCTCATGTAATGCATGTATGATGTGTTTCCACATAGTCCCAATTCCCACGTGTGCCATAGTGTTACTCATATGCAATGCATGATTTGCTTGTGCACGTAATTTTTGACAAATAAAGAATCTCCATTGTCCTCGTGTGAATGAAAGTAATATAATCAGATTGAATTATAGGGCCTGTTTGGTTGTCTTCTTTGCTGGGCTGCATCGTATCTGGACAGCCCGGGCAGCGTTAGCCAGGCTGTGGCTATGCAAGCCATGCTTGTTTGGTTACCTTCTCCAGCAGAGTCCGGATGCAACAGGAAGCTGTTTGGATGCCTTGATCTACGCCCTTACTTGCGTCGCTGCTCTCTGGCGCATACATGCATACGGCTCACGCGAGCCAGGCTGCCAAAAAACGGACTCCACTTCCGTTTTTGGGGAGCCAGGCTCCAACGCCTTGGCTGCATGCCCAGGGACAGGCCCAACGACGACTGCAGGCTACCAAACACCATGAAACTGCATCCCATGAGCCAAGCACGGCTGCATCACGGCAACCAAACACGCCCATAGTTCCCGTGATTGATTCGGTTGACTTGCTCCCCAAACCAAAATCCCAACAATAATCCCAATTTAATTACACACAAATAGAGGAGTCGGGAGAGGAAAGGAGCAATTACGTCAAGCTGGCGTCGCGTCGTGCTACACAAGTCAAGTCAATGCAAGTCAATGATGGATGTCTTCCTTCCCACGCCGTCCCGTCCCGTCCCGTCCGCGCTTAATTTGCCGTCGTCCCTTCCTTTCCTATAAATAGAAGCAAATCTATCCCGGTAAACATGCATATCCGTCTGCATCTTCCTCCAACCCATCATCCATCGCTTTTCCAATGGACACGAGCGGCATCGGGTCCGTGGACGGGCACAGGCCCGCGGCGAACGGCGCGGTGGCCTGCCCTGCGTCCGGCGTTCCGGGCTGCATCATGTCATCCACCGGCGGCGGGGCGCCGCCTCCTAGGGACGCGACGCTGGGCCGGCACCTTGCGCGGCGCCTTGTGCAGGTGGGCGTCAGCGACGTGTTCGCCGTGCCCGGGGACTTCAACCTGACGCTGCTGGACCACCTGATCGCGGAGCCCGGCCTCCGCCTGGTCGGCTGCTGCAACGAGCTCAACGCCGGGTACGCCGCCGACGGGTACGCGCGCGCCCGCGGCGTGGGCGCCTGCGCCGTCACCTTCACCGTGGGCGGGCTCAGCGTGCTCAACGCCATCGCCGGCGCCTACAGCGAGAACCTGCCCGTGGTGTGCATCGTGGGCGGGCCCAACTCCAACGACTACGGCACCAACCGCATCCTGCACCACACCATCGGCCTGCCGGACTTCTCGCAGGAGCTGCGCTGCTTCCAGCCCGTCACCTGCCACCAGGCCGTCGTCAACAACCTGGAGGACGCGCACGAGCAGATCGACAGGGCCATCTCCACGGCGCTCAGGGAGAGCAAGCCCGTCTACATCAGCGTCAGCTGCAACCTGCCGGGGCTGCCGCACCCGACCTTCGCCACGGACCCAGTGCCCTACTTCCTGGCGCCAAGACCCAGCAACCTGATGGGTCTCGAGGCCGCCGTGGAGGCCACCGTCGCGTTCCTCGACAAGGCCGTCAAGCCGGTGATGGTGGCCGGCCCCAAGATCCGCGTGGCCAAGGCCGGCGACGCCTTCGTGGAGCTGGCGGAGGCGAGCGGCTACGCGGTGGCGGCCATGCCGTCGGCCAAGGGCCTGGTGCCGGAGACGCTGCCGCGCTTCCTGGGCACCTACTGGGGCGCCGTGAGCACGGCCTTCTGCGCCGAGATCGTCGAGTCGGCCGACGCCTACCTCTTCGCGGGACCCATCTTCAACGACTACAGCTCCGTGGGCTACTCGTTCCTGCTCAAGAAGGACAAGGCGGTGGTGGTGCAGCCGGACCGCGTCACCGTCGGCAACGGACCCACATTCGGCTGCGTCATGATGAAGGACTACCTGTCGGCGCTGGCCAAGCGCGTGCGCGCCAACACCACCGCCTACGACAACTACCGGAGGATCTTCGTCCCCGACGGGCAGCTGCCCGAGTGCGAGCCCGGCGAGCCCCTCCGCGTCAACGTCCTCTTCAAGCACATCCAGAGGATGCTCACCGGCGACAGCGCCGTCATCGCCGAGACGGGGGACTCGTGGTTCAACTGCCAGAAGCTCAGGCTGCCAGACGGATGCGGGTACGTATATATGTAGCTAGCTGTTCATCATCCGAGATCGATGGCCAATTGGCCATGACAATGGCAAATGGCAACAATATATATATTATAATGTGTAATGGCCGGCAACGTAACCATGATGTGCATGTCAGGTACGAGTTCCAGATGCAGTACGGGTCCATCGGCTGGTCCGTGGGCGCGCTGCTCGGCTACGCCCAGGGCGCCCCCGACAAGCGCGTCATCGCCTGCATCGGCGACGGCAGCTTCCAGGTGACGGCGCAGGACGTGTCGACCATGCTCCGGTGCGAGCAGCGGAGCATCATCTTCCTCATCAACAACGGCGGCTACACCATCGAGGTGGAGATCCACGACGGGCCCTACAACGTCATCAAGAACTGGGACTACACGGGCCTCGTCGACGCCATCCACAACGGCCAGGGTAAGTGCTGGACCGCCAGGGTGGCCACTGAGGAGGAGCTCACGGCGGCCATCGCCACGGCCACGTCCGACGACAAGCAGGACTGCCTCTGCTTCATCGAGGTGGTGGCGCACAAGGACGACACCAGCAAGGAGCTCCTGGAATGGGGATCCAGGGTCTCCGCGGCAAACTCCAGGCCACCCAACCCGCAGTAGAAACCGGGTCTCCGCGGCAAACTCCAGGCCACCCAACCCGCAGTAGAAACCTTTTTTTTCCCAAGCTATATTATCGACAAGCATGTGTCTTCGTTTGTCAAAAACTCTCATAAATAAATGAATAAAGTCGATCGTGCTCCTTCAATCCTTCATATCATGTGCATGTACTCCGTACCCTTAAGCGAGATATATTGTTGTTGAAAGAACGAAAAAAAAAAAAAAATGGCAGGAAAAAAATATGTATTGTTGGGGAAAAAAACGAAATGGCAGAAAAAAAACATTTAACCTTGTGGCTGCTGGGATTCGAGCCCAGGTCTCTACGGCCACAACGTAGAATTCTAACCACTAAACTACAGCCACTTAGTTGGAATTGTAGATGCCTTATTGTATTTATAATATATATGCACACATGTTGGGATTTGGGACTGTGTAAACTGTAAACAGATCATACATTACATGAGACTGAGGGGAACATGCGTATTGACATTGTGTGCAAGCAGAAGGAACACTACTGCACATATATTGGCATTGTAAGGAAATTATACACTGCATGAGAGAGGAACACTATAGCACGCATACAACTGACATTATGGTGCAAGCAAATCAAACATTGTATTTCTCAATTGTATCATCAATCATCTTGATCCTTATATACTCCTGAAATATGTGCTACGACCTAATCTGATACATCAATTATTCGTTAGCATCCACATTTGTCGGGGCGTGCCCTAGCTAGGGGTCATCGTGCGTAGATTCATTTGTACAGATTAATGAGTTCCTTCACCAACATATGTACGTAATGACATGAAATGGGATCTTTTGATGATGTTTGAAGTCGATTTGGATAGAGCAAAAATGTCACAAAAGTGGGGCCTTTGAGTTTGATCTTAAAACCGTGAGATCGAGCAAATTTGATGCTCTCTCAAGTGGGCCCTTCAGTTTGTGCTTAAAATAGTGAGATTGTGCAAACTTTGAAGCTCTTACAGTGATCCAATGATCATAATGCTTCAAACTTTAGGCTTAAAGTAATGAGATCGAGCAAACATTGACTTAGTGATCATAACGCTTAAACAAAACATAGCCCCACGTCAAAATGAGTTTAACTCAAAACACAAAACAGTAAAAACAAATAAGGCCAATATCACATACACACATATACATGCAATAGACAGATTATATTATATTATATTATATTATATTATATTTATATATACACATATATACATGCAATAGATATTATATTTATATAGAATGCACAAATTGTCAGGCAGAAGGTCACGACTCACGAGGTGTTGCTTCCTGCTAGCGCTCACGTCACATTCGATTTTGGACGCCTAGATCAGAATCACCACCTAGAGGCGCTTTTGCCTAGAAGGGTCTAGAAGCCACTGAGCTAATGAAAATGAAATGAAATGGTTAGAGAATAGAAGACCCCTATTGCAGCAAATTTCTCATTTATACCTTCTTACAAAAGAATTGTTCTAGTTTGTCTCAGGTCAAATTATGTTTTAACCAAACACTGATTCATAAAAAAGCACTCCCTCTAATTTAGATTGTAAGTTTTTTTTTTCGAAAGGACGGCAAAAACTTTGCCGTAATTTCTATTAGACGAGAAAAAAAAAAAGAAAAGAAAGTGTGCCCCCGCCCAGTTTTGTAGTGGAAACCGGCGAAAACCACATACATTTGGAGGGTACTTACTCCAAGAATACACCTAGTACCAAAACAACTCAACTCGCGCCACAAAGAGCGCCAACTCAACTCAACTCGCTCCACGCTTGGCCGGATTGGGACATCGACAAAGAGCCACTAAAAGAACTCGGTCGGATTGGGACGTCGACGCGAGCCTCCACTTTGAAACCGAAAAGGAGCTCCGCGACTGAGGCAACAAGCAACTAGAGACTAACAACACAACTAAAACAAAATAAAAAACCTACTCCACCCCTGACACGAACCACAGACGAGGAGGAGGAAACGACGAACTGGGCATGCCCGAGACGACCCGAACGCACCAAAGTCCACATCGACGCCTTCAAGAAGGTCACGACGCCGAAGCGCCGCCGTCGCTAGATTGTAAGTCATTTTGATTTTTTTTCTTTTTTTCCACCACGGTAAAAACTAAATTTCACTACTAATGTAACGAAATTACAACATTTGAAAAGTATTGCATAAATGTAAATAGAACTAATACCTAGCCACAAGGCTAATTTCGTTTTGATTTTTCTATATCATAAATTAGACTATGTTTATCTAGACACAAGTGTATATTATCTTAAAAGTTATGCACTTAGAGAAGCCAAAACTACTTACAATTTTGCAAGAGAGGGAATACCATATTTATCTTACCAAAGATACAGTATATGATAATATTAATCAAAGAATATTTTTCATGATATATGCTTACTTGGTGTTTACAAATATTTTTTTTTTGAAAGGCGGTGTTTACAAATCTATGTCGATAACTTTTTCAGTAATATAGATTAGTGACTTACGGTAAAACTAGAGCGAGGGTTGCATTTATTTATAAAATTTAAATTAGAAAGAAGGAGAAGGAAATTGGCCATCTGTTTTGTTTGCGGTCGACTTGCAATTTCCTTTTTCTTCTGCCAAAGTCCAGTCCCGCACATCTTCTCCGATCATCCCGCCGCCGCCGCCGCCGCAGCCGTCGTCGCCGTCTCCTCTTGTCGCCGCACCATCCATTGCCCCTCCCCCCGCGCCGCCGTTTTGGGTGGTGCGAGATGGCGCTCTCCGCCGGCGATGTGCCCACCATGTATACCGTCCTCGTCAATTCGCTCAGCGCCGACGAGGCGGCGCGGCGCCCGGCGGAGGAAGCTCTCGCTCGGTGCGAGACCCGCCCGGGCTTCTGCTCCTGCCTCCTGGTGAGCCATTCCGCCTCTCCCCGCACTCTCACATGGCATCCTGCTTTCTTCTAGGGCTTGGCTTCTCGCCACCGATCTACGGGGCAGCTGCTTCAACTCCTACCGACCTATTTCTCCGCTTCGCAGGAGATCGTCTCGGCTAGGGGGCTGGCTTGTCGGGAGGATGTCCGCCTGCTCGCTACGGTCTACTTTAAGAACAGCATCAATCGCTACTGGCGGCATCGCCGCGATTCTTAGTGAGTCCGGATACCTCCCTCTGCTTCCTTAATTCTAAGTGAGGGAACCTCATTGTTGTAGTTCTTTTGGGTGGCAGCATTTTCGATACTGTACCACCTATATGTTTGCCAATTCGAGCTTTATAACTCGAGGAATACTACTAACTGGTTTCAAGAAGAGCCCTGAGCTTCAACATTCATATTGATTAGTTACCAAATTTTCTGTTTGATATAATTTGATGTCACATAGCATAGATGGCACACTTTTTCAACTACATGTTAATAGGTTCTGACATCTCACTTACCAGATCAAAATTTCTTTGGTGCAGTGGAATTAGCAATGAGGAGAAGGACCACCTTCGGAAAAATCTTTTGCTAAACATGCGTGAGGAAAATAGCCAGGTGCGCACTAGATAATATGCATCCAGTTTGAGTCATTGATGGGTAATGTGTATTGATGAGGCTATATTTTCTTGATGCTGTAATGTAGATTGCGCTGCAGCTTGCTGTATTAATCTCCAAGATTGCACGCTTGGATTACCCAAAAGAGTGGTATGTATTTGCAATTTGCAAAACAACTTCTATCAGCTATTTTGCACATAGTTCAATTTGCGATTCAAGGTACAATGGTTCCTCACATCTTGTTATTCAGGCCAGACCTTCTCTCTGTATTGGCACAACAGCTGCAGTCCACTGATGTCCTTGCTTCACATCGCGTGTTTATGGTCCTGTTTCGAACTCTAAAGGAGCTGTCAACCAAACGGCTTGCTGTGGATCAGAAGAACTATGCAGAGGTAATTTCATTTTACAGAAGACACGTATCTATGTGCGTCCCTACTTAGTTGTGTTTATGTTTTGTCTGTTGATATTTTTGTTTCATTTTATATTGGTCTGACACTGACTAGCTTGTTGCCAGTGCCCTATAATGCATGAGACACAACATAGCAAACACATATTATTTCTGGTTTTTCTTATTTGATCACATCAAGGCATCTCAAGAGGTTGACAGGTGGATTGTCATAATGTGAGCTTTTCACTATTGTCAAGTTGTTATTGAATTGATCGAGAAACATGCCTTCCATATTCCATAGCATCTGCAATTGTTCTGTTCTCATGAAATTGTGAATATGTGTTGCAAGTTTTTTATGATACTATTCACTGTAATGAGGTATTTATTTACTTAAGAAGTCAAAAATACGTTCACAAACTAGCAGTATGTTCTCACACATCTTGTTTTCTTATGTAGATCACTGGCCACTTGTTTGAGTATACCTGGAACCTTTGGAAGAGTGATGTCCAGACTATATTACAGAATCTTTCTATGCTCTCACAGCGGAATGACATAGATTCCATTTTGGAGCAATCGAATGACCTTGGTTTGATTTGCGACCGGTGGTTGCTCTGCTTAAAGATTGTTCGGCAACTAATTTTTTCAGGTTATGCTAGTGACTCAAGAACTGCACAGGTAATCATATTATCTCCTTTGCACATGGTCTTGCTGCTACTTAATGTTCATAAGCTGTTCCAGAAGCAAGATCTGCAACTAGCCTTTTACCTTTGTAGGAGGTCTGGCAAGTCAGGGAAGTTTGTCCAACAGTTTTGACTGCCATTAAATCCCTTCTTCCATATTGTAAGTTAATATTTTACTTGTACTTTGGCTCAAATGCCCTCTTTTACCTATGTAGTTTCACCTGGGCGTTAATTCTAATACCAGAAATTGCTCTGATTATCCTTTGACTTCATCAAATTTAGGCAGTACTGTTTTGTAATATGTTTTTTTTTGCTAAACTATTTAATCTATTACTTAAAAAATGCTATTGGTTAGAAAACCCAATGAGCAATATTGTAGACATGTGTAAATATGGACCGTTAACCTCTTTTCTCAGATCACACAAGTTAATCTTTTGTTGTTGTTCTTTACTCTACAGATGACTCCTTCAAAGACAAGCAAGCTAAACTATGGGACTTCACAAAAAGAGCATGCACTAAGTTGATGAAAGTCCTTGTTACTCTACAAGGCAGACATCCATATTCTTTTGTTCACCAAACTGTGCTTCCAACTACAATTGACTTTTGTTTGAATATGATTACAAATCCTGAACAGATTGGTACAACTTTTGAGGAGTTTCTTATACAAAGCATGGTTTTGGTTAAATCAGTACTGGAGTGCAAAGAATACAGACCAAGTTCCACAGGACGTGTGATCAATGAAAATGCACAACCTTTAAGTCTGGAGCAAAGGAAGAAAAACTTTGCAGCAGTGGCTAGTGAAATGCTGAAGGTCGTTTTATCTGGTGATCGGGTTGTGCTGCTTTGCAACATTTTAGTAAGGAGGTAACGTTTTGATTCCTTGGCAATCATATAATGAACCATGTCAAGTAAGATAAAAATACAACTTATCTCTTGTTAACCGATTTAAGTATGCATTAATACTGAACAAACTGATGAGCACATCATTTGGTCAGCAACCTAGATTACTGCACCAATGCATGCTTAATGAATCCATCTGTGTCAGTTACCAGTAGAACAAATATTTTGTAATTTTTCTGGTATTCTTATTACATCTACGGTTCTACACACAGTTTTTTTTTGTGGTAAGCTTATTTTATATTTTTATTTAGGATTTTTCTGGCTGTCAAGTACCTTAGAAATTTGCAATTCTTTTGCAGATACTTCATTTACACAGCAAAGGATTTGGAAGAGTGGTCAGAGAATCCTGAGTCCTTCCACCATGAGCAGAATTTGGTTCAGTGGACTGAGAAAAAACGGCCATGTGCTGAAGCCCTCTTCATTGTTATCTTCGAGAAGTACCGAGAGGTGTGGACATTTAAATTTTCATTGTGGCTGTGAGTCTATTAAATGCTTTGATGCTCACATAATCATGTGTCGCTTCAGCTTCTAGCTCCAGTTGTTGTTTCTGTTCTTCGTGAAGCTATGGCTATTTCTCCACCACAAGAAACAGATGTTACTGCTGGAATGCTTTTAAAGGATGCTGCCTATACAGCCGCCGGACATGTTTATTATGAACTTTCAAACTACCTCAGTTTTAATGAATGGTAAGTTTGTAACTTACGAGTTCTTAATGAAAACAATACCAGTCTTTGTAGATCAATTTGCAAAGGCTCTTACATGTTTGCATTATCATCTTGTGCTGAGCATACTGACTAAGCATTTTTGGAACGTCGATAGTCACCCATAGTGGGTTCTAAATGACTGCATTCCTTTGTGTTTTTCTCTATTTTCTACAGGTTCCATGGATCTCTATCTATTGAAATTTCAAATCATCACCCCAATATGCGTATCATTCGTAGAAAAATTGCATTGCTACTTGGGCAGTGGATTTCTGAGGTTCGTTTTCTGTTATATGATATGATTTCAGAAAACCATGTATGATATAGTTTAGTTTCTGCACAGCGTCTAGGCTTAGTGGTTTGCTATATCTTTGGGCTCCAACATTTGTTGCTCTGTAGATCAAGGGTGACACTCGGAAATTGGTATACCACGCTTTGGTTGGATTGCTGCAGGATAATGACATAGCTGTTAGGGTATGTTCTACCTCTGCAATTACTTTGCATTATGAGTGTATAGCTGGTAACTAGTTTTAATTGTTTGTTCATTATGTTCAACTTTCAGCTAGCAGCATGCTCTTCTCTGTGTTACCTTTTCCAAGAATCTTGCTTTTCTGAAGTAGATTTGTTTGAGTGTCTACCTACATGTTGGACAATGAGTTTCAAGTTGATAGAAGACGTCCAAGAATTTGATTCAAAGGTTTGTATTTCAAAAGCGCAATTCCTGTTCTCCTTCAACTTCTTTTTAACCTGATACCCCTGTACGCAATACGCATTGAACTTCATATGGTGCTATTAGTCAATAATATGCCAAGTAAAAGTTAGTCAGGAAGCAATGAATGGTTACGTTAGGCAGGGTGTTTGTTGACCCCAAATCTTGTACATCTTCCTTTATGAATTTTCAGGTTTGTCCTCTCTCCTAGTTTTTACCTATTTCTTTGTAGGTGCAAGTGTTGAACTTCATTTCAGTTCTCCTTGAACATGCGGGAGACAAGGTTATTCCATTTGCAAGTCAGCTGTCACAATTTTTTCAGATGGTATGGCTCATAGATTTCTGTCTGATTTAAACTTCCTGTTTGCTGCTCTCTATTCATATACAATAATAGGACATAGATTCCTTGTGGGAAAACTGTGTTCGCATAGTGCTTCTGACATACAACCATTTGCTAAATGTTACACTAGAAGGGTCGAAGGGAGATAAAATGACAACTTCCCTGGCAATATGCTTTTATTCAGGTTTGTTGTCACAGTTTCAACATTTATTACTGACTATCAGAGAAAAGTGAAAACAAATGAATATTACAGCAGCATGTTATAAAATGAATATTACAGCAGCATGTTATAAATTTGCCCCTGATAGTGAGGGCTGGTGCAGTGCTATCAAGGGGCTACCTAAAGTTTTGAGAAAAGGACTCAATGCTTTGATCATTCTAGTAGCCTGGGAATTTGGAAACATAGGAAGAAGCTAGCCCCTGTGTCTAGGTGGTGCTGCACAAAGTGGGGGAGGAATTCATCCTTTGGTGCTCTGCTGGAGCCTCGGCTCTCAGCTAACTCCTCTCTAGGTTGCTCTCTCTGGGCTTTTTGTCCTAATGAGATGTTTTTCTAGGCGAGGCTATATTTTGTTTCAGTTTTATAATAGGTGCTAACATAATATAAGGGGTTGGGTCTTGGAGGGGCCTCTTGATATCTCCTTGTACCTTTTTTTCCTTCTTATAAATGAAATGACATGCAGCTTTCCTGCATTGTTCGATGAAAAAAAAAGCTTTGGTTAGGTTGAAAATGACTTTGTTTAGGCCTTGCGGGACTTATTCAGTTCAATATTCAGCAGTGCTGATTTTCCTTTGTGGTTCAAATTATTTAGTTGCCTAATTTTGTTTTCCTTCTCCAGATATGGAACGAATCTGCGGGTGAAAGCTTGCTACAGATACAATTACTAACAGCACTTAGAACTTTTGTTTCTTCGCTTGGATTCCAGTCGCCTCTTTCTTACCACATGCTTATTCCTATACTGCAAAGTGGTATCAATATCGACAGCCCTGATGCTCTTAATCTTCTTGAGGACAGTGTTCTGGTAACTGATTTTTAACCATGTTGGCATAAACACAAGCACATTTGCATGCACAAAATCTCTAATATTCATAATTCATACTGCAGTTGTGGGAAGCAACCCTTTCAAATGCCCCTTCCATTGTACCTCAACTTCTGGATTTATTCCCTTACCTCGTGGGCATCATGAATAGAAGCTTTGACCATCTGGAGGTTAGAACTTACACCCCTAAAAGAAAGAAGAGAGGAAGCCTCTCTTTTGGTTCTAGAATAAAAATTACTCTGCCGTTTTACCCAGCGCCAATGTGTTTTTCGTTTTGGCTGAAATACCATGCGGGCTGCAATATCAAGATGGTAGGTAATTACTCAAAACTGCTGAAACGTCACTTGCATGCATGGAAAGGCCTAGTCACATGCATGCGAACGGGTGCAGATGAAAAATAATTGGACGCAAGCTGTATGCTGTTGTGAATGACGCTGCCATTGGCATGGATAATTATATGAGTTAATATGTTTGCATGCGATTCTTGGTATCTGTAAATGCTATTGGCACGCCAGGTTATACGGAATGGAGGGAGTATGTCTTTGCAAGTACTATCTGTTTCCAAATTTTATAATGCAATGTGTGCATCTAGGTCTATTCAGTGTGATTGGGTTCTTTTAGTCTGTATATGTGGGGTTTCTATAAATATACTCCCTCTAAATATTTGTTACTCCTTCCGTCCTAAAATATGAGTTATCCAATGATTCAAAATTTCTCCTGAAATACAAGCGGATTCTACCTGAAGTAACCCCCCAACTTAGTTTAAAATGGCAGCATGCACATGAATAGCTACCATTAATGTTTGTCACCAACCCGCCTCTTTGGAAGGCTGTGGGCGAGGAGGGATTTGAACCCAGATACCTTCTGAGCTACATGCCCACCCTGTCTCCACTAGATCTCTTCCTAGGGATACCTAAAAGTAACCTTGTTTTCCTCAGCTATTTCATTTCGGTTTAAGAAGGGAAAGCACCTTTCTCTCTATAAGAACACAATATCTTTAGGGAGGGTTATCCGGTTATGTGTGTCATTTCCTTTGCCCCATAATGTCCTAGAATTCCTAGGATACCTTGTATTTCACGATGGAGTAGATATTTATTAGTCTACTTTGCGGTTCAGAAAGATGTGAATTGATTTCTCATTTGTTTTTAATGGAAACCTGTTGGCAAGTAGATCAGTGACCACCAATTTAACCTTACCATTATGATTATTTACATAGTGCTCATTAATTTTGGTGCTGTTATATTTACTTATTTTGTTGATCTTGGTGTACTATCCTCTGGAGGCTGTCCAAAGGATGCTAGATCAGTTGGTCTAGGCACTCCGGCGGCAACTCCCAGGTCCTGAGTTCGAATCCCAGTGGGAGCGAATTTCAGGCTGGGTTAAAAAATTCCCCTCGCCTGTCCTCATGACAAAGCACTCAGTGGGAGCGAATTTCAGGCTGGGTTAAAAATTCCCTCGCCTGTCCTCATGACAAAGCACTTGGGGGGGGGGGGGGGGTTCTCACTTGGGCGACGGAAAGGCACCGTGTATGGATGGGGACGGGGTTCGGGGGTTTTCTCGCCTGGTGAGAAGGCACTTCTTAATTGAAAGCTGCGGCGGCAGTCTTAACCACCCCGGTTGAGTTTTATCCTCTGGAGGCTGCAAGTGGTCCAGCTTCTGCTTATTTTACCACCTATAGATTTATGTTAGCTTTTAGGTTTTTTTGTTTGTTTTTTATCTCATAATATACTTCCATGAAATGACCAATTGAGTTTTGTCACAAGACCAAAGCTCTTCATAATCATATACCATATATTGATCTTGTGAAGGTGGAGTTTCTAAAAGCATCTTCTCTGTTGCTGCAAATTTAGCGATATGCAGTTTTAGATCGCTCTTATTTGTATTTGTGCTGTATTTATTAGTTTATTTTATTACATGCCGCGTCACCAGATTTGGAGATATTTATTTGCTTTGGCTCTCAAATTTAATTATTTTGCAGGTCACAATGAAAATAATTGAGGATTACATAATTTTTGGGGGATCAGAATTTTTGAAAAGCCATGGTGCAAGCATAGCTAACATCATTGATACTATTGTTGGAAATGTCAATGACAAAGGACTTCTCACTGCTCTTCCTATTGTTGATCTTCTTATTCAGGTTACAATATTTTGTCCTAGTGCAGCAACTCTACTTTCCTGCGTAACTTTTGCTCATGTTGCTTACTGTGAATTTGTTGGGGGCAAATGTGAGGGAACCTAGTTTTTCGCCGCTCTAAATTTACGGTAACCATAACTGCAAGGAAACTGTTGGTCCTGAATATTCATTGCTTTTTATTTGCCTATCAGATCATAAGGTCCTGTAGTTGAATTGTCTAGACATATATATATCCCTTCTTTGAAAAACTTGTTGCAGTTAGCTTTCTTATTTTGCTGAGATCTAAGATTCTAATCTGAGCTTCTTGGTGCAGATCTTTCCTCTGGAAGCTCCACCAATGATAACCAGTGCTCTTCAGGTACTTCTAAACTTTGGTCATGTGTCTGGGGTGCTCCAATGACCCTCTATTTTTCATTTTTTTTTCTATTTCCATTAATCTAACTTGTGCATTCTTGACAACTTCTAGAAACTCACCTTCATATCGTTGAGTCAAGATGATGGGCAAAACCCGTCTAGGACAACTGTCCGGGCATCCTCTGGGGCGATTCTTGCCAGACTTCTGGTGATGAATACAAACTTTTCAGCACAACTATTATCAGAGCCTGCCCTTTTGGCAAGCATGCAACAAGCAGGGATTTCTGTGAACAATAATCTGCTTCTTTCTTTAGTTGATATGTGGATCGACAAGGTAACTTCCTTCAGCATTGATTGTTTCTTGCAAATTGGGCACCTCGTTCTAAAGATTTTTTTTTTCTTCTTCTTTTTTGATAAAAGATTGAGATACCTACATAGTTCTAGTGGCTAATGATGTAGGCTCTTTTGATCCCATCATTTGACTTGATATGTGTATAAATTATGCTGTGCATTTGATGTATCTAACCTGTTCTTGTTTCAACATATATCCTGATCTGGTGATGATGTGGTTATGGTTGTGTTGTCAATGAAACCTTTTCTGTTCAGACAAAAGCGTCCTTGTGTCTATTCATACAATGATTGAATACTTTATATCAGCCTCACTTTAGTATTTTTTACGTGCTTTAGCTGTTGATACGTGAATCTTCTATATTTTGTAAGAGCTTAGTGGTCTTTGTGGTACTATTTTAACAAGCACTATGTCATTGGACAGGTAGATGATGCAAATGCTATACAGCAGAAGGAATATGCAATGGCGCTTTCTATAGTTTTGACATTACAGGTACCTCAGGTCATTGACAGACTTGATGACATACTGAGGTAAGATGTTTCTTGGGCATTTAACCGAAACTGAAAGTCTGCCTTTTTGGTGGTTGGGTACATACTAATGAGTATATAATGATTTAATGCAGTGTCTGCACTACTGTCATTATAGGAAGCCGTGAAGTAAAGACTGAAGACGATACTAGGTATCCTTTCGTCCTTCATTTTAATACAATTAAGGATCTTTTGTTTGTTGTTAAACCTTTGAGGCCTAGATTAAGCGACTCTTGATATAATTGTTTGCAGTGGCGATATCACAAGCTCTTCATGGATAGGCAACGATGGTTCAGGTTATTCCAATACTTCAAGCAAAGAGCTGAGAAAGCGCCAGGTATGGCATGCTTTACGTGGCTGTTCATTTCCAAATACATACAGGTTTGCAAGGGCAGTGTCTGAAAGTTGTTTATTGACTAGGTAAAGGATTCAGATCCTATCAAACAAGCATCGCTAGAGAACGTGTTAAGAGAGAACTTAAAAGCATGTGCAGTTTTCCATGGGGATGCAGCATTCAATGCTGCCATCAGCAGGATCCATCCATCTGCGCTTGCTCAGCTGCAGCAGGCCCTGAATACTGCATAAGATGTGCATAGCTGATACTTGATTGTTTGGTGATAAACTGATAATGAACCATTAGGTGGAGCAGGCGTTGCTTCGTGAGGCACCATGATCATGTAGTGTGGTGGGTGATAGAAACACAGTACGATCTACCAAAGCCTTGAGTAGTTCAACAAAAGGCTGCATGCTTTGATGTATGTAACGTGGTCCTTGCTTCTTTTCAGGTGCTGCCATTTGAAGCAGAGCGGCGATGTAGCTTACTGTTGAACACGGCATGAGTTATTGATGACACAGCAGTGCAGAGTGCCTAAGCTACCTAGCGTATTAGCATGTAGGGGTAGTATGGATTGGTTGGTTATTTGTTCCTGAATTGACTCAGGGCAGTGATTTTCGATGTCTGGGACCGTGAGGTTTGGTTGAGATATGATTGGGGCTGGGTGATTGTTATTCGGTGTGTTGTAGGAAAATTGGATTTGGTCGGTCGTGTGGATGGCCAGAGTTTTTATAGCTGTCCTTCCAAGATGACTGACTCGAGGTCCTGGGTTCAGTTTGCTCATTCATACGTTTCTTTTCCTCCTGGTAAAATCTGAAATCATGGTCAGGCATACATCCTACTTTGGTCCGAGGTGGTTGTTTGAGAAGGACCTTGTCGTGTGAGAAATACAATCCAATGGTTGCCCTGGAATGCAATTTTGTTGTACGTTTATGTTCTGCAGGCTCTCATGCTTCCATGCTCGTGTTGTGCCTAAGAATAAATGGTCGAGATGTGGTCTATTTTGGTGGCCATTCCTACATTTAGGGAGTGGTTGGTTAGTTTGGTTTGATTGGGAGTCTGGAGAAGACATGTACTGTACTGGTGTTGAACTACTGCCTGTTCCATTATCAGGCTTGTTGATTGATCTGACGCTATACGCTACATCTTGTATTTTCTGAATTTGGTGCGTCTGTAGACAGTGATTAGTCTGGACTTGTCTTTCCTCAGATGTGTCCGTCTCACAATGCTTTCCAAGGTCGTGCGTGTTTTGTGATCTTCTTGGGCATGTTGTCGGCGGCCAACTATGGCAATCGAATTGTAGCTTTGTGAACCAGAAATGTCGACCACAACTCTCTGTTATTTGTGTACAAAGTGCTGACACCAAGTATAATGATACAAGTCTGAACGGAACTTGCCTCCTATTCCCTCCATCCCATCTCATCTAAAGTCAAATATTTTCAATTTGACCAAAAAAAATGTATAAAAAAATATTATAATATTTATGATGTATAACTAGTATTATGAGGTCAATTGCTAAATATTTCATGACTGACTTATTTGAAGGTACAAATATTGTTAATGCTTCTTACAAACCTAGTCACCTTAAGAAAGTTCAGACTAGCACTTTTTTTTTTTGAGACGGATTTAGAATATGAAAGGCCAGGAAATTGACTGTTTTTGTACAAATGAATAAGACAAGTGGTCAAACTTAGGGTTGAAAAAGTCAAACATCTTATAAATTGAAATGGATTAAGTAGCTCCTAATATTACAGTACAAATGAAGAATGAGGCCATCTTTAGATATATAGTATATTTAGCGTATTAGAAAAATACCATGGTTTTGTGAAATACTTTGGTTTAGAATGCCATAAAGTGTTTATGTCTCTGGCTTACAAAATCATAGTCTTGTGATACTATGGTTTTCGAAAACCGTAACATCCAAACGGGGCCTGCCCGAGTGATTTTGACAAACTGTACAAGCAGCAGCGTTGTGCTCCACCACACCACACCACACCACACCACAATTTCTCGCATCGCACGGCTCCAACATCAATCACCTCCCTCTCTCACCAATCACCAGCTCCAACCACGGCGCCGCCGCCACCTCCAGCCCCACCGCCACGGCGGCCGGTGCACCTCCCTTCGCCGCGACCATTGCGCGCGCAGCCGCCCTCCTCCCCAGAGCTCGGCTCCTCCTGCGCGGGCGCATGGCTTCCTCCTCCACCGCCTTCGTCGTCCTTCCCTTCCCCTCCCCATCGTCCTCCGACGACTCCGACGACGCCAATACCCTCCCTCCCCCGCCCGTGCCGGAGCCGGAAGTAGCCTCTCCGCCTCCACAGCTGCAGCAGCTGGAGCGCGACTGCAACTTGGCCATGAAGGAGCTGGCGCGCGCGGGGGACGTCGCCCAGGTCGTCCGCCTCTTCTCCGACCTCATGCACTCCGCCACAAGCGCTGGCGTCCCGCCCAGCGTGCTCTGCTACAACACGCTCCTCAACGCGCTCGCGGAGGACGGCCGCGCGGTGGACGCCCGCACGGTGTTCGACGGAATGCTCGCGGTGGGCGTGGCGCCCAACGCCTCGTCCTTCAACATCCTCGTCAAGCTGTACGCGTGGCGGACCGCCGAGTTCCATCTCGCCTACGACGAGATCCACGCCATGCGGCGCCACGGGGTGCTGCCCGACGTCGGCACCTTCTCCACGCTCGTCACGGGGCTGTGCCGGGCGGGGAAGCTTGACGAGGCCTGGGGCGTGCTCGATTGGATGCTGCAGGAGGGCTGCCGCCCCATGGTGCACACCTACACGCCCATCGTGCAGGGCTATTGCCGCCAGGGACGCATCGAGGAGGCTACCAACCTGATTGGCTTCATGGAGGAGGCTGGTTGTCCTCCCAATGCTGTCACTTATAATGTTCTCATAAGGGCACTGTGTCACGATGCCAGATTCGATGAGGTCAA
Organism: Themeda triandra; assembly: GCA_018135685.1. NCBI lineage: Eukaryota > Viridiplantae > Streptophyta > Magnoliopsida > Poales > Poaceae > Themeda > Themeda triandra. The sequence continues at coordinate 627,919 of JAENPR010000051.1, read as the reverse complement.
GCAGGTGTTAGCAGAGATTGAAACTAAGGGCCACAAGCCCACTACGGTTACCTACAATATATACATGGATGCTCTTAGCAAGAAAGGCATGGCTAAGGAAGCACTCAAGCAGTTTGAGGTCTTGCAAGGTAAAGGGTTGCATCCCACACCTTTTACTTTGAGCATCATTCTAAATTGCCTTTGCTGTAACTCGAGGTTTTCACAAGCCATCCCCATCTTGGAGAGGAGCACAGAGTTAAACTGGTGTGCTGCTGTTGTCGCTTACAACACTGTGATGAGCAGACTGTGTGACATGGGCAGATGGCCAGCTGTTCTGGAGCTCTTGGCAAACATGATCAAGAAATGTATCGTACCAAACACACGTACATTCAACATTTTCATTCATAGTCTTTGCATCGCTGAGAAGCTTTCTGTAGCCAAGAAACTCATCTATAATCAAGGGTTTCGTGCAAATGTTGTGACATACAATACACTCATCCATTCGTTTTACTTAAGTGGAGAGGCCTTTGAGGCGGAAAGCGTGTTTGAGTACATGACAGAAGTAGCGAATATTGCTCCAGATGAAGTCACCTTTACCATAATGGTTGATGGATTATGCAGACAAGGAAAATTTGATAAGGCTACTAATTGTTTTAGAGAGTCTCTCAAGGATAGACTGTCAAAGGATCTTCTTACTACCCTTCTAACCAGGCTTGCTCGCAGTGATAGAAATGGGAAAATCCTTGCTGCATTCCAAGAAATCGAAAGACAAGGATTTGTCCGTGGTTACTTGATATTTGAGGATACGGTTAGATCAATCTGTCAGGTTGGTTTTCGTCAGCACATAAAGATGTTTAATCTGCAATTTCTGCTGGATGGAATGTTGGGACCTGGCAAGGAAGTGTACCCAGCGCATAAGGGCCAAGCAAAGAGATAAATGATCGCAAGAATTTCTGCTGGATGGAATGTTGGGACCTGGCAAGGAAGTGTACCCAGCGCATAAGGGCCAAGCAAAGAGATAAATGATTGCAAGAAAGATGGCAGCTGGTAAATTTCTCTTTCAAATTTGTTGTCAAATACATCTGACTAGTGCTAAGTGCTTCCTGATGGATTACAACATTACACATTTCTATGAACAAATTTTAGATTGGCGGCTGCTGGGTGGTCATGATTTTGCCTTCAAAATGCCTCAATTTTTTTCCAACATGAAATGTTGTGTATACATTCTAATTTGGAAATATTGGCTCTATCTAAATGCCAACTTTTTCTTGCTTACAATTGCAGATGAACTTCAGTTCACTCTCAGAGGCACAGCCAGGAATATACAATGACATTATATGTGTCACAGTATCCAGAATGTGGGAGTTCAGAGGCAAAACAGTGAAGCGTAATTCATCTATTATATAGCTTTAGCTATTACCAAACATAAACACAGCTGTAGTGTCACACTTGAATGATAATTGTCTGTCATTTCACTTACCAGATTAAAATTTCTTTGGTGCGTGGAATTAGTAATGAGGAGGATCACCTTCGGGAAACATATCTTTTGCTAAACACACTCGGGGAATAGCCAGGTATATACTAGATAGTATGCATCTAGTTTGAGTCATATGATAGTAAACACATGATGTTTATTGATGAGACTATATTTTCTAAATGCTGTAATTGTAGATTGCACAGCAGGTAGCTGTATTAATCTCCAACATTGCACGCTTCGGTTACCCAAAAGAGTAGTATGTATTTATGATACAGGTAGTATTGGCTATTTTGCACCATTCAGTTGCCGATTTAAGGCTACATCGTTTCCACGCATCCTGTCGATCAGACCAGACCTCTCTGTATTTGCACAACTGCAGCTTCCCATCATGTGTTTAAGGCCCTATTTTAAACTCTGAAGTAGCTTCCGGCTAAACGTTTTGCTGTGGCTCTGAAGAATTATGGCGAGGTAATTTCATTCTATAGAAGTCACTTATCCATTTTTGTCATTACTCAGATGTGCATGTGTTTTGTCTGTTGTTATTTTTTCTTTTTATTTTGGCCTGATTCCAGACTGACTTGTTGACGTCATAGCAAACTCATTATTTCTGTATTTTCTTATTTGATTACATGAAAGCATCCCAAGGATTCACAGTTGCATTGTCATAATATGAGTGTTTCACTATTGTGAGGCTGTTCTTGATCTGATCAAGAAACATGCCTTCCATATTCCATAGCATCCATTTTTATACCGTTCTCATGAAATGTGAATTTGTTCTGTTTGTTTTTGTAATCCTATTCATTGTAATCTGCTATTTGTTCAGACTAAGCAGTATGTTCTTACGCATATTGTTTTCTTATGTAGATCCCTGGCTACTTGTTTAGGTGTACCTGGAACCTTATGAGGAGCAATTTGCAGGCTTTCTATGCTATTGCAGCGGAATGACATATATTATGTTTTGGAGCAATCAAATCACCTTATTTTAATCTGCAACTGATTGTTGCTATGCTTAGAGATCGTTCGACAGCTAAATTTTTCAGGTTATGCTAGTGCCTCAAGAACTGCATAGCTAAGCATATTATGATATTATCACTTCTGCTCATAGTCTCACACTCTCACTGCTACTGGATGTTCATAAGCTGTTCCAGAAGCAAGATTTGCAAGTAGCTGTGGGGTTCTGGCAGGTCAGGGAAGTTTGTCCACAAGTTTTGAGTCTTGACTTCGGAACTTTCTTTTGTGGTGGTGACGTCTGAATAGGACTTTGGCAATGCGTCGATCTTTGACAGCCACTAAATCCCTCTTCCATATTGTAAGTCTCCTGACATGCACTCTTTTTTTTCTTTTTAGTTTCACCTGGGCACTAATTCTAGTACCCAGAAAATGCACTGATTATCCTGACTAAATTTAGGCTTACTGTATTGTGATATATTTTATTTTATCGTTTCCTTTGCTATTTGGCTTGGCCATTTAATCTACCCTTTCGATTATTCTATTTGCCAGAAAACTGAAAGTTCCTTCAAAGACAAGCAAACTGAACCGTATGGGACTTCGCAGAAAGCTCATGCACAATGTTGATGAAAGTCTTTGTTACTTTACAAGGCTTTGTTTTGTTCACCAAACTGTGCTTCCAGCTACAGTTGACCTCAACCAGAAGATGATTACAAATCCTGAACGGACTGACCACTTGTGAGGAGTTTCAAGTGATCAATGAAAATGCACTGCCTTCAAGTCTGGAGCAAAGGAAGAAAAAATTTGAACTGGGGCTACACGCTAAAGGTCGTTTTGCCTGGTGATCGAGTTTCGAGTTGTGTTACTTTTCAGCATCTTTCTTCTTAGCAAGCATATAGTGACTCATGTCAAGCTTACTATATAAGATTAAGACAAAAAAAAACGTACTAGTTATCTCTTATTTACTGATATACGTTTGCAACTGCTGAACAAGCAGTTGAGCAAATCATGAAGTATGATAGCACTATTTTGCAATGGAGCCTTTTTGAAGCAGCATAGCAAAAGAAAGAAATTTGATAGCGATTTAACTTTCTCGATTGGGAAGCTGCTTTGCAAGTTGAAGTGATGTACAGTATTCTATTTCCCGTATATATATATATACAGTGTATGTCGGAAATTAAGTGCGTTAATTAATCTGTAAGTATAGGCCGTACGTCACGCGTCGCCGATAAACTGACAATGAGGACGGTGATATCGTCGGTGGAGCCTCTGGACGCCGCCAACTCGACCAGCCGCCTGCAGGCCGCGGAGAGCTGCTGGCCGCCGGTGCAGCACAGCGGGCGCGCGACGTCCACCGCTTCTTGCCCGGTCACCTTGTCCCATAGGCCGTCGGAGGCGAGGACAAGGAAGTCGCAGTGCTCGTCCACGGGCAGCGTGGTGGTGTCCGGCTCCGGCACCACCCATGGCTTGAGGTGCGCGTCGCCGATGCCCCTGGACACCGCCAGCGAGCCCTGCACACGCCACGTGCCGCGGCAGTCGATGACGAAGCCGCCCTGGCTCTCGATCCGGCGGCGCTCGTCCTCGCGGGACGCACGGTGGTCGGAGGTGAGCGGGTGGGCCTTGCCCGCGCGGCAGAGCACGGCGCGGCAGTCGCCGGCGTTGGACACCACGAGGCGGCCCTCGCGGAGCAGCGCCGTGACGCAGCAGGCGCCGGAGCTGGAGCCGAAGGAGAAGTCGGCGTCGGTCTTTAGGTAGGCACGCCTCACGGCCTCCTCGACGGCCGTGGTGGTCATGCTGGTGCGCGTTTGCTGCAGCTCCTGCGCCATGATCCTGGGCATGTTGTTGGCGGCGAACTCGGCTGCGGCCTTGCCGCCGTGGCCGTCGAACACTCCGAAGAAGGCCGTGTGGGGGTCTCCCCCGAGGCCGACGGCGGCGACGTGGCGGTCCTCCATCTCCATGTGGACCCGCCTCCGTCCCTTGCCCTTCCGGCAGTAGGCCGCGAAGCCGTGGCCCGAGGTCTCCTGGGTCTCATGCCCCGCCGCCACCTCCTCCTGTTCCTGCAGCTGTATCTGTAGGGTGGTGCCCGTGGGGACAAGGAGAGGTGGTGGGCGTCGGCGGTTGACGAGCCGCGACGGCGGCGGAGTTACAGCTGCAAACTGCTGGTGGCTGGTACCGGGCTTGCATGGCGACGGTGAGCAGACGGCCTCCCTACGGTGCTGGACCCGGAGGAGGGAGGGTCTGAGCGGCGATCCCGGGAGGACGGGCTCCGGCGTGTCCTTGCTGAAGGAGGAGAAGGAGAGGAGGGAGGGCGGGAGACGGCGGGACGGGGAGAAGACCGGCGAGGCCGGGTTGGGGTTGGTCACCGCCGACGCTGAGAAAGGCATGTTCGCCGGACGGCCGGCCGGATTGGATTATTGGTTGCTTTGCTTTGCTTTGCTTGCTACTGTAGTGTAGCCTGTTACTTGTGTGTATGATTAATTTGATTCGCCGTCGTTGGATGGATGAACACAGTACTACCAGTTGCTACTCTCGTCTCGTGTGTGGAACTCTGCTGGTCTCTCGCACAGTCTCACTGTATATATAGCTAGGGGGACGGGGAGTAGTGCAATGGTGCCCATGGTGGTGTCCCTGTCCCGGCCGGGTCTCATCATGACCGGTGCCCGCAGGCTGCAGCGACGGCGACATCAAGTGCACTAGCTAGCTAGCCACTAGGACAGGATCGTCGGAAGCTCGAGCGGCGGCAACAAGGAAGGAAGGAATTGTACTAGAGCCAGCCTGGGACGGCTGACGGGGACATGGCGGAAGAATTGAAGCAGTCTACGACATGGATGTCCTGCCATGTCTGTGCTGTGCGTTTGCGTGAGCGAGTCAAAGGAGATGGATGGATGGACAACAAACAAATGGTTGTTTGTTTGTTTGGAGGACGTCGGCCGGCCGGCGACGGGCGACAACGGGCACGGATTGCAGCCACGCGCATCCCTGCACCCATCCTAGCCAGCCACCTGTGCGGTGCGACGATCTCATCGATGCACACCACGACGACAACGACGACGCCGGCCCGGGCAACCGCCGCGCGTCCACGCCCACTAGCACACTAACATAGTAGTAGTAGTAGGGCACTGGCTGTGGCATCATCGACTTTTTTTAGATGAAAGGCCTTTGGCCCGGCTTTATAGAAAGCTTAAAGGTAACCAACACTGGGGATACCAGTTTACAGAAGGGACTCCACATCTAAACATCTCATCTACTTCTACCGTCCACCAGAGGGGACTCCCTAGCTCAAATCATGTTTACTCAAAACAACATCACAGACACCTGAGCTTAAGAAAGTATTACAGTTTTCACACACAGGTCTGCTACTCTCCAGCCTCATTTCTTGTCACACCGCCGCATTCGCCATCAGAAGTTGCATCAGTTCATCCGCCATTGGCTTCAGCTTGGGCTTCACCATCGGGCTCCATGTCCTCACCATCGAGATCGTCTTGTGGATGAGTACACCAGGATTGGCCAACAGTTTCCTGTCGAACACAGCATCGTTCCTTGACTTCCACAGTACCCATGCAACACCTGCGCCAATTTGAAGATATATCATCTGTTTAGCGCCTCTATATCTATCTATTCTCTCAAAAAAATCATCAATGCAGGTTGGGGCTAAGTTCCAGCCCAAACAATCTCTGAGAAACGCCCACAGAAAAACAGCTAAAGGGCATTTTCCAATTGATCACAGAAAAAGCATTTTTCTGGACCTGTCCACTTCTTTTTCTTCAATTGTGTTCCACACTGAATTTTATCATGGGCCACCATCCACATAAAGATCTTAACTTTCAGTGGGATGGGGCTTTTCCACATCAAGACCATATGTCTATCTATAACTCCTCTAGTTGACAGTGCATTATAAAGAGATTTGGTAGAATATTTTCTTGACTTTTCCAGTAACCAAGTACTTCTATCTCTATCAGAGTTTAGCACAAGCCCTTCCAATCTATTTATAACTCCTCTAGTTGACAGTGGCATCATCGACTTTACCAACTAAACTCCGATCTGTCGGCACAAATGATATTTTTTGAGCAAAGGGTACAATTGTTTGTGAGAAAAAGATATTAGAGGGTCCGTAGAGAAAAGGGATGCGGGGGCCCACGGACTGTATTGTCGTGATGGGCTCTAGTGAGGCCGCCTGGTTTTCTACCAGCATTCCGCGGCCTTCTAGTGATGCCCAGTTCTTTACAACTAGGCCCAGACACTTCAGTCTGTTCGACTGGTTCAATAAAGTATGTTTTTTTTTCTTTTCTGAAGGCTGGGTAAATTACGTTAGGTCACTCACTTCTCTCTATATGCAAATAGGTCACTAGAACTTTAAAATATACAGAGAAAAATTGTTGGCTTCCAACATATTCCCCGTTTTGAGAACAATACAATTCTAGCAAGGTACCATATCAAGCCATTAAGAGTTCGATCTACTTTATTAGAAAAAAATTTATACTGATGAAAAAATCTTCATTATTTTCTCAAAAAAATATCAGGTAAAGAAATAGGGATTAGTGGTGTTTTTTTTGCTGTTTACAGTGGGAGGGAGGTTAGGCAGGTCGGAATCAGGTACTCGGGTGCACATGAATGAATGATACTCGTGCATCATGTCCATCTGCCAAAGGCTAGGCTAGGGTGGTCCTGTCCTGCAGTGCGTCAAGCGGGGCATGGAATCTCGTACTAGGATTACGTATCTGGACTGGAGAGCAGAGGCGGAGGAGGGCAAATTCTAAGGCCTCGTTTAGTTCGCCGAATCGGGGGTGGCCGATTCTGCACAGTGCCACCCCCGAGCACTGTAGCAGTTTTATCTTTTTTAATAATTATCCAAATCTTGATTAATTAGTCTTAAAATGTTCAAGACAATAAAACGTGTGTAATTAGTTTTTATTTCATCTACATTTAGTCTTACGATACGTATGTAAAAATTTTGATGTGATGGGGAATAGGAATTCTGCATAGTAGAATTTGGGAGTGAAATCTGTAATCTAAACAAGGCCTAAATTGGAGCATCTGCAGTTTATTCTTTCTTTGATTGTTGCTTGCCGGACCACAGTTTCTTGATTGAATAATCATCATTTTCTCATGTGTGGTGATGACTTTCCCTTTCCCAGCTGACATTGCAAAATGGCAAAAGTAGTACGTATAATGTATGTGATGACAGTGATACAGGAAGGGGAAAAAAAGAAAGAAAAAAAGGTGCATGCCTAAATTGAATGATGATCTTGTTTCTCTCTCTCTAAACTAATAAAAGAACTAAAAAAGAAAAGTAATTGCTACTGCTAGTCACAATTAAATCAGGGATTTTTTTTTTCTTTACAGAAATTAGAAGAGAAGACCTGAGCTGCTTGTTTCCATCCATTTTTCAAAAATGAAACGAAGAAATGATTGATCTACATCAGGTATCCTGGGTCTAGGGAGAAGAGAAGAAATGCTCGCTCAAAAACTGAAAATGTATGTTAGTGATCCTGGGACGACGACGAGGAGGGCGGGCTTGGGGATATGATGTGCGCGTAGAGGAAGTGGTTCCAGGTGTCGGGGAGGCCCGGGAGGCACCAGTGGATGCAGTCGGCGTACTTCTTGGGGTCGGCCTGCTGCTCCGGGGTGAGCAGCTTCCCCTGCCGCAGCGTGTGCACGGAGGTGTGCGCGTCCTTGCGCAGCTCCGACAGCCCCGTGATGTCCACGAACTGCACCGGCACGCGGTGGAGGTAGCGCGCCAGCACCCCGCGCGCCACGCCGTGCAGCCGCCAGTCCGTGCCGATGTCCAGCCGCCCCGTCCGGTTGTTGCTGATCGGCTGCGTCTCCATGGCGCATTTGATCCCGCCATTGTTGCCCCACGCCCACGGCCTGCAATGCACGCGATCATCATCAGTAAATAAATCTGCAATCAGCATCACAACATTCCCTTCCCAGCTTCTAAGGTGTTAATGTAGTACGTATGTTTACTAATATTAGAGTTAGGAGCTAGGGGGAATCTTGTCTTTTGGAACCGAACCACTACACTAGTGCTTGTTCTCTTTTATTTGATTTGATTGATGCAAAGAAAATATTCATCTATAGCTACAAGTAGAGCTTTTGCGTCCCTCCGTGGAATCTAGTGGACCACACTCTTTGCTTGCCCTTTTGCGCCCTGGCAGACAGAGCACTCCAAATAATCTATAGAGTGGAAGCTGCCTTTGTGTTATTTATTAATAATTAGTACTACTAGGCAAAGGCAAATCCTCCTAAAATATAAAATTAACAAGCAGTAGCTTGGTTAGTTCCTCGTGAAGTGATTCCCCTGGCCTGCTTAAGCAGATGCAGATCTATGGACCATGTTGTATCCTTGCGTTTCTCATCCAGTCCAGTTGGAGTTGGGCATTTCCTGCTGCTTACTCTGCCTAATACAGTACAGTACAGTACTCCTCGCTAATAACGAGAAGAACATGTGAGAAAAATAAAGACTCTCGGAATGGATGGTCAAACTCGAGGCCCAGAAGATACTAGAGGCCAAGTCACGGCACTTCTAGTAACTGGGTGGAACTTCCCTGTGATTGAATGATTCCCCCAATTTCCAAACGGTGACGCTAGGGAGCAGACTAGCAGCCATGGCACACCTACTCCAACCTACCCAGCAAATACTGTACACACGACGAAAGGAGGATGTGTGTGCTTACGTGATGTGGTTGGGCGACATGCCCATGAAGAAGACTCTTGTTCGGTTGGGGTCGATGTGGCGGTCGACCCACTTGGCCCACGTCTTGAGCACCTCCCGGTACGCCACCGGCCGGTCCACCAGAGCGTACTTGCTCCACCTCTCCTTCTCCTGCTGCTGCTGCTGCTGGTGACGGCCATGGCGACTAGTGCCTTTCCTGAGCACACGTTACATTTCATCTCATCTCAAGAGAGACGCTACACTAGAGAGTATAGTAATGCAAGGTGGTGGTGGTAGTAATCATCATGTGAGCCGAGACGAGACGTACATGACTTTCATCTCGAATGTGTTGAGCCACCAGATGTATGAGTTGAAGACGAGGTAGTCGACGCCCTTCCAGTTCTTGGCGTGCTTGGCGATGGCGCGCCAGGCGATGACACGGTCCATGACGCTGTGCATCTGGGGATCATCTGAGTTGGACTCGACCAGGAAGGGCGCCCAGTAGAACTCCACGGTGGCGTTGTAATCCTGCCATTAAATTTGCATTGCATTGGTGGTGATGCACAGTCACATACAGTATGAGAGATGAATGACAGGCAAGAAAGGCGAACAGAGCAGCCGATCCATACGTACATGCGCCGTGAATACGTTGAGCGATCCGTTGTTGACGAACTTTTGCAGGGTCTTGTGTCCCCAGGGCACGACGGACTGCACGAGGCACACCATGGACTCCCACTGGTTGCGGTTCAGCGAGTCCCCCACGAACATGAGCCGCTTGTTGCGCAGCCGCTCAAGCAGCAGCCGAGCATCATACCTGACCACCATGTATCACACACACCAATTAATTAAAGAGATCTGCAATGGATTGGAGCGAGTAATAAAAAAAAATGAAGAAACGATCGAACAAGGTATTAGCTAGCTTCCAATGCGCGTTTCATTTCATGAGACAAATTATTTGAGAATGGAAATGGCAATGTTCCTCCTATCTACTGGAATGCCGGACGAGGAAGAACGCAGGGAGGGGCTCCGACCCCGCCGGAGAAGAAGAAAAAAAAAAAGGCAACCAAATCTCACTCACTCTCCTCTCCTCTTGGGTGCTCTGCCTGCGACACAATCCGGAATCATTTCGCTCCTGATACGGAGTCGAGTGCTATACGATAGGATTGGATAGAATTGAATCGAATCGACTGCCGTGAAACTGATGAACCGGTGAGTTGATGGATGAATGGAATGGAAATGGAGGAGCAGAGGTAGAGCAGGTACCTTGGCAGGTCGCATCCGTCGGGCTGCCACCGCCACTTCTGGTACGAGTCGTCTCGGCGGCCGTTGCGCATGCACGTGACCTGCTCCGTGAGGAACTCGCACTCCGACTCTCGGTACAGCGGCGCCAGCTCGCCGGCCGCGTCGAACACCCAGCGGCCCCGGTACAGGTCGCACACGGGGACGGGGAGGGCAGTTTGCTGGGCCGGCGGCGGCTGCTTCTCCTCCTGGTGCTCCTCAGCCGGCTGCTTGTGGTGGGGATCTCGATCCTGCTGCTCCTGGTCTTCCTTTCGATCTGGCTCCTCATCCGCCTCCTGCAGCACCCTGAGGTCTGGTGACCTCGGCCGGCCGGAGACGGAGACGGAGACGGAGACACCGACCTCTGTTGTCTTTACCTTGCGCACGTCCTCGTTGTAGAGGAAGGTGGCGACGAGGAAGACGGAGACGACGAGGCCCGCGAGCGAGAGTCGCGCCGTGGGCCTGCGCGTGGGCGGCTGCTTTGCGGCTTGCGGCGCGGCGGAGGAAGCGGGCTTGCGGCGGTGCTGCATCGCATGCATCCGAGGGCCGACGGCGGAGGCGATGACGATGATGGATCTCCGTTCGTCGTGGTTGCTGGGACTGGAGTAGCAAGGATCGATTAGCAGCCAGCAGCCGCTGCAGGGGGATGGGGATGGGGATCCAATCCCTTGCTATTGCTATTGCTAGAGAGAAGGAAGGAGAAGGTAGCCTAGGCCTAGCAGCAACTCCGAATTGGATTGGATTCACGGGACGGACGGGGATTTGGTTGCCAGGCACCGCACGGCGGCCGGCCGAGAGCAGAGCAGAGCAGAGCAGGACAAGGGAGCAAGGGAGCGCAACGCAACGGCAGGGGATCGGAGTATCAGACTCGGAGAAACAGCAAGATCCTCTCTTGTGTTTTTATTAATAAAATAATTAATTCTCGTATACTTGGCCCCACCACACCATACCACGCCACATGCCTACTCCTACCTGCTCCGCACACGCAGCCTGAGGAGGTCACCCAAAGAAATTTGAAATTTATTCCTCGACTAATTTCAAACCCTGATCACCGCTCCACCGCCGGCCACGCGGCCACGGTGTCCACGCCACCTCTCCACCATCGCAGTGTGGGGAGGGCCACCGCATACCGCCGGTTAGCCGTTCTTGGCGCCGTCGACCACTTCTTTGCCATTAGGGCTTTGCCGCTTAGGGTTCCCTGAGTCGGATTGGTTTTGGTGGCTGTGCTGGTGATTATCATCATCGTGCAGCGCATCCTCTTGTGTATCTCTGTGGACCGCCATGGATTCTGCAGGAGATGATGGGGTGAAGGGCGACGGGGTGCACCCGGGCCCGGACGTTGAGGAGCTGCTCCGTAAACTCAACCTAACGGGCGAGGAAGGAGCGGTGATGGATTTTGCGGATGACGAAGAGGAAGAACCCCTAGCGCCGGTGGAGTGGGCGCTTGTGGGGAAAATCTTGTCACCCACGTCGGTTCACATTGACTCGATTCGTCAGGCAATGAGGCCAGCTTGGGGCAATCCGAAGGGGCTCAAGATAAGATCGATCGGAGAGAAAGGCGATAACCTTTTTGTCGCTGAGTTTGGAAGTGCGCGTGATCGAGAGAGGGTTTTGGCAGGTACTCCGTGGTTGTTCTACAAGTACGCTGTTCTGTTGCAGGAGTATGATGAGAAGCTGAGGGCGACGGAGATTGAGTTTGTACACATGGAGGTGTGGGCTCGTATTCTTAATCTCCCACTAGGCTGGATGAATAGATCGAAGGGATCAAGGGCCATGGGGCTACTTGGCCGAGTGGTGAGGATGGATGTTGATGGAGATGGGAAGGCAAGTGGAGCTTATCTTAGAGCTCGTGTTGCAATTGAAATTGACAAGCCGATCCGGAGAGGGGTACTTCTTCGGATGAAGAAAGATGCAGAGTGGTTTCAAGTACAGTATGAAAAGCTTCCCTTTATCTGTTTCTCTTGTGGGAAGATGGGCCATTCGGAACTGGAGTGCCCAACTCCGGCTGAGAGGAATGAAGAGGGGAAATTACCCTATGATGTCAAGCTCAGGGCGCCAGAAGAGAAGCGCAAGCGAATTCCCTCCTTCGCTAGTGCAGCGGCGGAGTCTTTTGGGAGCGGGTCATCGTATGCCTCGAAGCCCCCAAGACACATGAACAGTTCTGGAGGCAAGGACTCGGTGGATGGCTCGCAGCGTTCTGAAGGTATGGCGGACTCTGAGGAGCCCGAAGTCCAGTCACCGCTGAAAGCCACGGAGAGGGATGAGATGGATGCTTGAGGAGAGCGAAGTGGAAGCGCCCGGCGGAAGCTCGACACAGGGGGGGGGCGCGATCGCAAGCCCGGTCGCAAGAGGAAGTCGAAGGTGGCCACGGCAACTACTCTCACCCCAGACCTGAACATTCCGCTAGGGGGAGAAGGAACAATGGTACCTGTGGGGCTGGTGTCGGCGAGAGTTAACCAGCTTGGAGGTGAGGGGGAAAATAGTGGGGCAAGCATGATTGAGCAGTTGAAGAAGCAGAGACGGGGCAGTAACCAACACGAGAGATCGGCGGCGGCTGCGATGGACAGCCCCCGCCGGGCGCCATGAATCTCTTGAGTGTGAACTGCCGGGGCTGTGGGCGGTCCGAGGCAGTTCAAGAGCTTCGCCACGTGGTGGAGGAGCGGAGACCCGCGGTGGTGTTTCTGATGGAGACGAGAATGGGAGAGGAGCGTGCTCTCGGCCTGAAGCGTGACCTTGGCTTCCCGAATGCCATCGTCGTCAGGTCGGAGGGCTTAAGTGGTGGCTTGGTGTTGCTGTGGCGCCAAGATGTGGTGGTTGCGGAGCTGAGTAAATCTAGATCGCATATAGATGTTTTGTTGTCGTGTGACCGTCTACGGATCTCACACTGGCGGCTCACAGGCTTCTATGGCGAGCCTAGAAGAGAGCGTCGCAAAGAAAGTTGGTTTTTGATGAGATTCCTAAGAGCACAATCGGATGCGCCGTGGCTGTGTCTTGGGGATTTCAACGAGGTGCTTTCGACTGAGGAGCACTTTGGTGTCAACGAACGCGAGCAATGGCAAATTGACGCGTTCCAGGCGGTGGTCAATGATTGTGATCTTACAGATCTTGGCTACAATGGACTCCCATATACTTGGGATAACAGGCAAGAAGAGGGGAGGAATGTGAAAGTTTGACTGGATAGAGCGCTGGGCGACCATAAATTCATGGAGAAGTTGGGGAATTCTGAGGTTTTCCATGTGCCGCTAGCCGAGTCTGATCATTCTGGTCTTGTGGTGGAGGTGAGGTGTAGTGAACAAAATGGGCAACGGCAGCAAACAGGTCGGAGGCCAAAGCCGTTTCGCTATGAAAACATGTGGAAGCAGCATGGGGAATATATGGACTTTGTTAATCGAGCCTGGGATCCGGGCCCTAATCCGGGAGACTTGGAGGCGGTGGTAAACAGCCTTTCAAGTATGCAGACGGCGCTGAAGGCTTGGGATAAGGACGTCTTTGGGTCAGTCAAAAAACAAGTTAAGGACCTGAGGGCGTAGCTGGAGGAGGAGCGGTCCAGCAGTCTGTACCGGGGGCCGTCTGACAAAGAACGGGAGATTATGGCAAAGCTATCAGAGGCCCTAGCTAGAGAAGAAACGATGGAGAGGCAGCGTTCGAGGATCGCTTGGCTAAAGGACGGTGATAAAAATACTGAATTTTTTCAGTCTAAGGCCCGGGCAAGAGGTCGATCCAACCGCATCAGGTCGCTGGTAGATGAGGAGGGCCGCATGTTCACTGAGCAAGAAGATTTGGAGAGGTTGTCATGTGAGTTCTACCAGAAGCTCTTCTCAGCACAGGATGAGCTGCAGCCGGAGTTAGTGTGTAGCCACGTGCCTAGGAAGGTGACGCAGGCTATGAATGATTTTCTGGATGCACCGTTTACTGAGCAAGAGGTGGAGAGAGCTCTTTTTCAGATGGCACCCAGCAAATCTCCAGGGGTTGATGGATTCAACGCCGGTTTCTTCCAGGCTCACTGGGATCTGGTGAAGCCGTGTGTGTCTCAAGCTGTTCTAAAGTTCTTGAATGGGGGCGATTTACCGGAGGAGGTAAATAGGACGTTGCTGGTCCTTATTCCAAAAGTAAGTAACCCACAAGAGCTATCGCAATACCGGCCTATTTCTTTGTGCAATGTTTTGTATAAGATCTGCTCCAAAACTATGGCAAACCGTCTACGGTGTATTGAAAGCATCTAGGCCCCTTGATGTGGGTTTCGATGATTGATGACAATGTAGATTACTGTGACTAACGTGTGTTTTGCCGAAACAATGTGAGTTAGGTCATGGTAATGGAATCTCAGGCAATTTGGTTGGCATGCCCTCTTAACGATGGAAATCGTTTCGGTTTTCAAAGGTTGGACGACAAGGTTAAGGACGGTTAGTTCCGATTGTCGAAGGTGTTGAGAGACATCGGATTAGTCGTTAGGACTTTGTTTTCTCCTTTGGCCGTACTATTAAGGGGGGTGCAAATGGGTAGCTTGACCTAGTTGAGTCTCGGGTTTAGGTGTGGTGCACACTGGTGAAATCTTAGCGCTAGGAAGTTACCTGAGAGTCCTGAGAAGTGTTGAAGTCGTCGCCGTTTTCAAAGGATCGCGTATCAAGTGGAAACGGGAGCTTCAACAGGCGCCGGACGCGCCAGTCGTGGGCGCCGGACGCGTCCGGCGCACGGTAAAGTCGTCCCTCGGTCTGCCCTGAGCGGCGGACGCGTTGGTCTGGCGTCCGGCGTGCGGCGGACGCGGACCAGAGAGTTCTGAGATCGGGCAGGAAAGATCAGTCGCGCGCCGGACGCGCGCCGGACGCGTCCGGAGCTCGCACTGTAGCCCAACGGCTAGGTAGCCGTTTGAATCCTATCAAGCGCCGGACGCGTCCGGCGGTGAGCGGCCGGACGCGTCCGGCGCTCACGTCTGAGCTGAAATCGAGGTAACGGTTGGATTTTGGCCCTTGGCTATAAATACAACCCCACCCTCTATATTTCGGCTCTCTTGCTCATTTGTTCAGCTGAGAAACACTTTGTGAGAGTAAGAGAGTTGCAAGAGCCTCATGACTTGAAGAGATTTGAGAATCCATGAGTTCATGAGCAATCGAGAGTAGCTAGTGTGCATCCACTCTTCTCCCTAGGCTTTGCGAGGTCAAGTGAGAGTTTGTGCTTGTTACTCTTGGTGATCGCCATCACCTAGACGGCTTGGTGGTGATTGGAGCTTGGTGATCATCCGGCGGTGCTTGTGGATGACCCAACTCATCTTGTGAGCGGTTCTTGGCGATTCACCGCGTCGGAGCGACGAAGAATCAGCCCTAGAGAGCACTTGGTCCTTGCGAGGATCAAGGGGGAGCTACACCCTTGCGCGGGTGCTCCAACGAGGACTAGTGGAGAGTGGCGACTCTCCGATACCTCGGGAAAAAGATCGCCGTGTTCCTTGTCCCTTTACTTTCCGCATTTACTTTCTAGCACTTACATTCTCGCAATTACTTTCATAGAATTGCCATGCTAGAATAGGATTGGAACTTAGGGTGCAAAACTTTAGTTGATCGATTGTCTAGGAACACACATAGGCACCGAGGGGTGAATCATGGGCTAGTAGGTTTAGTTCCGCAATAATTTTTAGAATTAGCCCAATTCACCCCCCCTCTTGGGCATCTTGATCCTTTCAAGTGGTATCGGAGCCGGTTTGCTCTAAATTAGGCTTAACCGCCTAGAGTAAAGATGTCCCATGGGGATGGACCTCCTCCCATGTTCGAGGGAGACGATTTTCCTTATTGGAAAATTCGCATGGAAGCACATTTAGAAGCGATAGGTGTTGGATGCTTCCGTGCCGCTTCTCAAGGACTCCCAAAACCCAAGGATTCCACTAGCCTTGTCGGTGAAGAGGCTAACTATGAGAAGTGGAATGCAAAGGCAAGGAACGCTATATTCCGCGGTCTTTGCAAGGATGTGTTCAATCGCGTTAGGAACCACAAGGACGCCCATGCACTATGGTCCGACCTTTGTGCGCTCCATGAGGGAACTAAGAGTGAGCGTGAGGAACGCTATCATCTTGTTATGCGCAAGTTAAATTCTTTTGAGATGAAAGCTAATGAAAGTGCTAATGAGATGTATTCCCGTTTGAACACTATTGTAGAGGAACTCAATGGGCTTGGACTTAATCAAATGTCGCCATCCGATGTTGCAAGAAAGATCCTATGTGTCCTCCCCATTGAGAAATATGGGCACATTGTCACCGTGCTTCACCAAGGTGATCTTTCCAATGCTACACCGACTCAAATATTGGGAAAGATCAATGCTCATGAGATGTACATGCATCTCACCCCCGAGGATGGCTCATCATCCAAGAAGAAAGATTTGGCCCTCAATGCAAGTCACTCAAGAAAAGGCAAGGCCAAGGCAACTCATGATGATTCTAGTGATGCTGAAATTGATGATGTGAGTCTTGCTCTCATGGTGAAGAAGACCACCAAGATGTTGAAGAAGCTCAACAAAAATGGTGTCAAGTTTGATGGCAAGAAGAAGAAGTTCTTCACAAGTAGCAAAAGGAAGCCCATCTCCGAAATGGAGTGCTTCAATTGCCGCAAGACTGGACATCTAGCTCATCAATGTCCGGAGCCTCCAAGAGACAAGAGGTACAAGAAGAAGAAGGGCAAGGACAAGAAGGATGACTCAAGTGATGATGAAGAAAAAGAAAAGAAGAAGAAAGACAAGCATCACAAGAAGAAGGAAGAAAAGAAAGAGTATCACAAGAAGAAGGATGGCAAGGCATATATTGTTGGTGATTGGCTCACCGATATTGAATCTTCTTGTGGGTCATCCGATGAAGAAAGTGATGATGAAGGAGTGGCTGCTATTGGCATTGGATCTTCACCACCTCCACAAATCTTGCCATCATCATCTACTCCATCCCACTTTTGCCTTATGGCTAAAAGTGAAAAGAAGGTACATTCCAAACATGGTGATAGTGATGATAGTGGTAGTGAAAGTGATAGTGATGATGAGTATGAGTCACCTACTTATGATGAGCTTGTCAAATTGCTTAGAAAGTACTCAAAAACCATCATTAAGACTAGAGGAAGATGTGATGAGCTTGATAGTGAAAATACTTCTCTTCTAGAAAAGATGGAAGCTATGCAGAAAACTAATGATGAGCTTAGAGATCAAAATGAAATCATGTCTTCTAAACTCAAGGAACTCAAAGCTTTTTCAAAAGAGCTTAAAGTTGAAAATGAGAACCTTGAGAAGAAGCATGATGAGCTCAAATCTAGTTATAGCTCTCTAAAAGAGGAGTACACAACTATTAAAGTTAATCATGGGAATCTAGCGATGGCTTATGAGCTTCTTGCCGAAACACATGAGGCTACTAACAATGTTGCTAAGAATGATGTAGCTACATCATGTGATGAGATCATTGAGCAAGGTGCTAGCAAGAAAGGCAAGTCGTGGTGGTGGATCGAGAATTATGATGACTATGTCAAGATAAAGAATGAAAATGAACAGCTCAAGAAGGATCTTGAACAAGCAAAAATCAGTCACACCGTCACTATTGAAGATGAAGGACTAGCACTTGAGAATGAAAAGCTCAAAGAAGAGAACAAAAGACTCCACTTTGAGATGTCATGCTTGAAGCAATCAACAAATGAGTCACTTCTAGAAGAGAACAAGAAACTCAAGCAAGAGAAAGAAAACCTCAAGATTGGTTTGAGCAAATTTGCAAAAGGAAAGTCACTTCAAAGTGAGCTCTTGATGAACACCGTGATGAAGACCGATAGAAGTGGCATTGGGTTCAAGTCACATCAAGAGAAGCAACATCAAGCAAAGCAAGCAAGTCAACAAAAGCAAAAGCCAAAGCCAAAGCCAAAGAGATGTTTTGAGTGTGGACAAGAAGGTCACTTTGCTCATGAGTGTGAAACTCCACCACCACAACCCTTGCCCAAGCATGCTAGACCCTTTGCATACAATGCTCATTATGTTGTTAGAAAGGATTCAAAAGGACAAGTGAATGTCACCTTCTTAGGTCCCCCCAATAAGAATAGGCCTAAGCAAATTTGGGTTGCAAAGTCTCTAGTAGAGAAAGTTAAGGGCCCTCAACAAGTTTGGGTCCCTAAACCTCAAGCTTGATCTCTTGTGTGTAGGTGAACTACGGGACCTGGTGGAAGTCATTGGGTTATTGATAGTGGCTGCACTCAACATATGACCGGTGAGCCTCGTATGTTTGCCTCACTAGATGAAGGGGAGCAAAATCAAGATAGGATCACATTTGGTGATAATTCAAAGGGCAAAGTCAAGGGTTTGGGCAAAGTTGCAATATCAAATGATCACTCTTTGTCAAATGTGCTTTATGTTAAACCTTTGAGCTTCAACTTGCTATCAAGTGGGTCAATTGTGTGATCTTGGATTCAAATGCTTGTTTGATGAGAATGAAGTGATAGTGTCAAAGAAAAAAGACTCAACCGTGATATTCAAAGGTTTTAGATACAACAATATCTATCTAGTGGATTTCACCTCCGAAGATGCAAATCAATGTTTGTTTGTTGTCCAAGACTTCACTTGGGTGGTTGTGGCATAGGAGGCTAGCACATGTTGGGATGAGTACACTCAAGAAGCTTTTGAAGAAAGAGTTAGTGAGGGGCTTGAAAGATGTCAAGTTTGAAAAGGACAAACTTTGTAGTGCATGTCAAGCCGGCAAGCAAGTTGCAAACACTCATCCAACCAAAGCTTTTCTATCAACTTCAAGAGTGCTAGAGTTGCTGCATATGGATCTATTTGGACCAACCACATACAAGAGCCTTGGTGGGAAACTCCATTGTCTAGTGATTGTTGATGACTTCTCAAGATACACATGGACCTTCTTTCTTCATGACAAATCCGAAGCCACCCCTTGCTTCAAGAAGTTTGCAAAGAGAGCTCAAAATGAATTTGATGTTAAGATCAAGAAAATTAGAAGTGACAATGGGAAAGAATTTGACAACACCAACATTGAAGCTTATTGTGATGAAGTTGGGATTAAACATGAAGTCTCTTCCACCTACACACCTCAGCAAAATGGCATAGTTGAGAGGAAGAACCGGACCTTGATCACTCTAGCAAGAACAATGCTTGATGAGTACAACACTCCTGAAAACTTGTGGGCCGAAGCCATCAACACAAGATGTTATGCATCAAATCGGTTATATCTTCACAAGTTCCATGGCAAGACCCCCTATGAGCCGCTCAATGGGAAGAAGCCGGACGTCTCTTACTTCCGGGTGTTTGGTTGCAAATGCTACATCTACAAGAAAAGGCAACACCTAGGGAAGTTTCAAAGACGTTGTGATATTGGTTTTCTTGTTGGTTACTCATCAAAATCCAAAGCATATCGAGTATTCAACCATGCCACCGGTTTGGTAGAAGAAACATATGATGTGGAGTTTGATGAATCTAACGGCTCCCAAGGAGCAATTGAGAATCTTGATGATGTAGGTGATGAACCATTGAGGGAAGCAATGAAGAACATGCCGGTGGGAGACGTCAAGCCTAAAGAAGATGATGATGAAGTGCAAGTCATTGACAAGCCTTTCTCTTCCCCAAGTGTGCCTCAAGATGACAAAGAAAAAGATGGGATGACCGAACATGAAGACACTCATGTCTCCCATGAACAAAGAGAGGCACAAGCTCAAGATGTTGACGCTCCCCAACCAACTCCTCAAGTGGTTGAAAAGAGAATTCCCAAACTCCATGATCATCCTCAAGATCAAATCATAGGGAGTCCTTCAAGGGGTGTAATGACTCGATCTCAAAGACTTGCTAGTTTTGCTGAACATCACTCGTTTGTTTCTTGTGTTGAGCCAAAAGATGTAGGTGAAGCTCTTCAAGATCCGGATTGGGTGAATGCCATGCATGAAGAATTGAACAACTTCACCCGTAACAAGGTTTGGACTCTTGAAGAGCGTCCCAAGAATGCAAGAATTATAGGTACCAAGTGGGTGTTCCGCAACAAGCAAGATGACCAAGGCAATGTTGTGAGAAACAAGGCAATGCTTGTGGCAAAGGGGTTCTCTCAAGTTGAAGGCCTAGATTTTGGAGAGACCTTTGCACCGGTTGCAAGACTTGAAGCCATCCGTATCCTACTTGCATATGCTTCACACCATGAAATGAAACTATTTCAAATGGATGTGAAGAGTGCATTTCTTAATGGTTTCATTAATGAGCTTGTTTATGTTGATCAACCTCCCGGGTTCGAAGACCCTAGCTGTCCTAATCATGTTTTCGGTTGTCCAAGGCACTTTATGGGCTCAAGCAAGCCCCTAGAGCATGGTATGAGCGCCTTAGGGACTTCCTCATTGAGAAGGGGTTCACCATCGGGAAGGTTGACACCACACTCTTCACCAAGAAGCTTAATGGAGAGATCTTCATTTGTCAAGTATATGTTGATGATATCGTCTTTGGCTCAACAAATGAAGAAGAATGCAAGAAGTTTGGTGACATGATGTCAAAAGAGTTCGAGATGTCTATGATTGGCGAGCTTACCTTCTTTCTTGGTTTTCAAATAAAGCAAATGAAGGAAGGGACCTTCATATCACAAGAGAAGTATACCAAGGACCTCCTCAAGAGGTTTGATATGAAGGATTGCAAGCCAATCAACACACCTATGGCATCTAATGGGCATCTCGACCTTGATGTGGAAGGTAACTCTGTGGATCAAACTCTTTACCGCTCTATGATCGGTAGCTTGTTATACCTCACTGCATCTAGGCCCGACATCATGTTTAGTGTGTGTATGTGTGCTCGTTTCCAAGCCGATCCTAAGGAAGCTCACCTAAGTGCTGTCAAGAGGATCCTTAGGTACTTGCAGCTCACCCCAAGCATTGGTCTATGGTATCCCAAAGGAGCAAGATTCCAACTTGTTGGCTATTCCGATCGGATTATGCCGGTTGCAAAATTGATAGAAAAAGCACATCCGGAGGGTGCCATTTGCTTGGGAGGTCACTTGTCTCTTGGTCATCAAAGAAGCGAGAATGTTGTTGCTCTATCTACGGCCAAGCGAGTACATAGCAGCGGGGCTTGTTGTGCACAAATCTTGTACATGAAACAAACCCTCCTTGACTACGGTGTGAATCTTGGTCAAGTGACTCTCTTGTGCGACAATGAGAGTGCGGTGAAGATTGCAAACAACCCGGTTCAACACTCTCGCACAAAGCATATAGATATCCGCCACCACTTTCTTAGAGATCATGTCTCTAAAAAGGATATATCTCTAGAAGGTGTGAGAAGTGAGGATCAATTAGCGGATATCTTCACAAAGCCATTGGATGAATCAACCTTTTGTAGGTTAAGGAATGAGCTCAATATCCTTGACCTAAGCAACTTCACAAGGAAGAGATGAAAGGTGTTGTCGGTTGCATTGCATTGTTTATAGAGCACGTTTAAATTTCTGTAATGCATATAGGGCTTGTCTAACATGGTTAAGATAACACTCTCCGGAGGTGTGAAGAAGCTTATCCTTGGTTCAAACCTGACAAGTCACCTAGATTCAAATTCCAGTAATTTTATGTGCTTGTGTGTTGCTCTTCGTTTCTTTTCGTTTATCTCTTGAGCAACCTCTGTGTTCGTCCATGAATTGAGAAAGCTTTTTGACGCTTCTATTGGTTTAGAAACTCAAGCTCATGACCACACGTTGCTCCTCGCTTGTGTTTATTGCCTATTTTCGAAAATTATTATAAGCCTATGGCAAACTAATTGAAAAATTGAGTGTTTGAGAGTGAGGATCTCATATTGGCTCCAAACCGTGTTTAGTTGACTCTTCGGGAGTTTGGAAACCAATTGGGAGCAGTGTCGCGAAGAAAGAATTCAATTCAGCTCTTGATGGAGCGCCGGATGCGCATTTGGAAAATCCGGCGGACGCGTCCGCGCCTTATGAAGTTAAAGTCGCAGATGAAGCCCGAAGATCGAGACGGGCCGGACGCGTAACAAGTTTCGCCGCGTCCGCGACCGCGTCCGCACCGCGTCCGACGGGATTGAGCTGAGCCCAAGATTTTTGGAGTCTCTGGTCGGCGTCCGGCGGTCCCCCGGACTCGTCCCGGACGCGTCCGGCGCAATAAGGAAGTGCGCGAGTCACTTAGATCTGACGTGTGGGGCCACCTTCTCTCTTCTTCCTCAAATCGACTCGCGGCCGTTTTCTTTCTTCCATCCGTACGCCGCCAAGCGCCGCGCCGCTCCTAACCCTAGCCTCCGCCGCCGCCGCGCCGCGCCGCCCGCTCCGCGACCGCCCGCTCCTCCACGCACCGCGCCCGGCCGGCCACCGCCGCGCGCCATCCCGGCCGCCGCGCCCATTCTCGCGCCGGCCGCGCCCGGCTTGGTCCCGGCTCGCCGACGGAACCACCATGGCCGCCGCCACCAAATGCTTCATCCTCTCCGGCGAGCTCTAGCTTCCGTCCGTGGCATATCCCCCTACTCACCCAATACCTTGAGGCACGCCAATTGGCATCATCTTCTTCAGAGGGAGTTTCTTCCAATGTGAGTCAACACCCCGCCCTCGAGGTGTTCGATGAATTGCCGAAGCCAATTTTCTTCACTGTATTGATCCCCTCTCGATCAAATTATTTCTTGCAGTGATTCCATCTGGTGGTGTGCCCTGCATTGTCGTTTCCTTATCTCCTCACAGGGATCGGTCAAGTCATAGGTATATTGCCCTATTCCATCTAAACACTTACCTAATGCTATGCTTCTAATAGGATTTCTCACCTCTAGCAATGCTTATGGTTATAAATCCATTCCATTCTAATTCTTGCAAATGCGAGCCGGTTACTTGATTGATTGATCGGTGAAGTGTGACAAGGGCGGTTGAACTCTAGGCCAAGCCTAGGAGTATAGATTGAGGCCAAGCCTCAAAAGTGGCAGCTTCATCCTCTTGCGGCTTGTGTAATTGATCAACAACGGCGCGGTCATGCCCAGTGCAAGAACTCGTGCGAGGTTCGGGGGGAGATGATGATCCGCACGAAAGGCCAAACCTTCCCGAGATGATTGAGAGAGCTAAAGGAAAGAAAACCGTGACTATGAGGAAGAGAAAAAGTTGCCGGGCGATTCACGAGCAGCCACAGCGAAGAGCAGAGCGAGCGAGAGCGTGCCGAGAGGAGAGCTCGCAGGGGTGCAGGCATTGTGATACAAGAGTCTGAATCAGCAGCAGCACAGGAGGCAGAGGCAGAGGCTACTGAGGCAGAAGAGACTATTCTTGAGCAGCAGGATCTTTCTCCCTTACGACGGTCCTCTCATGTCGAACTCTCCGGCGCGGCTCGGCTCGCTAGCCACAGGAGTCGTCCCTCTTCTCGCTCCACGAGGCAGCCCCGGGCCCTACAGACCCGCATTGAGTACGAGGGAGCCGTTGAAGGCCGGTGCAAAGAAGATACAGGCTATCGAGACAGGTGGACATCAACACCTGGTTCCCCGTTCTGCCGAGAGAGAGCCGGTGCCCCTTACTACACAAACTCGCACAAATCCTTGGTAGAGGCTTACGGGCGAAGTCAAAGATTACCAAGCGAGGACAAGTGATAGCCGACACTTTCTCACATGTGTTGGGCCGAGCCTTCGAGAGTATTTGGGTGCACAACCCGGGCATGATTGATCTAATTGCGTATCTCGAGATATATCCCGAATGGGTGTTAGAGTTCTATGCTACACCGTGGATTGCTCTAAATCATTCACCGATTTCATACACCATTCGTGGTCGAGGCGTAACTTGTCCAAATGAGGAAGCCGAAAACTTCTTGGGGATTTCGGGAGCAGCCCATCAAGCCGCATCGCCGTGCTTTCCGTGCATTGAGCCACCCCGCCGTGCACGGGGAGGAGTAGTGCCACCTCCCGAGATCATGAGAGAGGTCTTTGGACCTAACTTTGGTGCGGGTCGAGCAGGACACCACAGGATGAGCTACGCCTTGCTCGAGTCCTTGATCGATTCGAGATACACTATTCTTGCTAGACCCGGGTTCGGAACGGGTTCACTAGGCTCCAAAGCGGTGGGTAGTGTCACATCTTGTGAGGAAGATTCCTTTTGATATCCGGGATTTGATACTCGTGATATGGAAGATGTCATCTATGGGAGTTTCAAGCACCACCGCCTGATGCACTATACTCATTGGATCACCCGGCTCATCTATAGAAATGGTGATCTTCCGAGACTCTATCGAAAGGAATATGAAGATCCGCTGAATTATGAGGTGTTTGGCTCCTATGATGCTTCCCAGTTATTGTCGAATCACCGCGATGCTCCTCCAGTCATTCCTCGCCATGGAGATCCAAGATTCGAGAGACAGAGCCGAGCGGATGCTAGAGTTGAGCGGCTAGCGCGGATGAAGAAGCGAGAGATTGCGTGGCGAGGCGGCGGGATATGAGATCACCACCTCGCACTCGAGGATGATGAGGAGTACTACGTTCCAGCTTCGTCCTCCCCGTCGCATGATGCGAGGCGGGCGGTTCAGAGCGGCCATTGAGCGCTTGACTCGGGTACTTGACAAAGTTGGCGCCAACTGGGGAGCGTGCCGAGGAGCGGCATGAGATTGCTCTAGCCGAGATACGAGCTCGCCCGATGCACAAAGCATCGGCTACGGCGGCAGCGGCACTGGACTATGACTTTGATTGCTTCACTATTTCAGCGAGACAGTGCCACAAGGTACCTCGGGAATTCTTCCTCGCTCGAGTCGCCAACGGGACGTACTTTGGGAGTAGGACCTTCTCGGGTGCCGCCACGAGTGCGAGCTTACCGGCTTCGTGCATAGCACCGTCTTCTCCAGCGGTTCGGGTGTCCCCCGGTTTTCCACGGATCTCCACCGGCTTCTCACCCGTTGGCTCGCATCCGTTATTCACTCCCGCACTCGCATGCCCCATCATCGAGCTTCTTACGGTGCACTCACGGAGAGGCGACACACGAGTACATGAGACAGGCCTACTCGGCATGACTCGCGACCTCGGCGACGCGGATTCCTCCAAAGGATGTGCACCGGCACATCGTGCACTATACCTTCCTCGGTGGCTTCTACGTATCCTCTTCCTACTACGAGGCGCACCACGGTGGCTCCTACTCTTCCACTTGCTGCACCGTCCGAGCCACAGGGTCAACCAGAGATAGCTCCGGTCACAGTGCCGACCACGGAGACACCGGGACCACAAAGTCGTCACCGAGACCCATCTGCACCGCTTCACCGCCGCGTCACGGCCACAGCCTGAGGGTCGCGAGGCTCCCCGTCACTCGGTCCCCAAGAGAGCTCGGACGACGGCCCGATGACACTTCGGCGTTCGTCATTGCTCCTCATGCTCGTGAGACCGGCTCGTCTGCTCCTTCTACCCTCACCTTAGGTTTTGGTCCTTGATGCCAAAGGGGAGAGTTGGGAGTATGTAGACTTAGGGGAGCTCATAGCTTGGGATTTGGTTCTTTTGATTGATACATTTGCATGCATCATGTTTATTTTATGCATTGTATGATATGTGTGAGGTACCTTCATTCGCGGTGACATATGCTCTTCGGTTTGGTATCACCTTCTATGTCACCCGGTTCTTTGCTCATATGTGCTTGGCTTCCGCGTTTTACTCGATTCCATATGAGCTATGCTTTTGTCTTGTGCTAACTCGTTTTTGCGAGATTATATGAGCACGGATCTTTTGGCTTGGTGTCACATGAGTCATTCTAACCTTTGCTTTCATTGTCTAAGGCTCATGTGAACCAAGCATGCTTGAAAACCTCAACTAAACTCTTCATACTCCAGAGGTTGTCATCAATCACCAAAAAGGGGGAGATTGAAAGCATCTAGGCCCCTTGATGTGGGTTTCGATGATTGATGACAATGTAGATTACTGTGACTAACGTGTGTTTTGCCGAAACAATGTGAGTTAGGTCATGGTAATGGAATCTCAGGCAATTTGGTTGGCATGCCCTCTTAACGATGGAAATCGTTTCGGTTTTCAAAGGTTGGACGACAAGGTTAAGGACGGTTAGTTCCGATTGTCGAAGGTGTTGAGAGACATCGGATTAGTCGTTAGGACTTTGTTTTCTCCTTTGGCCGTACTATTAAGGGGGGTGCAAATGGGTAGCTTGACCTAGTTGAGTCTCGGGTTTAGGTGTGGTGCACACTGGTGAAATCTTAGCGCTAGGAAGTTACCTGAGAGTCCTGAGAAGTGTTGAAGTCGTCGCCGTTTTCAAAGGATCGCGTATCAAGTGGAAACGGAGCTTCAACAGCGCCGGACGCGCCAGGCCCGTGGCGCCGGACGCGTCCGGCGCACGGTAAAGTCGTCCTCGGTCGCGCCGAGCGGCGGATGCGTTGAACTGCGTCCGCGTGCGCCGGACGCGGACCGCAGAGTTCGAGATCGGGCAGAAAGATCGGTCGCGCGCGGACGCGCGCGGACGCAAGCGCGGACGCGTCCGGAGCTCGCATCGTAGCCCAACGGCTAGGTAGCCGTTTGAATCCTATCAAGCGCCGGACGCGTCCGGCGGTGAGCGGCCGGACGCGTCCGGCGCTCACGTCTGAGCTGAAATCGAGGTAACGGTTGGATTTTGGCCCTTGGCTATAAATACAACCCCACCCTCTACATTTCGGCTCTCTTGCTCATTTGTTCAGCTGAGAAACACTTTGTGAGAGTAAGAGAGTTGCAAGAGCCTCATGACTTGAAGAGATTTGAGAATCCATGAGTTCATGAGCAATCGAGAGTAGCTAGTGTGCATCCACTCTTCTCCCTAGGCTTTGCGAGGTCAAGTGAGAGTTTGTGCTTGTTACTCTTGGTGATCGCCATCACCTAGACGGCTTGGTGGTGATTGGAGCTTGGTGATCATCCGGCGGTGCTTGTGGATGACCCAACTCATCTTGTGAGCGGTTCTTGGCGATTCACCGCGTCGGAGCGACGAAGAATCAGCCCTAGAGAGCACTTGGTCCTTGCGAGGATCAAGGGGGAGCTACACCCTTGCGCGGGTGCTCCAACGAGGACTAGTGGAGAGTGGCGACTCTCCGATACCTCGGGAAAAAGATCGCCGTGTTCCTTGTCCCTTTACTTTCCGCATTTACTTTCTAGCACTTACATTCTCGCAATTACTTTCATAGAATTGCCATGCTAGAATAGGATTGGAACTTAGGGTGCAAAACTTTAGTTGATCGATTGTCTAGGAACACACATAGGCACCGAGGGGTGAATCATGGGCTAGTAGGTTTAATTCCGCAATAATTTTTAGAATTAGCCCAATTCACCCCCCCTCTTGGGCATCTTGATCCTTTCATGTATTTTGGACGAGGTTGTCTCAGCGGAGCAAAGTGCTTTTATCCCAGGTCGGTTGATTACAGATAACGTTCTCATTGCATATGAATGTATTCACTACCTGAGGAAGAAGAAAGGGAAGAGTGCAGATTGTGCAGTCAAGCTAGACATGGCAAAGGCCTATGATAGAGTCGAGTGGCAGTACCTGGAATCTATCATGAGGACCTTGGGTTTCTCGGAGAAGTGGTGCAACCAGATTATGAAGTGTGTGTCCACTGTCTCTTTTTCAGTTCGGGTGAATGGGGTTTTTTCAGATGAGTTTACACCAACGAGGGGGATTAGGCAGGGTGATCCCATCTCGCCCTACCTTTTTCTTTTATGTGCAGAAGGTCTATCCTGTATGCTCAAGAACATCGGACCACTTTATGTTTCAAGGGGAGTAAGGGTGAGCAGACAATCACCTTGGATCTCACATCTCTTGTTTGCAGATGATTGCCTAATTTTCACACAAGCATCCAAGAGAGGGGCGGACAGAGTGGCTACCATTCTGGACAATTACAACCGGGGATCTGGCCAATTGGTAAACAAAAATAAATCGGCCATTTTCTTCAGTCCTAATTGTGATCAGAATGTGAAAGAGGAGGTTCATGAATGCCTGCAAATTTCGACTGAGGCACTGGGCGAAAGATATTTGGGGCTGCCCACTGCCGCTGAAAGAGGAGCAGGTGATGTTTTTAATTATGTGCAAGGAAGGGTTTATGGCATGATAGGTGGCTGGGCAGAAAAAACTCTAAGTTGTGCTGCGAGGGAGGTTCTGCTCAAGGCTAATGCCCAGTCGGTCCCTACGTATGCGATGTCCTGCTTCAAATTATCACCAAGGGTTTGTCAGAAATTGACGACTGCGGTTTCAAATTATTGGTGGGGAAGCTCTTTGGACAATCACAAGATGCATTGGCTCCGGTGGGAGAAACTCACTAGAGCCAAGAATGAAGGAGGAATTGGCTTTCGGGACTTCTCATTGTTCAACAAAGCTATCTTGGGAAGCAATGTTGGCGTTTGATTACGAGGCCGGACTCGCTCTGCGCGCAGGTGCTGAAGGGGAGATACTATCCTACTACTGACCTCCTCTCGGCAACCAGGAAAAGGCGTAGTTCGGCAACTTGGAAGGCCATTATGCATGGTCGGGATGTGATGTACCGGGGTCTGATCAAACGAGTAGGCCCTGGGGATATTAATATATGGAAAGAGAACTGGATACCTGGGCTGAGGTCGCTTAAACCGCTGATCCACTTGGAAGGTGCCACAGCGGAAAGAGTTCATGATCTCTATATACCAGGTACTAGAATCTGGAATGAAGAAGAAGTTCACAAGTCTTTCATGGCAATTGAGGCTCAGGAAGTATTGAAGATCAAACCGAGTATGCGACTAGAGGAGGATGTCCTAGCCTGGGCATTTGAAAAGAATGGTCACTACTCAGTTCGATCAGCATATCGGATTCTGAAACAAGAACAGACAGCAATGGCCATGGCGGCTTCAAATGAAACAGCAGTTTCTGGAAACTCAAGCTGCTGGGGCTCTCTCTGGAGGATGGAAGTTCCACCCAAGATCAGAGTCTTCTGGTGGCGGGTACTCCACAACTCGTTACCTTCTAAGGCCGAGTTGAAGAGGCGACATGTTGAGAAGGAAAGCTTCTGTGAGGTGTGTGGGGACCCGGCTGAATCATTGTTTCACATCTTCTTTGAATGCCCCATTGCTAAAGCATTCTGGAAGGAGGTGAAGAGATCGACGGGGAAGATGATTCCGTACCTTCATCCGTGGACTTGGGCAACAGATATATTCAAGTCGGTCGTATGCTCTCGGGACACGGCCACGCTGGTGGCGTGTGGGGCGTGGTCGCTGTGGCGAGGTCGGAATGACCGGCGCCATGGGCGCAAGGTATGGGAACCTGGAGCCATGGCCAGGTTTATATCGAGGTTACTGGAGGATCTCGAATCCCTGAAGATGAGGCCGAAACCCAAACAGGCAAGAGCTAAAGCTACTTGGGAAGCCCCTCAAGCAGGTTGGTTCAAGATCAATGCAGATGCGGGTTTTGATCAAGCAACGGGCTCAGGCCGGGCTGGGGTGGTCATTCGCGACCAGTCAGGTATGGTGGTCGCGGCTGCGGCCAGATGGCTGGATGATGTGTCTGATGCTCTCTCGGCGGAGGCTTTGGCAGCAAGGGAAGGAGTCGAGCTCGCGATGGAGCTAGGACTCGATCAAGTGGTGCTGGAGGTTGATTGCCAGGGGCTTGCAAACTTGCTGAAGGACCCGTCATCGTCAAGGTCGTCCATAGGAGGTTTATGTTATGATATTACAGAGCTAGGCAAGAACTTTAGTTACTTCAGTGTTGGCTGGGTGTGTCGGGAGGCGAACTCGGTGGCTCATGTTTGTGCCTCGTCAGTTTCCGTCACCGAACGCTCCGTTTTTTGGTTTGATGATTTCCCGGACTGGCTTGCTGCTCTTGCAGCCGCCGATTGTAATACTGCCATGATTTAATGAAAGCTCTGTGATGCTAAAAAAAAAAAAAAAGATCTAGGGTGGGGTGGGGTTGCCAGGCACCGCACGGCGGCCGGCCGAGAGCAGAGCAGAGCAGGACAAGAGAGGCGCAACGCAACGCAACGCAACGGCAGGGGAATAGGGGATCGGACTCGGAGAAACAGCAAAGATGAAGATCTCCCTCCCTCCCTCTTGTGTTTTTATTAATAAAATAATTAATTCTCGTATACTAGTTTTTCTTGACCCCACCACACCATACCACGCCACATGCCTACTCCTACCTGCTCCGCACACGCAGCCTGAGGAGAAATTTGAAATTTATTCCTCGACTAATTTCAAACCCTGCGAGTGCGACTGATTATTATAGTCAACACTCGGCTAAACATAACTATTTCTCCCCCTTTCATTCTTTCTTTCTTATTATCGGTGCATGAGCATCCTGTCATGTGTACGTGTGCCACCACCGTCTTTTTTTTTTTTTTAGCAAATTCTATCATCGGTCCTTCAACTTGGAGCATTATGTCATCTCCATCCCTAAACTCGTAAATTGATTATTGTCTAAACTTGAAAATTACCTATTTAAATCCTCAGACTAGTATATTTATGTCATCCCACAATGTTGGAGTTTGACTTTGAGAGAAGGGACTCAATCAAAAATTTCATTTATTTTGGATTTTCCAAGACTGACACTCTTCAGCTAAACCAACGTTTATATATATACTTTTAAAACGTAAAACCAAGACACATGCATTAATACATTTATTTAGTTAAACCAAGACTCATCACTGCTTCTCTCTCGATTTTAAACTGGTAGATGACCCGCTCGATCGGCTTTCAGTTTTTATGTCAACATATCATCGCTCGATCGCTTTGAAAGAGCAATCTGATAAATTTCCATCCATTAGTTAATGAATGAATGGACACAGCTATACTCTGTCCTTCTCAACTCGTTGCTGCACCATGATTACGGAGTATATTGCTTCATTCACGTACCGTATTCCACTACGCCATCATGCATGCATGATGATATTATATATGATTGTGCAATCATATACTACCACATAAGTACTCGTTCACATCACCTTCAATCCCTTTAATTTCTTCTCACGAGATCGAGGACACTTTTGCATCTACCATTAGTATGTCCCAGCTTGTGCACCAAGCCAATTCTGGACTTTCCAACTCGATTATATACATGGACTGTACATATAAAGAAAATTCCTTATCCTTATTTGAAACCAGATAAATTTCAACATCTCAATTTAGCACCCATTTTTTCAAAAAAAAAAAAAAGAAAAAGAATAGCACCCAAAAACTTTAAATTTTCCCTACTGGTAAAATCTTGATTTTTTTCCTCCCCGAACTGACACTACCGTCGCCGTCCATTTATTCGACACGAGAAAACTTGTTTTTCCCTATTTAGCACCTAATAGGGAAGAACAAGTTTTCTTGTGTCGAATAAAAAATTCTCTTCATATCATATATATATATATATATATATATATATATATATATATATATATATATATATATATATATATATATATATATATATATATATATATATATATATATATATATATATATAAGGCACTCTATTACGCATAGGTGCCATGTCTAATAAAGTAAAGATAGAACACATGGAGTCAACGAACACAAATCTCAAAGCAAGCGAGTAGCTATTTTTTTCCCCAACATTACTAGATCTTGCTATCATGCACAAGCGCAAAAAAAAAAAAAAAAAAAAAAAAAAAAAAAAAACCGAGAGAGATTTGAGGAAAAAAAGGGGCATACGTGGAATTGAGCTGATATATTATATAGTTTGTTGGGCGCCACCCAATTTGCTTATTAATGTTTTAGAGTTGTTACCAAGTTTATAGAAAGCCTATGTGTCTGCTTTTGTTTTGAGAAATGCTAATAAATAGTCGGCTATTTTATGGGTTGAAAATAGCCGGATTCTGGTGTGTTGAGAAATGCTAATGGATAGCCGGCTATTTTATGGGTTGAAATAGCCGGATTCTGGTGTGTTCTATGCGATATTATGGCGTATTTTGCGTGATGTTCTCACGTGTTTCTTGTGATGTTTTGAATTTCTACAGCATATCTGGCTATTTATAGGGTTAAAAATAGCCGTTTTTCTGGTGTGTTTGTGCGATATCCTGGTGTGTTTCTTTGATGTCCTAGTGTGCTTCTTGCAATGTTCTAGAGTGTTTGTTGCGATGTTCTGTAAAACCTGGCTATTCCTAGGGTTGAAAATAGCCGATTTTTCTGGTCATGTTCTTTGCGGATGTTCTAGCATGTTTTATGCTGTTCTAAAGTGTTTTTTTATGATATTCTGTAAAATCTGATTATTTTTATGTCTAAAATA
Organism: Themeda triandra; assembly: GCA_018135685.1. NCBI lineage: Eukaryota > Viridiplantae > Streptophyta > Magnoliopsida > Poales > Poaceae > Themeda > Themeda triandra. Next base: position 595,459 of record JAENPR010000051.1, on the reverse strand, counting down.
GTCGAATTCTATTATCTAAAAGAATATATAGCCCGTGGTGTATTTGTTGTAGTGTTTGTTTGGAAATCGTTGTCTACAAAATGACACGATTCATGAAACGGCGCAGAAATAGTTGGCCCAGCTAGATGCGCACAAGGGTCCAACCAATGTCTGAGCAATAGAAACAAGTCAGGTACAGAATAAGCTTTCAAGCTGCGCAGATTATTGTTTAGAGACCATTGAGGAAAATCAATAAATCATGCATGGTGGATAAATTAGCTTTATTTGCTAGTGCATTTACAATAAATTCTTGCTTTGCGAGTGAATATGATGGATACAATAACGAGATTTTTACAGAGTGAGTGATACACATGCATGCATGGTTTGATTGATTCTAGTTAGTACACAATTTTTTTATTAATTTGCTGATGACTAGGGGCGAGTGGAATGAAAAACAATCTTGCATGCAATGCAAATGCAAATGCATCGGAGGATCAATCAAGACCAACAAACTGACGACAACAACAGTGCTGATCGATCGAGAAGGAAGCTAGCTAATTAAGCAAGCAGAGTCTTTTGGCACATGGTGGTTCCCTGGAAGGTCAGGATGGCGTGCTTCGCCGCCATCTCCATCATGTCGGAGTGGGACATGGGGTGGAAGCCCAGTGAGCCGGTCCACATGGGCAGGAGGTCCGGCACGGCGGGCAGCACCAGCCTGCGGACGCCCACCTGACGCAGCACCTTCTCGAGCTCCGTGACGAGCCCCTGCCGGCGGTGCGCGAAGCGGGTGCCCACCAGAGGCAGCTCCGCCACCTGGGTCCCCAACACCCGCAGCGTGCCCAGGGTGATGAGCTCGCCGGCTTTCTCCAGGCCCACCACGTAGTAGCCGCGGAAGTTGAGGCGGCGCAGCTCCGACTCTCGGTTGAAGACGACGTCGGCGGTGATCAGGGTCCGTCTGTGTGCGGGGCTCGATCAGGGTCATGAAGCACTCGTGGAGCACGTCCAGCGCCGTGCACAGCTGCCCGTGCTCTGCGGCGTCGTCCTCCTCCTGCTGCTGACACCCCGTGGAGATTGGTCCTCGTCGTCGCCGGCGTAGGATGGATGCTGAGCGACACACCGCCATCTACTGCAGTGGGGATGGACCTTGCCCTGGCCGCCGCAGCAAGGCCCTGCAGGTGCTGGAATACCTTGCTACATTCGGGACTGCAAAGCCACGGCAAGTGTCCTTGTTCCTCTTGTCGCCGCCACCACTCCGCTGCGCTTTCTTCTTCTTCTTCCTCGGAACCTCCTCGTCGTCTCACGCATCCAACATGATCTGTTTGTTCATTCATTCATTTGCTCGTCTCACGCATCCGACATGATGAGATGTTGCGGCGCTATCGACGATGAGGTCCGGGAGGGAGCAATAGGACTGCTCGTCGTGTCCTGGCGCCGTGTAGCGAAGCCTCGTGACCATGGCAGTAGGATCGACGACAACAACTGCTGCAGTAGGATCGATCGGAGAGAAGACCTGCTCCTGCTCCATATACTGTACTGTACATCCCAATTAGAGTTGGACACGGTTAAAGTTGATCGGATTCCAACTCTCTCTGGGCCATGCAAGCCCAATTCGCACCAACAGCGGCCCAAGGCCCACTCCGTCTGTCTTCTCCCACGCCAGTACGCCACCGTCCGCTTTTGATTCGACTCCCCAACTTGGAAGCAGTCAGCGACTCACCTCGACGTCGCCGTCGCCGTCGCCGTCGCCGTCGCCGCCGTGCACATAGATGTTCGCCAAGCGACTCTTCCACAAGGCACTCGTGCATCATCAGGTCCTCCCCACCCCCGGCCCCTCCTCCTCCCTTTTCGATTTCATCCAACTACCTGCCGCGTCCTTCTTTTTTTTTCCTTGCTAAAATTACACTGGCGGCTCAGGTTCGCGGAAGCGGAACGCACGGCGTCGATGGCGTCGCCACACCTTGCTGCTTCTGCTTCTGATTCCGTTGCTGGATTGCTGCAGGGAGGGGGAGCTGCGGGAGGAGGAGGATCACCGGCATCACCTGGGGATGTCATCCAAATGGACGCGCAGATCTCGACTCACTTTGGGGTGCCCTACACAGCATCACTACTTGCCTTCGATTCCGTCCAGCGCCTCCTCGCTGTCGCAACTCTGTGAGCCCCCTTCCAAACTTCGCCTTCACATCACAACCAACCATTTCAACTCAACCATTCGCACACACTTCATCCCACTGTCAACCTGAGCGGCTGCGGTATAACAAAACAAAGAAACTACTTTCCCTTTGCATAATAAACATGCAAACAACTTCTTTAGTTTCTCTTGTTGTATATGATATAAGAGTATGTCTCAAAGACCTAGGCCCTTATTTTAATACATTGAGAAAGCTGATGGTAATTGTATCAAGATGTTTTCATCACTGCTGTGCTTCAATCTACCGCATTGTTCATTTAACCGTCTATTGTTGTGTAGACGCTGATAGCTTTTCTGCGCTGCAGGGATGGTAGGATAAAAATATTCGGAGGTGATAACATTGAAGGCCTCCTTATATCACCAAAGAGTGTGCCATACAAGTTTTTGCAGGTTTGGCTCAAAACCATTTCTGTTGCTGCTTATTATGTACAACAGACAACACCAAGTCCAAGTTGTTTCTCTTTTTTGGTTTCTAACAAGAACTTATGCCCTGCTTCTTTACAGTTTATTACAAACCAGGGGCTTTTGGTTGCAATTTCCAATGAAAATGAGATCCAGGTGAGCCATTGACAGATGGCCAAGTTTTTCTGCATTCAAACTCTTTTTTCCCCTTCTAATTTGGGGACGCTGGAGCCTGGAGCTCATATGTTAACATCATCTATTAGGTATGGAATCTTGAGTTCAGGCAACTATTTTATTCATCCCAGTGGGATGTCAACATTACTGCTTTTGCAGTCATAGAGGGGACCTTTATGATGTAAGCTACAGAAATGACTACTTATCTGTTTTAATATCGTACATACTTAGTTTGGCTTTTATATTCTAAATTCTCGCTTTGTATTCAGGTACCTTGGAGATGAGAATGGTCTTCTTTCTGTATTGAAGTATGATGTAGATGATGGGAAGCTTCAAATAATGCCATACAATGTTCATATCCATTCTTTAATCGGTATTACCTCGCCGCCTTTCTTGACAAATGTTAACTAGAACTAGAATGTTTCTTCCAGTTGCTTCTGTTGACAAATAATTCAGTTTTTTTTTTCCCCCCCACAGAAAGAGCTGGTGTTTCGTTACAGGATCCTCAACCCATTGTTGGAATACTGATCCAGCCTGACACTTTTGGGACAAGGTAAGGTCTATGTAACTTGTAGAACTTTGGTTGATATCCATTAGTTATTATTGAGATCCTTACCAACAGGTCCGTCGATAGGTGATAGTATTGAATACTAGGATGGTCAGACTTCGCAACTCAAAATAGATATATGGAAATTATGGTACTATCCTCAGTTCATCACATTGTTTTCTTATACGTTAAAGGAATTAAGGGTTCCATTAATGTCCTAGAATACCGTAAATAAGGTTTTTATGCAAGAAAGTTTGAAAGAAGAACAATGGCTTTGTTTTCACCTGTTATTTTCATTTAGAGGAAAATTTATTTTGTGAACCAGCATTGAAGAATAATAGCCTTTACGCAGGTTGCTAATTGCATATGAGAGAGGGTTGTTGGTTCTTTGGGATGTATCTGAGGACCGTGCAGTTTCTGTTAGAGGCTGCGGAGATTTACACATGAAGGGTCAAATCAATGGTTCTCAGAGGGATGCTGGTGAAGATCAACTAGATACTACTATTGATGACAGTGAAGAAGAAAGAGAAATTTGTTCTCTTTGTTGGGCATTGAGAGAGGGCTCAACTGTTGCTGTGGGCTATATAACAGGAGACATACTTCTATGGGATATGACTACAAGATCGTCCAGACAAGGCAAGCAAAGTGACGTTTCATCTAATGTTGTTAAGCTACAGCTGGCCTCAGGGAGTCGTAGGCTTCCTGTTATTGTCTTGCATTGGTCTGCTGGGTCAGCAATACATTCTACAAAAGGAGGGCATCTTTTTGTATATGGCGGTGATGATATGGGATCTGAAGAAGTTCTCACGGTTTGCCTATTTTTTCTTTCTCATTGTTACAATTTCCTTTTCTTTTGCATGCCATCTTAGAGGCATTGCTGTGCACAATTGATGCCTTCTTAGGTTAACATTGTACTTTTCGCTGCTTTACAAATTTGGTAAAGTGAATTCCTAGCCCAGTGAACACAAATCATAATCAGCTAGCTGTGACACAAATCATAATCAGCTAGCTGTGACACGTGTTTAGTGCAGAGACACAATACTAGCTTGGCATGGTAACATAGCCAACATGGGTTTGCAAGAAACATGATCAACCATGAGAGTTTCCTGCAATTATGAAGAACTGTTTCCCAGGCAGAACCTGTTTTGTAGATCCAAATAATTCTGAAGATTTTTTTTTGGTTCAGGTCTAAGTAGCCAAATAATAATGTATCCATACCTATCAGAATCACTTTCATGAACATGGAAGAACATATAATCTTTTTAATTGTTTCCCAAATCTTGCACTGCAGAAAACTTGGCCTCCATCAATGACAAAATTGCTCACTCTCTTGCAGGTTCTTAGCCTGGAATCGACTGCTGGATTAGAATCAGTGAGATGCATGTCACGAACAGACCTCAAGCTTGATGGATCCTTTGCTGATATGATTCTTATTCCTGATACTGGGGTTCCTGATAAAAGCAAAACTTCTGCACTTTTCATTTTGACAAATCCTGGACAGCTGAATTTTTATGATGGTAGTTCTCTATTTTCTGTGCAAAATTCAAAAGAGGGAAACCCTCTACCTGAAGCACAAAAATTTCCAGTTGCGATTCCTACCATTGATCCCAACATAACGGTCACTAGTCTTTGTTCACTTAGCGAAAGTGAATTTCCAAATATTTCACTGAAGGTGCATTCTGCTTAAATTTGGATATTATACTCTTATCTAAACATCATCATTACTTATGTAAGACCATTTCACTGTGGAATTTCTGTAGAAATTTTGTGCTAGAAAAAATGCTGGGTTTTTCATACCAGCTAACATGAAATGGCCTTTGACTGGTGGGGTTCCAAGTGAGATGTCACTGAACGAAGATCATGCTGTTGAAAGAATATACATTGCAGGCTACGAAGATGGTTCTGTGAGAATATGGAATGCAACATTTCCTGTTTTATTGCCAATGTTTGTCTTGGATGGAAAGGTCAGTCTCATTTATATTTATATTGTTACTTGCATTATCCCTCATTGGCTTATAACTAACAGATTAACCCCAATAAAGTTGTAACTATTCTTTACTACAGGTTGCTGATGTAAATTTGGATGGAGCGAATGCTTCTGTATCATCTCTAGCCTTTTGTTCATTAAACATGACTTTGGCTGTTGGGACAACAAGTGGTCTGGTTAGATCTTGTTGTATTTGTGGGCTGGTCTAAAGGTTAGTCATTGATATCATTTCTGATAACTCTTTTTTATATCATTCTTTATAGGTGCGCATCTATAAACTTCGAGAGCACACTGGGGGTTCAAGCTTTCACTTTGTGAGTGAATCTAAGCAAGAAGGTAAATATTTCAGTATGGGACCCTGATGACAGATGCCTAGTGATTTAACCTATTGAACTCCTTCTCCCCCTTTTTTGAATAGCGTACATGTTTTCTTTGTGAAAGCATTCCTGCCATCCTTGCAAACAGTGTTATGCCAATTTTACTTCCTTTCACCAGGGCATACAAGATGCCTGACATGCTCTTGTAATTATGATTGGGCACTTTGCAGCATATAAAATCCATCAGCTACCATGTCCAACATTGACAAAACCTGCTCATGTTATTTTTCACAGAAAGTTGAAATCACTTGTTCCTTTGCAAAAAAAATTGTAGGAAGTTCTGTAGTAAGCCAGTAGGGAAACTCATGCTAGGCCTATAAAGTTCTCTCTTTGAATACGCTTCATTCTATTTTCATTAATAACAACTGACGCTCTTCATGTTTTTTTACAGTTCATGTTGTTCATCATGGGAAAGGATTTCATTGTTATGTTGCCTTTTTGTCATCAAATTCCTCAGTGCGATCTCTGTTATTTGTGGCTTCAGGAGAGCTCCTTGCTGCAGGCTATCAGAACGGTCAGGTACATCCTTCCAATTTTTGTAATATAAATCATGTCCTTATTCCTTAAGATTTCTGGATTGCGCTAGTCACTTGAAACTGTTATTAATTAATCCTTATGTTCTGATTTGTTTTCTTAAAGGTGGCAATGCTTGATCCAAGTCAGCTATCAATTCTATTCACTGTAGATGGTGCATCAGGAACAAATTCTCCTATTGTTTCCTTGGGCATTTACAGTTCTGCGGCATCTGCTGCAAAAGCAGACCAGTCAAAGAAAGAGAGTCCTCAAAATGCAAAGTTACCCAGAGATGTTATTCTTTCCTTGACAAAGGATGCTCGTGTTACTGTACTTGACTGCACAACGGGTGTGATGATAAATACACATATCATACATCAGAAGCAATCATCAGCTATTTCCATGTATGTCATAGGCAAGTGATTTCTATCTTGCATTAAGAAGGCACTTACTTTTTTTCTCCTTTAGATCCATATCTAACTTTGCAAGCTTTTGCATCTAGATGAAGCTTCAGATGAGAAGCAAACCCAATTATCAGAGGACAAAATTCCAAGTCAAGATCAGGCTGTAAAAGAGGGCAAGGATCTTGACAGAATAGAAACACAAGGAGTTGAAAAACACCTGAAAAATGCTTCCCAGCTTTCACATAATGGTGGTTCAGATTCACTTGTGGTGTGCTGTGAGGATGTTTTGGTTTTGTTATCCCTGGCATCATTGATTCAGGTGTGTACTTGGCTTTATTATTGTTGAATACGCAGGAGAGCTGTGTGTCATCACATTAAGAAGAAGAAACCCAGAAATACAACTCGCCCAAAACACACACCTCTCACACAAATCAAATATATGAAGTTATGAACTGCTTTATGGAGCTTTCATACTTCCACATCTTACTGGTGATGTTCCTTTCCTCATCAGGGAAGCAGCAAGCATCTACAGAAGACGAAACTTACAAAACCTTGTTGCTGGTCAGCAGTTTTCAAGAATATGGCTGGCAAAATTTGTGGGCTGATATTAGTTTATCAGACTGGCATTATAGAAATGAGGTAGTTACAACTTTGCTGTCTTTTCCTTGTTATACAAGATAATATGGATCATCAATGCAGATTTTACATGTTGACTTCAGGTTTACATATATTAGAAAAAAAGCTGTTCTGTTTTACATCTGAACATATGCTTCAACATAGGGACAAACAATGTCTTACTGCAAGTTTTTTTGCTTCACCGCTTGGCTTGATAAAGATAAAAGCTGTCAACACTCAACAGTGTCGTCATCTATATTTCGTGCTCAGTTCTCTTCTCTCATCTGGTTCATATCTATATCACTATGTAGAATCCCGTGCGAGTGTGTTTTTTGGTATAGATAAGAAAAGATAAACTTAGATTTCAAACCCTCGCAGTTTTCTTGGATTTAAAAATGACCTTTTTTTTAGAACTTTGCATCTTTTACTTACTGGCATATTTATAGTTATACGTCTGTGCAAGTGATCGGTGAAGTTTGCTCAGACCATTGACAATTTTACTTTATCATGGGCAGGTCTGTGCCAGATCTGGCTATTGTTGCTGAGAGCTCCTTGATGTCATTATTGAGATGGAGTTACAAGACAGGCATGGATAAATCAACAAGCTCCTCAAATGGACAAATTACTTTGGTATCTTTTTTCCCGTTTGCCCCTTTAACCTAGTTCCTGAGGGTTTGGTTGGTGGGTTTCAGATTAGTGTAATGAACTTTAGTGCCTAGGATGTGTAGTATTCTCCGTTGTTGTTGCCACACCCATATTGACCTTATTTTACCCAAACAAAGTACAGATTTTAATACCTAAAATGGGTGTCATATTTTGTTTGTGGTGGACATACTCGAAGGTGGGTTCACCAATAAAATTTGCAACTTATCTGTTTATTCCTTTCTAAAAAGGAAACTAGGATGTGCCTGTACCATTTGGATTCTGTATGTATTCAGAATTTAAAGAAAAAAAACCCTCATTTTCCTGACATATATTCTCACCAGGTAAATGGATCTGAATTTGCAATTATCTCTCCTATGGCTTCAGAGAATGACTTCAGGTACTTTTTTTTTTTTTTTGGCATTGCTGTACTGAATGCTGTTGAGAGCAATAGATCTGACTGCTCATCCTGTGGTAATAGGATTCCAGAATCTCTGCCATGCCTTCATGACAAAGTACTTGCAGCAGCTGCTGAAGCAGCTATTAGTTTCTCAACTGATCAGAGAAGAAAGCAGGTATCCATTCATGTCTTCCTGGAAATTGAGCAGAAACTCGTTGTACATTATGGCTTCACAAGAAACTTGATGGTGCAGAATCCTGCAGCAGGGATTATTGGTGGCTTCATTAAAGGAATGAAAGGCAAGGCTGAAGAAAATGAAAAAATGAGAGAAAGTTTGACTATGCAAACTCCAAGTGAACAGTTGGAATCAATTTTCTTGAAAGAACCATTTGCTGAACCTTCAATACCTGATCTTGATGATCCGATAGAAGAATTGTCAATCGGTTCTCTCTCTCCTTCCTTGTGCATCTTAAAGAAAGCATTTATCTCAAGTGCTCCCTTCCCTTTTGACTTGGGAGTATTGAATGCAGATGACATCGAGATTGACGATGAAGTACCCGTAGTCCCGGCACCAGCAGCATCCTCTACATCCCAAGGGAATAAGAGAACAGCAGGTTGGAAACAATACAAATACATATTCTGTTTGATTTACTGAGGGTTATATTATTTGTTTAAACTATGCATTTTTGTGTTGGCAGTAGAGGAGGAGAGAGCGAAGCTGTTTGAAGGGTCAAGCAATGTCGATAAGCCGAGAATGAGAACTCCGCAGGAAATTCTAACCAAATATAAATTTGGCGGGGTAAGTCATGAATATTACAATTGTTACATGGTTTTTGCTGTGTATGGGAGCTAAATGTAGGTCCATTGCAGGACGCAGCAGCAGCAGCTGCTCATGCAAAAGACAAGCTGATGCAGAGGCAGGAGAAACTGGAGGTGAAAGAGTTGCTTCCTGACTAGTTCATATCGGTTGTCTTGTTTGCAAGCCCGTACTCAGCAATATCAAACATGTAATTCTGTTTATTTTTCTTTAACCAGAGAATAAGCCAACAAACTGCGGAGCTCCAGAATGGAGCGGAAAACTTTGCTTCTCTAGCGCAGGAGCTTGCGAAAACAATGGAGAACAAGAAGTGGTGGAAGCTATAATGTGGTTCCGTACGTATGTTGTTGCACGCTCACATCATTGCGTGCCATCCGTTGAGTGCTGTGTACATTAGTATGAATTATTAGTATGATTTGCAAGTGCAGTTTGCAGAGGTTTCCTCTGTTACGAATTGGATAGTTAGTTTAGCTTAGGAACGTTATGATGTGCTGTGTATCGTGTCACATACCAGCATTATTACCATGTATGTAATCATCTTTTTGTGTCTGTATTAAGCGTGCGCCAGTATCCACTTGGTCATTCTTTTTTTTTTTTTGGTGATTGTAAAGATATAAAAAAGAAATAAAAGGAACCCGCTTCCTGGTTGCATGAGCGAGCCAGCGCTGAAGATGCTCTTGTCGGTGGCGTGCTTCTTCTTGACGATAGGACAGCACTTTGGACCTATGGCTTATTAGTGGCCTGTTTGGCTCATCCTTGTATATTATTATTATTTTATTAAAGGAAAAAAAAAAGAAACGATTGCCAGTGAAGTGCAACAGTACAGTTCGTATATATGTTCGTGTTGTCTGGAAGCACGCAGTGACAGTTCACGTCCCTAATAGTTTGTTTTTGACACAGAGTTGCCAGAATGTCAGTAAGAGTGACAGTGACAGCAAGGGCGTAAGGCGGGCGGGCCGACCTGGGCCGATGGACCGGAATCGGATCAGCCACCCATTTCCAAGCCGAAGGGAGGAGAGCAGAGAGCGCCAACCAGGCAGAGGCAGAGGCGCAGGAGCTTGGCCAAGCGGCGGCGGCTGCTGGACCTGGAGAGCCGCCATGGCACGCCTGCTCCTCTCCCTCTCCGTCCCAGTGCCAGTGCCAGTGCCAGTCCCCATCTCCGCTAGCATTGTGCTGCCGTCGACGTCTAGTGCTAGTACTAGTACCGCGCGGCGCCGAGGCCGCAGCGTTCGCGTGCGCGTCGCTGTGCCCGCCACCACCCAAGGGCAAGAAGGACCGGCGTTTGACCCCGCGGCGGCGCCGCCGTTCGGGCTGGCCGACATCCGGGCCGCCATCCCCAAGCACTGCTGGGTGAGGGACCCCTGGCGCTCCATGGGCTACGTCCTGCGCGACGTCGCCCTGGTGCTGGGGCTCGCCGCCGTCGCCGCGCGCCTCGACAGCTGGCTCGTGTGGCCGCTCTACTGGGCGGCGCAGGGCACCATGTTCTGGGCGCTCTTCGTTCTGGGACACGACTGCGGGCACGGCAGCTTCTCCAACAACCCCAACCTCAACAGCGTCGTCGGCCACATTCTGCACTCGTCCATCCTGGTGCCATACCACGGCTGGTGTGTATTCTACTGCACTCCTGCTAATGATTGTTCAATTCCGATGCTGCCGCTTCTCACTTAGCCAATCCGATCCACATAAGTTTAATGCAATGCAATGCAATGCAATGAAACTCTCTTATCTATTTATGTGCAATGCAAGTGCAGGCGGATTAGCCACAGGACGCACCACCAGAACCACGGCCATGTTGACAAGGACGAGTCATGGCATCCCGTAAGCCTCCTGCTCCTGCTCCTGCAATTGTCTTGCATTGCATATACAGACAGACAGACATACAGTTCTAGTAGTAATAATCTTACGATGTATGTTTGTATCACTATCAGCTCCCCGAGCGGTTGTACAAGAGTCTGGACAGCGCCGTCCTGATGCTGCGCTTCAGGCTGCCCTTCCCCATGCTCGCCTATCCATTCTACCTGGCCAACAGGAGCCCCGGCAAGTCAGGCTCCCACTTCCACCCGGCCAGCGACCTCTTCCAGCCCAGCGAGAGCAACGACGTGCTCACCTCCACGGCGTGCTGGCTCGCCATGGCCGCCCTCCTAGCTGCCCTCACCTTCCTCATGGGCCCTCTGCAGATGCTCAAGCTCTACTTCGTACCCTACTGGGGTTTTGTCATGTGGCTCGACTTTGTTACCTACCTACACCATCACGGCCACAACGACAAGCTTCCATGGTACCGAGGAAAGGTAACTGCACTCACTCACTCTCTCTTTCCCCCCCTAATAATATATTTACAGAGTACTGTATAGCTACTACACACCAGCAGTAAAGCTGCTGAACTAGAATTACTGACTACTAATGAGCTAGGAATGGACCTATCTTCGGGGTGGCCTGACGACACTTGACCGGGACTACGGATGGATCAACAACATCCACCATGACATCGGGACTCATGTCATCCACCATCTCTTCCCGCAGATCCCACATTACCATCTCGTAGAGGCGGTAAGTATAACAACTAAATCTGATTCAGCATCCATCCATATGTCTAGCAGATTATGTCTGGCAGATTTTATGCCATCGCATACATATGCATATTAGTCACTGAATGATGATGGCTGTGCATGCAGACAGAGGCAGCCAAGCCGGTGCTGGGAAAGTACTACAGAGAGCCTCAAAAGTCTGGTCCTCTCCCCTTTCATCTACTTGGTGATCTGGTTCGGAGTTTGAGACGTGACCACTATGTCAGCGACACAGGGGATGTGGTCTACTACCAAACTGACCCAAAACTCCATTAGCTGCTCCATTCAACCGAGGGAGGCTGGGAGTTGTGCAAATCACAAGGATTGGACGCTGCCTTTACTGGAGAGATCAATGAGGCAACACACTTGCATTTAATATAATAAGAATAAGTCAAGTCGTTCTTTGGGCAAAACAAAGCTACAGTACAATTTCCAGATGGGGAAGAGCAATGCCAGTCCCCTCTAAAGAGTAGACAAACTATGATGCACCATTGCTTTACTATCTGATAGATCTCAGAGCTCCTTAGGACATTAGCACATATACTTAGCTGGTACTGTTGCAAGAAAGCAATGCCAGTACCTTCACTTACTGCTGTTCTCAGATGTGCGGTACATTATTTGACAATACAAGTGGCAGTCATGCTCACTACCTGCGCCTTAGATCTCTCTGCAAAAGGAAAACAAAAGAAAAAACTTTAAGCTGACAAATCATGTATTGCTGCTTGAAGATGATGTGTTTATTTTAAAGGGGACATTCTGACAAAATAAATAAATGGACGGAAATAGAAAATGAAGTACCAAGTCTTCTTTCTGGTTCATATACTGCAATGTATTAAGCTATTACCAACCAAACTCTCTGATTATGCAACTATTTTGTGTGCAACATCTTAGATTCTTAGGGCACATTTTGATGGGCACAACAACCTCCTAGAAGCCACAAGCAAGTTGAAATCATATCTAGAAGGGAAGGCTTACTCTTGGGCCACGGTCTGTAACTGGTGTCGCTCTGCTCCCTATATTATCTGCTTGCTGAATCATCTGTGGACTATCATGCTTATAGAATGCCTGCAAAGTTCTCACCATGAAAGGACGGACAATGTTCACTTCCATTGCAGATAGATTTTTGAGCTGCAAGAATGCAAAAGAAGATGAAAAAGGTATTGTTGTTGTCTGATCAATGAAGCAAAGACGTTAAGCTAGTATAGGAAACACAGATAAATACAGGGGAAGTGGTAGTTACATCCAATTCAATAATAGCTTTAGCATCCGCAGTTGTTAAGGGGGAAATGCTACCTTTACGGCATGGGTGCGTCCAGATATCGTCTCTAATCCAGTCTCAACCTTGTGGAATCTGACATCTCTGATGTCCTCAATTAGAGATCTGACCTGTATCACAATCAAAAGTAGGAGTAAGCATGTATGGTTTTTCCAATACAATTAGGACTTACTAGACACAAGTAAGAAATCTGCAGCAAAACACTCACTAGGTATGCGTCTGAGATGTCATCATGAGCACTGCAGGAAACAAACAAGTTTAGGTGAAAAAGTGTGGTAAAATCGAAGAAACAGGTGATGATGGGTGCTCACTGATCAAATAGCAGCTTAGAAACTTGAATATAGTGGAATGGTAATGGCTGAAATTCTCGAGGCGACTCTCTTTCTGCTTCCAATACCTGTGTCAAGCGGTCTAGTAGGAAGCCAAGAGATGGTTATATATATGGTTGAGCAGGAATAAAAGCAAGCAAGCAAGCAAGCAACACCGACCAACAGTCATCCAGTCTGGGGTGCGAATGGTGCACTTGCTACGCTTCTTGAGCGCGACGGCGAGCCAGAGCGGCACCTTGGTGGGAATCTGTGGGAAGAAGGGCCCAAAATCCCCCTGCAGTACGTAGCAGCGCGGGATGTAAGAACAGGTGAGTTGAAAGAGATGGAAATGGCAGACGCACGCACGCACGCAGATCATGTTGAGGGCGTCCATGCGGATGTTGGGGACGATTTCGACCATCTCATCCTCCGCCACGAACTCCACCTGCAGGTTCAAAAATTTGCCTCCCTCTGACTGACTCTGAGGAAGAAGAGTGTGCAAGGGAAGGAGTTGGTTACCTCGGAGGGAGAGAAGATGGAGAGGTGCGGGTCGGACTGCCCCGCCATGAATTTGCCCGCCGACGAACGAACCTGGGAGGCGCTGGCGGCGAGGCGAGGCGAGGCGAGAGCGGAGAAGGACCAAGACAAGAGGCGACTTGGGCCTCTGCAGCCCAATCTGAGGGCCGGGCCCATCCATCCAACAACAGAGCCCAACAACAGCCGCGCTGCACGCAGCTTCCTTCACTTCGATTTGGTCTGCTCGCCGCAGCGCACAGGCACAGAGCCGACGGCGGCGGCGACGGCGAGGCGGGGCGCCGCGGTTGCCTTCCTCCCTCTGCTCCTGCAGTCCTGCTCGGCGCCGGGAGAGGAGGCCCCAACAGAAACCCCGATGCTGGCCGCCCGGAACCCGCCTCCGCCGCCCCATGACATCGCCGCGCGACTCCACCACCTGCGGGACCTCCGCAGGGTGCCGCTCCCCAACTGCGTCGCGCGCATCGCCCATCTCCACACCGATGAGGCCAGCCCCGTGCGCAAGCTTGTCGCCGAGTGAGTTCGTCCACTTGCGCCATCTGGCCCCTTCATTTTCTAGCTTAAATTACCCTTATTCTGCTTGTGATGGAGTCATTGAACATCAAATGACTGGTATAGCTCCCTGTATCGAAATTCGCAAATGAGTTTGCTCGTTTGACGTGCTGACTGCAGGCGGAATTAGGTCAAACCTATACGTGAGCATGCTTAAAATTGCTCTGTTACAGTATTGATTTGCTCATGTTTTTTTACTCTGCAAAACAGGATCATTGGTGAGCTTGGGTCAAACCACATGGCATATCTACCTGATATGATCCCTTGTTTGCTGCACCTTCTGAACGATGAAACGCCTGCAGTGGCGAGGCAAGCTGTTAAGACAGGAACCAACTTGTTTGCCAAACTACTCCAAAAGCTAGTCATCCAGGTAATTCTATTTCCAGCATTTCCATTTTGAGTTGCCTTTCCTGTGCAAACATCTGTCTCAGTTTGCTGGTTTCGGATCCAGGGCTTATTCTCCACTGGAGGGATTGATGATGCACTTAAATCGTCATGGGAATGGCTTCTCAAGTTCAAATCAGTTGTCTCGCATATGGCATTTCAGGCGAGCCCCTCCTTCCTTTTTTTTTGGTAACAAATAACCCTATCATCTCGGCCTCCAGTTGTCACATGCGGAATTTCAATGTCAGGCCACCGGCAATGAAGGTGTCAGGTTACTGGCTGTTAAGTTTGTTGAAAAAACAGTTCTTATGTACACACCAGATCCTGATGTCCCATCTGATCCGCCAACTGAAACTACAGAAGGTATGAAAGTGACCATATTTTCCATGTTTAGGAACTGTTGGGTGCATGCTCATTTAGTAAAACATTTGCAGATATGGGATTCAATGTAGCTTGGTTACGAGGAGGTCACCCTTTGCTTAATGTTAGGGATCTGGCCATGGAAGCCAGCCAGAGTCTTGGATTGTTGCTAGAGCAGCTCAAGTCTCCTAAAGTGAAGTCACTCAGTACTTCCATGATCATCGTCTTTGTTACTAGGTTTGCCGCCCTCTTGTTCACTCATGTTCTATTAAGGTTTCTGTGGATGCTGTGTCATCTACTCAATTAGTCTGTTGAAGTATTGCATGCTATTTTGATCTTTATGTATCATGAGTTTTCTCCGTTTTCCTTTCCCTTGCTTAGTTTGTTATTTCTCTCTCTCTTCTAATATAAACTTCTTCCAGTCTCTCAGCTATTGCCCAAAGAAGGCCTTCCTTTTATGGACGCATACTGCCAGTTTTACTTTCCTTGGATCCAGCAAGTTCCATTATCAAATTGAGGGTCCCGGGTGCATTCCATGCCTTGAAGAGTGCCTTCTCTGCATGCCTGAAATGCACACATTCAAGTGCTGAGCCGGTATTTTTTTAATCTTCGATGATTAACGTACACTTTTGTATTGGCTGGTACAGTCGGGATGTGTCCCTTTGCCCTTATTTCTATATATGCAACAACTGGAATTAACATATATGCTATCTACGGGATGCTATGGTATGTTCTATATAGACAGTCTAATTAGGATTTCTCTTTTTTATCTTGTTATTATTGAACTTTAGCCAGTTTGGTGCTGATCTGTTTCTTGAGTGTGGGTCAGCCTGCCATAACAATGAGTTTGTGTTTCCCTTGCTTTACTGGTATACGTTGAAAATTTTTCAGAACTATTTGAAACTCCTTGGTGGAAGTGAGCCATTTACTATCTCACCATCCTCAACGAAAATATGTTGCGCTGGATTTGTCGTCACACAAGGATGGACTGGGTTCGGAATGATGATATACGTGATCGTCTAGGGGTAGCAGCAGTTGGAGAGAAGCTTGTCCAACATCGGTTGAGGTGGTTTGGCCATGTCCAAAGGAGACCTTCAGAGGCACCTGTACATTGTGGAGTTCTAAATCGAGATACCATTGCAAGGAGAGGGAGAGGAAGACCGAAGCTGACATGGGGGGAGGCAATAAAAAGAGATTTGAAAAGTTGGGATATACCTAGAGACCTTTGTTTGGATAGGAATGCTTGGAAATCAGCTATTGACATGCCTGAACCATGACTTGGGGCTCATGTTGGGTTTCAACTCTAGCCTACCCCAACTTGCTTGGGACTACAAGGCTTTGTTGTTGTTGTTGTAACCAATAACCTGTCTATAAGCTGTATGCATGCAATCAATCAGCACCACTTAGTCCATTTTGTGTATTGGTTGCTAAGTATTGTATGCTGCCATTGGTTTCGTTTATTCATGAGTATGTTTGGTATAAATATTTTGTATTTGAGCTCCATTTGTTTGAGAATGTGTATGTTCCTGTATATTTGGTTGAGGTACATTCGTTACTAATCCGAGGGTTTTATTGTATTTTCAGTGGCGAGAACGCCTATTGGAAGCTCAAAATATTATCAACCAGGGGGATTCAATAGAAGATGCAGTAAATGCTGCTAAGAATTTTGGGGACACATCAAACAGGGAAGAATCGTGGCCTCTGATGGTATGTACCTGTTCCTCCAAGCTTGCTCTCTCTCTCTCATAACTACCTCAGGATGGCTATGTTTCCTTGATAGGAGAGAAGCATTGACGGAAGTAACAAGCGTAGTCTGGCTGAAGACATGAATCATATGACAGAAGATGATCTCCACTCCACTAAAAGAGTCAGGCAATCATTTGATGCTAATGAACACACTGAAGGGGCAAACAAAAGAAATGTTGAGTCGACTTCTGTTGATATCTCATCTAGCCAGCCCAGCTCTATAAGAACTGGGAATTCGGAAGCTGTGTATCAATTAATTGGTATGTTTGCTGCACTAGCTGCACAAGGTGACAGAGCAGCTGGATCACTGCAAATCCTTTCGTCCAGTATCGCTAGTGACTTACTAGCAGAGGTGGTAATGGTTAACATGCAACATCTCCCAATTTCTCTTCCTGAAGTTGAGCAACAGCAGCTTCCTACTACGAGCTCTGGAGATGGACTTCCATTTTCAAGTTTCTTCTCTCTGTTGGGGACTCTACTGAAGGTTTGTTTCTTTAGCTGTCATATTTGGATTTGTTAGATTCTCTTTGCTTTTGTTTGTTGATCTTTCACATTTCAGAGAGCCAGCCAAATTGATCAAGATGAAGTGTCTCCAGCTAAAGAATCCGCGGTGGTGTCATCTGTTGCTGATGATATCATGACAGTTCCTGCTAGTTCACCTGTTCCTAGCTCAGTAAATCTACCGATTGAAGAGAACACTAACAGTCCAACAGTTCCATTATGTATAGAAACAACAGAGGCCAAAGCAAGCAGTGCAGGTGGCAATAGTTCGATTGATATACCAGAATCATCAGAAGCTTCCCATGCATCAACAGAGCCCCAGGGAACCCAAGAGCATGCTAGCACTTTTGTTGGTTCATTTCCTGCTGATAATTCCTCAGCTGGCTTTAGTTTGGCACAATCGTCAGAAACTCGCAGCCCGAGCTCTTCTACAGTGGAAGCAAACCACTCACAGCTTTCATCCCTTAGTTCACAATATGTTCTTCCTAAGTTGGTTGTCAATAATATTGATCTCAGTGATGAGGCCAAAGATCTCCTTCAAAAAGAGGCGTTTGTGCGGATTCTTGAGAGTGATAAGCAAGAAACATCTGGTGGTTCAGTTGCTCGCCTTCCGTTACTTGCTCACTTGGGTGTTGAGGTACTACCCAAGGTCTTGTTGTTTCCTCTAATAGAGTTGATACTTTTTAACTGTTGGGTTGAACTTTAGTTGGTGGTTTTCTACAAACCAGCTCATCTCAGAAACATGTGTTAGCTATTGCAATGCTTGCATTCCTGGTTCCTTATCCTCCTTATGTACTGTCTAATCATCGTATAGCTATGCACTTAGGGTTTCTTTACATTGTTTTTGAATTGATCCCTCGTTAAATTGTGTTACTTGTTGCAGTTTCCTCTGGAATTGGACCCTTGGGAGATTCTCCAAAAGCACGTACTCTCTGATTATGTGAATAACGAGGTACCAATGCACAATGTCATATAATTAGTTTCTCTAGCAGATTTTTTAGTCCATTCAGTATAGTTTGTTTATATGTTGCGTAGCTGTAAATTAGGATGTGTCGGTGACTGTTAAAGGAATTTAGTCCTGATTACTTTTGGTACAGTTTGTATATATGTTGCATAGCTGTAAATTAAGATGAGGTGACTGTTGAAGGAATTTAGTCCTGCCTACTTTAGTAATTCCACTCAACTTGCTTCTTCAGAGATTTCTGACTCATTCTTCCTTAAGCAGGGGCACGAGTTGACTATATGCATCCTGAACCGGTTATATCGTGAGGCAGAGCAGGATCAAGATTTTCTTTCATCTAGAACTGCTACATCAGTTTACGAATCCTTTCTTCTAAACATAGTATGTGCACTTGAAATTGATGTATTTGTTACAAATGTTATTTCTCTTGCATCATGGCAGTACATTTTCTTTTGCATAGGCTGAAAATCTTCGAGACATGTTTCCAGCTTCAGATAAGTCACTTGGCAAATTGCTTTGTGAGATACCATACTTACCAGAAGGTGTGCTGAAACTGCTCGAAGGTTTATGTTCTCCTGGAAGTAATGAGAAGCAGGACAAGGATATTCAGAGTGGTGATAGGGTAACTCAAGGTCTCAGTGCTGTCTGGAACCTTATCATGCTAAGACCTTCAAATCGGGACAGATGTCTGGAGATTGCTTTGCAGGTGGCTATCTATTGTCACATTCCTATTTTTAGTTGGATATATATATTTACATGCTTGCATGTGTCTTTTGATATAATTTTGATTTTTGAGTGCTTGGTAGCAATTTTTCAAATAAATGTCTGCAATAATGCTAGTGGCAACTTGATGAAGTGGTTTATTTTGAGTTCTCAATTGGGGTAGAGCATAAATGATAAATCAGAGGCAATTTAAGATGAGTTCCAATTTTAACTTGTTTTACAGTTATTCAATAAATTATTACATGCTGAATTATGGTTTGCATGTTCTCTTAACACAATCCAACATGTTTGAGTACTACTATTCTGTTTGCTCTGAGATGGCCCAAACTCTGAACAATTGACATGAAATTATTAATGGATAAAACTTTAGACACATGTAATCATGTGAAGTTAATTATTGTTTTCATATTCCACGTCTTCCCTAAATCCTGGTTGAAGTATAACCTTTGTGCTATTGTTTTATGTTACTGGGTAAAATGTTTCATGCAGAGTTCTACTCATCATCTAGAGGAGGTCCGCATGAAGGCAATACGTTTGGTAATTACAAGTCCTGCCTGCTTCTTTAAATTTTTCACTTACTTGGTTTGCTCACTTCATTTGCCATCTGATAACAACAGGTGGCAAATAAGTTATTTCCCATGGCAAGCATTTCCAAAAAGATTGAAGATTTTGCAAATGAAAAACTTAATTCAGTGCTCGAAGTGATTCCATCTGGTGATTGTGCAACTACTGAAATGGCTACACCTGAAGTACACAAAGTTTGTCTCATGCTCTCACTTCTTTCAGATGTTCTTGTGCTGATATTCTTTTCTGATCGGGTGTATCTGCATTTTCTGAAGGATGTTGGTGTAGAAAACTTAACAGCTTCAATGGCAGACGCGCAGACTCTGATGTCTCTATACTTTGCATTGTGCACCAAGGTTAGTAATTACTGGTCAGCAACTATTTTAGTCTAGTTATATGATATTTGCTAACAGCAAGCAAAATAAATCTTCCTTGCCAGAAACATTCCCTTCTCAGACATGTGTTTGCAATATACGGTAATCTACCGCAAGCTGCCAAGCAGGTCTTTACAGCCTATCATTCTTTCCATATGAATACCTCACAGATACTCTTTTTCTTGCTGTTCTATCAGCAAACATAGATCTATCTTGTAACTGTATTTCTTGCAGGCAGTTCATCGACAAGTACCAATTCTGATACGCACAATAGGCTCTTCCTCTGATCTTCTTGGGATCATCTCAGATCCACCAGCTGACTGCCGGGACCTCCTCATGCAGGTGCAAGTTGTGCTTTTGACTTTTGTTTGCTTTTTAAGACATGCATTCTTGGTCAAATCTACTGACAGCTGCATTTAAAAGAGGGTTTATGTTTTATATAAGACTGTATTCTTGCATTCGATGCATATTTATAACCCATGAAATTGCACCATGCAGGTTTTACAAACCCTCACTGATGCTGCGGTTCCATCCAAAGATCTGATTTCTTCCATAAAGATCTTATATTCTAAAACAAAGGTCATTGCTTGCTTCAAGAAAGCACCAAGTTCTTACAGACTTCTTACAAGATCAGAATTAGCTGTGATATTCTCAGTTTCTGAAATGTAGCCTCATTTTGCAGGATGTTGAGGTCCTTTTTGCAATCTTGGCTCATCTACCAAAAGATGAGGTTTTCTCCACCTCCCACTACATAGCCGATACTCTCTCCGATTCATAAACATGCTATTTTAGGATTCCTGCTTGTCAAACTTTTGTTTCAACTTTGATCATGAATATATAGATTACAGAATAATTACATTAATGGACAATGTAAAATAGACCACAGATGTTACTAGATTCACCATGAAAAACTATTTTCGAAATATTTAATTATCTTTATTTGAAATGCTAGTTTTATATAAATTGTTGGTCAAAGTTTTACCTTGTAGACTAGATGTCCTAAACGATATGTATTTTGAATGGATGGGAGTAATAGCATTATTATAATGTGCTTCTAGACAGTGCTTCTATATATGTATCTATGCTTTCTAGTCTTCTGCTGGTACCTATTGCCCATAGCACTTCCAATTATTTGCTCTGTGTTATGCACATACCTGGCATGCCTCGTAAACTGCTCACCTTTTATTCCACTGAAATTGGGACCCTATTGTAAATGTTTTGGCTTTCAATTTGATTGACCAAACACCATGGCACCAGGCCAATAGCATGTGATATTTTCTCAGGACCAGTGTTATGAACCTTGAGCTGACTTTCGGCTTTGCTGGAGTAATTATATATTTTAAGCACTATGGTGGAGTTTTTTCTTATATTTGTCTACAATTAAACACTAGTTATGTTCACTAATCATCATCCTTGTGCTCACAGGTTCTGCCTGTGTTCCCCAGTATTGTTAATCTTCCAATAGACAAGTTTCAAAGTGCCATTTCCCGGATTTTGCAGGTTAGTCTTCGTCCTGGTATGACAATATGTGTTTGTTTGAGTCCACAATTTTTAGATGATTCCTTAATTGTGGTTTTAAAATAAAGCACTAAGCTTGAGACTTGAGTTCATTTGGCTGAGACATCAATAGAATCTTACAAGTGTTTTTATTGTCCTTCTAAAGTTTTTTGTTGTTAAAGAACAAGTTTCTGGCACCTCTTTTAGGACATGAACTTTTCAAGTAACTTATATTTATGTTACTGATCGAGCATTGCATACTGATCACACATCATCCCTTTTTACTGCAGGGTTCACCTCGGAATGGCCCTTCGCTTGATCCATCAGAAATTTTAATTGCAATTCATGTAATAGATCCTGATAAGGAAGGAATACCACTCAAAAAGGTCTGCTAGTTTCTAGTTTTGTTTTACAACTGAAGGAGAACCTAATTTAATCAACTGAAGCATTCATATAACTTATTATAGGTTATCGATGCATGCTCTTCTTGCTTTGAGCAAAGAACAATATTTACCCAGCAAGTTCTGGCAAAAGCACTAAATCAACTGGTATTTATTTCTGGGCATATTTTTTTCCATTGTATGTTCCTTATGATACGTAGTTGATCAAAGTAAACTTTTCCACAGGTTGAGCAGATTCCTCTTCCTTTGCTATTCATGAGGACTGTCATGCAAGCAATAGGTGTTTTTCCTGCATTGGTGAGTTAACTGGATGACTCACGTCGTGTGAACTAGGGAAATGTGGTTAGCATGAGATATTTGGTGCTAAAAAATGAAATGGATGGCATGATCTTTGTATATAGCCTAGTTTGTGAAAAAAGATTTGCAGAATGACCATTGACCAGGATGACATGGTCGTAGCATTCCTTGATTTTTAATTGAAAAGTAAGGTTTATGCTGCCACTTAGATCTACCTACCGTTCTTTTTTTATTCATGCACCTCATTCCATTGGAAAGCATATGTAGATAGTTTCTGGTTAGTAACAGTCATGGGCATACTTTAGATGGCTCTGAACCCTAGTAGTGTGTCCAACAGATGGGCGGCGGTCTCAACACAAGGCCAGGGAGATAGTAACTGATGATCTTCTTGCTTAACCAAAAGAGTCCTTTTTATAGATAGGGTGACTAGGCTCATAAAAGAAACCAATCTTTAGAATCAAGGAACCAACTCAATCTAATCTTATCTCTGAATAAATAAACTTAAGCCTTGTGCACCGGGAGCTGGCCTTAGCATGGCTTGTGGCTGCTCCATTTCATGGGGCCCTAACCTAAAAAAAAACCTAATGGGGTACATGACAGTCACATGATGCTTGAGAAGCAAGAATTGTTCATTGATGTTATGATCTCTTGCTCTTGGTTTTGGTGAAGGCACTGGAAGAAGTAACCAAGAAATATGCATCCATGTTTAAAACCTGTTAGCATAGTTGTGTAGTGCCTCCTCTCAAAAGGCATGAATGGTTGAGACAAGCAAGGATCCATGCTCAACCATGGATCCATTGATTGAATCTTGTGGAAATCCAGTGTTCGTGGTTTCGAATCATGAAAAGCTGTTAATATCTCGGTGTCTTGGAGGCATCATTTCTCTTTTTTAGTATATTTGATCTGATGCAAGTGACTTTATAAACGGATGGTGATCCTTTCTCGCAGGTGGATTTTGTGATGGAGATCATGTCACGCCTTGTGAGCAAGCAGGTCCTTAATTCTTTTTTTCTTTTTAATTGATTAATTGAAGAAGTTATTAGCCACTGTTCTTTTTTACATATTTCTGAAACTGGACTCTGTCACTTGCCATGGCAGATTTGGAAATATCCCAAGTTATGGGTAGGATTCCTGAAGTGTGCTATCTTGACAAAACCTCAGTCATATGGTGTGTTACTGCAGGTTGGCACACTTCTGCATCTCTTACGTAATCTATTTGTTCTTGTTCATTATGCTCGATCCTCATTGGTTTATTTACAATGTGTATGCTAATTTCTATGTCTTTCTTATAATCATCTTGCAAAGGTTTCCCATGACATGGCATATGTTTTTTCAGTTACCAGCTCCTCAACTTGAGAATGCCTTGAGTAAGAATCCAATACTGAAGGCACCCTTGGCTGAGCATGCTGAGCAGCCAAATATTCGATCAACTCTTCCAAGGTCCTCTTTTTTCACTCTCTGTAGCAAGTGGTATCGATCCAATATGAAGTGCTGGATTTGTGATGAGATTCTGATTTTTGGCAGGTCTACGTTGGTGGTTCTGGGTCTAGCTGAAGATCAACCACAGCAACCAGCATCAACACAAGCACAGAGCAGCCAAAACCAGGCTGCGGAAACCAGTAGCTCTGCTGCGGATACGGCTACAGAAGTAACTCAGGAATCTTCTGCTGCTAGCTAGCATCTTTCGTGAAGTGAAGGCAACTCTTGGTAAATCTTTCGTCTTGTACCTTCTCATTCTCATCTCTGGAGTGATGCCAGTGATTGAAGAAATGGGCTAATGCTTTGCAGGAATGCAGGTTGTGTACCATCTGTCATTCTCATCTCTGGATTGATGCTGGTGATTGAAAGAAATGGGCTAATGCTTGCGGTTATGTGCCATCTGTCTCTGAGGGTTAGAGATGTGTTTTCTGTCTGGTGCTCTCACTGTACGGTTGTCGGCTGCTCATGTGGCTAAATGAGATGATGATGGCGAGGCATGTAGTCAATCTGACAAGACCTAAGTTATTTAGTTGATGGGCAATTCTAGTTTTCGGTTCTGCACAGCGACCATTGTAAAGTAAAGGGGTTAACATTTTGTATCATCTTTAAATAGGAAAAGGGCTTGTGTGAAAACCTCTAGCATTGGCAACAATGGTTTCGTCACATGCAGAAAATTTGGTTGTTCGCAGTACTATTGACTTCCATGTGCAGATCAATAGCAAGGATCAATGCTCCTCTGGTGTAATTATCATAATTTCTATAATTATCAGTTATTTTTCTTCGGTGTAGTTAAATATATATATATGGACGGTCTACATTTGCTGGGCCTGTTATGTGATTATAGATTGGCTGTTTACTAAGAAATGCTAAGAAGCTTTGCGATATGCTTAAACGTGAATGTTTAAAACATGACTGTTGATGCTGCATTGAGAATTCATATTTGTGCTTGTGGCAATGACACAGCTGGGTTTATTTTAATTTATTTATTCATAAGGACCCTGCCTTATTATTATTTAATTGTAACAACGGAAGGAATTGTTTGCTGATCAACTGTTACACATATCAACCAATCCAATCCAAGCACTCTCATCTATCTATGTACAAAGCACACTCAGGCTGCAATGTTCACACAAGATACCTGTGATGAGTATATATCAATCAATGAAGTGCAATCGTCGTCTCACTCACGGTAAGACAGGCTAGGCAAACTCGAAACGCATGAGAAGCTTGACGTTGCTGTACTTGTTCCCTTTGCGGTCGAAGAGCGCCACTGCCCGGATTCCCGGCCGCAGCTCCGACACCGGCAGCACCGTCTGCCCACCGAAGTCGTCCTTCTCCGACATGTCGTACTCGTGCACCTCCACCCGCAGCAGCGCGATCTCCGGGACCGTCAGCGGGAAGCTGAACTCCTCCTCCCACACCGGCGTCCAGTTGTCCTCGATCGCCTTGGTCTTCTTCATCACCGAGTCTGCTGGGACTCCAGCGATCCCAACCTACCAACATTTTTTACTCAGATCATGCTGGAACTCTAGCTATATATATTATGCTGTTTGGATGGATTAATTAAGGACATATACCATACCCGTGTGTAGAAATCTGGAGGAGAATATTGATCAAAGTGTGTCTGCTTGAAGTCCATTCGCCACCCATCGCCCATGTACACCTTCACCTTCAAGGTTTTCTTCACTGGTTGGGGTTCTCTTGGGTCAAACACTTCTGGTTCTGTCTGCATCAAGAAATCTGGTTTCTTCACATAACCGCACCCACCGTTCGCTTTATAAAATCCGTGCATTAGCCAAAGCGCTCTTCCATATCCCTGAAGTGGAAAATAGGATTGCCATGAAGAAGAAGAACCCCGTTGAACTTGGATCAACAGCTCGGGAAACATACCTGCATATTGAATGCCACCATTTGAGCACCATGCACCCAACCAATAAACGGGTTGTAGTTAGATGAAGTGACTCGAGTGCCCTTCGGGTATATCCTCAGTATGTTTCTCTGCGTGAACCTGTTTGCATTTGGAACACAAGAAGCTGGGCTCTTCAGCAAGGGAGGCAATCAAGCAAACTAGATAGGATACAGTGGCCAGTATTTTCTTTTCAGGGATCAGTTCAGTGGTGCATTAAGATGGTATCTTAATCTACTGACGATGTTAAAATATCAAGGGAGGAAAGGAAGGTGTTAATATATGTAGAATATACCTCACAATTTCTGTGGCATGATCCTCTGCTACTTTGGCAAGTTGTTGCTCGCTCAAACTGAGACGCCTAACTTTTTCTGGATCACTCTTCAAGGCATCAGCTAGAGAGCCTTTTGGCTTCCCTGCTCTGATAGTAATAAGGTGTTTATACTGTGGAGCTATATGGGGCTGCAGTTTCTGTTCTTCCTCCTCATCGTCGTCGTCGTTGTCATCGTCGTCATCATCTCTTTGGTGTCCTGGGGCATCATCGTCGTGCTCCTGCTGCCAGAGGGAAGCACAATTGTTGATTGCATAGGTTGAAGGAATGGATTTAGTAGAAATGTAGGTTTTGAAGGCAAATACCTTTTTAGCAGACTTGATCTCGGTCTGAAAATCCGGTACTTCTTTACCCCACGCGGCGTCATCACTAGCTCCTTTGCCAGGATGGATGTCATCATCACCCTCCTTCATGGTGCCACCAACCTTGGTTTCGAGGTACTCCTTGGGGGGCTTTGTTGAGAGGAGGACACGGCCCTTGAGTTGATCAGGTGATGGGAATTCTTTGAGGTGATCAGAGTCAGGTGGGTAGTACAGTATGTTGCCAAATACTTCAAGAACCATCTGACGGATTGATCGATTGATTTCAGGAAGGAAGCACGCGGCAGAATGCACATGTTATTATGTTAGAAGAGAAGTGCAAAGCCGAGGAAGAGGCAACAATATAATTGGCTATGTATTTATTTGATTTGAGGAAGAAAAATATATAAATAAATACCTTGGCAACTTTTTCCTGGAGTTCAGAGGGAAGGTGGTCTTCAAGCGTGATGATGACAGGATAGGGAGATGCAACAAAAGCATACTCTTTGATGGATTTCAAGCATTTGATGAGCGAAACTGGGGTGGTCAGTGTCCTGTTTATTTATTATTAGAAATGAAACTCATATTGGAAGTGTACCATAGCACAGATAGTTTCCCAGGCAAAGTTAAATACATATGGCAATCGTTGTTTGACTATATTGCATTGTTGTGGCATGGCATTGCATTCATCAGATATCTATTTTTAGGTGAAAGACACATGAGATGAGAATGAGACCACTAGTATGGTATCGTCGGTTGGTTGAGGGAGGGCTGGATTGGATGAGGTGGCCACCAGCACCACCACTACCGACCAGGTGGTCCTCTGCTATTGTTGCCGCTGGTATTATACTCCTATAATATAATAAGAAGAAACGGATATATATATATATATATGTATTACCTTCCGTGCAGGATGTTGATGTCGTCCTTTGTTGAATTTGGCCACATGTCGAGCTCGATGACCCTGACCCCTCTCTGCAGCGCCTTGATGATGGGGACGTCGCTGCAGTCGCTGCTGAGCTGGTTTCCGGTGAGGTAGGAGTTGTGTCCGGTGTAGATGAAGTAGTGGGAGAGCGGCTGCGTCATGTCGTGGTGGACCTGGCCATGTTGTCGGAGCGGCGGGTTGAGGTCGTGCGAGAAGAGGTAGCGGTGGAAGTCGTCGAGGGCGAGGAGCGGGCGGGCGTGGGCGAGGCGCGGCAGGCGGGCGCGGCCCTGCTGCTGCTGCTGCAGGCGGATCTGCTCCAGCAGCCGCTCCACCTCGGCGTCGTCCAGCACCTGGCTGTGGTGGCCCGTGGCGTCCAGGTAGCGTCGCAGGCCGTCGGCGCCCATGTGGGGTCCCCCGCCGGCGTGGAGGGAGAAGAGGGCGCGGACGTCCTCGGGTGGCGGCGCGTCGCGGGAGTGGAAGCGGCGCTTGAAGATGAGGCAGCACTTGTACGTGGTGCCCATGGTGGTGGTGGTGGTGGTGGAAGGAGTGGCAACTGCCTGCAGTTGCGGAGGAGGCGCGAGACGGAAGAGGAGGAGGAGGACGAGGAGGAGGCAATCAGGCAACCAATAGGAGAAGAGACGAGAACTGGGGAGCCCGGCCGGCCGGCCGGCCGGCGGACCGACAGCCGAGACTCTTCTTCTGCTTACCACACCCACGTCAGATGAGATGAGAGGACGCGGGCCGGCGCGATGGAGCATGCCGCGTGGAGTGGAGGGGAGGTTAGTTAACTACTACAATGTAATGTTGGGGCCTGGCGTTGGCGTGTCGGCAGCCACGGACGGATCAGACGCATCGCGGTCTACGCTAGCCAAGAAGACTCCTATGCCCCGCCCAACTGTCTCTCTTTCTTCTTTCTCTCCCTTTTCAATTATACTTATAAATAATATTATCTATCTATTCGTCAAAAAAAATATCTATCTATTATCTGTTCATTCACTCACACGCGGCTATGTCTTTACGGTATTAGATTAGATTTGGTTTCTCTTGTCTTTGACTGCAAACTTTCAAATATCAATTTATTTATTTACTTGTCAACTTCCAAATCAAACAGAGGGTCATTATCGTTATAATCAATCAACCATGGCACTAACAGATGAGCAGGATTAGAGCTGTCTAAACTACAATAACACTATTGTCTCTAGGGCAGATTTGCTAACAAGGCAGCAAATTTACCTGATGGTGACCGCGCCGTCTACATCGATCCTTGACTTGTGGACGACATTGTTAACAACAATGGACAGAGAACGACACAGCAGGGGGGTTGATTCTATTTTCCTCCTTGTTGCCTAGGGACTCTAGAAAAGGCAAAATGTAGGCGCTTTACAGGAGGGAACACTCAAGAGCCACAACTCCTAGCTACGCCCAAGCGTGTGAGGCGGGCCTCTCGGTCCAGGTTTAGGTCCCTCTATTAATTAACCCGAGTAATACACACAAGTGACGATCAACTTTGAGTGGGGTTAAGCAGATTTGCAAATCTTGTAAAGCCGCGTCTCATAATCAAACTATGTTTTACCTTAATATAAAGACGTGTATATCTTTTGCATGATCAAGAGCAAATACAGTAGTATCCTACTTTTAATTTTACCAAATTTGGAACAATGTGTCCGTCCATTTCACAACCAGTTTTACTCCTAATAGTAACATATTCCGAGTGTGTGCATCTTGGCAGGATGTGAGTCAACTTCGCCCATAAAAAGTTTCCACTCCCACGACGGTTCCTCGTTTAGTAATATCCTAGCTACTATGCGTCGAATTTGAATATATTACAACCTAGTGATGATCAAAGTTTTAAAAGTTTGACTACATCTTTATAAAAAAAATACTCTCGTTGTTCCTAAAAGAATCTATTTCTAGCAACTGTAGGTCATATTAGCAAACAAGAGAAAAGTTTATCCTGCCCCTTGTCAATCTGCGGGACCTTAATAGCTTTTTTAACAAGAGAAGATGTGGGTAAACGTGACCAAGACTTCGAGGAGAGAAAAAGTGGGTCGATAGACTATCAGTTCTAAAAATTGTTTTTTTTTGGGTGATAATTTTTTCTCTACAAATGGACTCTTTCAGCTGAGGGAGTAGTGTATTTTTATCGGACGTAGTACATGCTAGACTGAAAAGAAAAATTACCAGCATAAAGTAGAGCCTTTAGAGCCGAGTAATACTTACAAGCTAATGGGACTGGTTGTCTGTATAACTAAAGGAGTCCATCTGGGCAAAAGGAGCTCTTGGAATCCAGTGGCCACACAACGCAAGGCAGTAGACCTGTTTTGGACTTTTGGTTTTGAATTGAAGGAGAATTTTATTTGTTCATTCTTTTTTCTGGGGTTGCACAGACAGCTGCACGAGACAAAACAAAGAAGAAAACAAACGCAGGCAGGCAGCAGGGCCCCAAGGAAAAGGGGGAGGGCCAAGAAAAGGATTGCAATCAAAGGAAGAGGATGATGCGTTGCCTTGCTATGACTCAATGCAGAGCATTTTCGCAACCGAACGAGAGTGACATGACAATAACACACCAGTAATGATCCATCCAAAGGAAGGCACCAGCATCCTGTGCCTGGCTGCCGTCGGGTGACACGCCGTACGACCGCTCCGGATGTCGACGGGTGGGAGCGCGTGCTCCCCCAGCACCCTCTCCCTGGCGCGCGCTGCGGTCGCAGCCGGGCCATGGGTTGACGACCTTGGGGGGGGGGGGGGGGGGGGGGGGCCCGTTTCCAGCACACGCCAACGGCCGCTGCTTCAAATGCCTGATATTTGGCACGTTCCCAGCACACGCCAACGGCCGCTGCTTCAAATGCCTGATATTTGGCATCGCGTCTCCACCTGCAACCTACCTTGGTGATGCCTCTACTGCCACAACCTGGGCCACATTGCGCGGGATTGCAAGAGGCTGAGGCGCGTCGATGATGTGGCAACGAGAGCTGCTCGACAGCGCGGTGGCAGTGGAGAGGGTGCCAGGGGCGGCGGTGCCGTGGGTGCGGGTTCTAGGGGCATGACTGATGTGCCCATGTGCCCATGCACCCCTACCGTCGTGCCCGTGGTTGCAGCTCGAGCCAGCGTAGACGTCGCGGCCGGAAGAGGAAGCAGGGGGTAGTCGACGCCAACTAGACTTCCATGGTTTGGCGGCCGCGGTCTTCTTGCCCTGGGGCTGGAGCATCGATCATGCTCCCAGCCAAGAACTCACTAACCTCTGCAGATCTGGTGGCCACCTAGAGGGATATGGCCTCGACTGTCATCCTCGAGGGTTCACTGCCATCGCTCGGCAACGAGCCCCCAGCCATGCCAGGGGGGGCCGTCCCCTAAGCCGATTATGCCGGTGGCTAGTGCAGATTCGCAACCTTTGCCTGCATCCTTGGCCGCGATCC
Organism: Themeda triandra; assembly: GCA_018135685.1. Taxonomy (NCBI): domain Eukaryota; kingdom Viridiplantae; phylum Streptophyta; class Magnoliopsida; order Poales; family Poaceae; genus Themeda; species Themeda triandra. The sequence goes on along the minus strand of JAENPR010000051.1, from coordinate 565,019 downwards.
TTGCGGGCCCGCTGCCGGCCCTTATGACCGCTTTGGAGGGTCTTCCGGACCTTCCACACCCACCCCTATGAAGCTGGAGAAGCACCAGCACCGGGGGCAGCAGCGAGCGTGGTTGACGAGCGGACCGGGGAACACTGTGACAAGACCGCTGCTACGACGTGGGAGGACGTTGCCTCACGCCGGCGACGGCAGCGGCCATTCACGCGGTCGCCAGCGTCGGGACCATTAGACAATGGGCACCAGTCGCATTTTGAGTTTGGATTTATGCTTGATTGTTATATAGTTTATTTGACTGCTCGACTAGCTAGTATATGCGTGGAGGGCAAAAGCTAGGGAACAATTCAGACAAGTTGAATTGAAAAATAATAAATCGAGCACCAAACAATTCATAGAATCCTGGAAACTAGATCAAATCAGCGGATGGAAGACATCCTGCAGGAGAACGAGGAGGAGGAATTGCTCTCTCGGTCTCGGGTTTATATATGGCTCGCGCCTCGGACCGCCGCCGGCGCCTTCAGCTTTTGTATTCAGCCAGATTGAAGACACGTGGCTTGAAAATTAATCATGCAGGCCACTGCTTAATGAAACAGATGTGACACGTGTTCTCGAAAAAAAATTAATCATGCGGCCAGTCCTGCTTCGATATTAACTAATTCCCCAGCACATCGGCACCCAGGCTGCGGAGATAAAGGACGTTGCCCTCTCGCTCATTCCCATCACGCATCGTGCGTCCCTGTGCGTGCTCGAGACGTGTCTTTCATCGGGGCTGAGTCTCTGCACCCAACTATTTTGTGCAGCCAATCTGCATACAATTTTTTTGCCCGTGCCGTAGGGGAGGGGTCGTGGGCGCCATCTCGCTTGAGAGTGCATGCTACCTCCAAGCAACCTCGGTATGTCTCTATGAGATGTGTCGTCCCTCCCCCGCCGGAAATGTGCCATGGCCACCGAGCACGAGCGGTGGCGACTTATTGCCGAGTGCGCACTTTATGGGAAGAACAAGTGTTAGACGCGCAAAAATGTTCAATGGAGGTCAACACGATATCAATGGTTCAAAGGCGAAAAACGGGCGAGGAAACGGCGCAGACGAGCGCCGGACGCAGAGCCTCGCGGCGTCGGACGCGTCCGGCGCCCATCGAACGCAACACAGAGCCGGGCGGAAGGCGGCTCGAGCGCCGGACGCGCCTCCGCGCCAAGCACCGGACGCGTCAGGGCCGCGCCGGACGCGGCACAGAGCCGCCCCCAGGCCACGCGGGCGCCGGACGCTGCGCCGCGGAGCGCCGGACGCTGAGCCGGACGCCGCATCGGGCCAGCCGCACGCGCACGCTGAGGCGCCAGACGCGCGTCCGACGCCCGACAGACGCGGTCCAGAAACTATTTTTTGGGCGCGGAGCGCCGGACGCAGCGCGCCGGACGCGCCTCTTTCGCGTCGGACGCGTCCGGCGCTGTGTCGGGCGCGACCGACTCCGACCCGGGTCGCGTTTTTGGCAACTTTCGACGTGGGAAACTTGTCGTATTGGTTCCGGAGTTGTTTCCCACGGGGATAAGACCACCCCCCTATAAATACAAGGGGATCACGGCCGATTGATCCCATTTATCAATCGAATCAACCAACAACACAAAAACTATCTCCTTTGCCCTAATTCTCTCCTCAACCCCTCTAGTTGCTGTCCGACGGCTATCTCTGCGATTTCCGTTGGCTTTCTAGGCGCCATCCGCTGGTCCTAGAAGATCCTCCACGTGCTCATCCCTGACGGATCCTTCCGGGAGCGAGTTCGGGAGCTTTTTCGGTTAACTTCGAGCTCTACATCGGCTAACCGATCTTTAGATCGGTTTTTGCCGGTCACGTGTCGAAGGCACCGCGTTCCAGGTTGCGAAGGCTACCTCGAGGGCGTCCAAGGCCCACGTGTGGTGTGTTAGGCGCCGGATCACTTTTCGGCGTCAACATACTTTTTGGCGACTCCGCTGGGGAAACCAAGGCGTAAGCTCAAGTTTCCTTCAAACGGTGACATGGCGAATGACGGTTCAACGCAGGACAAAAGCGATGTCCATGGCGGCAACATCATTCGACCTACCTCCGTGGAGGAGCTATCTCCAGAATTGAAGGCCCAGCTAGAAGCAAAGATGGCGGCTCTTTAGCAAGCGTTCTTGGGCGGTTGCGTGAAAGATCGCCAACAACGGGTGATTCTGGAGGAAGAACCAAGCATCGACGACATCTTGGGAGCATCGGCAGAGGAAGGGGTAAACCTTGAAACTGGCCCTAAATATGATGAAGGTCCAATTTCTTAAGCCGGTGTAGCTAAGATGTTGATAGAACAAAATGTTGCTCTAACTCAACTTATTAAATCATCACATGAATCGTTAGAAGTTAAGATGAATAAGATGATGGGGAAAACAACCGAACCAGAGGGTTCGGGTGTTTTGTCACAACCTGAGTTAGGCATGCCACAAGGATTCTTCAAGAATCAATCATCTTATTCTGATGCTAGCAAATTGAAATCGGCTCCATTCACTGGAACCGGTCATCCTGGAGCTAACTCATCGGGTGGTGTTCCTAAATCGATTCCATTGCGAAGCGATCATAGGGCATCAAAAGCTTCGGAGGGAAATAATGTTTTACCCAACCCACCGAAGTCTCCTAGCCCGATTCCTGATTTTGAGGGCAAAAACACTTCTAATTATCCCCCTACTGATTTCAATGATATATTGAATCGGTTTAAGGATGATTTTACTAAGTCCCTTGAAGAAAGTTTAGGTATCAACTTGAAGACGGCTAAAAACTTGTATACCAAGCCGTATCCTTATGCTTATGATTGCATGAAGAATCCCGAGGGATGGAAGGTACCTGACTTTTAGAAATTTAATGGTGTTGGCAATAAAACTACCATGGAACATATTAGTATGTATCTTGCTCAATTAGGGGAACATAGTGCTCATGAGTACATGAAAATTCGTAATTTCCCTTTATCATTGACTGGTACTGCTTTTGCATGGTTTACTTCTTTAGCACCATGTTCTATTAATTCTTGGGTTCAATTAGAGAAAAGGTTTCATAATCATTTTTATACTGGAACTCAAGAAACTAGGCTGACACACCTTACTGCTGTTAGGCAAATGCGTGATGAAGCTTGTGTAGAATTTTTCACTAGAGTTAGAGAGATTAAGAATAAATGTTTTAATCTTAATATTTCTGAAAAAGATCTAGTGGATATATGCTTTAATGGTTTGAACTCTAGGATTCGTGAGAAACTAGAAAATGTTCAATTTACTAGCTTCAATCATCTCATGGAGAGGGCCGTTTTAGAATCGCGCCTTAAAGATTCTCGTGAGCCTTATAAGTCACATCGTTCGAATACACATGCTTGTGATGCTTTTTCGATCATTTGGATGATGATAACTATGAGTGCAATGCTTTGCTAAAATTAGGTGGCCAACGAAAAATAAACAAGTTACTTGTCCTTCTCTCAAGCCGATTCAAAAGAATCGGTATGAAGAAGTAAAGTATACTTTTGATACTTCTAAATGTGACCGGATTTTTGATGAGTTACTTAAAATCGGACACATTAGAATCAATTACACTATGCCTTCACCGGATGAGATTAAGAAAAGAGCTTATTGCAAATATCACAATTCTTATTCTCATGCGACTAATGATTGTAATTACTTTCGTCGACGGATACAATCGGCCCTTAATGAGGGACGATTGAGCCTTCTTGATATGGAGATCAAGAAAAATCCTTTTCCTACAAAAACCATTGAAGCGGGAAGCCGGCTATTTTGATTCGTCCTCACCAAGCCGATAAAGCTAGAGGCAAGAATGTGATTATCGGCGAGCCACGTCCTGCACCGAATGTCCAAAAGAATTCGGGGCGGCAAGTGGCACTTGAGAAGGATGATCAAGGCAAGAGCAAGCTTACAATCACCGCTAGTTCAGTGGAAGCATTGCAAAGGCAACGGTGGTATGAGCATCAAAGCAAAGGCCAGCTCGGCCAATCCCTCTGGCCGACCGGGTTGATCCATCTATTGAGAATAAGAAGGTGCCCCAAGATGAGCAGCCCGCCGATGTTTCTACAGCTGCAAAATCGGTTAAACCGATTGCTACAATCGGCCAATCCGACTCCCAAATTCCAGAAGGCTCCATTGCTTCCGGCATTCATGTTACGCGCACCTTCATACCACACAAGCCGGAGATTGGTGTATGGAAGCAACAAGAGCAAAAGCCAAAGAAGTTTGTGGTTAAGCCACTTTGTACTTTTAACCGACTTATGGCGAAGTACAAGTAAGAAAAGGCCGATTCCAAGAATCGGCCCATAAAAAAAAGAGAGTCTACACCGCCTAAGAGAGAAGCTGAAGATAAGAAGCAAAAGGGTGTAGCTCCATCGGTTGGTTCTTCTATGCAGGTTGTTCGTTCTCGTCCAACTCGTTGGGGGCCACCGGTTACTCCATCTCCACCTGAGTTGCCATTGCCAAAGTGGGGTACTCAAGGTGTGTGGGTACCATATCCTCAAGCTCGCATTCCGAGTCCATCGAGGTTGGAGGATGCAAGGCGCCCGTCTCTAGCCGATTGGAATTTCAATCGAGCTCTAGCAGGATATATCAAGAGAAGGCAATCAAAGCACCAACGCAGCAAGCATATGTTCAAAAGAAGGTGCAAGAATTTGAAAAGCCTACCCCCAAGAGTGCTCCTGTGGTTGCCGACAATGAACCGATTGTGATCGATAATAAAATTCCAGCAAACAAGCAAGATGAAGTTGCAAAAGAAGTTGCTGGAGAAGAGATGGAGGAAAAATCACCAAGAGATCCTAAGTACATGCAGCCCAAGTGGTGTCCACCGAACTTGGACAAAACTCAAAGGCAGAAGTTGCAGCGCGCCCGGGCAAGGAAGTTGAAGAAGCAAGCTCTTGAGAAAAAACAAGAAGTCTTGCCCAAGGGTGATGATGATGCTACTAAGGAAGCATCGGCCAAGCCGACTTTGGAGTTGGCTAAGCCGGTGGAGCCAGTTGAGCCGGCTATGGAGGTAGTGGCGCCCCAACTGATTGAAGAATTGGTTGAGTCGGTAATTGCTAACACGATTGTCCCTGCGGTTGTTGAATCGGTTGAGATTTCTCCTGAGGAATCCAAACCGATTCCATCAATTTCTGAGGATCTTGGGGAGAATCCCAAAGAGTTTGCTGCTATGGTTGCTAATGCTGTAGGCATGGAGGCTCCGGAAGAACAAGATGATGAGATGGTGGATTACGAGCCATCTCCGGAGCGGATCAACGTAGTATACTTGTCATCGGATTATTATGTGATCCATCATGATGAAGAAGAGCCACCAGCAGCGGAGCTTGTGTTTACAGTGGAGGATGCTGTGTTCAAGAAGCCAGGAGTTAGAGTGGATCACCTTCGTCCTCTCAACTTAAGGGGTCACATCAATGGAACTCCGGTACACAGCATGCTTGTGGACAGCGGTGCTATTGTTAATGTCATGCCTTATTCGCTGTTCCGCAAGCTTGGGATCAAGGAAGAGGAGTTGATCAAGACCAACATGACCATCACGGGAGTTGGCGGAGACGCCCCAATTCCAGCTAAGGGTATTGCTAACGTTGAGTTGACCATCGGGAGCAAAACCTTGGCTACCGCTTTCTTCGTCGCCAACATCAAGGGAAGTTACAATGTGATACTTGGGTGTGATTGGATACATGCTAATGAGTGTGTTCCTTCTAGTCTATACCAGTTTCTCATTTAGTGGGTAGGCGATGCTGTTGAGATTGTCCATGCGGATTCATCGGCTGAAGTTGCAGTTGCCGATTCATCCGAGCCCGGGGGGCATGGCGCCTTTGGTTGTTTATCAGGTAGAGATTTATCTACTTATGATTATGTAGATTATGCTAGAGGTGGCTTTGTTCCCGTATCTCTCAAGCCGATTGACAATCGGCTAAATACAATTGTTTGATGGATAATCACGAATGGTTAAAGCGTCGATTGGAGGAGTATCGGGCTGAAAAGACCGATGCTTGTGAAGCTATTGATGACTTTGATGAGCTCAATAAGTTGGGCCTAGGTTTCACGTCGGCTGACCCTTTAGAACAAGTTGATATTGGGGATGGTACTATACCGCGGCCGACGTTTGTAAATCAAAACTTGGAAGCCAATTATAAAGTTGAATTAATCACGCTTCTCAAAGAATATGTTGATTGCTTTGCATGGAACTACACCGAGATGCTGGGATTGAGCCGAGATCTTGTTGAGCATCGGCTCATTCTCAAAAAGAACTTCAAGCTCGTCAAGCAACATCCAAGGCGCTTCAATTCGGCCATCCATGACCAAATAAAGGAGGAGATCGAAAGATTGTTGCAAGCGAAGTTCATTCGTCCATGCCAATATGCGGAGTGGGTCTCTAATATTGTGCCGGTTGAGAAGGACAGCGGCAAGATTAGAGTGTGCATTGATTTCAGAGATTTGAACAGAGCTACTCCCAAAGATGAATATCCTATGCCTATAGCCGATATGTTGATCAATGATGCTTCGGGACACAAGGTGATTAGCTTTCTTGATGGTAACGCGGGATACAATCAGATTTTTATGGCGGAAGAAGATACATCAAAGATGACTTTTGTTTGTCCCGGATTCGTCGGTTTGTTTGAGTGGATTGTGATGACCTTTGGGTTGAAGAATGCAGGCGCCACCTATCAAAGGGCAATGAATTTGATTTTTTATGATCTAATTGGGGTGATCATGGAAGTATATATTGATGATATTGTGATTAAATCAGCTACCCGTAAGTCTCACTTAGCCGATTTACGTCTTGCTTTTGAAAGGATGCGTCGCTATGTTTTAAAGATGAATCCACTCAAGTGTGCTTTTGGAGCATCGGCTGGGAAATTCCTAGGATTTATCATTCACGACAAAGGCATAGAAGTTGATCCCAAGAGGATTGAGAAGATCAAGAAAGTTCAGCCCCCTACATGCAAGAAAGACATGCAGAAATTTCTAGGGAAGGTGAACTACTTGAGAAGATTTATTGCTAACTTGTCCGGGAAAATTATTCCTTTTACTCCTATACTCAAGTTGAAGGATGAATCTGAATTCACTTGGGGGGTGTGGGGGTATAAACCCCATATACCCTCACGGCCTACTTTGGGTCAGCATGAGACAACCAAGCCGGCCCACCAAGCTTCAAGACCGATCGGCCTGGTCGGATAGCCTAAAACGGGCAATTTCGACAAAGACCGACAAGAAGGAGAGACCTAGCTGAGATAGAAAAGTTTCTGTAAAGTCTTATAAAGCATGGAAAACTTAGTACCAGATAGGCTAGATCCGTCTTATAACCTTGCTCCCCGTAATATATAAGGAGAGCAAGGACCCCCCGTCTAGGGACACAAAATCTGGCATAACGCACAGACTCGCACATCCACATCCATAATCAAAACAGAGAGCAGGACTAGGGTTTTACGCATCCTTGCGGCCTGAACCTGGGTAAACCTTGTGTGATTGTTCCCTGTTTACATCTCGCTTGCAATCTCGTACGCCTTCCGCCAAACCATTACCGGTCAGGGCATACCCCTGGTCGGACTATCGCCGATATTTCGTCGACAGTGGCGCGCCAGTTAGTGGGTGCACACCGAGATTTCACGTCAAGCAAGATGGTTTCCTTCCCGGCTTCCATGACCTTCGAAGCCGGCCTCACCTTCAACTTTGGAACGTTCACCTGGACTTCCAACCCAGCAATCACTATCGCAACTCTCACACCTCCGGCCGTCGTGCCGACCACGGTACCAGCAACAATGGCTGCACCAAGTTAGATTCAACTAATCCCGGTGACCACCATCGTGATCCCCACCAACCCACCTGCGACAGTTGACTGCGCAACGTCAACACCTCCGATCGGTCCAAACCTTTCCCAAAGGAGGCGCATCAATGTTGGCATTTCTTAACGCAATCACTAGAATTGTTACATCCCAGTGGTCACGCCAAGAAACACTAGGGTTGATAGTCGTGTTCTAAAGATATAATTATCCGCAAGCGCACGGATCTATCATTGTAGCATTTCACCCGGGGAGTATTCTCAGTGTATCGTTATTTATATTTCCCGTAGGAAGGCATGGTGTAGAGGTGTCTAAACATGGATATGGATGATTGACTTCATGTCATCGAAATGTGACTCTAGTACTATACAGGGGTAAGTATAAATGGTTTTGCAAGATAGTGGACACACATTTGGCCAAACTCAAGGATAAAGTATAAAAGAAAGAATAAACGAATGAACGAATAAAGAATAAACCTAAGCGGAGCAGGTAGGTCATTCATAGCAATATCATGAGCAGCTAAGTCATATAGTCTACAGGGTTAGAGATAAGTCAGAGCCTAAAGTAACAGGAAGACCCTCGCAGCTGGTCTGCCAGCCGATAGAGGCATTTACGAACTCTTACACGACATACGGATGTGGCAGAACCTCCTAAATAATATGGCCCACATGCATTTATCATTGTCTTAACAGACTTCTGATAGCAATGCATGTGTGCCATAGAACTTTAAAAGGATCTGTCGGGTAGATTCCCGAAACTTCCACGATTCTCCAAGCGAGATCAATCATTATAAAGAGACATTGCAATATTACAACAGTTTATTCAAATAATATACATCAGAGTAAAATAGCGGAAGGTTTACAATAACATAAGTTTACAAAGCATTTGGTTTAAAACTTACAAACCATATGTCTAATTATTACAAACCATAATAGTAGTGGAGTAGCGGTAGATAGATTAATTACACAACCAGTCGATGAGCTCTGCCCAAGAGCCAAACACTCTACTCGTCATCACTCTCCGCAACGACTGTCATACAGCAGGATGCAGTGCAAACATGCTCCTGTGGCTCACCTGCAACAAGGGTTCAACAAACCCTGAGTACAAAAGTACTCAACAAGACTGACCCGACGAAAAAGAGGGGTGAAGACTAAGAAATGCAGGTCGGAGGACAAGGTAAGGCTTGCAAGAATCAATATTTTTGCGAAAAAGCTTTTGAAAAACCAAGTTGTAACTTAACACTCTCTTGCCTTAGCTCAAGCTGAACAAATAACACCAATTAATACCTAATCATTAATTAAGTAGTTACTATGATGATGAACACCGATCGAGTCTCCTTCTCCGAGAAGCACGGCGATTCGAATCCATTTATACCCAGCTGGGACCTAGATCACCGATATACCGGAGACTCTAACTCCGCTGCATACCAGATCACATGATATACCGGGACAACAACCACAGCCATATATCAACCACAACACTCAGTGTGTGGATTTTCTAGAGTCTTGATATCACCAGTTCACCAACGAACGGACCTTAGGGCATCAACAGACGGAAACACTACAGAGGGACTCCTTTCCCAATGCAAGTTAGCCGTCCGGACTCAATTTAATTACTATCATCGTGATTCCAACAATAAAAGCCATTCTCATCTTTTTCATTCTTGACATTTCGAAAACTTAACTAAATAAGCAGGGCTAAGCAATTCTACGCATTTTCTTAAACGGGTAATGAGGAATACGGAAATAAGACAGGTAATGCATTTGGTGGGTTTCACTCAACTCCTAGCCTTTAATGCAACAACTCAAAGCTGAGAGATAAAAACTTTATAAAATCAAGGTAAAGGTTTAATGCATCCGGGGCTTGCCTTGATACTCGGGGTAGACGCTTTGGGTCTCGAATCAACACCGGCTCCGAGTCTGCTCTCTCTTTGATCTCGATTTGACAACGTTAAACTCTCCGTCAACGAAAGCTACTCGATAACATGATATGATTCAATATGATGAAATAGTAAACATGATGCTTGAAGAATGAATAAATCAATCAATAAATTGAGTACAACTTTCCTTCACGAAAACGTCGCAACTAACGAAACTAACTAATTTAAATAAATAAGCGAAATTAAATAATAAAACAAAATTTGACAAAACAATCCCAAAAATTAAACTTAAACTCCTCGAGACCCTAAGAAGGCTACAAAATAATTTTCATGATTTTTGGAATAACAAATAAATAACTAAAAATCAAGGAAGACCCATTTTTCAATTAAAAGAGCTAATTTTTGAACATAGCAAAACTACTAAAAATAAATATTTTAAATTTTTCCTAGGTAAAGATTACCATAAAGAGCTTTCACAAAAATTTTCAGAATTTTTGGAGCTATAAATAATTTTATATGAAAATAACAAATTGCATCACTAATCAATAAAACGAAAAGAATAAAACTAAAATAAAAAGGAAAAGACGACACTGGCCGAAACCGCCCACCGGCCCAAACTAGCCTAGCTCGGTTGTTGCGGGAGGAGCAGCCCGGCTCGGCGACGCGAGCGAGCCGGCCCGAAGCGCGAGCAAGTCGGCCCAACTTGGCTGCCCGAGGCCTGGCATGGTGGTTTTGCAAAAAGGACCTTGGGGTTTTACAAAATTGCTAATAGGTCCACTCTACTATTCTCTGAGTCACACAGTTTTGCACCAAGACCCCTGAACTTCGTTAAATTCTCTACTCGAGGTCCCTGCGAGGCAAAACAGTAACCCGGCGATCCGACCGGCTCGGTCTCGCCGGCGGTGAGGTCCCCGGTGGCGCTTTGGGGTTCTACATGCTCGGCAGGACACGGCGCGCTCACTGGGGTGGTCAGCGGGGCGGCGGACGCAGCGGTGCCTAACCGACTATGGGCGGAGCTGCACGGCGGCGCACGGCTTCGGCGGCGAAGCTCGTCGGAGAACTCTCCGGCGAAAATTACACGCACACTCGCACCTACACATCCACGCGAACCCAATGGACTAACCAATTGAACGAAAACGACACCCTATGACGGCGCTACCCATGCGACGGCGGCGGCAACACGAGCTCGTCGGCGGCATCGACGTTCGGCGGCAACAAAGCCCTCCCGGCCTATCTAACGGCACGAGCACGAGCGGGACGTCAAGGCGATCCTAACACGCATGATGATGAGGATTGAAAGGCGGTGGAGCATAGTCCTCACCGTGAGCCGGGCGGCGGCGAGGATGGAAACGGCGCGCTCCGGCCGGCAAGGTCGCGTCACGGCGAGGTCCGGGGATGCGGCTGCGCAAACCAAGGTGCGCATAAGGAGCGGAGATCAAGGCGAACAAAATGGTGAAGAAGAAGAGCGAAAACAACCGGCGGCGGTGACTTGCTCCGGCGGAATGGCTGCGGCGCGGCGGCGTGTTGCCGTGCGCGATGATGATGATGGATTGCGAGCAACTCCGACGGCGAGGGCTGGCGCAAGCAGGCTCAATCGACGCTCAAGAGCAAGGCGGAGCTGCTGTCTAATGCAATTGGAAAATGGCGAAGTGATGACGGCGAATTCCGACGGCGACAGCAAGGTCGGCGGCGATGGTGGCAGGAGAGAAGAAGAGGCGAAACGGCGTTCATCGTCTCCTATATGAAGCTCGAAGGCGAGACAGGGAGCAGGCCGACACGTCCGTGGTGAAGCTTCGAGCTTGAAGGGGCGGCGGCGGTGGAAGTAGGGCGGCATGGGCGCCATGGCCACCGCGACGGCGATGAACAGAGAGGAAGAAAGAGGAGATGACGTCGGCGTCTACGGGGCAACTTAAATGCAGCAGCAAAGATCTCCATTTCCTCCAATTTCTAAATGGAATCATGAAAAATTCTAAAAACAAAGTCCCACTGAAATTTTGTGATCTACAACTTTCTCAAAAGGAGTATTTTCAAATTCTAAACAGAAATTTGAATTTGAAATCAAATTTGAAAAGGGGACAAAAACCCTAGAATCTAATTTTTGCAATTACTTTTGATTTTTCAACTAAACTTGAAAATCTCCAAAACTATGAAATACTCCACTTTTCAAACTGAACATTTTTCCCAAAAACAACATTCCCAAATTTTGAATAGTTTTTGAAATCTAGCTTTAAAACCAAAAGGGGACAAGTCTTGGAAAACTGTATTTTCAAATTTGTTTGAAATTCTTTTTGGAAACTCAAAAAACTTTGAAAAGCAAGTTTGATGCTCTCATCAAGACGCTCAATAAAGCTCTTTGGACCAACCCCTAATTCTTCACGGATTTTGAATTACGAGAAAGGGGTAAATAGGATTTTCGGTAACTCAAGGTTTGCACGAAAGAGCACAATCAACCTATTAATTTAAACTCGTTTTAGTTGATGCACATCAAAGTGAGTCTAATCATGAATGCTTTGCAATGCATTATGATGACATGGCAAGTTTTAGTTAAAATAACACCAGAGGTGTTACAGTCCTTCTGTTAACACCAGAATTTGGTCAAGGATATGACAGGTGGGCCTACGAGCAGCAGAGAGAGCGATTCGGCAAATGCATATGCGGTCGGCTAATTTCCGTATGTTCGGCAAATGATCAAGCGGTCGGTAACGGCTTCGTTTGAAGGCGAAAGAAGGAAAGAGGAAGCTAACCAGAAAGGGAAGGAGTCGTGATAGTCAAGGACTCCAATTATGGTTAGAGTTAGCATATTTGAATCTTTCCAATTTTGTTTAGACAGTTCGTAAATGCTTAGGACTCATGTTCTGTCCAGGGTATAAATATAAACCCTCGACCATTGTAATACAGGTTCACAACCAAATCAATACAACCGGCTACGTGCCACCCTTCGAGTCCTTTTAGTCGTGTCGTCGAGTTCTTCGAGAGGGCTAATCGATCCGTCGACCTCCGTAAGTCCCGGCAACCTTGCTATCATGTCTAGTATCGTGCGGCGGATTTAGATGTGATGCAAGTAGTCTCATTGTTTTAGCTTAGAACATGCGGTAGATCTAAGCTCGATCATGGGAAGTTTTTACTTGTGCCTTGTATCGTGCGGCGGATTAAGACATGAGTAAAGATAGTTATCGGCTCTCTTAGATTTGGCAAGATCTAATAGATTCATTAAGTTATCACGTGTTGCATGTTTTATTTAATGTTTATTTATTTGCAACACTCTTTTGCCCAATCTAGATTGATGCTCTTTTCGGCTTTTTGGTCATAATCTCATGTTTATTCGATATCAAGTAGATCAATTTCATATAGCCGAATTAGATCGATCTAGATTGTCACGTGTTGTGGGTTCATTCATGTTAGATGTAGATAAGCCTTGACAGACCGGGTACCGTGCGGCAGATGCAGGTCTTTGGGTTACTCTAGAGCTAGTCATCCGGTGGACTAGAGATCGGTTTAATCTAATAGGTTTCTTTTACATGTTACTTGTTTGTTCCTTCTTCATGGACCCCGATTCGGCAATCTTGCCGATACGGTTATGCTTATACATGTAGCGAGTATTTATAGATCTGTTAGGTAATTACGTGCTTTTAGCTCTTTATTGTTAGATTGTATCATGCGGTGGATTGATCGCGTAAGGGGGTGGTGTAAATTCATAGCGAGTGGTATCATGCGGTGGATTAGCTTGCTTGGCTTTATGCTCGACGGGTTTATGAAGGCTAGACGTGCGGCGACTAGTTGGAGTAGCCTATGCATGTGTTGTTTAGTAGATTTATATTTATAAGTTACTTATCCTTAATTATTAGTGCTTGATAATGCTTTAAACCTGAGATGTAGTTTGATATGCTTTGATGATTTAATCTTGTTCAAACATGTCTTCGTTTACACGCATTCGGCGGTTCGGCTTTATTCATGTCGGTCATATCATATTAGCCGAATGAATTGCAAACTTGTTGGCGATAGCTTCTATAGCTATGTGTCGTCGTAAGTGGCTTCGGGGCGTAAAGATGGAACTGTCTGGTCTCACCCGGACGTTCCGGTTATGATCTTACCGTTTTATCCCTTGTCGACTTTCGGTCAAATCGGCGCACGCTTCGGATTCGGACGCCGGGCACCCGATTGAAGCTAGGCTTTCCGGCTTGTCAGTGTGTGAGACACAGTGCGCCACATTTTGTGTCAACACACTTTTTGGCACGCCCGGTGGGACCACTTCTCAGTCTAGGATGGGATCGGAGATTGACAATAGTCACGTTCGAAACGTGACCATGGACGAACTGCAGCCAGAGCAACGCCAGATGGTGGAGCAGGCAATGGAACAGTATCAGCAGAAGTGTTTGATGTCTTTCTCCAAAAACAAGAGTGGCAGAGTGATCGTCAAGCAATCATTGCCACGAGTTCTTCTCGCTGGTCAGTCTGATATTACTGACGAAGAGGAGATGCAGAGGGTACTTCAAGTCATCTACAAAGCTGTGGGAGATACCATGTTGAATCATAACACACTTTTTGGGCACCTTCCGCAAAATCATGGTTGATACTTTTGGTCCAGCGGTTGACAAGCGCTTTGAAGAAAAATTTGGAGAGCTTGGTGGATCGTGTTCTTTAACACTCGGCAATCTTCGGGAAGTCACTTGGAGGAGGAGAGATGATCGGCACTAGCAAGGACGGGGCCGCTTATGATGAAAAGGAAAAGCCTCCCGTGACCGAGCAAAGCAAACTCATGGTCAAGTAACTTTTGGTGCAACAACGATATACCCGCATCTCGCTTACAAGATCTCCCCCTGGCAAATAGATTGCGTAAGAGTATCTATGGAGATGGGTACAGGTGAATTTACGATTACGGTGCTCGAGTGCTTTGCCGAATCCGGGATACGGGAGTGCATCGGAGTACCTTCTAGGAGACAGGGAGCGCAAGATGCAAATGATGTCCTTCTAAACGAATGGCCGATATGATGCGAGAATCAATTCGGCCCGAAACCAAAGCATCGACATATGCATACAAATCTCCTTTCCCGTAGTGGTACAATAGGGTAGCTCTTCCACCAAGGGTTAAGCCACCGATGGATTTGACCAAGTTCTCGGTCGATGACACCAGTACCATTGAGCATATCGCATATCCGATGCAACTTGGAGAAGCCGCTGCGATGAAGCTTGGAGGATTAGATATTTTCCTATGTCTCGACAGGGCCGGCTTTCACGTGGTTTGCGTCGCGGCCGGCTAATTCCATTGGTACATGGGCGTAATTGGAGCAAAAGTTCCATGCATACTTTTATACACGAACCAATGAGAAGAAGATGGTTGATCTTTGGGCTATGAGGATGAAGACTACTGAGACACCAATGGAGTATCTTCGTAGATTCAGAGAAGCGAAGAACATGTGCTATTCTCTAACTATTCCCGATGATCAACTCGCACAATTGGTCATTGCAGGCATGCTGCCACATATCAGAGACAAGCTATTTGGCATGGAGTTTGAAGACCTTGGACAACTTGCACAAAAGTTGACAAAGAATGAGCAATCAAGCCCAAGGGTTCGAAGAGATGCTCGTTTTCGGAAGAACAAGTGCAACTATTGACATGTATCGGGATTTCTAGAAGAAGCATCGAATATGAAGATGAAGATGAAGTAGTCTGCTGCAGAGTTGAACTGGACAAAAGAGCCTACTTTGGTCGATCATCGATGGGTGAAGCGGAAAAGGGATCTTATGATTTTGATGTCGAGAAGGCGGATAAGCTCTTTTTGTATCGATTCAAGAGGGGCGCGTCAAGCCGCCGAAGGACATCCTATCTTTGCGCCCGAAGGGGTAAAGGATAAAAAGTACCGTGGGTTTCATGATACAGTTCTCATCATATCAATGATTGTCGAGTATTCGAGTAAAGATTCGTAAAGCTATTCAAGATGGACACTTGAGATTTGATGGCAAGATGAAAGTAGACAAAAACCCGTTCCCTCGAACATGGTCTCTTTCTCTATAGGCATGGTTGATGCCGGTGAATCCAAGGAAAAGGGAAAGATGAAGGTTCGACTTCCGAAAGAGCCAAGGAGAGTGGTGTCATTGACCCCGATCGGCAAGTTACCAAGGAAGAAGTGCAACAAGTACGGTTCGAAATAGCCGAACGAGAAGGGTCAAACTTCGATGCGCTAAGGGAAATTGCCGAATACACGCCGAGCCAAAGCGCGAGTTACAAAGACAACACTTGTTGAATAAGTGGCGAGGGAAAAGAAGATGGAGTATGATGAGGAGCAGCGGTACATTGAAGAGGAACACAGATTCATGGCGGAGCGTCGAAGATATGAAGCGAAGTGCGCCGAAGAGAACAGAAGAGCACATGAGGGAGCAAGAGCATCACATTGGAACTGTTCCTTCTTCGCATTCTTGTTGGAATGAAGGCTTGAAGTTGCCTCGCTAAAAACAATTGCCCCGAATGCGGTGATCAATATTCGAGTATAGGCAATCTCGAGTCAACCGTCCCCCGTCCATGATAGACTTGGAATAAGGATTCCCGAGGACGATCGGCGCATAAAAATGAATAATTTTGATGGACATCGAGGAAAAGATTTGCGAGATCAAGCTTGGGCTCATAGCAATGTTCATAATGCGAGAGGAAAGCTCATACGGGTGGCAAAGAGGACAATGGTGCCCTCCTGGTCTCGGAAAAGCCGGAAGAGAAGAGTTCGCGTTTGAGGAATCAAGAGCCGAAGGTGAATTAGCCGAAAAGAAACCAAGTGTGGCGTCCTAAGAAAAAGGATGATGGACAGGGTCCTTCGGGCGATACTAACATGGTGTTCTTTATCCCATTGGAGTTTAGAGCTCCTGAAGATCAAGAAGTTCGGATGAAGTATACTCGACTTTTGATGAAACTGAATGCCGAGACCTGATGGCTCAACTTGTGTTGACTCGGCAAGCAATCTTTGACAAGCCAGTTAAAAACCGTCATTTGAAACCATTATACCTGAAGGGATATGTCAATGGCAAACCTTTAACCAAGATGCTTGTTGATGGAGGGGCTGCTATCAATATTATGCCCTATGCTACTTTCAGAAAGCTTGGTATGACAAGTGAGGATTTGTTGCAGATCGACATGATCCTTAGAGATTTTGCGGCAATGCTTCGATACTCGTGGAGCAAGACATGTGGAACCGATGATTGGATCCAAGACTTTGATCACTACTTTCTTTGTCATTGATGGCAAGGGGGCATATAGCATGCTTCGGGAAGAGATTGGATCCATGCTAATTGCTTGTGTACCCTCAACTATGCATCGATTCTTATCCAAAGTGGATAGGAGATGATGTAGAAGTTGTTCAAGCCGATGATTCATGAGTGTTGCCACTTCGAGCCTCGCTTATTGGGAGTATGATGGACAAGACTCGCCTTTCGGGTAAGAAATGGAAAGAAGGTCCCGTCAATGTGTTCGACAGATCAACACCCATCCAAGCGGCGGCTCGACAAAGAACTTTTAATGGGCAATCCAATCGATGGCAACAAAGGCAAACCGGGTCGTGGTTTCATGTCGGCCGACAAGTTAGAAGAAATCGATGTTGGTGATAGCACAAAGTCAAGGCCGATGTATATCGGTGCAAATTTAGACCCGAGAATATAAGTTGAAATTAGTAGAGTTGCTTTGAAAGAGTTTAAAGATTGTTTTGCTTGGGATTACACAGAGATGCCTGGTTTGGATCGATCAATTGTTGAGCATAAGTTGCCTATAAAACCTGGGTTTCGTCCCTTCAAACAACCTCCACGAAAAATTTATAAAGAGGAGGTATTGGCCGATGTAAAGAAAGAAGTTGAAAGACCGATTGAAGCAAATTTTATTCGGCCATGCGGGTATGCGATTGGATTTCAAACATAGTACTGTCTACAAGAAAAAGGGAAAGATGAGAGTATGCATAGATTTCGAGATCTCAACAAAGCTACTCCCATGGATGGTTACCCAATGCCGCTTGCTTGATTTACTAGTGGATGCAAGAATGGGTATGAAGTTATCGGTTTTATGGATGGCAATGCTTGGCTATAATCGATTTTTATGGCGATCGAAGATATTGCAAAGACTCGCATTCGGATGTCCTGGCCACATTGGGTTATTTGAGTGGATAGTAATGACATTTGGATTGAAGAATGCTGGTGCAACTTATCAGAGAGCCATGAATTATATCTTTCATGAGTTGATCGGCAAAATTGTGGAAATTTACATTGATGATGTGGTAGTCAAATCCAGAAACCATGAAAAACATTTAGCCGATTTAAGGAAGACTTTGGAGTGCACAAGGAAACATGGTTTAAAGATGAATCCAAATAAGTGTGCTTTTGGAGTCTCTACGGTGAGTTCTTGGGGTTCTTGATCCACAAAGGAGGGATAGAAGTTGGGAAAAAGAGCATGGAAGCAATAGACAAAATTGTGCCCCCAACTAACCTTACGAGTTGCAATCGTTCTTCGGGCAAGATCAATTTCGTGAGAAGATTCATATCCAATTTATCGAAAGAGTATTGCCTTTCTCTCCATTGTTGAAGCTCAAGAAGGATCGAAATTTGTCTGCAGGGTGACATACGGCAAAAAAAGGCTTTTGATGAGATCAAGCAATATATGAAGGCACCACCAGTGTTGGTACCTCCACAACTTGAGAAGCCTTTCAAATCAGTATGTGGCGGCCGATAGCCTAACAATAGGATCGGCCCTTATGCAAGAGTTTGATGGAAAAGAGAGGGTAATAGCTTACCTTAGCCGAAAACCTGCTAGATCCCGAAACAAGGTATTCGACTATAGAAAAACTCGTTTGTGTGTTTATTACTCATGCACCAAATTTTGGCACTATTTGTTAAATGCCGAATGTGTGGTGATATCTAGTTTTGATGTAATTAAACACATGTTGTCAATGCCGATTTTGAATGGAAGAATCGGCAAATGGGTATTAGCACCGTCGAGTTTAATTTAAAGTATGAGTCGGCAAAAGCGGTGAAAGGACAGGTAATTGCCGATTTTATTACTCAACATCGTGATTTATCTCGTTGATATGGTTAACTTTGCCCCATGGGCATTATTTTTTGATGGATCATCATGTGACAAAGGTGGTGGTGCTTGGTATTCTTTTGGTATCCCCACGTGGAAAGACATTTGAGTTTGCTTTTTCAATTGAATATCCTATCACTAACAATCAAGCGAGTATGAGGCTTTGCTTAGAGGGCTTCTACTGTTAATAGAAGTGAAGGCCGTTCTTGTTGAAGTATTTGGTGATTCGAATTGGTAATCAATCGGTTGACAGGACAATATGAATGCAAAAATGATGTACTTGCAAGGGTACCATGAACAGTGTAGGGAACTTCGAAAAGCTTTTCGTAGTGACTTTGCGATATACCCGAGAGAGCACAATGGAGAAGCAAATAGATTAGCTCAAGCCGCTTACGGATATCGGGAAAATCATGAAGTCTATGCAGCGAAGAAGGTGCTTTCAATTTTGATCGATAAATGATGACTTGGAGAAGTGACATTATCGCTTATCCGAAAGACCCATCTCAAAAAGTTTCCCAAAGGCTCGGGTATAAGGCCCTTAAATTCGTACTTCTTGATGATCGGTTGTACCACAAGTCTATAGATGGAGTGTTGCTCAAGTGCTTGAGTCAAGAAGAGGCTAAGAAGATTATGTTTGAAGTTCATGAAGGAGCTTGTGGTGCACATCGTCGGCCTACCGAATGAAGTGGATAATCGAAGGACAGGGTACTTTTGGCCGACTATGTTGGAGGATTGCTTTGAATATTACAAAGGGTGTCGAGATTGTCGATATTTGGTAATGTTCAAAGAGCACTCGCATCTGCTTTCCGAACCCAATAATCAAACCATGGCCGTTTAGAGGATGGGGCATAGATTTAATTGGACAGATTAATCCTCCATCCAAGAAAGGACACAAGTTTGTATTATTAGCTACCGATTATTTTACCAAGTGGGTTGAAGCTATCCCTTTGAAAACAAATCACATCGAAAAATATGATCGGTTTTGTCAAAGAGCATATAATTCATAGGTTTGGGATCCCACAGACCATTACAACCGATCGGGGGACTCGGTTCACTTCTTCGAGTTTTGTGACTTTGCCGAAAGCATGGGGATAAGACTATATAATTCTTCTCCTTATTATGCACAAGCCAATGGCCAAGCAGAGGCATCAAATAAAATTATGATCAAAATCATCCAGAAGAAGATCAATGAGAAGCCAAGAAAGTGGCATTTGGTCCTTAATGAAGCATTATGGGCTTACCGAATGGCTTGCCATGGATCCACACAAGCATCTCCATATGAGTTAGTTTATGGACATAATCTTTGTGATGCCTTGGGAATTGCAATCGGGATCAAGGAGAGTTGAATTGCAAAAGGATTTGACGGATAAAGATTATAAGGATTTGATGATGGATGAATTGGAAGATTTGCATTTGATTCGTCTTAAAGCTTTGGAAAACATTGAGAAGAATAAAATGCGCGTTGCCAAATACTACAACAAGAAAGTTAAAGTTAAGCAATTTGCGAAGGAGAATTGGTTTGGAAAACGATATTGCCAATTGGCACAAAGGACAAGACATTTGGCAAATGGTCACCAAATTGGGAAGGACCTTTTCGGGTTGTCGGTTGTGCACTGGTAATGCGTATATATTGAAAACGCTATTTGGAGAAGAACTTACTAGAGCCATCAATGGCAGGTACCTTAAGAAGTTTTATCCAAGTGTCGAAGTTGGATCTTAATTGTACTATGACGTAAATGTGGTATAGCCGATTGAATAAAAATCGCCTTCAGAACAAAGGAAAGAGGTTGGAGAAAAATAGCCGATATTATTGTATCGCCTCTAGTGCAAAAATAGCCGATATCGTGTGTATCGTCTTCAGAACAGAAATAGCCGATGCGGTTGTATCGCCTTTAGCCAAATTTTTTAGAATATAAATGAACAGTTTTATCTATCACTTGGTAGGTTTATCGGGAGAAGATAAAGGGAATTGAAGAGCTATGCTACAAAATGTCAAATCATGGAGCAGTGCCAAGATCTAATCGGCTAAGACGACGTTATGCGTTCGGGAAAATTTCGTTCGGGAAGAATGTTGCGATCGAATTCTAACTAAGGATTGAAGGAAATTCGCAAGAATAAATGCAATTGCCGGAACACCATTGCAGGCAAAGATAGACAAGATCAAGGAGACGGCCAACATTCTTCATTTAAAAGTTTTTTATTACAACCCGTGCCAATCCTAATACAAGCTACTCCTCTTCTTCAGTGAAGAGCTTGTTGAGGACGGACTCCGGGTTGGTGGCGTTGGCCATGGCGTCGGCGTGGTCGTCGTACTCCACCAGGAGGCCCTCAATGCCGTCGACCTCATGGGGAAGCCCACCCTGGAAGCCGACTGGCATGGGAGCATAGTCGTCCCCGGTCCAGGACGACATCCCCGCCAGGCCGAGCACGGTGCCGAGGCGCACGCCGTGGAGCGCAACCTGATCAATCTGACCAGGAACCGCCTCAAGGCGATCTGCCACGGTCGCCCCCTGAGCGTTCACGTGGTTGGCCGCCGCCGTCGCTGCCACCTTCAGGCGGTTAAGCTCATTGGAGAGGTCTGCAAAGATAGAAAACAAGACAGACTAGTGAGCAAACAAATTGGGAAGAACGGGAATCGAAGCAATGTTGGAAGAACAAGTACTGGTGATGGTCTCGGTCATCTGCCGGCAGGTATCCTCCCATTCCAGTTGGGCGATCCCGAACTTCTTGGTTTCTTCACCAAGAAGCTCCCGTGCCTCGTCCCTCTCGCGGCGGTATGCGTCGGCGTCGTAGCGGGTGCACGCCGGGATCTCTTCATCATTCCTATCCCATATAGGGCGGTACGAAGAAGAGGACCCCGATGAGGCCAAGGCAGAAGCTGGCGCCGGAGCAGGAGCAGGAGCCGGCGCGGGGCAGGTGCGTCGAACGCCGCGGCCGGCGCCAAGAAACGCCATTGGCCAGTGCTGATCCTCGCCGTTCTACGAACAAGGTGCAATCAAGATCGGCTAGATAAGAAGAAACCGCAAACGAGATGGAGAAGTTGTCTCCTTACTGCAGGCGGCGGCCACCGCGGTTGCTTCCCTCCGCCGCGTCCGCCACGGGAGCGGCAGCAGAAGCGGAAGCAGAGGCCGGAGCGCGGGCCGAGGCGGCGTGCCTCCGGAAATTGGCGACGTAGTCGCCGGTGTTCCCGACGACCCTGAAACAAATCAAGAGAATAAACAACCGCAAGGCGGCAGAAACTCGGATCGGGTAAAAACAATCGAGCAGCGCAACTCAAAAGGTTGAAGATCTCACCGCCGGCGCCGGTTGCTGCTTCCCTCCACCTCGTCTTGGGCAGGACGCTTGCCACGATCGCCGCCGCTTGCCATCGGTGGTGGTGAGGGTTTTTTAAGAATGGGATGGAAGAGGAAGTGGAAGAGATGATAGCAACCGCTTGAGTTTGGATGTGATGATGGTGGGAGCCGACTGGTCCTATTTATGAATGATGGGAGCCGTGGCGAGACTACGGGAAAGCCAAGCGACAAGATAGGGTTTTTCGCACCTATGGGCCGATGTTGAGTTGGGCCAAGCCCATCACTACTGGCGATTCAGTTGCCATGCGTTCGGTCGGTGAATAATCGATGAGGGCCATTCGGCTAAAAGAATACACTTGGGACAAGCAACGATTACGTTCGGGCCGATACACACATCAATGAGTACAATCGTGATTGGAAGAGCCGAATAGCAACGTAAGCGAGAGAAGAAAAGAGAAAATGAAGATTATCTATTTTCTCGAGAAAGGGAATTGTTTTCAAGTATGACAGGTCCAGCCCTAAATGTCTACATCTTCAAGTACAAACCAAGCATCTATACATTTAGAAAAGAGGTGATGACAGCAAGAGCATCAGTCTTGATTCGGTTGACTTCATCAAGAGCTTTTTGGTCCTCTTCTTCAGAATCTTGGATGTTGGACAGTTTGCTTTTAATTTGTCGCGTCTCCTTGATGACTGATTGTATTCTGGACTTAGCTAAATCAAGGGATGGCAGATTTGCGAGCTTGGTTTCATGGGACTGAATGTTAGCATTCAGTTGAGTTAGTTGAGCTTCAAGTTTGGTTCTTTCTTCTCTCATGACCTGCAGCTCCGGTTCTAAGGTGCTCAAGAGGTGCTCGGTTGACTTGATGTCAGAGTAGAGCTCCTTGACCTGCTGTTCCTTGGCTGCCTTACTTTTCTCCAGATCAGTTTTGGTGGACATATTCTTGTGAGCTCTTTTGACAACAGCAAAGTAGTCATCAAGGTAAGACAAGGCGTTTATGGCATCCTTAAGATCGGGAGGGAGCTTTTGGCCAATTGGTTCTGCTATCTCCCTTGTCTTGTCAGATTCCCGAGTCAGGTCAACAATGTCCTTTTCCAAGAATGAGATTATGGCTTTCAGTTTAGCCTGACTTTCTGACGATAATTGCCGATTAGAAGAAACTTCCTCATCATCTTCGGCAAATTCTTCAGCAATAAGGGAAAAGCTGGCCTGTTGAAGAGCAGTACCCTGGTAATAAGAAGGAAGATTTATTAGCCGAATGACTTAATTCAGATAGGGAATGACTGAGAAAGATCAAGATAATACCTCTTCGGCAAAAACTTGATCAATAGCTTCTTGAGTAGCATCAAGACTTTGAGTAACTGATACAGTTGCTGCTTCATGGATAGCAGTATCATGACTTGTTGATATATCTTGAATTGCCGAAGGTGTTGAATCCGGTACGTCTTGAAGAAGAATTTTTTCTGCTGCTTCTCCTTGTTCACCTGTTTGGTCATCTGCCTGATGCATACCAAGACTGCTAGTAGGCTCATTGGCGTTTGCTTGACCAGTGGAGGCTCCAGGAGAGTTTTCCAAGATCACTACCCTGCCAGGACTTTGAGGGTTGGCCTGTACCTGTTGAAAGAAAGTGATAAATGCAAATACATCTGCAGATGGAAAATAAGGGATCAAAATCATTCGTACCTAAGGGAGTGGCTTAGCTTTCTTTGATCTTGTTTTCTTGGGGATGGCAGTGTCCTTGATGGGGGAGGAAGGAGTTTTTTCTTTTAAGGTCCTTCAGGAGCACTGTGTCATCGGCAGGTGTTTTGTTAAAAACTGCTAAACTTGGAGCATCATGCCCCAGAGCAGCATTAGAGCCAGGTTGCCAGTATTGAACCTCTGAAGGACTTGGAGGAGCATTGTCCTGTTCAAAAAGATGTTTAGAAACAAAGCAGAGACATGAAATGAAAGGTAGCTATAAGAGTGTACCTCATCATCGAAGTGAATGAAGGCATTAAAACTTGGCATAGAGGATGGACTTGTGCTCTAAAAATGTGAGAATGCCATTCTTGCCACCAAAGAGTGAATGAGGGATGAGCAGCTTCAATTATCACCGGGGGATTAGGTTCATATACCGGAAGCTTACATCCAAGATTGAAGACTTTGTTGGCCTCAAGAATATTCAGCAATGACTCCCGGGTCTCGATGATGCTTGAAAAATATGGCCTTGGGGGCAATTGACCAAGTCCAAGCTGCCTGGCAACCATGTTTGGGTTGTAAAATTCATAAGTTGAACTTATCACCGGCCGTGATGAAATTCTGCTGGTAGAGCACGGGGCCCGATGAAAGAATTAAAAATATCCCCGGAATCATCATCTATGCAGCCCAACTCATAACTAAACCTACGGGGGAGAGTTAAATTTTCATTCTCTCTCGTAGGGAAACCAGATTACGTGGTTGAATCCCTTGTAGAAGATCTTAAAAAGGTGGCCAAGGTCTAGATCAATGACAATGGAAGATGCAGGCTTCCCATATGTCCGACAGATTTATATCTGGGATCCTCACCTTCAAATAGTTGATTGAAGGAAAATTCAGGTTATGGAGGTCAACTGAAACTATCTCGATGCATATACAAGTTGCAACCACATTTGGACAAGCCACCACGGGCCATTGACACGGGAGATTTCACCCGACCACGCATTTGAACAAAGGATCGATGCATCATGTGGTAGACTCTCCCCAAGAGATACTTGCCCAAAGGGATCAATTTACCTCGCAGCTAATTCTTCACCATCACTATATGATTCAAAGTGGGTTCATTGGATTTGCCACGTAAGATGAATCTGCACAACCACATGTTCATGAAAGCCCTATACTCTTTATCGAGACACGGTGCCAGTTGAAGCATAAGTCTGAATATACTTGGCCCAACCTCCTCCTGGTTTGACTGACCTCTGTGCACTGGTGCCTTTAAATTTAAATGGGTACGTTGGCTTGGTGATGTTTAAACCAGTCATCATGAAGATGTCTGACAGAGTGATCGACATTGGACCGTGACCAAAGATGAAAGCATTGATGGCATCAGACCAGAAGTGGGAGGCAGCTATCAGGAGAGAGTCATTTCTTGGCATATCAGCTAAAGAGAGCTCCAAGCAGTGTTGAATATCTTGTGATTCCCAGAAATCACTATTCCTGGACTGCATCCTACGGTACCAATCACGCCATCCTGTGATTGAGGGAAGGGGCCAAGTTTTGAAAGTGTTCGGCCATCTATTTGAGGGGGCAATCCTAGATTTAAATGGGATCCTCAAAGTCTCTTTTTCAATAAATTCCCTCGGATTGGAATCTCCCCGTGGGCCAAGAAAAAATGATCCAGGATGAGCAAGATTGGAGATCAAAATCTCATTCTTCATTTCCTTTAGTAGAAGTGAAGCGAATGAATCAAGAACACATCTGGAAACTGATTCAAGAAAATTACCGAATGGGTAAAAGCAAGTAGGGTTACCTCTAGAAGCTCCTCTTGAGTTCCTGTTGCCATGATGGAGCTGGTTGGAGTCTCCGTCGCCATTGAAGACAGCAGCAAGCACAGATCTCAAGTGGCGGCTGCGGGCATCGATGGTGCTGACCTAGGCGAAAGGCGCTGGCAGTCAATTTCGAAATAAAACCCTTTTATCTCGAAATTGAGGGGGCATGTGTTAACACCGAGAATTTGGTCAAGGATATGACAAAGGGGGCCTACGAGCGCGAGAGAGAGCGATTCGGCAAATGCATATGCGGTCGGCTAATTTCCGTATGTTCGGCAAATGATCAAGCGGTCGGTAACGGCTTCGTTTGAAGGCGAAAGAAGGAAAGAGGAAGCTAACCAGAAAGGGAAGGAGTCGTGATAGTCAAGGACTCCGATTATGGTTAGAGTTAGCATATTTGAATCTTTCCAATTTTATTTAGACAGTTCGTAAATGCTTAGGACTCATGTTCTGTCCAGGGTGTAAATATAAACCCTCGACCATTGTAATACAGGTTCACAACCAAATCAATACAACCGGCTACGTGCCACCCTTCGAGTCCTTTTAGTCGTGTCGTCGAGTTCTTCGAGAGGGCTAATCGATCCGTCGACCTCCGTAAGTCCCGGCAACCTTGCTATCATGTCTAGTATCGTGCGGCGGATTTAGATGTGATGCAAGTAGTCTCATTGTTTTAGCTTAGAACATGCGGTAGATCTAAGCTCGATCATGGGAAGTTTTTGCTTGTGCCTTGTATCGTGCGGCGGATTAAGACATGAGTAAAGATAGTTATCGGCTCTCTTAGATTTGGCAAGATCTAATAGATTCATTAAGTTATCACGTGTTGCATGTTTTATTTAATGTTTATTTATTTGCAACACTCTTTTGCCCAATCTAGATTGATGCTCTTTTCGGCTTTTTGGTCATAATCTCATGTTTATTCGATATCAAGTAGATCAATTTCATATAGCCGAATTAGATCGATCTAGATTGTCACGTGTTGTGGGTTCATTCACGTTAGATGTAGATAAGCCTTGACAGACCGGGTACCGTGCGGCATGCGTGTCTTTGGGTTACTCTAGAGCTAGTCATCCGGTGGACTAGAGATCGGTTTAATCGATAGGTTTCTTTTACATGTTACTTGTTTGTTCCTTCTTCATGGACCCCGATTCGGCAATCTTGCCGATACGGTTATGCTTATACATGTAGCGAGTATTTATAGATCTGTTAGGTAATTACGTGCTTTTAGCTCTTTATTGTTAGATTGTATCATGCGGTGGATTGATCTGGCAGTAAGGGGTGGTGTAAATTCATAGCGAGTGGTATCATGCGGTGGATTAGCTTGCTTGGCTTTATGCTCGACGGGTTTATGAAGGCTAGACGTGCGGCAGACTAGTTGGAGTAGCCTATGCATGTGTTGTTTAGTAGATTTATATTTATAAGTTACTTATCCTTAATTATTAGTGCTTGATAATGCTTTAAACCCGAGATGTAGTTTGATATGCTTTGATGATTTAATCTTGTTCAAACATGTCTTCGTTTACACGCATTCGGCGCTTCAGCTTTATTCATGTCAGTCATATCATATTAGCCGAATGAATTGCAAACTTGTTGCGAGATAGCTTCTATAGCTATGTGTCGTCGTAAGTGGCTTCGGGGCCGTAAAGATGGAACTGTCTGGTCTCACCCAAAGACGTTCCGCTTATGATCTTACCGTTTTATCCCTTGTCGACTTTCAGTCAAATCGACCGCACGCTTCCGGATTCGGGCCGGGCACCCGATTGAAGCTAGGCTTTCCGGCTTGCTGTGTGTGAGACACAGTGCGCCACATTTTGTGTCAACACCTTCCCCCTTAAAGAAATCTCGCCCCGAGATTTAAAGCCTTGGGTTGAGTAATGGAAAAGGAAATGTGTCAAGAAAACACACTCCAACTAAGGACATAAGGAAAAGGGTTTTTACCTCTCACACTAGATTAGTTATAACTCATAGAGGGAATTATACATAAGGAAAAGGGTTTTTACCTCTCACACTTTAGTTATAACTCATAGAGGGAATTATAACTTAGATAGAAGCATAGAATTCCAGAAAGTTCTCCAACAGATAATCTTCTGTCTCCCAAGTAGCTTCTTCCTCAGAATGTTATCCCTCTGTATCTTGTACCACTTAATTGTCCTGCTTCTAGTGACACGGTCTTTCTGGTCCAACACTCGAATAGGATACTCAGAATATGTCAAGTCAGGTTCAAGTTCAATTCCCTCAACATCAACAACTTTATCAGTTACCCGAAAACATTTCTTGAGTTGGGATACATGAAACACATTGTGCACAGCTGACAATTGTTCAGGTAATTGTAAACGGTATGCCAATTTTTCACATTGACCCATAATCTGAAACGGCCCAATATATCGAGGTGCTAACTTGCCTTTGACTCCAAATCGAGTAACTCCCTTCATCGGTGACACTTTTAGATAAACATAAACTCCTTTATTGAACCACAATGGTCGACGCCTTTTATCTGCATAACTTTTTTGACGTGACTGTGCCACTTTGATATTCTGTTGTATCTGTTTCACCTTCTCTTCTGTTTCTTTGACAAGATCCACCCCAAAAAATCTTCTTTCCCCAGGTTCTGACCAATTCAATGGAGTTCTACATCTGCGGCCATACAATGCTTCAAATGGTGCCATCTTGATACTTTCCTGATAACTGTTATTGTACGAGAACTCTGCTAAAGGCAAACATTCATCCCATTTCTCTGGAAAATTAAGAACACAAGCTCTCAACATATCTTCAAGTATTTGATTCACTCTTTCAGTCTGACCCCCTGTCTGAGGATGATACGCGGTACTTGTGCAAAAGATCGCACCTATTGACTCGTGCAATTGTTTCCGAAATTATTCACAACCGGGTACCTCTCGTCGACACTATAGTCTTAGGTACACCATGGAGTTTTATGATATGCTCAAAATACAATTTAGCATAACGTCTTGTTGGATATGTTTCTTGCACTTTGGAATGAAGTGTGCAGATTTGGTAAGTCGGTCCACTATGACCCGATTGAATCAAAACCTCTAGCTGTCCCGGGTAGACCCACTATGAAATCCATACTAATATCCTCCCATTTCCAAGCTGGAATAGGTAATGGTTGGAGTTCTCCTGCTGTTTTCAAATGCACAGCTTTGACTTTCTGACAAGTATCACACTGAGCCACATATCTAGCAATTTCAATCTTCATCTTGGTCCACCAAAATTTCTGTTTCAAATCATGATACATCTTATTACTTCCTGGATGAATAGACAGTTTTGAAAGGTGTGCTTCATCAAGAATCTTTTGACGTAGTTCAGGAACTTTTGGTATGACCAACCGATCATTATACCATAACACATCTGCTTCATCAATGGTGAAACAAGAGACTTTTTCTTTTCTAACTTTCTTTTTGAGATGCTTAATTCCCTTATCGATTTTCTGAGCTGCAATAATTTGATCTTGGAGTGTTGACTCAACAGTAACATTAGACAAACTTCCTTGTTGCACCATTTCTATACCCAATCTTTCTAACTCATAACATAAAGAAATGTCCAGAGGTTTCACTGTCAAGCAATTGCAATGACTCTTTTGACTGAGTGCATCAGCAACCACATTTGCTTTACCAGGATGGTAATGCAATTCCAAATCATAATCATTGATCAACTCTAGCCATCTTCTCTGTCTCATATTCAGTTCATCTTGAGTGTAAATATACTTCAAACTCTTGTGATCTGTGTAAATATAACATTTGTTACCCAATAGATAATGACGCCATATCTTCAGAGCATGAACAACAGCTGCTAATTCCAGATCATGAGTTGGATAATTCTCTTCATGTTTCTTCAACTGTCGAGAAGCATAAGCAATAACTCTCCCTTCTTGCATCAGCACACATCCAATACCAAGTACCGAAGCATCACAATAAACATCAAATGATTTCTCAATATTTGGTCGTGCTAAGATCGAGCAGTGGTCATTAACCTTTTCAATGTCTCGAAAAGCCTCTTCACACTCGGTGACCAAACAAATTTAACATCATTCTTCAATAACTCAGTGATAGGTTTTGATATCTTGGAGAAATCAGGAATGAAACGACGGTAGTAACCCGCCATTCCCAGAAAACTACGGACTTTATGCACTGTCTTCGGTGGTTCCCAATCAAGTATATCTTGTACCTTGCCAGGATCAACAGCAACACCTTTTTCTGATAAAACGTGTCCCAAAAATTTCACTTCTTTCAGCCAAAACTCACATTTACTAAACTTGGCATATAGTTGATGATCTCTCAAACGTTGCGAACAATTCTAAGATGTTGAAAGGCATGCTCTTCTTCATTCTTAGAATATACCAAGATGTCATCAATAAATACCACTACAAATGGCAAGCTCGGGCATGAAAACAAATTCATAAGATAGGAGAAATGAGCTGGTGCATTGGTGAGTCCAAAAGACATAACCAAATACTCATATAACCCATAACGAGTGGTAAAGGCTGTCTTTGGAATGTCTTCTGGGCGTATCTTGATTTGATGGTACCCGGATCGGAGATCAATCTTGGAAAACACCTTTGCCTCCGCTAATTGATCAAACAAGATCAATGCGAGGTAGAGGATACTTGTTTTTGATAGTCACCTCATTCAAAGGACGATAATCAACACACATTCTTAGAGTTTTGTCTTTCTTTTTCACAAATATTGCGACATCCCCAAGATGACTTGTCAGGCTCGATAAAGCCTTTGTCAAGCAATTCTTGCAATTGTTTCTTGAGTTCTCTAATTACGGTGGTGCCATTCTATAAGCTCTTCTAGAAATTGGAGCAGTACCAGGTTGCAACCCAATCACAAACTCTATATCCCTGTCAGGAGGTAACCCAGGCAAATCATCTGGAAACACGTCTGGAAATTCCCTAACAACTGGTGTATCCTTAATTTCCTTTACTGAAGTAGCACAAACCCTTTCAACTTTTCTCTTGAGAGTAGAAAGTTGGATAAGAAGCTGAGAACTGCTATTAGGTAAGTTTACTTTTACTGTCCTATTTAGCACATCGATAACAACTCTGTGCCGACTCATCCAATTCATCCCAAGGATCACATCTATATCCTGATCCTTCAATACTACCATACTAGTGGGAAAAGTATGCCCACCTAGATTTATAGGTACATCCCGTACCATTTCT
Organism: Themeda triandra; assembly: GCA_018135685.1. Lineage (NCBI taxonomy): Eukaryota > Viridiplantae > Streptophyta > Magnoliopsida > Poales > Poaceae > Themeda > Themeda triandra. The sequence continues at coordinate 534,328 of JAENPR010000051.1, read as the reverse complement.
TTAGTGCACATTCGCCCCCCAGGCGACTGTATAAAGAAATCCTTTTTGGTTTCCACGATAGGTATTTCATGATTCTTAACAAATGTACCATTGATGGATGAATGAGATGCACCAGAATCAAAAAGCATAACTCAAGGGGAAATTAGCAACAGGAAACGTACCCATCATGACAGCTCTCCTTCCGGAATTTCTCCAGCTTGAGTATAAAACACTCTACCAACCTTCTTCTCATTTTTCCCCTTCGCACATTATGATTTCCAGGCTTGTTCGATTCTCCGTTGCTTGTGGTGGCGGTGCATAAGCCCCGGGAGCATAAGAGATGTACTTGCCTTGGATGCGGATAGTCCCTTGAATAATGGCCGGCTTGCCACAATTATAGCATGGGAAAGTCTCGTAGGTCAATTTTGGGCTTCGAATACCGGGGCATTCGGCATGTCGTGGATAAGGAAGAGTAGCGGCGGGACGGACAAATGTCTCGCTGGGCTTGGTACTTGTGGTGGACGGTAAGGTGGACGATAGTGATTTTGAGGATGATAGATTATTTTCTCGATGTTTTTGATTACCACCGAAAATCCCGAAAACCCAGCTTTTCTTCTTCTTTGATTCCCGATGCTTACGATTCTTTTCTTCAAAAGTGATAGCAATATTCACTGTTTCATGAAAAGTAGCATTAGGATTTCCAGTCATCATCCTCTCAATTTTACTGTTCAGACCCCTAATGAAACATTCCTTCTTCTTGCGGTTAGTGTTGACATGATCAGGGGCATATTGGGACAGATGGTGAACTTGCCAACATACTGCATAACTGACATATCACCCTGTTGGAGAGCTAGAAACTCATCAAGTTTGATACGCATAATACCCTCAGGAATTGATGAGCACGGAAACCCTCACGTAATTCAGCCCAAGTAATACGATGACCTTCAGGCTGTTCAGCAACAAAGTTAGCCTACCAAGTCCCAAAGAAGGTGCCTCGCACCGTGTGCTTTAAACAAAGGGCTTCGATGTTCCGTACACTCAATCAGCCCAAACTTCGCTCCATAGTGCGGAGCCATTCATCTCGCCTCCATGGGTTCATCTCGCCCGGTGAAGACGGAGGACGGGTGTCGGTGAAATCCACATATGTGGTTTCATCTCTATTATTTCGCCACAATTTCCATGTTGGACATTCTCGATTCGATTTTGAACCATCGTTGTGGTGGCTTTCACTAAGGCCGCAATAGCTTCACCAAAGTGGGTGGAACAGTGGTGGAAATGGAGCACCGTTATCGACATCTGTTTCATAAACAACCACACTTATTCACATAATTTATTGAACTAAACAAGCCGATGATACGAAGTTTAACACATTTATGATACATTATTTTTGATACACAAGTCTACTCATAGACTTATCAGTCCAACCCATACTAAGGTTTTATGAAAAGAAAAGGGAAACTGCTATTTTACATAACACTCTGCATCTTCAAACATTATCATCACTAGGAACCATTTGACCATCATCCCCATTACTGACAACAGGGATCACATCCTCCTCTTCAGGATCTTCCTCAGATTCCTCCATTACCTCTTCAGGATCTTCTTCATTCTCAAAGTTCTCCACATGGCCTTCTTCTGGCTCTTCCACTATGTCTTCTTCATTCTCAGCTGGCATTGGAGCATCTTCATATTCATATCCAGAATCTATTACAAGTCCCAAATCATCCTGTGCTGCCTGACGCTGATAATTAGGGTCCAACAGACGAGCCATATGAGCACGATCAGCATTTATCTCATTTGTATAATCTTGCATGACTTGTATATACCCTTCCAGTTGAAGAATTTGATCCCTAGCTTCATCTTCACGCTGCCATGCATCATTTCTCATCTCCCTCATCATATTGAGTGACCTAACTGTAGCATCCCGATCTCTAGTAACCTCAGCAAGCTGCCTAGTCAACCTCTCAATCTCAGACTCAGGGGTAGGATTAGGATTACTGCTACTTGCTCCTTCATTCCTTGGGGCTAGCTGATGTTTTGGAATTCCTTTAGAACCAATCCTCTTCATCGGAGCCCATTGACCCTCAACCATCCTATAATAGATAGAATAACAGATAAGAACAGATGGATTGGGATCAGAAGGTTAGCATGAATAGGATTGATACTACTTAACCCAAACCACTTTAAGAAGGAAGGTCATCTAAACAAGTTAATTAAACATGATGCATGAATCGAACTTACGATCTGAACATAAAAGGTTTTTAAAGAAACACATGCGTAAAGGTAACTTTTATAACATAGGGCAATATTATGCTACTCCATTACCATACTTTTATAATAAGAATAAGTGTCGATTGAAAGAATCATAGATAAGGAATAAGCAATTTGGACCCAAAATAGTCAACTTAGGTTTTTAATTGATCCAAAACCTTTTGAAGTTTTCGCAATGAATACTACAATAACTCTTTAAATAATGATCCGGCTCTGATACCAGCTGTGGCAGAACCTCCTAAATAATATGGCCCACATGCATTTATCATTGTCTTAACAGACTTCTGATAGCAATGCATGTGTGCCATAGAACTTTAAAAGGATCTGTCGGGTAGATTCCCGAAACTTCCACGATTCTCCAAGCAGGATCAATCATTATAAAGAGACATTGCAATATTACAACAGTTTATTCAAATAATATACATCAGAGTAAAATAGCGGAAGGTTTACAATAACATAAGTTTACAAAGCATTTGGTTTAAAACTTACAAACCATATGTCTAATTATTACAAACCATAATAGTAGTGGAGTAGCGGTAGATAGATTAATTACACAACCAGTCGATGAGCTCTGCCCAAGAGCCAAACACTCTACTCGTCGTCACTCTCCGCAACGACTGTCATACAGCAGGATGCGGTGCAAACATGCTCCCGTGGCTCACCCGCAACAAGGGTTCAACAAACCCCGAGTACAAAAGTACTCAACAAGACCGACCCGACGAAAAAGAGGGGTGAAGACTAAGAAATGCAGTCGAGGGACAAGGTAAGGCTTGCAAGAATCAATATTTTTGCGTAAAAGCTTTTGAAAAACCAAGTTGTAACTTAACAAAAATTTCTCTTGCCTTAGCTCAAGCCGAACAAATAACACCAATTAATACCTAATCATTAATTAAGTAGTTACTACGATGATGAACACCGATCGAGTCTCCTTCTCCGAGAAGCACGGCGATTCGAATCCATTTATACCTAGCTAGGACCTAGATCACCGATATACCGAGACTCTAACTCCGCCGCATACCGATCACATGATATACCGGGACAACAACCACAGCCATATATCAACCACAACACTCGGTGTGTGGATTTTCTAGAGTCTCGATATCACCGGTTCACCAATGAACGGACCTTAGGGCATCACCGAGACGGAAACACTACGTAGGACTCCTTTCCCAATGCAAGTTAGCCGTCCGACTCAATTTAATTACTATCATCGTGATTCCAACAATAAAAGCCATTCTCATCTTTTTCATTCTTGACATTTTGAAAACTTAACTAAATAAGCGGGGCTAAGCAATTCTACGCATTTTCTTAAACAGGTAATGAGGAATACGGAAATAAGACAGTAATGCATTTGGTGGGTTTCACTCAACTCCTAGCCTTTAATGCAACAACTCAAAGCTGAGAGATAAAAACTTTATAAAATCAAGGTAAAGGTTTAATGCATCCGGGGCTTGCCTTGATACTCGGGGTAGACGCTTTGGGTCTCTGAATCAACACCTGGCTCCGGAGTCTGCTCCTCTTTGATCTCTGATTTGACAACGTTAAACTCTCCGTCAACGAAAGCTACTCGATAACATGATATGATTCAATATGATGAAATAGTAAACATGATGCTTGAAGAATGAATAAATCAATCAATAAATTGAGTACAACTTTCCTTCACGAAAACGTCGCAACTAACGAAACTAACTAATTTAAATAAATAAGCAGAATTAAATAATAAAACAAAATTTGACAAAACAATCCCAAAAATTAAACTTAAACTCCTCGACCCTAAGAAGGCTACAAAATAATTTTCATGATTTTTGGAATAACAAATAAATAACTAAAAATCAAGGAAGACCCATTTTTCAATTAAAAGAGCTAATTTTTGAACATAGCAAAACTACTAAAAATAAATATTTTAAATTTTTCCTAGGTAAAGATTACCATAAAGAGCTTTCACAAAAATTTTCAGAATTTTTGGAGCTATAAATAATTTTATATGAAAATAACAAATTGCATCACTAATCAATAAAACAAAAAAAGAATAAAACTAAAATAAAAAGGAAAAGACGACTGGCCGAAACCGGCCCACCGGCCCAAATAGCCTAGCTCGGTTGCGCGCGCGGGGAGCAGGCCCGGCTCGGCGACGCGAGCAAAGCCGGCCCGTGAGCGCAGGCAAGTCGGCCCAACTTGGCTGCCCGAGGCCCGGCATGGTGGTTTTGCAAAAAGGACCTTGGGGTTTTACAAAATTGCTAATAGGTCCACTCTACTATTCTCTCGAGTCACACGCTTTGCACCAAGACCCCGAACTTCGTTAAATTCTCTACTCGAGGTCCTCGCGAGGCAAAACAAGAACCCGGCGATCCGACCGCTCGGTCTCGCCGGCGGTGAGGTCCCCCGGTGGCGCTTTGGGGTTCTACATGCTCGGCGGAGACACGGCGCGCTCACCGGGGTGGTCGGCGGGGCGGCGGACGCAGCGGTGCCTAACCGACTATGGGCGGAGCTGCACGGCGGCGCACGGCCGGCGGGCGAAGCTCGTCGAGAACTCTCCGGCGAAAATTACACGCACACTCGCACCTACACATCCACGCGAACCCAATGGACTAACCAATTGAACGAAAACGACACCCTATGACGGCGCTACCCATGCGACGGCGGCGGCAACACAGAGCTCGTCGGCGGCATCGACGTTCCGGCGGCAACAAAGCCCTCCCGGCCTATCTAACGGCACGAGCACGAGCAGGGACGTCAAGGCGATCCTAACACGCATGATGATGAGGATTGAAAGGCGGTGGAGCATAGTCCTCACCGTGAGCTGGGCGGCGGCGAGGATGGAAACGGCGCGCTCCGACTGGCAAGGTCGCGTCACGGCGAGGTCCGGGGATGCGCTGCGCAAACCAAGGTGCGCATAAGGAGCAGGAGATCAAGGCGAACAAAATGGTGAAGAAGAAGAGCGAAAACAACCAGCGGCGGTGACTTGCTCCGGCGGAATGGCTCGCGGCGGCGCTGTTGCCGTGCGCGATGATGATGATGGATTGCAGGCAACTCCAACGGCGAGGGCTGGCGCAAGCAGGCTCAATCGACGCTCAAGAGCAAGGCGGAGCTGCTGTCTAATGCAATTGGAAAATGGCGAAGTGATGACGGCAAATTCCGACGGTGACAGCAAGGTCGGCGGCGATGGTGGCAGGAGAGAAGAAGAGGCGAAACGGCGTTCATCGTCTCCTATATGAAGCTCGAAGGCGAGACAGGAGCAGCTGACACGTCCGTGGTGAAGCTTCGAGCTTGAAGGGGCGAGCTGGCGGTGGAAGTAGGGCGGCATGGGCGCCATGGCCACCGCGACGGCGATGAACAGAGAGGGAAGAAAGAGGAGATGACGTCAGCGTCTACAGGGCAACTTAAATGCAGCAGCAAAGATCTCCATTTCCTCCAATTTCTAAATGGAATCATGAAAAATTCTAAAAACAAAGTCCCACTGAAATTTTGTGATCTACAACTTTCTCAAAAGGAGTATTTTCAAATTCTAAACAGAAATTTGAATTTGAAATCAAATTTGAAAAGGGGACAAAAACCCTAGAATCTAATTTTTGCAATTACTTTTGATTTTTCAACTAAACTTGAAAATCTCCAAAACTATGAAATACTCCACTTTTCAAATTGAACATTTTTCCCAAAAACAACATTCCCAAATTTTGAATAGTTTTTGAAATCTAGCTTTAAAACCAAAAGGGGACAAGTGCCTAAAACCGTATTTTCAAATTTGTTTGAAATTCTTTTTGGAAACTCGAAAAACTTTGAAAAGCAAGTTTGATGCTCTCATCAAGATGCTCAATAAAGCTTTTGGACCAACCCCTAATTCTTCACGGATTTTGAATTACGTAAAAGGGGTAAAATAGGATTTTCGGTAACTCAAGGTTTGCACGAAAGAGCACAATCAACCTATTAATTTAAACTCGTTTTAGTTGATGCACATCAAAGTGAGTCTAATCATGAATGCTTTGCAATGCATTATGATGACATGGCAAGTTTTAGTTAAAATAACACCGAGGTGTTACAACGGACGTGGGGGATTACAAGGGACGGACAGGCCGTCACCACCGCCGCCTACCCTCAACCGTGGCTTGCCGTCATATCCGAAGGCTCTCTCGTATCCGGACACCACGCCCGCATATTCGAGAACTACCTACATCCCCATGGACTCCCACCCTACGGATGGACGAGCTAGAACATAGGCAAACCCGAAGGAACGACGAACCGTTACCCCATTCTCATCAAGATCTCTACTCCTATAAATTATATGAACAATGAAGAACAACGAAGAACATGCTAAGAAATGATCATAGGAACTTTGGTCTAGTTCATATGAATCAGGTTTAGCAAGAACGCAACTATACTCTAGTTCATGAACAAAGCTACATAATAAGAATAAGAACTTGAAGTAGGAAGAACACTCCATAGTATATTACCAAGTGATGATCTTCTTCCTAGGAGACAAGCCCTCCTTGATAGCTCAACCTAGCTCCTAAACTACTAGACTAGGCTAGAGAACAAGAGTAGAGGAGAATGGCCAAAATGAATGTGTGTGTGTGAAATGACTTGGATTTCCCCTTTTATATGTTGAGCAGGTCGATTTGGAGCTATACATGGCAAGAACACCAACAAGACCGCCCTCCTTTGCATTGATGGAACCGCCTCCCGGGAGGATGGCCCCACCGGGTGGGCGGGGCGCGAGCGCGCCCGGGTTGGCGCCTCCCCCCAACCGCCTTTGGTCAGTGGGCCTCTCCCGGTAGGTGGGTCTCGGTGATGTGGTGTTTTGGCCCATTTTGGTTGGATGGGCCTGTCTCCTCCTTGTGCCTCTTTACGCTTTGCCAGAAAGCGCCTTTTCTCTGTAAAATCCCATGTACTTGGTGTATTTCATGTAAACGTTGCTAAACTCCAGGTACAAGTGGAATTCGATTAATTGCACAAGTATATGCATATAAGAACATGTAATTCTCCCTTTTTTGTCTTAAGTTGGCGGTTAAAATGTGTCGATAAGGACTGCCAACAGTCAACAATACGGATCTGCTTCGTTTGATCCATCAACAAGGCATGAGATTAATAGAAACTCAAGCCAACATCGAATCTCTTCGACAGCGTGTCAGGCGTGATGGACAACTCGTGCGACAAAATCGTATGTCTAACATACCGGTTTCGCATCGACGACTAGGCTCGCAGCAGATTGATCTGCGATGACGTATCAATCATCGACACAATCATGCACGGCAAACAACAGCGAGGCCAATATAAACCGCAGAAGCCCACAGCGGCAGTGGCTCCGACCACGACCTAACATCACTCATGGTGGTCGGAGGCACCAGTCTGGCGCCATACGGCGGAGGATTCTGGCTGATATCCAGGACCTTCGCGAAAGGGGTTCACAGCAAGCTCTACGGCACAATATTGCTTCGGCCCCAGTAGCACAAGTTATCCGGCAAAACACACAGGATCGGAGCTATGTGTCAACAGTCCAGCGCAGGAACGCTCGTCGCAATGAGCGACGACGAAGACAGAGGGAAGCCCGGTGAACTGGTCGAACTCCGCCCACCGTACCCATTGTCGCAACCCAGCAGGAGCGTTCACCGCAGAACGACACATCAAACGCCAGGCTGTTTGCACAACGCACTGAGTTAGCTGCTACCCTCCGTCACAATGACCGGTCGCAACGCGACGAACAACGAAAAGAAAGGCGACGACAAGAGGTTTTAGCTACCATAGAGGCGTAAGATGCAACAAAACAAAGATCGAACAACTACCTTTATCTCAAAGGACTTCGACCAGCTCTCCATCGATGACAAGAGCATCGGCTCATAGAGCTAGAGCACTTGCCGACCGACATCAAGACGTGGAAAGAAAACGAAGGGAAGAATGACAAAAACATATGGCAGCAATCGAGCAAATCGTCGTAGCTTCGGTATGAATCGTTGAGAGAAGACACGAGGGATTCACCTAACGAAGACGAACCTCGTTGTTGTACTCAACAACCCGTGCGTACGACTATGGTATACAAGCGTGCTCGGAGCCCTCCTCCCGACGGACGGTCCCAAGTGTCCAAACGAACCGTAATGGGTTTATCACCCCATTCTTGGACAATCTGTTAACTCGAGAACCGATTGGAGACTCCCGATCCAACACCTCCCGAAGATGGAATCCCACCGCACACCGAGCACGTGTTTCCCAATCCAAGAAATCCGGCCAACTTACGGCGTATCGTAACGGTTCGATCACCGGGCGCAAAACATCGAAGGAATGTTTATCAATGGCGAGTGGTACGAAGTAGTACAAAAAGAAAGCCAATTTGAGAAGAACTCGAGCTCCTTAGATTCTTTTACGATGTACCTTTTCCAAAAAAGGACAACTTCAATACTACTCGGAACGAAATAAGTATTTCCGACCACGCTAGACGCAGACGATCAAGCCCCGGATGATGACGACCTACTACTCTACACCGAAGAAGATCCAGTTATAATCCACGACATAGAAGAAGAAGGCGAGGCAGAGCCAGAAACCTAAAGAATAAGAGATGCATTTTCCTCTTTTATCAAAATTTTCCTTTCAATATGATAAAGTTAGCATCAGTCGTACACATCGTTGTAAGTCATTCTGATGACAAAAGCAATCTAATGTGTACTATCTTATAATAAGAAGTCAAGTTCGTGTCAAATACTTGAGCAAGTGAATTTTTCTTGTCTTTCAAAGAAAAATCATCCCTCAATCGATGCAACACGACATTCTCGACGCATAGAATAGAAGGCTCATGACCTTAAAATCCTACGGCCTAAAACACGGCACAATCGAAAAGTGGATCAAAACAAAGAGATAATAAAAAGGAACCTCGATGGATTCCGACACAAGACACATCTCAAATAAAAGATCCATCCTCTTTTCATTCAAAATATAAAAATTTTTACAAACAGGGGACTGATGGCATTTAGAAAGCAATCTAGTCTTCCCCGAAGAGCTTGCCGACCACAAGGTCGACAGAGTAGCAATGACGATGGCCTCCGCCGCCCGGTGAACTCGACGGCGCCGCTCCATGGCGTCGTGCGCCGCCACCGACAACTCCATGCCACGAACGTCAACGCCGGAGATGGCGTCGACGGTGGCATAGGCAGCAGCTGCACCATGGCGGACACCATGGACCGCCACCGCGGCCACTTGGCCAGGGATCGCCGCCAACCGGGCGACTACGTCGCCGCCTTGGGCGTTCACCGCATCCGCCGCGGCGTGCGCAGCCTCCCCAATGCTCACCGCTCTCGTCGCCTCGCAAAGATAGATTAAAAATTAAAAACACCAATGCGCGCATGAAACAGGGAGTATGAACAACAAGAACAAAGTACTCACCGCCGACCACGATGTCGGCGGCTTCGCTGGCCGCCGAACAAACGCGTCCACCCGGAACACCGGGCCGGCCTCTCGTCCGCCGCATCATTAACGGCGGCGTTGGCCTCGGCGTCGAAATTGGCGGCCCGCCGCTTTCCGCCTCCGCCCGCTCTCGGGTGGAGGAGAGTGCGTTCGAGAACAGTCCACGTCCCCGTTCCGCCTCCCCGAGCCTCTTGGTGGCCTCGGAGTAAAGATCCCCGACGTTCGCAGCGGCTCCGCCCTACAGCGGTCGAGCACAGACACCAGGGAGTTCACTGAGACACTGCTCAGCGAACGCGGCGTCGAAACACTAGCGGCCGCCACCGCCTCCTCCGCCGCGTCGGGAGCCGCATCCTCCGGTGCAGCAACGGCAGCCCCGGCCTCCACCACCAGAGCCGCCTGCTCGGAGGCCGCAACCTCCGGCACATCCGGCCGCCTCGCTGCCGCCCTCCTCGCCGCCTCGGCGGCGCCCGCGGCGGAGGTGCCTGGCGCACCTCCAACCGTAAGGAGCGTGTATCTACAAGGCAAACGAAGAACCGCGGTTACACCAAGAAAAGAAAACCCAAAGATCAATCAAAGAAAAAACCCCATTCAAGCTCACCTCCTCCTCGGCCTCACCTCCGGGGAGTTCACGACTCCTCCTCCACCGGTGCTTGCCGTCACGGCGATCCATCTCGGGCGGCGGTGAGCAAGTTGGGATCTCGAACCCTAGATTTTGGGAATAGAAGAAAAGGAGCAAGAATAGAAGATGCTCTGCGAAGTAGAGAGCTCTCGCGCGGCGCCAATTTATAGAGAGGTCGGAGGATTCGAGAAGGCAACTGACGGGATCGTGGGTAATCAAAACCCCGCAGCCCTCTCGTTTCCCAAGAACACGAAGAGACGAAAACCGCTCCACTAACGCGATGTGCATTTATACGTTTCCCTCGCATCGGGAACCCCCCGCGCTCGTTGGCTTGAACCGCCAAAAAGATGGAGGGATTGAGTCACTGACACCTTGGTCCCACAACAACAGGGAGCATTGACCGGACCGGAGTCCAAAAGTGTACCCCGGATTGACGAGACAACTCGGTTGCTGATACACGGTTGCATCAGCAAGCGAATATTTTCGCTCTGTACGCGACCATGACGCGACTCAACGGATAAAAGATAAGTATTTCGTATCCCCACTAAAATAATTTATTATTTATATAATCACTTGTTTCAAAATGCCTCACATTGCAAAAACCAAAGCATCACAATAATTCCCTTTTTATTTACACGAAGCAACCAGGAATGCACCGTCTCTGGTTTCACTCGTCACGTGTTAACAAGATCACGCTCAAACAACACGAGTGTTCCAAATGTCGCTCCCAAAGGGAAAGGGCTCCAAACATTCCGATCGCGGCCGTCTGTTTAGGATCACCTAATCCCAAAGGCACAGGTCGGCTCTTGTAAGAACAAGAGATTATTGTCGCTGAAAGTTTTTTCTTCTAAATCTATAATAAGCATAACCTACCCTTCTGCATAACAAAGAAAAATTTATATACCTTGTGACAATTTTTTCAGAGACAAAGGTGATCAAAATTCACCTCGGAGAAACGATGGCTCGATAAAGCAACAGATAAGTACCTTCCCAACTCAACTGCAAGCATTTTTTTCAATCTTTTCTCAAAAAGATTTCCTTACAATGAACTACTTCAAAGTACGTTCGAAAACTTTTTACAAAGTAAAAACATCCTTTTTTTTCTTTGTAAAAAATGGCCAAAGTAAATCACCCTTCAAACAGAAAACAATCAGCATGCACTGTCTCTGATTAACCCCAACACGTGTTAGCAGCTCAAACGCTATACAACACAGGGGTGTCAGCGGTCGCTTCCAAAGGAAATAGGGCCCTAAGTGATTTGGCATCGCGCTATTCACTATAGGTCATCTACACACCTGAGGACTGATTAACTCTAAAGAAGGGTGACTACAAAAACCATTCCCAAAATAACATATCCTAATACAAAATTCATGTTATAACTCATATCAAATCAATACAACTCAGCTTAATTCATTAAGACATACACTCATACTCCATTTTTTCCTTTGCAGCAACAACTCGAAGAAGCTGTTCCAACCCGCTGCGACGAAGTTGCAGTATAGCATCAATATTTTCAACCCACACAGTTCGTCAGCTGAGCTGGGACTTTTCGCCAATGATACCGGTTATTCTAGCACACAAATAGCAAAGCTATTTCCTGGGTTTAGATTCAAAAACCATGGTCTCACAGCCACGCTGGGGACTGAATTAAGTAGCAAAGCTATCTTAATTTAATCATGACGAAGTCATGGCATGGTTAAAAATCGACCAGCCCAAATAAAATTTGGCCTGCTCGGTCTCGCTCAAAGAGTGGTCGGAAACACATAAAGCACGATACTATGGGCAGGTCGTCTTTTTTAGACCCTAACATAACGTGTTCCACCTCATCTCAGGCTCGGGGACTACGTGGGCCCACGTCACCTGAGAGGTGACATGCGCTAGATCCTTCTCTTAGAGCTTGCTGCAACATATACTATCTTACAGCAACCTCGGGGACTACGTGGGCCCACGTCATTTTCATGACTCGGCCTGATTTTCTCTCATTACAACAGAAGTTTAGTTCAAAACTAAGCTAAAGCAATGACCAAACACTGCAGATACCACGTGATGGCAGACATCACATACTAACATGGGCCCACGTCTCCGGATTGGGACCCTTTTAAAATTTCTTTTTTCTTTTCAGGAGCATCATAAATCCTTCGATCAAAACTAAAACGTCAAACAAAGCGTAGAACGAGCTGGTCGGAAACACAAGACGGTCCTCCAAAGACCTTTGCTCGGACCACATGTCGAACGTGTGTCCGACCACTCGTTTCTCACTTAACCGAGAAGATGAAGTTTTTCCCTCAAGATCCATGATGCTCGGGGACTAGCTGTGGGGGTATAAACCCCATATACCCTCACGGCCTACTTTGGGCCAGCATGAGACTACCAAGCCGGCCCACCAAGCTTCAAGACCGATCGGCCCAAGCTGGTCAGATAGCCTAAAACGGGCAATTTCGACAAAGACTGACAAGAAGGAGAGACCTAGCTGAGATAGGAAAGTTTCTGTAAAGTCTTGTAAAGCATGGAAAACTTAGTACCAGATAGGCTAGATCCGTCTTGTAACTTTGCTCCCCGTAATATATAAGGAGAGCAAGGACCCCCGTCTGGGACACGAAATCCGGCATAACGCACGTACTCGCACATCCACATCCATAATCGAAACAGAGAGCAGGACTAGGGTTTTACGCATCCTTGCGGCCTGAACCTGGGTAAACCTTGTGTGATTGTTCCCTGTTTACATCTCGCTTGCAATCTCGTACGCCTTCCGCCAAACCATTACCGGTCAGGGCATACCCCTGGTCGGACTATCGCCGATATCTCATCGACAGGGGGCAAGCCAACAAAGGGCATTCGACAAGATAAAGGAATATTTGTCATCACCACCCGTTCTTCATGCACCTAAGAGAGGAGTACCATTCAAGCTTTATGTTGCTGCCGAAGACAAAGTTATTGGGGCTGTTATGACTCAAGAAGATGAAGGGAAAGAGTATGTGATTGCTTATCTTGGCCGCCATCTTCTTGATCCCGAGACAAGGTATGCCCATATTGAGAAATTATGCTTATCACTGTACTTTGCATGCCAAAAGATGAGACATTATTTGCTGTCAAGTACATGTGTTGTAGCATGCCAGCCGATGTTATTAAACACATGTTACATCGGCCAATCCTCAGTGGGAGGTTAGGCAAGTGGGCGTACTTTTAATTGAATATGATCTGGTCTTTGAGCCATTGCGAGCAATCAAAGGTCAAGTTCTTGCTGATTTTATTGTTGAGCATAGCATTAATCTTGATGATGAAATCAATTATGTCACTATTACTCCGTGGAAGCTATATTTTGATGGATCGATTTGCAGAATCTGGTCGGGGCATTGGTATTGTTTTAATCTCTCCCAACGGTCTTGTAACCGAGATGTCTAGCCGGTTGGAATTTAATTGCACTAACAATCAAGCCGAATATCAAGCTTTGTTATTCGGATTGATCGTGTTAACTTCTATGGGAGTACAAACATGTTGAAGCCTATGGTGTACTAGATCCTACAAAAGTGCAAGATGTCGAAGCTTATGGTGACTCATTGTTAGTGGTTCAACAAATTAATGGAGAATATCAATGTTTAGATGAATCACTGCGTTCTTGTCTTGATACTTGTCTTGGTTATATTTCTAAACTTGCTGAATTTAAGATTCGACATATTCCTAGACATGAGAATTACAAGGCTAATATGCTAGCTCAACAAGCATCCGGCTTTGATGTTAGTAAGCAAAACTTTCATGTACAAACAAAGCCAATGCATGAAGATGTAGATTTCTGTTGTGCAGGAACAAGTGAATTGGTTCAACCGTTCAATATGATCGGATCAACCAATTTTTTAGAAATGTATGCTATTGATGATGTTTCAAATCGGCCTAGTTCAAGTAATGATGCTAATGCCGATTTAGAGGATTGGAGGGCTCCCATAATGAAATATTTGCAGGATCCTGCCACTAGAGTTGACAAGACTATTCGGCGGTTTGCATTCAAGTTTGTAATGCAAGATGATGAGCTTTATAGAAAAACAAATTGATGGTTTGTTGCTAAAGTGTTTAGGGACTGATCAAGCAAGAGTGGCTATGGGAGAAGTCCATGAGGGCGTGTGTGGTACGCATCAATCGGCTCCTAAGATGAGGTGGTTGCTAAGAAGGGCTGGTTTTTATTGGCCTACTATGATAGCCGATTGCTTTCTCTACTACAAAGGATGTGAGGAGTGCTAGCGGTTCGGAAATATTCAGATGGCGCCTGCTTCGGAGCTCCATTCTATTACAAAGCCGTGGCCATTCGTAGGTTGGGGGCTTGATTTCATTGGCCGATACACCCCCGTCTTCAAAGGGACACAGTTCGTCTTAGTTGCTACGATTATTTCACCAAGTGGTGTGAGGCGGTCCCATTGAATAATATGACACATACGGAGGTGATTGAATTTCTCAAAGAACACATAATTCATAGATTCGGCATACCTCAAACATTGCATACGGATCAAGGTACATCTTTTATGGCTAAAGAGGTGAGGGCTTTTGCCGAATCATACAAGATTAAGGTTGTTCATTCGTCTCCATACTATGCTCAAGCTAGTGGCCAAGCTGAAGCTAGTAACAAGACCTTGATCAAGCTTATTAAGAAGAAGATCGAAGAGACTCCAAGGAAGTGGCATGAAGTCTTGTTAGAAGCTTTGTGGGCGTATCGCATATCAAAGCATGGTGCTACAAATACTTCTCCCTTTGAATTAGTTTATGGTCAAGAAGCTATGTTGCTTGTTGAAGTGAACTTCGGTGCATTCAGATTTGCTAAACAAAATGATTTATCTCCAACAATGTACCATGATCTCATGATGGACAACATAGATGAAGTGACTGACAAGAGGTTGCAAGCTCTTAGGGAGATTGATAAAGACAAGCTGCGTGTTGCAAGGGCCTATAACAAGAAAGTGCGGAGCAAATCGTTCCAAGTGGGAGATTTAGTGTGGAAAACCATACTACATGTTGGATCGAAGAGCAACGAATTTGGCAAATGGTCTCCTAATTGGGAGGGTCCTTTAAGAGTGATCAAGGTGGTACCGGAAACTCTTATGTGCTAGAGACAATGAAGGAGGAATGTCTTGATAAGGCGATTAACGGGAGGTATCTTAAAAAATACTTCCCAAGTGTTTGGCAAGAGGCCTAGTGCTCGCCAAATAGTGGCCGATACATGTATTGTCCTTAGAACAAAAATGGCCGATGTATACATCGCCCTTAGTCACCAAAGCCGATGTGATGGGTATCGTTGCTAGTTGGTCCTGTGTGAGGGATTATTTTCGGGTTCGTCGCTTAATTCACCCGAAAACAGGGAGCATGTGTTGACGCGCAAAAATGTCCAATGGAGGTCAACACGATGTCAAATGGCTCAAAGGCGAAAAACGGCGAGGAAACGGCGCGAGACGAGCGCGGACGCGAGCCTCGCGGCGTCGGACGCGTCCGCGCCCATCGAACGCAACACGAGCCGGGCCGGAAGGCGGCTCGACCACCGGATGCGCTCCACGCCAAGCGCCGGACGCGCGTGGCCGCGCCGGACGCGGCACGAGCCGCCCCCGGAGCCACGCGGGCGCGGACGCCGCACCATGGAGCGCGGACGCCACGTCGGCCCGCCCGCACGCGCACGCCGAGGGCGGACGCGGGCGTCGGACGCGTCCGACGCCCGATGGACGCGGTCCGAAACTATTTTTTGGCGCGGAGCGCGGACGCGCGCCGGACGCGCCTCTTTCGCGTCGGACGCGTCCGTATTTGTGTCGGGCGCGACCGACTCCGACCCGGTCACGTTTTTGGCAACTTTCGACGTGGGAAACTTGTCGTATTGGTTCCGGAGTTGTTTCCCACGGGGATATGACCACCCCCCTATAAATACAAGGGGTTCATGGCCGATTGATCCCATCTATCAATCGAATCAACCAACAACACAAAAACTATCTCCTTTGCCCTAATTCTCTCCTCAACCCCTCTAGTTGTTGTCCAAATGCGGCTATCTCCGTGATTTCCGTTGGCTTTCTAGGTGCCATCCGCTGGTCCTAGAAGATCCTCCACGTGCTCATCCCGACGGATCCTTCCGGAGCGAGTTCGGGAGCTTTTTCGGTCAACTTCGAAGCTCTACATCGGCTAACCGATCTTTAGATCGGTTTTTGCCGGCACATGTCGAAGGCACCGCGTTGCGGGTTGTGAAGGCTACCTCGAGGGCGTCCAAGGCCCACGTGGGGTGTGTTAGGCGCCGGATCACTTTTCGGCGTCAACAACAAGTTACGTAATCCGAAATTCAAAGAGCAGACAATACATTTTAATTTGTGCTTTTAATACAATTATCTTCCGTAAAGTTGCAACACACTTGCACATTTGTTAGTATAAGAATATGATAGTTGTGACGTCGTAACAAAAGTTTACATATGCGTACGTATATGCCTGTCGGATACCTAGATTAGGGGGTCCTAAATTGGGTGAATTAGAGACGAGCAAATCAGCCTCATCCCTCTCTAAGAATCCCAAAAACTAACTGACCAGAGAAACCCCCAATTCCTCTCGAGCTGGGCCGGCCCACTATCGCCCACAAAGCCTCGGAACCTCCTAAACTCGAGCGCCGGCCGCTCACCCGCTCGAGAGAGAAGTACGAAACCGCCGAGCGTGCGACCGCCGAGACGATGACGCAAAACCGCCGAGCGAGCAACCGCTCGAGCGAGACGGAGAACGCCGAGCGAGCGGGGCCGCTCGAGTCCGCTCTCAATCATTGCTCGTCCGCAGCACGCACATGGTTACAGGGCTCGAACAGCCGCCGACGTACGCCGACACCACCTAACCCCATGGCTCGTAACCCGCAATAGTGGAGCGTACGCCGGCCGCTTCACCCTTACGCCCATCTCCCCGGATTCGAGGATGGCGAGGCGCCACTATTATGCCATACCTTACACTATGCCTCGTACGGCACCCCCTTCAAACGCCATTACCAACTCTCCGTACCACCAACTACGTCGTCCCATCCCGTCGCTCGGATCGATGCCCTCTCGAGGCGGCCCCCAACCGCTCGAGGAGTGATGATGGACGCGACCTGAGCATGGGGCGCGCAGTGCCCTGTCTTTCCCACCTCGACGACCATACTGCAGGGTTCCCAGGCGCATGTGCTCGTCAACGCCGGTACCGTACCTCGACTGCGTCAGCCCACGACCGAGGAGGACGAGCAGGCCATCATTGACCATACCGCTACAGGCTCGAACCGGACCAAAGGGAGCGTCTACAGTCTCGACGACTCGACATGGCGTATGTACCTTGACGTCACGCCCACGACAGCCCTATCTACTCTGTACTCCTGAGCCTCCTCTTGGCCTATAAAAGGGGATGCCGGACCTAGCCTAGGGCACGTTTTTTACGCCTTCACTCGCACACATTCCCACATTTTCACACACTCGTTCACGGCTAAGTCCCGCTTGTAGTCACCCCGTACAAGCACTTAGGTGCAAGATAATACAAGTTTCCTCCCCGTGGACGTAGGGCATTCTTTGCCTCGAACCAGGGATAAACACTTGTGTCCTTCTTGCATCACCATCCGGATTAGGGAGCACGCATAGAAATTTACTCGTTGGTGTTATACCCCTAGGTGCGAAACGCCGAAGCTTGGTGCGCCAGGGGGCGGTGCGTGTTTTCACCCGATTCCCGCCATTTTCCGGATGGCATCACCCACTCCTTCATTTCCGTTCGCCACGGTGATCTGGTTTGGGAGTCTAGAGTTCGTGTCGCTCGGCCCAGGCCACGACATGGCTCTACTCTCGATCGGTGAACCAGGAGGGGGACGCTCGTCACCCCCACGCGCTGGTAGGGCCGCGCGCCGACCGCGCCACCACGGCTCGCCACCACGTCGCCGACGCCACCAGCATCAGCATCATCGCCAGCAGGCACAGGGCCTTGAGCGCCCTGCTCGTGTGCCCTCCCAGCCAGATGCCACGATGTACCCAGCCGGGGTGCCAAGTGTACGGCGGGGGGCACATGGACAGGGAGTCCTTGACGTGGACCCTGGCTTCACGTTCGCCATGCGCTCGCCGAGAGAGCCCGGCGTGGCGCCGAGCGCGCACGGCCGACGTCGCCCAACCCGTTGCCGCACGGGGCTCTACCGAGCTCGTCGCGAGGCTCCCGTTTGGGCTCACCAACGCCGCCACTACGCACGCGCCGGTCATGGGACCGCGAGAGGGGAGCCCCGGCCCCTCCCCCGTGCCACCATGAACCTGGAGATTGTATGGCCGGCGTCAGTAGACCGCGGGTTTGACAGAGCACCTGGCTCACAACGCCGCAACACGGTCGGGAATATGCGTCGCTGGATCGAGGAGGAGAGCACGGGGAGGCCCCGGACGCCGTCCAGCGCTAGCCCGACCCGATGACTCGGACTCGGGGTGCTATGACCCGGCTCGCGAGTGTTTTCATCTCAACGATGACGTCCCGTCGGATGAGGAGACCGAGATGGCGCCGCCGCGGCCGCCCTACGGCCAACCGGCGGACGTGACGCCGGCGGCCGGAGCATCGGCGCCACTGGAGCCTTGCAGATCGAGCCGCGCGGACCGCCACCACAAGCCCAAGATAACCAGGCGACCGAAGACGATGCTCGAGCGACAATGGGCCCAAATCAGAAATCGAGGCCAAGATGAATGAGGAACGCGCAAATGAGCCGCCAAGCGCGCGCGCTGAGCGAACCATCCGCCCCCTCCTCGAGCTCTTGGCGCTCGAGGAAAGGCACGAGACGTCTTCAACCGCATCATCAACGACGGGCGGCCGAGGTGCCGATCGAGCCGCCCATTTCCCGAGCAAGCCAAAATGTCCTTGCGGCAGCTATGTTGCTACGGGACATGCCAAGACCCTCGAATCCGCACGCATTACGAATATGAGATGAGATCCAGGGCTCCTCCAAGTCGCGGCCGTCCAGCGGGCCAAGAGCTCGGCCTCAAGACGGGTGAAGCAGCCCCGCAACAACCACGGCACGAGCGGGAGGGTTCCGTCCACCGGGAGGCACCCCCTCGAGGTGGTAGAGCACCCGCCGAGAACGCATCCTCGACAACCGCGCGCCTCAAGATGCGTGTCATGACATCAACGACAATCGACGGCGCAAGCCTGCGGCGCCGAGGACCGTGGCTACAAGGCCCATCGAGGGGGATGCTACGACAGCGACGAGGACCGGCAGCTCCCGAGCCGCCGGCCCTCGAGTCTTCGGTCCGAGCCATCCGTAACACGCCATTGCCAAACCCGTTTCGACCCCCCACGAGCGTGGTCAAGTACAACGGGGAGACCAAGCCAGAGCTCTGGCTGGCCGACTTCCGGCTGGCCTGCCAGCTGGGAGGGGCTCGAGAGGATAAGGCGATCATACGCGCCTCCCCTTTTCTCGACACCGCTCGACGGTGGCTCGAGGAGCTTCCCCAATCGGATCTACGATTGGGCCGACCCGGTCCGATTTTCGAGGGGAACTTCAAGGGCACCTACATCCGAATCCGTGGGATCTCCGTAATCGCAAGCAAAATACCACGGAATCTCTCCGGACTTTGCTCGACGTTTCTCAAAGCCGCGCACCGAGCCGCCACACATTCCCGATCATGACGTCATCCCGGCGTTCGTCTCGAGCACCACTTGCAAAGAGCTCGTGCGGGAGCTCGGGCGCAATCCGCCCAAAGACGGTGAACGAGCTCATGGACGTCGTCGCCGACTACGCCGCCGGCGACGAGGCCGTGGGGGCCTTCTTTGGTGGGGGCTGGGAACAAGCCCGCGCCGTCCCCGGAGGCGGTGAGGGCTCGAGCAAGGCCCAAGAAGAACGGGAAGAAGAAGAAAGGCAACCGGAAGGCAAGCGCGCGGTCGTGGAAGACGAGGTGGCCGCGCCCGAGCGCAAGAAGCCTAGACCCCCACGGATGGGGCGTCTTCGACAAGATGCCGAAACAACCATGCCCGTACCATAAGGAGCCGGTCAAGCATAACCTCGAGGACTGCCGGATGCTTCGAGGCTACTTCAAGAAATTTGGCCTTGACAAGGACGATGGCAAGAAGGATAAGGGTGGCGAGGACCGAGCCAACGACGACGACGACAATGGGTATCCGCCCATCACCGAGTGCTACATGATCTACGGCGGCCCAACCACCCGGATGACACGCCGAGAGCGGAAGACCGAGCGCAGGGAGGTTTTCGCCCTGAAACCCGCCACGCCTCAATTCCTCGACCGGGTCGGATGCTCCCATCACGTTCGACCGTGATGATCATCCGCAGCACGTCACCAATCCCGGCGCATACCCTCTCGTCGTCAACCCGATCATCCTCAACGCCCGCTTCACCAAAGTCCTCATGGATGGAGGCAGCAGCCTCAACATCATCTACATGGAGACCCTCACGCTGCTCGGCCTCACAAGAGCTCACCTCCAGCCGAGCGCCGGAGGCTTCCACGGAGTGGTCCCTGGCAAGAAAGCGCTCACGATCGGCCGCATCGACCTCCCCGTCATCTTTGGGACACGCTCAAACTTCCGTCGAGAGGTCATAACTTTCGACGTGCCCAGTTTCGAGGGGACCTACCACGCCATCCCGGCGGGCCGTGCTACACAAAGTTCATGGCGATCCCCGCCTATGCCTACCTCAAGCTCAAGATGCCGGGACCAAAAGGAGTCATCACCATCAACTCCACGTACGAGCACGCCTACCACTGCGATGTGGAGTGCGTCGAGTACGGCGAATCACTGACGAACGTGATGGGAGCATCTGAAGACCTAGCCATGATGCTCGATCACATGGCGGCGAGCCCTCTACTCCAACACCCAAGCGACAGCCGGCAACTTCGAGCCCGCCGAAGACACCAAGAAGATCCCGCTCGATCCAAGCTCCTCGGGGAAAGACGCTGGTCATCGCCTCCTCGACAAAGAATAGGAAGCCGGTGCTCGTCGACTTTCTCCGCGCAAACGCCGACATGTTTGCGTGGAGTCCCGGACATGCCTGGCATACCGAGGATGTCGCCGAGCACGCCTTGGAGATCCGTCCCGGTTCGAGACTCCGTCAAGCAACGCCCGCGCCGCTCGACGAGGAGAAACGCAGATCATCCGCGAGGAGGTCGAGAAGCTCGAGAAAGCCGGATTCATCAAGGAGGTACATCATCCCGAGTGGTTAGCTAATCCCGTATTGGTAGAGAAAAAGAATGGAAAAATGAGGATGTGTGTGGATTACACTAGTTTAAATAAAGCATGTCCCAAAGTCCCATTTCCTTTACCTCGAATAGATCAAATCGTTGATTCCACTCGGGTTGCGAAGTACTTTCCTTTCTCGACGCCTACTCGGCTACCACCAAATCAAAATGAAGGAGTCCGACCGGCTCGCGACTTCATTCATCACCCCCATGGGCATGTATTGTTATGTCACAATGCCCTTCGGCCTTCGAAACGCCGGGGCAACATATCAGCGCTGCATGCTCCATGTCTTCGAGAGACACATAGGAGAGACCGTCGAGGCCTACGTCGATGACATCGTTGTCAAGACTCGAAAAGTAGAAAACCTTGTCGCGGACATCAAGTTGACGTTTGGATGTCTCCGGGCTAAAAACATCAAGTTGAATCCCGAGAAGTGTGTCTTTGGTGTGCCTCGAGGCATGTTGTTAGGATATATCGTCTCCCAGCGCGGCATCGAGGCCAATCCCGAGAAGGTCGTGGCCATCATGAGAATGGGGCCAATTCGAGACCTGAAAGGGGTGCAAAAGATCACTGGATGCTTAGCTGCACTTAGTCGGTTCATTGCGTGCTTGGGAGAAAAAGCCTTGCCTCATCGTACCGCTCCTCGAAAATCCGAGCACTTTGCATGGACACTGAAGGGGAGGAGGCCCTCTCGAAGTTGGAGAGCATGCTCACATCTCCTCCCGTGCTCGTGCCACCTCGGCCGGCTCGAGACGGCATACCCCGCCGAATCCCTCCTCCTCTATGTTGCCGCAACCACTCGGGTGGTCAAGCACAATCATAGTGGTCGAGAGGCGGGAAGAGGGCACGCGCTCCCCGTCCGGCGGCCGGTGTATTTCATCGCTGAGGTGCTCTCGGATGCCAAAACTCGGTACCCTCAAATCCGAAACCGCTCTACGCACCGTCCTCACCCGTCGAAAACTCCAAGCACTATTTCCTAAGCCACCCTAAGTGATCGGTAGTGTCATCATTCCCGCTTGGCGAAATTATCCAAACCGGGAAGTAGTGGGTCGAATCGCTAAGTGGTCGATTCGAGCTCATGGGCGAGACCATCACTTACGCCCCCACGAAAGCTATCAAGTACCGGCTGATTTCGTCACCGAATGGA
This sequence comes from Themeda triandra, assembly GCA_018135685.1. NCBI lineage: Eukaryota > Viridiplantae > Streptophyta > Magnoliopsida > Poales > Poaceae > Themeda > Themeda triandra. The sequence goes on along the minus strand of JAENPR010000051.1, from coordinate 511,760 downwards.
TCGACATCCAACTCCCCCGACCCGGATCCGAGCCGAGCCGTGGACCATGTATTTCGACGGGTCACTTATGAAGACGGGAGCGGCGCGGGCCCTCTTCATCTCACCCCCTCGAAGTACACATTTGTTACGTGGTGCGCATCCACTTTGCCGCCTCGAACAACATGGCGCAGTATGAGGCGCTCGTTACCGGGTTGCGCATTGCAATCGAGCTTGGGGTCCGACGCCTCGACGCTCGAGGCGACTCGCAGCTCGTTATCGATCAAGTGATGAAAGCCTCGAGCCGCCATGATGAAAAGATGGAAGCGCATGCGCAATGAGGTGCGCAAGTTGGAAGCCGCCCATGGTCTCGAGCTCAACCACATCCCAAGGCGCTTCAACGAGGCCGCGGACGAATCCGGCCAAAATCGCTTCATCTCGGGCGCCGCTACCCCCGCACGTCTTCTCGAAAGATCTTCACGAGCCATCCGTGAAGTGGGACTCGGGGCGGGGCGAGACCGCCGTTGAGCCGCTCCCACGACCGAACCCCCCGACGGGGGCCACAAGCCATGGAGATCGACCGGTTACGAGCCCACCAACCGACCGGCGTGCACCATTCCTCGAGTATCTCATTCGAGGAGTTGCCGAAGATCGAACGGAGGCGAGGCGACTAGCTCGTCGAGCCAAAACTTACGTCCTTACGGGGACGACAGAGAGCTCTACCGCCGCAGCCCGACCGGTATACTTCAACGGTGTATCTCGATCGAAGAAGGCGAAACTACTCGTAGACATGCACTCGGGGCTTGTGGCCACCACGCCGCGCCAAGAACCCTTGTCGGGAACGCATTCCGTCGAGGCTTCTACGGCCCACACGCAACCGCGACGCCATCAAGCTTGTTCGAGCGTGTGAAGGATGCCAATTCTATGCCAAGCAAACGCATCTTCCAAAGACACGCACTCCGGATGATCCCCCTCACGTGGCCATTTGCGGTCCGGGGGCTCGATCCGTCGGACCCCTCAAAAAGACGACGGAGGCTACACCCACTTGCTCGTGGCCATCGATAAGTTCACCAAGTGGATCGAGGCCAAGCCCATCACTAACATCCGCTCGGAGCGAGCGGTCGAGTTCTTCACCGACATCGTCCATCGCTTTGGAGTCCCTAACGTCATCATTACGACAATGGCACCCAGTTCACGGGCAAAAGTTCTTGGACTTCGCGATCGGTACCACATCCTTGTGAACTGGTCGGCAGTCGCCTACCCTCGAACTAATGGCCAAGTCGAACGCGCAAATGGCATGATCTTGCAAGGTCTAAAGCCAAGGATTTTCAAACGCTTGAACAAACACGGCAACAAGTGGGTAGCTGAACTCCCATCTGTCCTGTGGAGTCTGCGGATGACCGAGAGTCGAGCCACTGGGTTCACCCCGTTCTTCTTGGTCTATGGGTCTGAGGCCGTCCTCCCCACTGACCTCGAGTACGGGTCCCCTCGACTCAAGGCCTACAACGAGCAGACTAATCAGGAAAGGCTTGCAAACGCCATCGACCAAGCAGAAGAGGCTCGAGACACGGCGCTCCTACACTCTGCGCGCTACCAACAGAAGCTACGGCAATATCACGAGAAGAATGTGCGCAAGAGGGATTTCAAGGTCGGCGATCTCGTGCTCCGTCGACGCCAAGATAACAAGGGGGCGCCACAAGCTCACTCCTCCTTGGGAGGGCCGTTCATCGTGGTCAAGGTGTTGAAACCGGGACGTACAAGTTAGCCGACGAGAACGGCTCGACCCTCACCAACGCGTGGAACATCGAACAGCTACGTCGCTTTTTCCCTAGGCCTCGATGCCTTGCACATATTTCGTCTAAATGTACCGCTAGTATGAATAAATAAGTCAATTTCTTACTTGTTGTTCATACACAAGGTGGGCTCGACTTTGTTTCCACAAAGTCAAGCCCTCGGGCTAGACCGGGGGACCCCCCTAAGTCCTCGAAAAAACGCACCTAGTTTTTTCAAAAACAATGCTCGACATAATCTTTCCCCCTCCTCGCCTCGAAATTTTTCGTAAGCTAAGTATTTGCGTCACCTCGAGCTCGTCGAGCCGTGGCGATCGAGCACAAGGCTTCCCACGCTTCCGAGCTACGGCACCCTAACTCATCCCCTCTCGAAATGGTTCGAGCGCGGCGCAACACTTAGCTAAAATGAAATAAAGGCAGTGGAAAATGCGCAAAGGAAAAATTAGAGCATAACGATTATAAACATCCGAGTATCACGATTTAAGGCCACTCGGGCCATTTCCATGACTAAAATACTTGTTTTCTTACAAGGGCCTTGTTGCCCGGATTTCGGCTCGCAGCCGCCTAAAAATCTACTCTACATCGGGCGGGAGGACTTCTCGCAGCCAGATCGCCTCAAGACGGCGCCCGGCTCCTCGGCCTCGGCCTTGAGCTGCTCGATCCGGGGTTGACCCTCCTTCTTGCTCACCCTCGGCGTAGGTGAAGCCGCTCGCAACGGCCTCCATCCCGGCCGGCGTCCTCCTCGAGATGCTAAACCCCGAGTAGAAGATAGCCATCGTCCGCGCGCAGCCGAAGACAAGGGCTTCCCGGATACGACCCCGCAGAGAGGCACCGAACTCACGGACCCGGTTGGCGTACCCGGGCCGGCGTCCGGCCCTCGACGTCCACCACGGCGCGAAGCCCTGGTTGGCGCTAAGGGTGTCGATGGCGCCGGTGATGCGGGCCTTGGACGAAACCGCGCCGTCAAGCAACACATGGGTCGACTTTGCGTCCTCACACGCACCCACCAGTCCGCCTCCAAACCTGAAAAAGGATGACAAGAATCAAGTACTCAATCAAGTGCTCGAGCAACACGTATGAATCACGCACGAAAAAGGACTAAAAGACTCGAGCACTTACGGGTACAGCGGGTCGAGAGCCTTGCTCACGATCGAGCGCCCACGCGAGTTCACCCTCTTTCTCGGACGCGCGCGTCGTGTTTCTCCGTCCGCAGCTCCTCATAAGCCTTGCCGCGCCCGGATGGCGAGGTCCTTGTCGTCATCTCTAGGCGGAAGATTGACCGCCTCCGTCCGGGAGACCGCTCGCCCGCTCTTTCTCCGCTTCGAGCGCGCTAGCAAGGGCCTCCGTTTCGGCAGCCACCCGGGTGACCGAGGCCCGGAGCTCCTTCAAAGGCCTCGACGTTGGCCTTGTCCTTCCGGAGCTGCTCCATGTCTCGGCATTTGGCCTTGTAGCCCCGCGGCGCCGTAGCCGCGTCCTTCTTGAGCTGCTCGAAGGCCGCATGGTACTGCATAATTCGACGAGCGGTCTCGGCCTCTGCGCGGCTTGGGCAAGCTTCTCCCGCATCCCGCAGTGCCCCTCGGCCTCTGCGCCACCCGAGCAAGCTCATCTTGAGCCTTCTTGCGTCCTCCTTGGCGGCGTCCGGGCGGCGTTGGCCTCTCGAAGAAACCGGCAGCGGTGCGGCTCGCCCTCGGCCTCCCGCCCCATCGCACATACCGCCGGATCTCGTGCTCGCTCTCACGTGGCACGGATGTGCACGATTTGGCATAAGAGCGACTTTCGCCGTCTAAGCCACGAAGAGGAAATGTTAAACATAAAGTAGCGATAAGTCAAACACAAATAAAAGGGCAGTCCGAACTCGAAGGTACTTACGGAAAAAGCCGGGCATGTCCTCGGAAACGAGCGACAGCGGCCTTCAAGGCGTGTTCAAGCCATTGCCGGTGCTCCTCGGCCTCCATATGCGCCTCGAGCTCCTCGATCGTTCATCACGATTGGGGGCGCCTCGTGGTCGAAGGGTCGGGAGCACCAGCGGCGGCCTTTCCCAAAGAGGGAATTCCTCCCGCATCTCCTTGTCGACGGAGGAGTGGAGTCTCCTCCCGCCTCCAAATCGACGCCCGCCGTCACCACCCGCTCGGCCCGGGGTAGGTGGACGTTGCGGCGGCCCCGGGAAGAGGACGCCTCTTGGGCGAGCGCCCCGCGCCTCGAGCCTCCTCCGTTCCTCAATTGAGGCATCGGAGGGCTCAACGGGGACCAAGGCCAACCGACCGCATATGGCCGTCAACGATGGCCGCCGCCGTCGCCTTCCTTTGGGCCTCCTCCCACCGTGGTCGGCCTCGGTCATGACCTCGGTGAACTCCACCTCGCCCGTCTCCGAGTCGGGCACAAGGTGAGGCACCATGTCCCCCCCCGCAGCGAGGCCGCGGCGGCGCACGATGTGGCGCGGCACCGAGTGGAGCTCCTCGCTTTGATCGCCGCCCGGTGCTCATCGCCACCCGTGACGACGGCGGGCGGCCGCTGCACCCCACCTCCGCCCTCGCTTGCTCCTCTTGCTCGGCCGCCCGGGCGCTCCGCTTGCGGGGCGGATCTCCTCTTCGCCGCCCGGCGCGGCGGCCGCACCACCGGCCCCGCTCCGCCGCTCCACCGGCTCCTCCGCCTTCTCCTCTCGTGACGGCGGGGGTGCTCCTCGAGCGCATCCTCTCGAGCGCGGCTTGGGCCTCCCCCTCCTCAACCCTTTGCCCGGCCGAGGACTCGACCTCCATGTCCCGAGAGTTGGGGCCTGAGGCCCGGCTCGGCCGAGGCTCGAGCGCCGTCCGCCTCCCCGCATCTCCACATCCCCACGGCCGGTCGGTGGGCCGCGGGCGTCTCCTCCCTCCTTCTCCCCGCGCTCCTCCTCAAGGCCGGCGCGCAGCCGACCGCTGGGCCGAGGACTTAGGCGGCCGAGCTCGGACTCTCCTCGAGCATGATGGGCTGGCCGCTCCCGATCCAGCCCGTCGCCGGAATAGAGGCCGCTCGGCTGGCACCATTGCCCTTTGCTCGCCCGCCGTCGCGTCACCGGCGCGCGCTCGACGATGTCGGGGTCTCGAGCGGGGACGGCGGTCGAGGCCGTGGTGGTGGTGGCGTCCTTCTCCTCCGCTTCCTTGGTCACGACCCCGGCACCTGCACGGGACGCAGCTGCCATCAGCCTGCCACGCCTAAGTGCATCCTTGGCCCGCTCTAACCAAATGGGAGTAGAGGGAGGAAGGGTCACTCCACCTGGCATCGACGGGGTGCCGCTCGACCCTCCCGTGGTCCTCAGCCTTTTAGTAGGCACCATGGAAGGGAGGGATGGCAAGGTCTGCGGGAGCGCTTAGTCTTGAAAGAAAGAGAAAAACAAAAATCATTGTGACAAAATACTTCGCACACAAACAAAACAATGCATTAGGGAGTAGGTCGATTGAGACTTACCTGCGCGTCGAGGTGGCGCTGCCCAAGCCGCTGGCTTGCTCCAAGCGCTCGGGGCTTCGAGCCTCGGTTGCCCCCTCGAGTCACTCGAGGACTTGGGGCCTCGAGCCCGCGCTTGTGCCGCTCGGGGGCTTCGAGACCACCGCGGCCGCTCCGTTTTAGCCGACTCCTTGGCCGGCTCGGGCACGGTGTCCCTCACGGGATCCTCGGGTCCGCGGGTCGAGATCCCGCTCCGCCGGCGGTCGCTAGAGGAGCCGGCGTTGCTCGCGGCTGCGCAAAGATGAAGTGCGCACATTTGCAGCCTCCTCTTGCCCCGGTGTGCGCGCCCGTTGAAGAAGAATGATGGCGGGAGGAAGATTCCCGCCACGTCGGAGACGCGCCGCCCGCCGCCATGGCTAGAGCGGCGGGCGACTCCTCCCGCCGCCCGCTTGAGCCGGGCGACGACGAGCGAGCGCGGCGGGCGGAGTGTTGGGACGCCCCCCCCGTTGCCATGCTTGGGCCGGCGACGGCGCTCGAGCGCCGCGGCTCGATGACCCCTCTCCCGCGACCCGCTCGAACCAGCGACGAATCGCCGCGCAGGAGGCCTGGCGCCAAAGCTGGCTCCCCGCACGCGGAGCGAGCAGACGTCGGGGGCTCGGCGACGGCGGTAGCGCCATCACGTCGGCCGCATCATCATCATCCTCATCGTCATCGCCCTCGTCCTCGTCGGACGACTCGAGACTAGGGTCCGGTCGGTCGGGTCCGCCGCCGGGCGTATTTCACGCGCCCGGCGGCGCCCTAGCCTTACGCTTCTCCTTCTCCTCTAGCGCAAGCCTTCTTTCGCTCTCTCTTCCCTCCTCGAGACCACGGCGGTATGTGCTCGTTCGCCCTCGGGCGTCTTACCTCACGGTCGGGCGCGTCCTCCTTCACCGGGGCCTCGACTCCGCGTGATCGTTGATATTCTGGACGAAAGAACAGGCCTCGATAAGGATTGCTCGAATAAAAGAAACGACGAAAGAAGATCTCGAGAAAACTTACGTAGCCCGAGCGGGTTGTAGGCTCGGACGCATGCGGAAGAGGCCGACTTGGTTCTCGCCAAAGTTCCTCCCCCGTCGATTGCGTCACGCACCCGAGCCACGATCGTAGCGACCGGGAGGCTCGTCGGACATCCCGCGGCCGCAGCGCCGCGGGTCGGCGTTCTCCGTCATCATCGGGTCGAGCCGCAGCGGGCGCTCGGCGAGCGGAGCACCGGCGGCCGTGGAACTCGGCAACCACGTGCGCGATGTTGAGGAAGAAGTTGCCGGACCTCCGGTTGCGGAGGCTCGAGATGGCGTCGAGCAAAGAGTCCATGCGGGCTGGCGCGCGCCGGGCCGGCCGTGCGCACGGTTGAAACCGGGCGCGGTTAGCACGGCGCCGGTATATTCCGGGAAGAGGCCCCTCGTTGCGGAGGTAGAACCATTCTCGATCCCGGCCGGCGTTGTTCGACGTCCACGTGCCGGACAACCAGCATTCCTTCCTCTTCGGCCCGAGCGAGCGGGAACCCGCTCGAACATAGCGGCGGATCTTCGGTTCCTCCTTCTCCTTCTCCTCCTCCTCTTCCTCATTGTCCTCCTCGTTCTCCTCCTCCTCGTCATCATCATCACCGTCGTCGTCGGCGGCCTTCTTGCTCTTCACCGCCTTGGTGAAGAGCGTCGCCTTGAAGACGTGGGTGAACAGTCCCATCATGCGGCGCCATCCCCAAATATCCCTCACACACGGCGGCGTAGGTAGCCGCGAGCGAGATGGAGTTGGGGTTGAAATGTCTTGGAGCTCAACCCCAAAATGGTGGGGAGCGCCCGCATGAAGCGGCTCGGCCGCGCACCAAGTCCCCGCCGGTGGAACCCGATGAAGCTCGGGAATGTAGCCCGGCGGGGGATTGGGCTCGAGGTCGCCGTCGTCCGGCACCCTCCACTCGGTGACCCTCCGCCGGATTGGGCGGAAGTAATCCGCCGTTCACCGAGTTGAGCGGCATTCCCTCGGTCACCGAGGACCGAGGCCACGGAGCGCGGGCCCGCCATCACCACCGGCACGTGGGAGGCTTGGCGGCACCCTTGCCTTGCCTTTGCCCTTGCCTTTACCACGCGCCGCCCGGCCGGAGCCACCGGCCCGTCTTCTTGGATGACCTCCCCATGTCGACGACGGGAGCGGGGCGGTGGAGCAACGACGGCGGCCTGCGAGCACGCAGGAACGGTGGCGCGGGGAGCGGTGGCGCAGAGAACGCGAGGTGGTCACGGGCTAGAATGGCGTGGCGGTCACGGGCGGTGGCGGCAACGCGATTGCGAAGACGGCGGCGGCGGATTGGATCTAAGACAGAGCACAACCGCCGGCGTAGGGCGCGGGGAAGGCAAGATTGCGGGGAAGAAGAACCAGGAGCCCGCTCCTCTATATTTATAGAGCCCAAGATGATCCGCGTGAACCACGTTCAATGGCCTAGATTACGCCATCCAACGGCCGCGCGCACCCGCGACTCGACGAAAACGGTAACCGCATTAAATGCCCCGACAAACCGTCACCTACTTTTTAGGCGCACACGACGCGAGGTGGAGCGGAACCGCCGCCACGATCACCACGATACGCCGGTTTCCACCTAAAAGGCGCGCCGCTTGCAACGGACAAACGCGCATCGAATGAGCGCAATGACGGGACGTCTCGACGGACGGCCCTTACACGGTAAGAAACCCGGGGACCCCGGTCCCACAAGTAAGTCTCGAGGAGCGGAGGCCGACGCACGGACGGGTTCCGAACGGCCGCCCTCGAGCACCCGAGTTAGGGGCGCCAATGGGAAGGAACCCTCGAAAGTTCCGCTCGAGAACGAACCCTCGAACCCCGATGGCGTGTCCAAGGCGGGGCACTATGTATCTAAGAGATCCCGTCGACGGAGGCACTCGAGCCGCCGGCCCCTCGAACGGGACCGGTCCTCCGGGAAACTAAGAGCCCAGCTTCAATGAGGGCGCCCCGGCCACGAAGCCGTCTTCCCTCGAAAGGAGACGAGCTCTCACTTGGACTACCCGCCATCGGCTCACGAGGGGGTGTGGCGCTCGCTCGGCCGCGAGTAGTGTCGGACCCCTCGTCACTTGGATTTGATCCAAGAGATCCGACGGACTGTATCACGACTCCGGCCCGGCCATTCGGGGCACGGGGCTCGAGTCATACAAAAACCTCCTCGACACGGGAGGAGCGGGGAAAAACTCGGGGCTCGAACAAGAGTAATTGAAATCTTCCGCCTCGAGAAACCACAACTCCAATTAATAATACCCTTGCCCAAAATCGTTCATCTCAAAGCCCCCGGAGGAATGCCTCATTCCTCTCGGGGCCTCGGCTACCCCCGCGGGGGCGCCGCGCGCCCCCCACCTGAGAAAGGACGAAATGACTCCTCGAAATACCGACAATAATCCCAACTCTAGGTACTTTAACTCCACTTCATGATCCCTTGTTTGAAGTTTCACAATCAAACAAGGGCTCGGGGGCTCTTGTCGGGTACCTAGATTAGGGGGTCCTAAATCGGGTGAATTAGAGGAAAATGACCCAACCCATCTTACCTTTAAATCTCCCGAGAATTAACCGAGAGAAACCCCAATCCTCTCACACCGGGGCCGGCCCACTACCGTGCCCGCAAGGCCTCGCAGACCCGCTGGCTCAAGCAACGGCCGCTCACCCGCTCGAGAAGATAAATACGGAAACCGCTCGAGCGTACGACCGCCGAGACGATGACGTAAACCGCTCGAGCGAGCGACCGCTCGAGCGGGACGGAGAACGCTCGAGCGAGCACGCCGAGTCCGCCCACAAACATTACCTATCCAAGGCACGCACATGGCTACGTATATGTAATAGTAGGAAGTATGCTCGCTCCGCCTAACCCCATGGCTACAGTGCGCGGCATGGTGAGAAGAACGCCGGTCACTTCTCCTATTCTGCTGCCCATACCCGGATACGAGGCATGCCGTGGCAACACTATTACACCACGTCGAGTACCGCGCGAGCGGCATTCCCTCCCCGACGCCATCGTCAACACTCTCCGTACCACCAACTACGTCGTCCCGTCCCGTCGCTCGGATCATGCCCCCTCGAGGCGGCTTCCAACCACTCGAGGAATGGTGACGGACGCAACTGAACAAGGGACGCACGGTGTTCTGTCTTTCCCACCTCGACGACCATACCGCGGGGTTCCGGCGCACGTGCTCGGCTACGACGCGCCATACCTCGACTACGTCGGCCCACGATCGAGAAGGACCGGCGGGCCATCGTCGGCCTCCGCTACGAGCTCGAACCGGACCGGAGAAGAGCGTCTACGGTTCGGCGACTCGACATGGTGCATGTAGCTCGACGTCACGCCACGACGATGCCCTATCTACTTTGTATTCCCGAGCCTCCCTTGGCCTATAAAAGGGAATGCCGGGGCCTAGTCTAGGGCACGTTTTTTCGGACGCCTTCATTCACAACACATTTCCAAGCACGCTAAGTCTCACGGCTAAGGACTCGCTTGTATTCACCCCTGTACAAGCACCCCGGTGCAAGATAATACAAAACTCTCCCCCCCGCTGGACGTAGGGCACTCTTTGCTCGAACCAGGATAAACGATTGTGTCCATCTTGCATCACCATCCGGATTAGGAGCACGCATAGAAATTTACTCGTTGGTGTAATACCCCCGGGTACGAAACACCGACACAAACCCACCGACCTTTCTCGCGCTTGAGCACGCCATCCTCTTCGTCTTGCCAACCGCCACCACCGCCGTCCCGTTTCTCGCCTTCATCTCCGAGGTACACGCCCAATCGGCGGTCCTTCATCCGCCGCCGCGAACGAAGCTCCGACGAGTTTTCGGCTCCGTCGTGAGCGCATCGTCCTCTCCTTCTCCTTTTCCTTCCGCGCGCACCGTGCTCTTCTTGGCATGCCGCAGCCCGTTTCGCTGACGATGGCGCAGCTCCGGCCTTGGGGCACCGGCCAGACGGCTTCGCCGTCGCCCTGACCGGGTCGCCTCGCCATGGCCGCGCGCGGGTTTGCCCATGCTCCGACCACCGTTTGCCTCCGGGGGGTGCGCACCGCAGTCGCCTAGCCGTGTAGGGCTAGATCCGCTCCCAATCGAACTTGCCATGGCCGGCGGAGCTCTCCCCGCCGCCATGCATGCGTCGCCGTTCACCACCGTCCGCCGCGTTCGCCGCCGCTCCGCCACCGCCGCGCGAAACCTCCGCAACCGGCCTCCTCAACTAGCGCACCGGGTTCGCCTCACCACGAGGAACCGGCCGATGGTGGCCTTGCCGTCAAGGACCTCGCCGCGCGAGGTATCGGCCGGGCGGAGCCTCCTCCCCCGGGTGTCGCCCGACAAGCGGGACCCGCCTCACGTCACCTGGGCCGTCGGCGGGGCACCTACACAGTACACGGTCGGGTGCACCTAGCCCGGGATACGTGCCGGGGTGCACCGCTGGGTACGCGTAGCGTTTAGGATTGGGTTTTCGGGAAAAATGTATTTTTCCGTTCTGATATAAATCTTGTAAAATTCCTATAGGGAGCTAGGAGTGTCCAATGTGAATGATCTTGGTCTTATTGTAATCCTTGTGAAGTGTAGTATCCGGGAAAAATATGATATGCCATGTTTGAGTAACTTTTCTCAGTATAGCTTTATTTAAAGTTTGGCAATCGGTATAATTGTGGTTCATCTTTGGAAATGCATAGATAATTATAGGAAGCTCGAGAAAAATGTAGTTTTGGTCTTGTTGGTCTTGTATTGAGGTGCTCGTCTATGAAAAAGATATCACATGCATGTTTATTGTAATTTTATATGGTTGTAGTTCAAGTGCTTATTATTGCTTTGCTCTTGTTAAATTCATAAATAGGGTCTTTATCTCTAGTTAAGGTTTAATTATTTTTGTGGACTGTTTATATGTCTATAGGAAGTCATTGATGTGATAAAACCCGAAGCTTGCCATACTTCATAGTGCAAACTATTTATAGGTCCAACTAATTGAGCTGTCTTGTGAATTATGTGTAGGCCAGTAGGTTTATCCAAATAGGATGAAACTTGGATGGTAGACTAGTATTGTCATGCTTTGTCTACTGTAATTTTTGTAGGTTTTTATGAGGTGTCTGGCTAGGGGTTGCTTGTTCAATCCATAGTTGCCTAATTTGGAGTTGCTTGGATGATGCTATGCTTAAACTAATTATAGGTTGTTTTTCTGGGAAACTTGTCAATATATGATAGGTTTTAAACTAGTTATTTATCTACTGTTCAAATTTGGTGGGCATTGGATGTATAGTTTAGTAGCTATGGCTGTTACAATCGACCAATAAGGGCTGTTAAATGCTGTTTTGTCAGACCCAGTCCCGATGTTGGCTGATTTAGGCATAGATAACTTGAGAACTGGGCTGTGATGTTTTGAGATGTTTTATGGGTAGTTTCATAAGATTTCCATTGTCCTCAATCATGTTCATAGGATTTATAGATCAACAGTTATGATTTTATTACAGCAATGCCGATGATAGGTCTAGTATTGCTAGTGAAGCATCGATAAGTGGATTGTATGTAGAGCTTAATGAAAGGGTCTTGTAGTGCTCATGAAATGTATGACTGGTTGTTACTAGGTATGCCATGATGGTTGGTTAGGATGATTATGTTCAGGTTTAGGTCTTTGGCTTTACTGGCTTGTTTGCTAGTGATAAGTGTAGCATTTAAATCAACTATTCATCTTTAAACATCTATCCTCCTTGATCATGCATACACCGACAATCACGTACTCATACATATGCACATGCATCATTCCAGGATCACGTGTAGAACATTCATCGTGGAATCGAGGATCCGAAGGACAAGTTACGAACGGAGATCCGCACGAGAAGTGATCAAGCACCGGAACCGACTTGGAATAGTCGAGCACCCGGGGCTCTAACCTCGATCTTTTAAATAAGGCAAGCCCCTGAGCATCCCTCCTACGTTTGCAAATGTTTTACTTTGCGTCCTTTTATTCCTTATGATGCATTAAGTTTATAGGCGTTGCTTGAAACCGTAGTTGCATCAGGATTTACCTTGCCACCAGAAATATCCTACTTTTGTGTACAGGGTCGACTACATGTTTAGGCCTGCTCTCTTAATCGGTAGAAGCCGAGTGATCGACTATCACTCGCAATGGTAGGTGGTTACTACCCCTTTGGATTGAGATTAGTGAGATGTTGGATATGAACATAACCATGTGGCCATGATAAATCACCTCTAATATACCATGGCACACGAGCGTCCTCGGATCATTTTGAACAATGCCTCACATATAGCTGGAAGGGCCGGAGCGCCCAACCGCAAAGCCTTGAATCTACTTGGGCCGGGTTTCAACTTCCAGGTATCCATGCTGGCGATGGGTGGTGAGTAACATAATTTGATAGGGCGGTGTCATTTGATGGGCGCACGCTTACCTGTGGCAGCCGGGAGTTTCCTTGGTCATGGTGGTGAGTTGTTGATCCCGCGCTTTTCCCGAGTAGATCAAGGTGACCTAATCGACCCCGACGGGAGTCGTGTGGTTTGTGTGAGGAATACCCCGCCAGCTGGTTTGCAATCGATTATAATCGCCATCGTTCCTGGATAGTGAATAACTTGACTGACAGTTACGGTGCGGCAAATAAGATTTGAAATGCGAGTCGGTTATGTTCACTCATGATGGTTTAATATTACTCAATCAATGCGGTTATGATATAATGTTGATTTGCTTCTACCTTAAAATGATGAAGTAGTTGCAGGTGCTAATGTAGTAATGGTAGGATCCAACTTAAATGGATAAGCTAGAGGGTCCTTTTGTCACTAAATGATTATTAATAAGCTCATCTTTTGGCAAAGAAAAGGAGTCGGCTAACCCACTATAAAGCCCGGCATCCACCAAAAAGTCTTTATTTTCTTTTAGTCGGTTAAGTCTTGCTGAGTACAATGTACTCAGGGTGCAATTCCCAATGTTGTTGTAGGTTTGGAGATTACTGCCGTGGCGACACGGTGGACATATATCCCACTACGGGAGGACTAGACTTGGGCAAAGTCAACTCTTATACCTCTTCTACATGCTGTTGATGGAGTCGACCCTGAGCTGGCACTGTATTTAAAAGTATAGGTGTGAGTGTGTATTATAAAAAGAGTTTTTCTTCCGCTGTTATTTCTATTTTGGGTTGTAATAATCCTATGTGCGAAATGTAAATAAAACAGGTGAATGGGAACTGCTGAACTGTGGATTTAGGTTTGTTGTAGAGTGGTTTGAAATCCTTCGTGATTTCACGGACTACCGGGCTGGTTTGGTTACTGAGTTCTAATTAAGTTGCCTCGTTAGCTTGATTAGCGCTTCGTAATTAAATTAGTTGGTCGGTTCTGCTACAGGGCGTCGTATCCCAACATTTTCCACAGGTGAGAGCCCGGTCCGTCGGACGAGCGACGGCGGCGCTTCGAACGTCGTAACCTTCCTGAAGGCGTCGCTATGGAAATCGACTCGGCTCGTTTGTGTGCGTATGGTCATGGTCAGAAGTCGGAGCTGCGCTTGCGATTTGCTTGTGCTGGGCAACGATGACCTACCTGACCTTCGTTCCCCGGTCCCTTATCCTTCTTGGGTTGTCGTTCTCTCGGTTGTGTTGGCGTGGGTTGTATGGTTTTCGGGCCCGGTTTTCCTTATAAACTGGGTCAATCTTATTCTTATTAATACTAGTATAATGCCCGTGCTAACGCCACGGATTCATCTCAGGGATGCACATGAAAACAACCAAAAGGCGATGTTTTTTCATAGTTTAGTCTGAAGAACACTCATGCATAGAGAGGCATAATAGGTCATGTTATCACTCAATCTATCAAGTGTGTGATTTCTTCCCGTAGATCAATAAGCATCTGTTTTTAGGTCACCTCCTCGTGAACCCAGCTCAACCTTAACATATGAGTACACCCCAAACACGTCTACGTCCTCGCCATTGATTGGATCTCCAATGCTCCTCGTCGTCCATGGCCATGCCGCCATCACGAGCTCCTCCACATCTTCCATTGCCTGGGCACCAAGAGATGCAAGATGTGAATATGGAGAGACATGTGAAATTTCTTGTCAACAATGTCCAAGTGCAATGGAGCAAGCTTTTATCGAGAAGTTAAACTGAACATAGTAATCTCAGTTGTAGAGCCTGAAATAAACTGATCTAGTAAAACATACTAAATGACAAAGCTAATCATCCACTCCTAGGACAATTCATATTGAATCATTTAAACCACAATAGGTCAGTGAAAAAAAAAAGATGCGCATACATGCAAACTTCGTGATGCTAAGCATTCTGATTATCACACAATCAAACAAGTGAGGATGAGATGTATAATTTGGAAAATGAAAATAATTGAATTGTAAAACAAAAAGTAGCAGCCTAAGTGGAGGAGACCATGGGAATTGCAGAAACCCGTGACTTTTTCAGATGACACTCCTACTACTGCCAGTGGCGATTTGATTGTGCAAGGATATGGAAGTGTTCCCTCACTCTAAATGTTAAATTTGTGCTACAATAGTTAGTGACTGTCGGGTACCTAGATTAGGGGGTCCTAAATCAGGTACGTTAGAGGAAAATGACCCAACCCGTCTTACCTTCAAATCTCCCGAGAATTAACCAGAGAAACCCCAATCCTCCTCACACCGGGCCGGCCCACTACCGGGCCCGCGAGGCCTCGAGACCCGCGGCTCAAGCAACGGCCGCCGCCCGCTCGAGAAATACGGAAACCGCTCGAGCGTACGACCGGCGAGACGATGGCGTAAACCGCTCGAGCGAGCGACCGCCGAGCGGGACGGAGAACGCTCGAGCGAGCAGCCGCTCGAGTCCGCCCACAAACATTACCTATCCAAGACACGCACATGGCTGCAGTATATGTAATAGTGGGAAGTATGCTTGCTCCACCTAACCCCATGGCTACAGTGCGCGGCATGGAGAGAAGAACGCCGGTCACTTCTCCTATTCCGCTGCCCATACCCGGGATATAGGCATGCCAGGCAACACTATTGCACCACGTCGAGTACTGTGGCGCGAGCGGCATTCCCTCCTGACGCCGTCGTCAACACTCTGTGCCACCAACTACGACGTCCCGTCCCGTCGCTCGGATCACTGCCCCCTCGAGGCGGCTACCAACCACTCGAGGAATGGAGACGGACGCAACCTGAACGAGGGACGCACAGTGTTCTGTCTTTCCCACCTCGACGACCATACTGCGGGGTTCCCGGGCGCACGTGCTCGACTACGACAGCGCCATACCTCGACTACGACAGCGCCATACCTCGACTACGACAGCGCCATACCTCGACTACGTCAGACCACGATCGAGAAGGACCGGCAGGCCATCGTTGGCCATGCCGCTACAGGCTCGAACCAGACCGGAGAGAGAGTCTACAGTTTCAGCGACTCGACACAGTGCATGTAGCTCGACGTCACGCCATGCCAGCCCTATCTACTCTGTACGCCTGAGCCTCCTCTTGTCCTATAAAAGGGGACGCCAGGGCCTAGTCTAGGGGACGGTTTTTTCGGACCTTCACTCACACTCACTAAGTCTCAGGACTACCTTGTACTCACCCCTGTACAAGCACCCCGGTGCAAGATAATACAAACTCATCCCTCTGTGGACGTAGGGCATTCTTTGCCTGAACCAGGATAAACGCTTGTGTCCGTCTTGCATCACCATCCGGATTAGGGAGCACGCATAGAAATTTACTCGTTGGTGTAATACCCCCGGTACGAAACACCGACAGCTTGGCGCGCCGGGGGGGCTCGCGTGTTTCACCCGATTCCCGCCATTTTCCGGATGGCATCACCCACTCCTTCGTTTCCGTTCGCCACGGTGATCCGGTTTGGAAGTCTAGAGTTCGTGTCGCTCGGCCCGAGCCACGACATGACTCTACTCTCGATCGGTGAACCAGGGACGCTCGTCACCCCCGCACGCCGGTGGGACCGCGTGCCGACCGCGCCACCATGGCTCGCCACCACGTCGCCGACGCCACCACGCCATCACGGCCGCAAGCACGCAGCCTTGAGCACCCCGCGTGTGCCCTCCTCCCGGATGTTGCCACAACGCACCCAATCGAGGTGCCAAGTGTGCGGCGGGAGGTGCCACATGGACAGGAGTCCTTGACGTGGACCCTAGCTTCACGTTTGCCATGCGCTCGTCAAGAGAGCCCGGCGTAGCGCCGAACGCGCGCACGACCGACGCCGCCCAACCCGCGCCGCACGGATCTACCGAGCTCATCGCAGCTCCCGTTTGGGTTTACTAACGCCGCCACCACGTATGCCAACGAGATCCGTCGGTCATGGGACCGCGGAGAGAGAGCCCCGGCCCCCTCCTACGTGTCACCATGGACCCGGAGATCGTATGGCCGGCGTCGGTAGACCGCGGGTTTGACAGCACCCGGCTCACAACGCCACACCGCGGTCGGGGATATGCGCCGGCAGATCGAGGAGGAGAGCACGGAGGCCCCGGACGCCGTCTGCCGCTAACCCGCACTCCGATGACTCGGACTCGAGGTGCTACGACCCGGCTCGCGAGTGTTTTCATCTCAACGACAACGTTCCGTCGGATGAGGAGACCGAGAGATGGCGCCGCGTGGCCGTCCCTACGCCTAACCGGGCGACGTGACCCCGGCGGTCGGACGCCGCGGCCGCAGCCCCGCAGGATCGAGCCACGCGGACCGCCACCACAAGCCCAAGATAACCGGCGGCCCGAAGACGATGCTCAAGCGGCACAATGGGCTCGGCTCGGGAAATCGAGGCCAAGATGAATGAGGAACGCGCAAATCCGGAACCGCTCAAGCGCGCGCTGAGCAACCATCCGCCCTCCTCGAGCTCTTGGCGCTCGAGGAAAGGCGCGAGACGTCTTCAACCGCATCGTCAACGACGGCGACCGAAGCGCCACCCGAGCCAGCCCATTTCCCTCGAGCAAGCCGGGAATGTACTTGCGGCGGCTATCTTCGCTGCGGGACATGCCGGCGCCCTCGAATCCGCATGCATTACGGATACGAGATGAGATCCAAGGGCTCCTCCAAGTCGCGGCCGTCCAGCAGGCCGAGAGCTCAGCCTCGAGACAGCGTGAGGTAGCCCCAGAACAACCACGACACGAGCGGGAGGGTTCCGTCCACCAAGAGGCACCCCCTCGAGGTGGTAGAGCACCCGCCGAGAACGCATCCTCGACAACCGCGCGCTTCAAGATGCGCGTCATGACATCAACGACAACCGACGACGCAAGGCCGCGGGTGCCGAGGACCGTGGCTACAAGGCCCATCGAGGGGACGCTACGACGCCGACGAAGATCGACTCTCGAGCCACCAGCCCTCGAGTCTTCGGTCCGAGCTATCCGCAACACACCGTTGCCAAACCCGTTTCGACCCCCACGAGCGTGGTCAAGTACAACGGGGAGACCAAGCCGAACTCGGGCCGGCCGACTCCGGCCGGGCCTCGCCACCCGGGAGGGGCTCGAGAGGATAAGGCAATCATACGCCGCCTCCCCGTTTAGCTCGACACCGCTCGACGGTGGCTCGAGGAGCTCCCCCCATCGATCCACGATTGGGCCGACCTAGTCCAGATTTTCGAAGGGAACTTCAAAGGCACGTACGTCCGACCCGCAAGAACTCGTGGGATCTCCGTAGAATCGCAAACAAAATGCCACGGAATCTCTCCGGATTTTGCTCGACGTTTCTCCAACCGCGCACCGAGCCGCCGCACATCCTGCGGACCACGACGTCATCTTGGCGTTTGTCTCGGGCACCACGTGCAAAGAGCTCGTGCGAGAGCTCGGGCGCAACCGCCCAAAGACGGTGAACGAGCTCATGGACGTCGTCGCCGACTACGCCGCGGCGACGAGGCCGTGGGGGCCTTCTTTGGTGGGCCGGGAACAAGCCCGCGCCGTCCCCGAGGCGGCGGTGAGGGCTCGAGCAAGGACCGAAGAAGAGCGGGAAGAAGAAGAAAGGCAATCGCAAGGCAAGCGCGCGGTCGTGGAAGACGAGGTTGCCGCGGCCCGAGCGCAAAGCCTAGACCCCCCTCCGGATGGGGGCGTTTTTGACAAGATGCCGGCGCCCGTGCCCCTACCATAAGGAGCCGGTCAAGCATAACCTCGAAGACCGCCGTATGCTTCGAGGTTACTTCAAGAAGCTTGGCATTGACACGACGATGGCAAGAAGGATAAGGGTGACGAGGATCGAGCCAACGACGACGACGACGGTGGGTATCCGCCCATCACCGAGTGCTACATGATCTACGGCGGCCCGACCACCCGATGACACGCCGAGAGCGGAAGGCCGAGCGCAGGAGGTTTTCGCCATAAAACCCGCCACGCCTCAATTCCTCGACCGGTCGGATGCTCCCATCACGTTCGACCGTGATGATCATCCGCACCATGTCACCAATCCCGGCTCGTACCCTCTCGTCGTCGTGCCGATCATCCTCAACGCCCGCTTCACCAAGGTACTCATGGATGGAGGTAGCGGCCTCAACATCATCTACATGGAGACCCTCACGTTGCTCGGCCTCACTAGAGCCGATCTCCGCCCGAGCCGGGGCTTCCACGGGTGGTCCCCGGCAAGAAAGCGCTCACGATCGGCCGCATCGACCTCCCCGTCGTCTTTGGGACACGCTCGAACTTTCGTCGAGAGGTCTTAACTTTCGACGTACCCGGTTTCGAGGGGACGTACCACGCTATCCCGGGCGGCCGTGCTACACAAGGTTCATGGCGATCCCCGCCTATGCCTACCTCAAGCTCAAAATGCCGGGACCGAAAGGAGTCATCACCGTCGGTTCCACGTACGAACACGCCTACCACCGCGATGTGGAGTGCGTCGAGAACGGGAATCACCGATGAACGTACGGGAACATCCGAAGACCTAGCCATGATGCTCGATCACATGGCGGCCGGAGCCTCTCCTCCAACACCCAAGCGACAGCCGGCAACTTTGACCCCGCCGACGACACCAAGAAGATTCCGCTCGATCCAAGCTCCTCGGGGAAAAGACGCTGGTCATCGCGCCTCCTTAACAAAATAGGAAGCGGTGCTCGTCGATTTTCTCCGCGCAAACGCCGACATGTTTGCGTGGAGTCCTCGGACATGCCTGGCATACCGAGGATGTCGCCGAGCACGCCTTGGAGATCCGTCCCGGTTCAAGACTGTCAAGCAACGCCTGCGCCGCTTCGACGAGGAGAAGCGTAGGATCATCCGCGAAGAGGTCGAGAAGCTCGAGAAGGCCGGATTCGTCAAGGAGGTACATCATCCCGAGTGGTTAGCTAATCCCGTATTAGTAGAGAAAAAGAATGGGAAAATGAGGATGTGTGTAGATTACACTAGTTTAAATAAAGCATGTCCCAAAGTCCCATTTCCTTTACCTCGAATAGATCAAATCGTTGATTCCACTCGGGTTGTGAAGTACTTTCTTTCCTCGACGCCTACTCGGCTACCACCAAATCAAAATGAAGGAGTCCGACCAGCTCGCGACTTCATTCATCACCCCCATGGGCATGTATTGTTATGTCACAATGCCTTTCGGCCTTCGAAACGCCGGGGCAACTTACAGTGGGGCCGCATGCTCCATGTCTTCGAAAAACACATAGGAGAGACCGTCGAGGCCTACGTCGATGACATCGTTGTCAAGACTCGAAAAGTAGAAAACCTTGTCGAGGACCTCAAGTTGACGTTTGGATGCCTCCGGCTAAGAACATCAAGTTGAATCCCGAGAAGTGTGTCTTCGGCGTGCCTCGAGGCATGTTGTTAGGGTATATCGTCTCCCAGCGCGGCATCGAGGCCAATCCCGAGAAGGTCGCGGCCATCATGAGAATGGGGCCGATTCGAGACCTAAAAGGGGTACAAAAGATCACCGGATGCTTAGCCGCACTCGGTCGGTTCATTGCGCACGGGAGAAAAAGCTTTGCCTCCGTACCGCTCCTCGTAAAATCCGAGCACTTCACGTGGACGCCTGAGGCAGAGGAGGCCCTCTCGAAATTGAAGAGCATGCTCACATCTCCTCCTGTGCTCGTGCCGCCTCGACCGGCTCGAGACAGTCTACCCGCCGAATCCCTCCTCCTCTATGTTGCCGCAACCACTCAGGTGGTCGCCACACGCCATAGTGGTCGAGAGGCGAGGAAGAGGGGCACGCGCTCCCCGTCCGGCCGGTGTATTTCATCGCTGAGGTGCTCTCGGACGCCAAGGTTCGATACCCCCATATCCAAAAGCTGCTCTACGCAATCGTACTCACCCGTCGAAAACTCCAAGACTACTTTCTTAGCCACCCTAAGTGACGGTGGTAACATCATTCCCACTTGGGGAAATTATCCGAACCGGAAGTCGTGGGTCGAATCGCCAAGTGGTCGGCCGAGCTCATGGGCGAGACCATCACGTACGCCCCGCGAAAGGCTATCAAATCTCGAGTCCGGCCGACTTTGTCGCCGAGTGGACCGACGTCCAACTCCCCTCGGTCCCGATCCAAAGCCGAGCTATGGACCATGTACTTCGACGGGTCACTTATGAAGACGGAGCAGCGCGGGCTTGCTCTTCATCTCACCGCTCGGAGTACACATGCGTTACGTAGTACGCATCCACTTTGCCGCCTCGAACAACATGGCGAGTATGAGGCGCTCGTTAATGGGTTGCGCATTGCCATCGAGCTTGGGGTCCGACGCCGATGCTCGGGGCGACTCGCGGCTTGTCATCGACCAAGTAATGAAAGCCTCGAGCCGCCATGACGAAAAATGGACGCATACCGGTGAGGTGCGCAAGTTGGAAGCAAGTTTCCATGGTCTCGAGCTCAACCACATCCCAAGGCGCTTCAATGAGGCTGCGCACGAGCCGGCCAAAATCGCTTCATCTCGAGCGCCGCTACCACCGCACGTCTTCTCGAAAGACCTCCATGAGCCATCCGTAAAGTGGGACTCGGGGGGCGGGGCAGACTAGCCGTTGAGCCCCCTTCGACGGGGCCACAATGGAGATCGACTGGAGCTACGAGCCCGCCAACCGACCGGCGTGCACCTTTCCTCGAGTATCTCATTCGAGGGGAGCCGCGAGAGGATCGAACGGGCGAGACGACTAGCTCGTCGAGCCAAAACTTACGTCCTTACGGAGACGACGAGAGCTCTATCGCCGGAGCCCAACCGGCGTACTCCAACGGTGCATCTCGATCGAGGAAGGCAGGAAGCTACTCAGAGACATGCACTCGGGAGCTTGTGGTCACCACGCCGCGCCAAGAGCCCTTGTCGGAAACGCTTTCCGGCAAGGCTTTTACTGGCCCACTGCAACCGTTGACGCCATCAAGCTTGTTCGAGCGTGTGAAGGATGCCAATTCTACGCCAAGCAAACGCATCTTCCAGCACACGCGCTCCAGATGATCCCCCTCACATGGCCATTTGCGGTCTGGGGGCTCGATCTGGTCGGACCCTCAAAAGACGACGGAGGCCACACCCACTTGCTCGTGGCCATCGATAAGTTTACCAAGTGGATCGAGGCCAAGCCCATCACTAACATCCGCTCGGAACGAGCGGTCGAGTTCTTCACCGACATCATCCATCGCCGGAGTCCCTAACATCATCATTACCGACAATGGCACCCAGTTCACGCAAAAAGTTCTTGACTTCGCGATCGAACCACATCCGTGTGAACTGGTCGGCGCCGCTACCCTCGAACTAACGGCCAAGTCGAGCGCGCAAATGGCATGATCTTGCAAGGTCTAAAGCCAAGGATTTTCCAACGCTTGAACAAACACGGCAACAAGTGGGTGACTCGAACTCCCATCTCGTCCCGGAGTTTGCGGACGACGAGAGTCGAGCCACCGGTTCACCCCGTTCTTCTTGGTCTATGGGTCTCGAGGCCGTCCTCCCCACCGACCTCGAATACGGGTCCCCGACTCGTGGCCTACAACGAGCGTACAAATCTGGAAAGACCGGGCAAACGCCATCGACCAAGCCGAAGAAGCTCGAGACACGGCGCTCCTACACTCGCGCGCTACCAACGAAGCTACGGCAATATCACGAAAAGAATGTGCGCAAGAGGGATTTCAACGTCGGCGATCTCGTGCTCCGTCGACGCCAAGATAACAAGGGGCGCCACAAGCCGACTCCTCCCCGGGAAGGTCCGTTCATCGTGGTCAAAGTGTTGAAACCAGGGACGTACAAGTTAGCCGACGGAAAAGGCTCGACCTCACCAACGCATGGAACATCGAACGCCTACGTCGCTTTTTCTCCTAGGCCTCGATGCCTTGTACATATTTTCGCTTAAAATTTTAGCGCTCGTATGAGTAAATAAGTCAATTCCTTACTTTTTGTTCATACGCAAGGTGGGCTCGACTTTGTTTCCACAAAGTCAAGCCCCCCTCGGGCTAGACCGGGGGGACCCCCCCCGTCCTCGAAAAACGCCCCTAGTTTTTTCGAACAAGAGCTCGACGTAATCTTTCCCCTCCGCCTCGAAACTTTTCGAAAGCTAAGTATTTGCGTTACCTCGAGCACGTCGAGCCAGGGCGATCGAGCACAAGGCTTCCCACGCTTCCGAGCTACGGCACCTTAACTCATCCCCTCTCGAAACGGTCCGAGCACAGCGCCAACGCTTAGCTAAAACAAAGTAAAGGCAGGAAGTGGAAAATGACATCAAGCGCAAGGAGAAAACTAGAGCATAACGATTAACGATTATAAACGTCTGAGTATGACGGTTCAAGGCCACTTGGGCCACTCCCATAACCAAAAATACTTGTTTTCTTACAAGGGCCTTGTTGCCCGTGATTACGGCTCGCAGCCGGTTGGAATCTACTCTACGCCCGGGCGGGAGGACTTCATGCGCGATCGCCTCCAAGACGGGCGCCGGTTCTTCGCCTCGGCCTTGAGCTGCTCGATCCGGGGTTGACCCTCCTTCTTGCTCGCCCTCGACGTAGGCAAAGCCGCTCGCCACGGCCTCCATCCCGGTCCGGGCCTCCTCCTCGAGACGCCGAACCCCGAGTAGAAGATAGCCATCGTCGGCGCACGGCGAAGACGAGGGCATCTCGGACACGGCCCCGCAGAAAGCGCCGAACTCGACGACTCGGTTGGCGTACCCACGGCCGGGCGTCCCGGCCCCTCGGGACGTCCACCACGGGCGCGAAGCCCCGCTTGGCGCGAGGGTGTCGATGGCGCCGTGATGCGGGCCTTGGACGAAACCTCGCCATCAAGCAACACCGGGTCGCCTTGCGTCCTCACGCGCACCCGCCAGTCCGCCTCCAAGCCCGAAAAGATGACAAGAATCAAGTACTTAATCGTGTACTCGAGCAACCCGTATAAAGTCACGCACGAAAAGGACTAAAAGACTCGAGCGCTCACCGGTGCGGCGGGTCGAGAGCCTTTGCTCACGATCGAGCGCCCGCGTAAGTTCACCCTCTTTTCTCGGAGGACGCGCTCGACGTCGTGTTTCCCACGCGCGGCTCCTCATAAGCCCCGCCGGCACCCGGATGGCAAGGTCCTTCGTCGTCATCTCTAGGCGGAGATTTACCGTTTCCGTGCGGAGACCGCCGGCCCGCTCTTTCTCCGCTTCAAGCGCGCTAGCAAGGGCCTCCTTTTCGGCAGCCACTCGGGTGACCGAGGCCTGGAGCTCCTTCACGTAGGCCTCGACGCCGGCCTTCTCCTTCGGAGCTGCTCCATGTCCCGCCGCTTGGCCTTGTAGCCCGCCGCGCGTAGCCGCGTCCCGCTTGAGCCGCTCGAAGGCCGCATGCGCCGCGCATAATTCCCGCGGCGGTCTCGGCCTCTGCGCCGCCCGAGCGAGCTTCACTCGCCTCCCCGCGCGCCGCCCGGCCTCCGCGCCACTCGAGCGAGTTCGTCGTGGGCTTTCTTAGCATCCTCCTTGGCGGCGTCCGGGCGGCGTTGGCCACTCGAAGAAGCCGGGCGAGACGGTGCGGCTACGCCTCGATCCCGCCCCAAGCGCACATACCGCGGATCTCGTCCTCACTCTCACGCGAGAGCGCGGATGTGAACCGACTTGGCGTATGAACGGCTTTGCGCCGTCTAAGCCACGAGAGAGGAAAAGTCAAATACAAGTAGCGATAGGTCAAACACAAATAAAAGGGGGTCGTGCTCGAAGGTACTTACGTAAGAAAGCCGGGGCGTCCTCGGAGACGAGCGACGAGCGGCCTTCGTAGCGTGTTCAAGCCACGACGGCGCTCCTCGGCCTCCATATGCGCCTCGAGCTCCCTCTGATCGTTCATCACGATCGCAGGGGCCTCGCGGTCGAGAGGGTCGGGGAGCACCAGCGGCGGCCTTTCCCACAAAGGGAATTCCTCCCGCATCTCCTTGTCGACGGAGGAGTGGAGTCTCCTCACTGCCTCCAAATCGACGCCCGCCGTCACCACCCGCTCAGCCAGGGCAGTCGGACGTTGCGGCAGGCCCTGGGAAGAGGACGCCTCCTGGGCGAGCACCCGCGCCTCAAGCCTCCTCCGTTCTTCAATAGAGGCATCGGAGGGCTCAACGGGTCCGAGACCAACCGACCGCATATGGCCGTCAACGATGGCTGCCGCCGTCTGCCTCCTCTGGGCCTCCTCCCAGTGGTCGGCCTCGGACATAACGGTGAACTCCACCTCGCCCGTCGTCGAGTCGGGCACAAGGTGAGGCACCACGACCTCCCCAACCGCGGGCCGTAGCGGCGGCGCCCGATGTGGCGCCGGGCGGTGCTCCTCGTGTCGCTCCTCCCTTTGATCGCCGCCGGTGCTCATCGCCGCCTACCGCGGCGGCGGCTCCGCCGCGCCCCACCTCCATTCCTCGCTGCTCCTCTTGCTCGGCCCGCGCTCCACTTGCGGGGCCGGATCTCCTCGATGCCGCCGGCGCGGCCGCACGACCGGTCCCACCTGGCTGCGCCACCGGCTCCTCCG
Organism: Themeda triandra; assembly: GCA_018135685.1. Taxonomy (NCBI): domain Eukaryota; kingdom Viridiplantae; phylum Streptophyta; class Magnoliopsida; order Poales; family Poaceae; genus Themeda; species Themeda triandra. The sequence continues at coordinate 486,719 of JAENPR010000051.1, read as the reverse complement.
CCTTCTCACCCTCCGGTGTGGCGGCGGGGTGCTCCTCGAGCGCATCCTCTCGAGCGGCGGCTGGGCCTCACCCTCCTCAACCCGTTGCCCACTCGAGGACTCGACCTCCATGTCCCGAGGAGGGGTTGAGGCCCGGCTCGGCTGAAGCTCAGGCACCGATCCCGCCTCCTGCATCTCCACATCTCCCACGGGCCGGTCGGCGGCCGCGGGCGTCTCCTCCCCCTCCTTCTCCCCGCGCTCCTCCTCGAAGCCGGCGCAGCCGACCGGGCCCGAAGACGGGGCGCCCGAGCCCGGACTCTCCTCGAGCACGATGGGCCGCGCTCCGATTCAGCCCCCGTCGCCGCCCGACACCATTGCCCTTTGCTCGCCGGCCGCCGCGTCACCTGGGCCGCACCCGACGATGCCGGGGTCTCGAGCGGGACGGCGGTCAAGGCCGTGGTGGTGGGGGCGTCCTTCTCCTCCGCCGCCTTGGCCACGACCCCGGCACCTACACGGATGCGGCCGCCATCGACTGCCGCGCTTGAGCGCATCCTTGGCCCGCTCTAACCAAATGGGAGTAGAGGGAGGAAGAGTCACTCCACCTGGCATCGACGGGGTACCGCTCGACCCTCCCGTGGTCCTCAGCCTCTTAGTAGGCACCATGGAAGGGAGGGATGGCAAGGACTGCAGGGAACGCTTAGTCCTGGAAGAAAGAGAAAAACAAAAAATCATTGTGACAAAATACTCGCACACAAACAAAACAATGCATTAGGGAGTAGGTCGACCAAGAGACTTACCCCGCGGTCGGAGTAGCGCCGCTCAAGCCGCTTGGCTTGCTCGGAGCGCTCGGGGCTTCCGAGCCTCGCTTGCCCCCTCGAGTCACTCGAGGACTTGGGGCCTCGAGCCCGCCGCTTGTGCCGCTCGAGGGCTTCGAGACCCCGGCGGCCGCTCCCGTTTTAGCCGACTCCTTGAGCGGCTCGGCACACGTCCCTCACTCGGATCCCGGACCCGCGAGTCGATCCGCTCCGCCCGGCGGCGCTAGAGGAGCCCGGCGCGCTCGCCGCGGACCGTGCGAGAAGATGAAGTGCGCACATTTGCAGCCTCCCGGCTGCCGGTGTGCGCGCCGTTGAAGAGGAACGATGGCGGGAGGAAGATTCCCGCCGCGTCGGAGACGGCGCCGCCGCGCCGGGAGACGGCGCCCGCCCACCGTGGCTAGAAGGACGGGCGACTCCTCCCGCCGCCCTCGCTTGAGCCGGCGACGACGAGCGAGCGAGTGCGGCGGGAGAGTATTGGGACGCCCCACCCCGTTGCCCCGCTTGGGCCGACGACGGCGCTCGAGCACCGCGGCTCGACGACCCTCCCCGCGACCCGCTCGAACGAGCGACGAGTCGTCGCGCGGGCCCGGCGCCAACGTTGGCTCCCGCACGCGAGAGCGAGCAAGCGTCGAGGGCTTGAGCGACGACGGCGTCATCACCGACGGTCGCCTCGTCATCATCGTCATCGTCGTCTTCCTCCTCGTCCTCATCGGACGACTCGAGACCGGGGTCCGGTCGGTCGGGTCCGCCGCCGCGTATTTCACGTTCCGCGGCGCCTAGCCTTGCGCTTCTCCTTCTCCTCTAGCGCAAGGGCTTTCGCGCCTTCTCCTCCCTCCTCGAGACCACGGCGGTATGTGCTCGCTCACCCTCAAGCGTCTTACCTCGCGGTCGGGCGCGTCCTCCTTCACCGGAGGCCTCGACTCCGCGTGGTCGTTGATGTTCGACAAAAGAGCAGGCCTCGATAAGAATTGCTCAAGTAAAAGAAACGACGAAAAGAGGATCTCGAGAAAACTTACGAAGCCGAGCAGTTGTACTCCGGGCGCATGCGGAAGAGGCCGACTTGGTTCTCGCCAAAGTTCCTCCCCCCGTCGATCGCGTCGCGCACCCGAGCCACGATCGTAGCGACCGGGAGAGGCTCGTCAGACATCCTGCTGGCTGCAAGCGCCGCAGGGTCGGCGTTCTCCGTCATCTGGTCGAGCCGCAGCGGACGCTCGGCGAGCGGAAGCACCCGGCGGCTGTGGAACTCGGCCACCACATGCGCGATGTTGAGGAAGAAGTTGCCGGACCTCCGGTTGCGCAGGCTCGAGATGGCGTCGAGCAAAGAGTTCATACGGGGCTGGCGCGCCGCCGGCTGGCCATGCGCCCGCTGAAGCCGGGCTCGGTTAGCACCGCACCGGTATATTCCGGAAGAGGCCCCCCCTCGTTGCGGAGGTAGAACCACTCGATCCCGGTTGGCGTTGTTCGACGACCACGTGCCGGACAACCAAGATTCCTTCCTCTTCGGCCCGAGCGAGCAGAACCCGCTCGAACATAGCGGCGGATCTTCGGCCGCACCTCCTCCTCCTTCTCCTCCTCCTCTTCCTCATTGTCCTCCTCGTTCTCCTCCTCCTCCTCGTCATCATCACCACCGTCGTCGTCGGCGGCGACCTTCTTGCTCTTCACCGCCTTGGTGAAAAGCGTCGCCTTGAAGACGTGGGTGAACAGTCCCATCATGGCGCCATCCCCAAATATCCTCGCACACGGCGGCATAGGTAGCCGCGAGCGAGATGGAATTGGGGTTGAAATGCCGGAGCTCGACCCCGAAATGGTGGGGAGCGCCCGCATGAAGCGGCTCGGCCACGCACCAAGTCCCCGCCGGTGGAACCCGATGAAGCTCGGAATGTAGCCCCGCGGGGATTGGGCTCGAGGTCGCCGTCGTCCGGCACCCTCCACTCCGGTAACCCCACCGCCGGATTAGGCGGAAGTAATCCGCCGTTCACCCCGAGATTGAGCAAAGATTCCCTCGGTCACCGTAGACCGAGGCCACGGAGCGCGTCCCGCCATCACCACCGGCACGAAGGCTTGGCGGCGCCCTTGCCCTTGCCCGTGCCCTTGCCTTTACCGCCGCCGCCCGGCCGGAGCTCGGCCCGTCTTCTTGGATGACCTCCCCATGACAAGGACGGGAGTGGAACGGGGAGAGCAACGGCGGCGCCGCAACGCAAGCGACGGTGGCGCCGGGAGCGGTGGCGCAGAACAGAGCGGTCACGGGCTAGAATAGCGTGGCGGTCACGGGCGGTGGCGGCAACGGCGATTGCGGAAGACGGCGGCGGGTTGGATCTAAGACAGAGCACAACCGCTGGGCGTAGGCGGCGAGGAAGGCAAGATTGCGGGGAAGAAGAACTAGGAGCCTGCTCCTCCATATTTATAGAAGCCCAAGATGATCCGCGTGAACCACGTTCAACGGCCCGATTTCGCCATCCAACGGCCGCGCGCACCCGGCGGACTCGACGAAAAACGGTAACCACATTAAATGCCCTGACAAACCGTCACCTACTTTTTAGGCGCACACGACGCAAGGTGGAGCGGAACCGTCGCCACGATCACCACGATACGCCGGTTTCCACCTAAAAAGGCGCGCCACTTGCAACGGACAAACGCGCATCAAATGAGCGCAATGACGGACGTCTCGACGGACGGTCCCTTACACGGTAAGAAACCCCGTGGACTTCGGTCCCACAAGTAAGTCTCGAGGGAGCGGAGGCCGACCCACGACGGGTTCGAACAGCCGCCCTCGAGCACCCGAGTTAGGGGCGCCAATGGGAAGGAACCCTCGAAAAGTTCCGCTCGAGAACGAACCCTCGAACCCGCATGGCGTGTCCAAGGCCGGGCACTATGTATCTAAGAGATCCCGCCGACGGAGGCACTCGAGCCGCCGGCCCCCTCGAACGGGACCGGTCCTTCGGGAAACTAAGGGCCCAAACTCTTCAATGAGGGCGCCCCGGGCCACGAAGCCGTCTCCCCTCGAGAGGAGATGAGCTCTCACTTGGACTACCCGCCATCAGCTCACAGAGGAGTGTGGCGCTCGCTCGACCGCGAGTAGTGTCAGACCCCTCGTCGCTTGGATTTGATCCCAGAGATCCAACGAACTGGATCACGACTCCAGCCCACCTATCTGAGGCACGGGGGCTCGAGTCATACAAAAAAAAAAACCCTCCCTTGACACAGGAGGAGCAGGAAAAACTCGGGGGCTCGAACAGTAGAACAGAAATCTTCTGCCTCGAGATACCACAACTCCAATTAATAATACCCTTGCCCAAAATCGTTCATTTCAAAGCCCCCAGAGGAATGCCTCACTCCTCTGGGGCCTCGGGGGCTACCCCCGCGGGGGACGCTCGCGCGCCCCCCACGGAGAAAGGACGAAATGACTCCTCGAGATACCGACAATAATCCCAACTCTAGGTACTTCAACTCCACTTCATGATCCCTTGTTTGAAGTTTCACAATCAAACAAGGGCTCGGGGCTACCGTCGGGTACCTAGATTAGGGGTCCTAAATCGAATACGTTAGAGGAAAATGACCCAACCCGTCTTACCTTCAAATCTCCCGAGAATTAACCCGAGAGAAACCCCAATCCTCCTCACACCGGCCGGCCCACTACCGGGCCCGCGAGGCCTCGAGACCCGCCGGCTCAAGCAACGGCCGCCGCCCGCTCGAGAAATACGGAAACCGCTCGAGCGTACGACCGCTCGAGACGATGGCGTAAACCGCTCGAGCGAGCGACCGCTCGAGCGGGACGGAGAACGCTCGAGCGAGCAGCCGCTCGAGTCCGCCCACAAACATTACCTCTCCAAGACACGCACATGGCTGCAGTATATGTAATAGTGGGAAGTATGCTTGCTCCACCTAACCCCATGGCTACAGTGCGCGGCATGGAGAGAAGAACGCCGGTCACTTCTCCTATTCCGCTGCCCATACCCGGGATATAGGCATGCCAGGCAACACTATTGCACCACGTCGAGTACTGTGGCGCGAGCGGCATTCCCTCCTGACGCCGTCGTCAACACTCTGTGCCACCAACTACGTCGTCCCGTCCCGTCGCTCGGATCACTGCCCCCTCGAGGCGGCTACCAACCACTCGAGGAATGGTGACGGACGCAACCTGAACAAGGGACGCACAGTGTTCTGTTTTTCCCACCTCGTCGACCATACTGCGGGGTTCCCGGGCGCACGTGCTCGACTACGACAGCGCCATACCTCGACTACGACAGCGCCATACCTCGACTACGACAGCGCCATACCTCGACTACGTCAGACCACGATCGAGAAGGACCGGCAGGCCATCGTTGGCCATGCCGCTACAGGCTCGAACCAGACCGGAGAGAGAGTCTACAGTTTCAGCGACTCGACACAGTGCATGTAGCTCGACGTCACGCCACGCCAGCCCTATCTACTCTGTACGCCTGAGCCTCCTCTTGTCCTATAAAAGGGGACGCCAGGGCCTAGTCTAGGGGACGGTTTTTTCGGACCTTCACTCACACTCACTAAGTCTCAGGACTACCTTGTACTCACCCCTGTACAAGCACCCCGGTGCAAGATAATACAAACTCATCCCTCTGCTGGACGTAGGGCATTCTTTGCCTGAACCAGGATAAACGCTTGTGTCCGTCTTGCATCACCATCCGGATTAGGGAGCACGCATAGAAATTTACTCGTTGGTGTAATACCCCCCGGGGTACGAAACACCGACAGTGACATGTGCAACAAATTCAAATAAAGTAATTTACAGTATGCAGATATGACAGTTTTAGCTTCAGAAAAAAAAAATGAAACGATTACTTTGTGTGTGAATCGAAATTTTCTGAGTTCTGGAATAATTTGCCTCCTCAAGCACAAACGGAGCTCATGATCTGCCTCCTCGAGCACAGCAGGAGCTCCTCAAATTGGATAACAAAGCAAACTCTCCTTGAACAAGCACACAAGAATCTCTACTGCCCCTTCCCCTATCACCTACCTCATGTGCCCAACTCAGGTAGCACAAAAAAAAAATGAACTGATTACTTTATTGTTGTGGATTGAATTTTACATTTTATTTTACAACGTTTAGATTGCTGAACAGAAAGAAAAATTGAACAAACCTGCACAAGCACACAGTAGCCAGCATAGTTATTTCGTCAACTCGCAGCAATATGTCTGTGGGGCTCAGCAAATGAGTTGTATCCCAGTGCCTACAAAGATTGTTCTCAAACAACAAATTTGGATTGTTCCTAAATCACCAAAAAAATAATTCTAAGCTGGACACGAAAGGAAAGCTCCAATGCATTCTTCCATTAACAATGTCAAAGGACAAAATATTTGCTAAACTTCACATTAGTGTTTTTCTCCACTGCATTATTTTATCATGCTAGATTCAGTAACATTTGCACCGTCACATGAAGATCACTGACCATAGAGCATTCACATTCAAGTTAGTAAGCAAAACTGGAGGGCAAACTCACTTGCCCATGATGATTTTTGAGCCCGCTATCCTCCGTCCTGCAACCATCTAGCAGTAGCAGACTTGAGTGCACCTGGGAACAACAATCAAGGATAGTCATGCTGGAGCCCCCAAAAGTGGTGGCATTGCAAATGGCAGAACAAGTGTCAGTAGACCCATGAGTCAGTTATTAAATTCCAAAAATAAGTAGACAGATAATGGATATAAGCTGGCCACTAAAAAGAAGCTACCTGTACAGTCACTGAGAGCAAATAGTGAGATGCTACTTGATAATGAGTAAAACAGTTATGGTACAGGTACAAATTGGAAGTCCAATCTGTTATTTGAGTAGTGTATTATAATTGGAGTGCAGTGAAGCTCATCCAATTTATGTGAGTTATCTCTAGCCGTAAATCTCAAATGAGCAAGGTCAGGGTTTGCGATTCCAATCCCAGATACTGAGCTCAGACCCATTCAGATTCAACCAAAGATTGTGTTGAGGAGAGGAAGCATCGTGAGTTTTTTCTGAGGAAGCATCGTGAGTGAAGAAGTAAATCTCGTCTGATTCCACGAAGAAGTAAGCAATCCATCAGTGGATCTGCACGACAGAGAGAAATCAGCCACCACTCCACCACATGACTGAAGGGGATAGTTGGTGGCCATATAAAAAAAACTATCATGAATCTATGAAAGCTAATTTCTCCTAAATTTTAGTGACTCCTCCATACCCAACTGATTAGATCAATCAATCACCTGAAAATTTCTGTATAATACCTATCCAGTTCATAGCAAAATGAATATTCAGAGATGCAAGACAAAAACGAATTGAACAATCCAAGTTCATTTCAGCCTCTAGATTGGATATATAGAAATTCTCATCTTTCCGAGATCACATAGAACAATCCAGGTTCAGCATCTTTTCCAAGACTCTAGTCTCCAGATTGGATCATTTATAGATTTATGTAAACATGCTTTTGGCTTCTATGTTTTTTGTGAAACAATAGATTTGTAAAGAGTGGGAAATCATGGTTCGCCAAACCAATCGAATCAATATCACAAAGTACAGTAGACTGCAATGAGAAGAAACCAAATCGTGGGAAAATAATTGGGGGTGGATCATTGTTGGAAGTCGGCTTCCTAGGACTCACCTGGGCATTAGGATCTGACGATTAGAGGGGTATGCCCAAGGGCTGATCGTAGCAGCAACCGGCAGTGGGCTGAGGGAGAGTGCAGTCGCGACATCCTCGCAGCAGTCCCGCTCGCGATCGGGGGACTCGGACCCTGCCGCCGTGGAGGTGGCCAGGTTGGAGGAGAGATTCGGCCTCCCCTGCGCGACACTGGATGGGGCCATCATGCGTAGGCCGCCGGATGGGAACGCCATGCGTGTGCCGCGGATGGCGCTGCCGCGCGTGTCAACACGCCGGGAACGGACCCCGCCGTGGCTCGCCCACGCCGAAGGAGACGACGTAGCCCCCGACGTGCGCAGAGGGCTCCGTCTCAGAAGCCTTTGTTGTCGCTGTGCCGTGGGAGGCCACTGTGCCGTGGTGCTCCGGGGCGCCGCCGCTGCTGCTGGTGGGTAGCGGCACCCACCGCGGCTGCTCGTGGTCCCGTGCGCGTGGGGTGGACCATGCCATCGTCGTGTGATGGCGTTCCCGGCCACCAAGATGGAGGGGGCGACTGCCTCCAGATCGAGGAGCGCCACCACGAGGCAGGGTCGGGCGCAGGGACGTGCCACGCGCCGCGGGCCTTGGAGGCAGACGGCGGACGGGGTGGCAGACTGGGAGTCGGCCCCGGCCCTCCTCTTCGCGAGCGTCGAGCCGAATCCACGCTCCCCGCGCGAGGCCTTCCGCAGGGATCTCACCACGCGCAGCCAGGCGACGCCGTCTCCCCACGCGCGGCCACACTGTCGCCTACGTCGCGGGCCGAGGAAGGAGCGCCGCCGCAGGATGGGGATGAGGCGCGGGACGCGATGCAGGGTCGGAGCGGGGCTGTGCCGCGCGCCGCGGGGCGGGGAGGGGGCGCGAACCGCGCCGCGCCGCCGCCGGAAGGGGAAGCTCGTGGACGCCCTCGTCGTGCCATCCGCGCGCGCTGAAGTGACCATCCCGTCCACCGCGACGCCGTCGTTGCAGAGTGATGCCGGTGCCGGCCGCTGGGGGTAGAGCGGGCCCGCGCCGCCACTACTCCTAGAGGGGCGAGGCCGCGCCGGCACCGGTCAGGAGGCTCGCCACCACATCCTCGCAAGTGGGGGAGGGCGCGGGTTCATGCCGTCGCCGTCCCGTGCTGGCCGTGTTTGGGTGCAAGCGCCAGGATGCCACGCCGCCGGCGCCATGGTGCGAGCGCTGGGATGCCGCGGCGGCCAGGGGCGCCGGGAGTCGCGCTCGTGGGAGGTGGGACGCGCCAGGGGTGGCGGCCGGAATGGGGATCAGGCCGCTGCTGCTGGAGTCCGTCTCCGAAACTGTCGCCGCCGCAGCGGCTAGGGTTTCGATTGGCCGGGAGTAGGCCTTCGAACCGCAATGCCGTAGGCTTCTGTCACACCTGTGGCCATAGCTTTGCGTTTTATTTTTGTCCCCCAGAGAAATTGAGATGGAGAATGAAGGGGGCGAGGATTCGATCCTGCGTCGGAGGAGCGCGCGCGTGAGGGGTGAGGAAGAGTGGGAAGAGTGGGAAGCCCGACCATACATCTCATTGTAGCCCTTACATCTTTTTTACAGATGTTTTGGACCCTTGATTTTGATGAGGGGATAGCCTTGGCAAGTATTCCATTATAGTAGAGATATGCCGGAACAGTATGTTCCTGGATCTTTAAAAAAAAAATTGAAGTGAGGTGAGTACTTATAATGTTTTCTATTTTTTTGCGAGGAAAAATAACGTGCCTAGAAATGTTATTTTGAGATAAATAATCCATGCATATAATTTTGACATCTCGAAACTAAATATTCTGAGAGTAGTAAGTGGTCAAAATTTGAAGTTACCTAATCGGATTTTGAACAAAAAAAATCAGTATATATTTGTAACTGGAGAGAGTGTAACAACGGGTCAACGGCAAGCTCTATGTAAAGACACCATATCGAGTACTCATGACCGGTTTTGCCGTAGTCCTGCATCTCTGAAAATCGTATTTGGGGGCCCCGGTAGCTAGGTATATTGTTAATTGTGAGGCTGCTGCAAATGCAATTGCATGCCAAAGCGTTGAAACGCGAAATAGGCTTGTTCTTTTCGGACGCGACAAGCGCTGTTTCCTCGCGCTGCCGATGCCCTTCGGGTCCATCCAGCCATGTCAGCGTATATAGTACTCGTAGTACATGCATCTAACCATAAACAAAGATACTACTACGTACTTTACTCCGTAGTACTAGAGTAATGATGGGCCGGGAAACAGTGTCTGTTTCTTTTATTAACTAGTGAACACTATTCTGTCTAGAATTCAGCAAAGTGTCACCGCGCAAAGCAGCTTGGGCGTGCGTGTTGCTATCAACAAATTAAACCGCCGGAATTGAACGACGTGCGTGTGCAGTGCAGTGCGTACGTCGTCCTGGCTATTGCATTGCCACACTCGGACACAATCACACAACAGGTTAAATGATGCTAGCTGTTGCGTACACAAAACATAGGAAAAGAAGGCGTAAATAAAGTCTCTCCGTGACGGCTGAAGCTTCGCGACGACACTGTAACCACTTCACTGATCACTAGTTGTAGTGTTGTACTGTGACTACTGATCCGTCATCCATCTGGTAATTACTTCCACCTAAAAACAATGCACGGTAAGTACAGGGCAGGACTCGCAGTAGTGCGCGCGCGCGGGAGCAGAGCATGACCAATGATTTCGACGGAAGACCCGACAGAGAGAACAAACGCTAGGCTGCAGAAAGTTGCCAGTCGTGGCGCGGGAAATGCCGCTGCCACCGAATCAGTTTCCGGGCGCGTGCGCGCCGGCCTGCACGGCCACGCAAAACTAGCTAGCTCGAGCGCGGCGACGGGGCCGGTGTTGGCGTGCACGGTGCACCCGCGCGCCTCCCGTCGCCGTCCAGGGTCCAGCCGCCCTCCGGTGAGTTGTGGGTTGGGTAATAATCATGATGCCGCCCGCGACACGACGGTGGCCGGACCGACGCGACGCGACTTTCTCCTCGCCAAGCTAGCTACACGACGACGACGGATCCGCGGAGCCGGCCGGGGCCGAAGCAGCCAACACCAACCGCTGGATGCGCGGATGGGCACGCGCACGCGCGGCAAAGCCGATCCCGCACCCTGCCGCGGCCGATGACCGGGCGCCTGTCGCCGATCGCAAAGGAAACCGGAACCGGCCCGGCGGAGAATGATGGCACAAAAACGTCTCGGCGCACGCCACGCATATGCACCCAGCTTCCAGCGATGTGCTTGTGCTCCATTCCGGTGAGAGGCGTCAGGACTCAGGGTCCCCTGCCTCTGCCAGCCGAGGAGCGAATGGCCGGCGAATGCATGCACGAGCGGTGGTGCGAAGCGAGAATGTGGCGGTGGGTGTCACCTCGTGGCTCGTGCCTGCCGATCGAGTAACTGCGATAGGGCGAGACCGCGAGAGTGGCTGTCACAAACAGGGCCGGGCGGGCAAGTCGACGACGTGGCACCTACTGCCCTCGCGCTGGCTAGTGGCTGCTACTACTTGAGTACTCCTGTTGGTGGCTAGTAGCGCTAGTGCGGCGGCACAGCACTGCTTTCGATTTTGACATTGCTTTTTTTGCAGGTTTTTGGTGTAGGGCGAGAGAGATGGATAACAAACAGTCATTGCTGCGTCTTCTTCACCTTCTTCTAGTCCTGTTCAGTAGAGGAACCGCTGTGCTTTCTTGTACAACATCTGGTCTTCCTACGCGGCCGTAATAATAATTGGATCCGAAACATCATGATTTGGATTAGGTCGTTTGGATGGACTACACGTTGCCAATCCTTGGCGGAATCAGATGTTGAATCTGCCACGACAATGAACATTCCTCCGTGAATGACCTCAAAACGTTTCTAGATTTAATATACTGGAAGAAAGGAGACAAAGGAGAATCACACCAAAGGACTGTTTCACGACTACTATATACTCCCTCCTCCGTCCCGAATTAAAAAAGTATTCTACCTTCAGACAAAATAAGTTTCTACCCCTAGTTCACCTTCCTAATGTATTGAAATATGATTCTATTTTGCATGATTAAAGAGTGAACTATTAGTTCTTATACAAAATATGGCAAGTATTAATGAAAAAAAAACAATTACGTACTCTTATTTAAGTAAATATTATCTTTTTATTCTCTAAATGCACTATATTTGGGACACCTCCCACTCTTTCTTTAATCGTCATCTTTTAAGACAAATCTGAGTCCGCAATTGACAATTGAGCAATAAATGATTCTGTTTTTTTAAAAGAGAATCATGATCCGAAATGTGTGCGAGAAAATATGGATACCGAAAGATCCTCGAAATCGTGTAGCACTTATTTAACTCGATTGAACCACACACACTATCTCTATTGATACTATATGTTCCAATAAATTAGAAAAAAACACTAAAAACCAACTTATTTTCTTAGCCCTATATTTTCTCAAAAAGCAGAATAGGTACACTATTGCAAAGTGAAGTATCGCCTACCATTTTGAATTGAATGAAAGAAAAAGAAGAAAACGCTATCCGAAATTTTGGCCTAAGACACTCTGCTCATATAGCTTCAGTCATATTGAGCCTATAGCTAGAACGTACAATTTCAACAGCAAAATCTTGCTACCAAAAGTCACATTGATTCAGGGGTACTTTGTATTAAATTGGGTGACGCTGGCCCGCACGGCACAGCAACATAGTAGTAATGGAAACCATAATTACGGTGTGTATTACTAGCTGGTTGTTAGAGTAGCTGATAAAGATGATTAGCTGCGGCAATAGGCATGTCCTAGATGCCCGGCTAATCACGCGATCGATCTTCTTCGTTTCCTAACCAACGGTACAGGGATCGGAGTTATACTAGCTTGTCCTGTTTAGCGTGTCAGGACCTGCTCAGCAGAATTTGGCGAGAAAGGCCCTCCTCAGCGCCACTGTTCTGTCTCACTCGGCTGCACTGTTTCGGCCTGCACAGAAAAGGAGCTATACTTAAGAACGTATACTACTAAACTAATTCCCTCTTGTTCGTACCGTCGTCGTAGCATCCTTGCCTACCTACGTAGAACACTGTATAGCTTCGTACTACAACAAGGTTGTTAGGAAAGCGACCAAAGTATACAGGGTCGTTCTCCCATTGTTCTCCCTTTGTCACAAAATACAGCTTGATTACTACAACAAGATTCAAGTTTGACCAAGCTTCTAGGGTTTATATTTATTGTTCCAAATTAATTAATTATTAAAATTTATTATAAAAAAATTTCATAATTGGTTTAATGGTATTTATTTGATATCATAAATATCGATATTTCTTATGTATAATTCAATAAATTTATAAGATACTAAAACATGACACCGTGCTATAAATTTGTTGTTGCCTACAGGCAGGGTACTTGCTAATGAGGCAAGAAATTATAATTCAGAGTTTTAAGGGCTTTTGTTCCTCAAACAATCCAGTGCATAAAACCGGATGATGAATAACATGCCTCATTCGCTCAATACGGCTCATCGATTTACTGCTACTGCGTGGTAACTCGATCTCAAATCCCATAACTTAACCTAAAGTTCCAGACTTCCAGTGCTACTACACTACCTAAGCCAAGCCTAACAGTGTAGTAGGTGCATTACTGTTACAGCCTTGATCTTGATCCGATGTCTCGGTAACAGAAAATTACCAAGATCAAACCGAAACTGCACATCCGGATCACGTCACCGCGCCGTGACCCATCCATAAAAGCCCAACGCAGCTCTCCCCTCCTGCGCCTCCACACTGACTCCAGCGACTCCTCTGCCTGACGAGCGACCACACCAAGAAACACACTGCACACGGGTTCTCCACAGCAGCAGCAATGCCATCCCCACCACCGGCGCCGGCGCCGGCCACGGCGGCCACTCGTCGGCAGCAGCGGCGGCGGCGGAGGCAGCAGCTCCTGCCGTCGTCGTCGGCCTCGGGCGGCTCTGCCTCCTCCTCGTCGTCCTCCGCCTCCTCGGGCGGCCTCTCCTTCTCGTTCCCGTCCTTCTCCCCCGCGCCCTCGCCGTTCCACCACCGCTTCTTCCTCTCCCCGCTGCGCGCCTCCGCGGTGCCCTTCTCCTGGGAGCACCGCCCGGGCATCCCCAAGACCCCCGCGCGCCAGCAGGCACGCGGCGGCGGCAAGGCCGCGGCCAAGATGGCTCTGCCGCTCCCGCCTTCCCTCCTCTCCAGCAAGGTCGGCGCCGCCGACGCCGCCGACGGCGGCTACTTCATCGTCCCCGACGACTGCGCCAAGGCGAGGAGGCGGCGGTGCAAGCGGCGCCCGCCGGCGCTGGCCGCCACGCTGACCGACTGGCTCGCCGTGCTCAGCCTCTACCGGTCCTGCACGCGGTCCCGTGACTGCCTCGCCGGCACGCCGCCGCGCTCCCGCGCTCCTCCGGCGAAGGCTGCCGGCCGTCTCATCCACTAGTGAGTTCGCTCGCTGCTGATCTCGCACGGGCCGCACGCGCGCGCGCGTGTTCCGGTGCTCCTGCTCCTTCTTGGCTGCGCGGCGCGCGCGCCTGGCGTTCGTGTCGTGGGTGCCGTGCTGTGGCGCGGATTAAGAATGTGCTTAGGAGGATTAATCTCGCTTGGCTAGCTTGACACTGTAATTAAGGTGTGTTTTTTTTAACCATGCTCATGTGCGTGTGCTTTTGTTTGTTCCTGGCCTGCCAGTAATAATTGGTTAATCCGGACCTGATGCTGAATCAGCTGCTGCTAGTGCTAGCTGCTTTACATGGCTGGCGAGGTAAATCCTGTGAATGGTGATGCTGCATGCGTCGCATTCGCTGATGTGTCCCACCGTTAATTAGCTTGTAAGCTTGTTCGCTGATTGGTGAAAACACAGTCAATGTGAAGTATGAAAAGGGCCGTGTGCGACAAGATTGGTGTATACCTATATTGTAGCCCCATACAGTAAAGCAATTGACTGATTGAGCATAATGCATTGTTTGCGTGACCACTGACCACCATGCGTTGTTCACTAGTAGCACTACGTGAATTATTTGAGCTTGCAATTGTGCTCTCTTCTTCGATTGCGTCAACAGTTCAGTTCAAAGAGAGAGAGAGAGAGAGAGAGAGAGAGAGATTTTGTCAACAAACACTGATGAAGAACGCACACCTCGCTCGCTCCCTGAACTGTTGGTAAATGGAGAGTCATCGTGCAGTGTGCTTTCCTCTCCGATTAGGTTCCTTAATTGCTCGTCCGTCCCGGACAAGTGGTGGCGGTGGCGTAGAAGAGCGAGCACCGTCGCAAGCAACCGGCGCGTGCGCGCGGACGGGACAGTATGAGGGAGCAAAGTGTTGGTTGGGTCACGCCGGTCGTCTTGACCACGGAACAAGCTTTTAATTTGCTGCCTGCAGGTACCGAAGTGCTGTGTGCACCGGGCTAAAACGCATCACCCTCAGAATAAAGTTTTCACTACGTTTGGCCGTCGGCTCCTTCCACTACACTATTTCCTTTATTAGAGGCAATGTTAATAATTATATAGTCTCACGTCAGGGCCGGTGTCTGTCAATCACGCCCAGATCTGCAAAGATGTTTGATGGTTAGCTTGTCCCTCTAGTTATTTTTAGGAACTAGGATACCTCAACAGCGCTAGTTATCTGACTGTCAAAGCGACAGCGTGTTTGGCTCACACACGTCTGACATTGACGGCGTCTAAATTGTGCGTTAAAATTCAGCGCCACGGCAATGACACAAATTTGTACTAAACAAAACTAGGTAGTTATCACAATTTATATGTGAACCAAATAATAGCTCTACGTTATGTAGCGTGCCACAAGTTAGCCACATCGTACCACGATAAGGTTGAGAACCAAACATCCCCATATACTCAGCTAATTTGGCAGCCTAGAGAAACCGGACATCAAGGCTAAAATTTGGCGCCAGATTGGCAACCCTGATTTAATGAACTCATGCCACAAAAAGGGATTCACAGTTTGGTATGGAAGTCAGAGCCAAGCCATTTTTATCATAATCCAAACACCTTTATCTCCCTTGGCCAACCAACTTAAGTTCGATCGATCAGGCTGCTTTAGGCACCGATCCAAACACGCCTATGTTGTCATGGCCTTCGCCATGTTGGTGTGCAACAAGACCATATCCAATTACTCCAATAAGAGAGGGCTAGACACTTTGGATGATATAGGAAGAGTAAAATGCACCCTGGTACTTAAATTATTAGGGCATTACCATCTAGATACTTAAACCGAAAAAGCTACCACCTAGATACTTAAACTATTGAGATATTACTATATGGTTACTCGAACTAAAAGCTCCCACCTAGGTACTTAAACTGTTGGCCATTATCATCTTGGTACGCTAGGAACGTGGAAAAATGAATTTTGATTTTTTTATTTTTCTTAAAATTAATGAATAGTGCTGAAACTTGTTATTTTTGTAAAAAATAATTAGAGCTCTAAAAATCCTAAAATTTTTTGTGTAGCCTCTCCATGATGTACACTACCTAGAAAAAATATAAAACTTGAAAAATAAATAGTTTTGTATATTTAAAAATTACCTCTTTTAAGTAATAAATGAACTTCCATGTTTTAATAATTAAAATAAATAAATGTCCAAAAAGAGGCAGTCTACCTGTGCTCTCCTGCTCACGTGCCCGCGTGCCGTGGTGGCGGCGACGGCCCGCCTGCGCTCCACAAGTTGTTCGTGTGGCCACGGCGATGGGGCCTCGCGCGTGTGCCCGGAGGCCCGCCTGTGCTCGCCTGCTTGTGCTTCCCCTGCATGTAGTAGAATCGTCCAAATCATATGGCCCACATACACCTGTCATTGTCTTAACGACCTCTGACCGGTATGTATGTTAACCACATAATCCTGGTAGTCTGTCGAGTGTTCTCGGGAACCCGAATCATCCACGTTTCCAACTTTCCGCAGGATCATTGTCGAAGACATTGTAGTATTATAAAAATTCATACAAAAATACATTACATCGAGTTTAACAGGCGAAAGTATTATAACTAAATTTCATGATTTTTAGACATTATTTTAATTATTAAAATTCATGGAAGTTCGTTTATTAATTAAAAGAGGTAATTTTTAAACATACAAAAACAATTCATTTTTCAAATTCCATATTTTTCCAGGTAGAGTACATCATGGAGAGGCTATACAAAAATTTTTAGAATTTTTGGAGCTCTAATTATTTTTTTACAAAAATAACAAATTCTAGCAATATTCATCAATTTTTTTAGAAAGAAAAAGAATTAAAAAAATTCCCACGCTCCTAGCGTACCCATATGGTAATGCCCCCAATAGTTTAAGTACCTGGATGAGACTTTTTTAGTTCAAGTACGTTGACGGTGATTAAGTATCAATTTTATACCGTCAACGCAGCAAGAAGAAAGGACTAATATGAGTTCACCGTTAGATATAGGGGTTACACCGACGAATTCCACGAGTTTTGGTGATTGTCTATTTCGCGGCGGTTATCGAAAGAACCTAATGAAGGCCCACAAGTCGGGATTACATAGAGATAAAGACCGAATGGGTAAAAAGAATACTCTAGAAGATTCGGGAAGGCGACCCCGGAAGCCGGGCCCCATCTCGCGGCCTCTAGGGGCGGCCGACTCTACCCTAGAGGCGGCCGCCTCTCACCTCGACCAATGAGGTGGAGTCTCGCGGATCCCCGTTCCACCGCCTTTGAGGATGAATAATAATCGTCCATTTAGGTCGGTTTGATCCGAGGGCTGTGGTGCATCCTAGGGGGCTATATATTCGAGCCCCGACCACAGGTGAAAACCCTAATTCATTCTCCATTCATTCATCCGAGAGAATTCGAGAAGCCAGAGCCACCATCTCAATTAGAGCTCCATAGTTTAGTAGCATAGCTACATAGGAATAGATCTAGAGGGAATCAAGCCTAGCTTGGAGTCCGGATCTGTCGGAGTTCTTGATAATTCCCCTCTACATTCTTGTAATATTCATCATTGTTCGTGATACTATGAATAGCACTTTATTCTATTCTATTATATCATAATTGACTTTGCTCTATTTGATTATGTTCTCAATTATATCGTTCTTAGTCTACTTTGATTATATGTTTAGCATAGTTGGACTAGAATTATGTTTATGCATAGGATCGTATAGCGCTTGCTCATTAGGCCAATGGGTGAGTGGTAAATATTGTGTAGGCATGGTGCCTAGACCGTATTTATCTGCGATTGCACCCTATATTCCGGATCGTGAGGTAGATCGCGGAGTGACATCTGTTGAGTCCTTTGTAGCCCTTCTCCCGAGTATAGGTCTAGCGAACACCCCTATTACATTGAAGTCATTGCTATGTCTCTAGTCTTCTCTCGGTAATATCACTATGCATAACCTTTTCCCGCCATGATTGCTAGATGTTCTTGCACTAATCATTGTATGCTTTGACTTTATAGTTAGAATAATATAGGATTATACCCTAGATCGTCCTAGTCCATGCTAGTGTTATAAGCTTAGAGTGCTAAGTTGAGATGGTTACTATCATTTTATGTGGCTAAATGCTCTTATTTATCTTATGTCAGTTATCATTCATTCCTATATTTTATGTGACACTTACCCTGTATGAGATGATCGATACAGACAATTTTATGTGACACTTACCCTGTATGAGATGATCGATACAGACAAGGTTAAGCTCTCCATTATTGCATGTGCATTGCTCATCACTCATTATCCAAAGGTGCATTCCCTTCCCAAAGTGGTAAAATTATAAATAACGATACCTGGATTACTCCCGGTTAAAATGCTACGATGATATTTTAAAATGCGCTATGAACCCTCCTTATTTCAGTTGCACTTAATAAACATCAACAAGTACTCACATGATAATACCCTAATAATTTAAGTACTCAGGTGGTAGCTTTTTCAATTCAAGTACTCAGATGATAATACTCCAATTGTTTAAGCATCCAGGGTACATTTTACTCATATAGGAAGTGATGATCAAGAGGTGGTGACAATAAATTGCATGGGTGAGGACCAATGGAGCGAGTTATTAGGCTTAGGGATAGAACCGTAAGCTAGGCAGTAAGTTAGGCGAGGATCGAAGAAACAACCCATATTTTATAGAGATGAGCGAAAAGTGTTTTGGTTTTCAAAAATGTCTCTATTGAATTTTAGAAATAGTTCACCGATTTATACAGACAATATTATAACATGGCCTCTATAACTTTTTTAAGGCAAAAACTGTGAGATAGATCCCCAAAACACTTCATTTTCTATTTATAATTTAAACAAAGTTACAACAGAACTTATATTGTGATTAACTAAAAGCATCTAGCCAAAAGCAAAAGGCTGATCTAAGATCATCCTTAAAAACGGAGGGATTGAAGCAAGCATTCATTTTTGAAATTCCTAAACCTGATGCTAACATGAACAACCCCGTTATTGAACACTCTATCATTTCTAATTTTCCATATCTCCCACGCTGCTATGGTCATTGCCTCCATAAAGAATGGAATGTTTTGTTGTTGCCGTGCCTATGCAACTCTTGCATGTAGACTTAGAGCATTGTTCCAATGTATGCCGATCTTATCCCAACATCTCTTTGCAAAGGAACACCCGAAAAATAGATGATCCCAATTCTCATCTATAGATTCAGTGCATAGTACACAGTGTGCATCTTCATATTCATCATATAGATTTCTTCGATTTATCATCACTTTGGTGTTTAACCTGTCAACAAGAACCATCCAGGCAAAGAACTTTACTATTGGTGTGCATTTTGATTTCCATAGCCACATGAAAACGGGGTGAGCTGGTATATGTTGGAATGCCAATTTATAAAGCTTTCTTGATGAGTACTTGTTGGAACCCCATCTATATATCCAGCCATCTGCAACCTGATCGTCAAATGACTAAGTGGATAGAACAATAGTAAGCATTTCCATCACCTCAAATACTTCTTGTGAAAGAGGAAGAAAAAACAAGCTGTCAAGGTCCTTAGCATTCATGACCGCATTAACACTTATGTTTTCATCTTTGGTAAATGAAAACAGTCTGTGAAAACGATGAGCAAGCACCCCATCAGACCGCAAATCTCCCCAGAAGGTGACTGTCGTGCCGTCACCTATGCTGCACCTAGCAATACCTCTGAACAATCTGTTGAGTCTCAAAACATCTTTCCACCAAAATGATCCAACCTCTCTGGTTGCATGTGGCACCTTTCCTTCGTAGTATCTGGACCAGACAAGCTTAACCTAGGGGATGTCCATTTTATTATAGAACTTATGGGGATGTTTCAGGAGCAATGCATCATTTTGGACATTAAGATTGAGAACACTCAAACCACCTTTCTCTTTGGTTTTTGTAACCATTAGCCAAGCAGCCCAATTGCCTCCCTTTTTGGATCTGTCTGAACCTCTCCAAAGGCATTGTTTACGTGTTCTATCAATATTGTCAATCGCCCCTTTTGGGAGTTTTAGAGTGCAGATGGTATAGGTTGCTGTTGCCGACAAAACGGACTTCACCATTTCTAGTCTACCGGAGTGGGATAGTAGGGATGAGCAGGCTGTCAGTCTCCTCTCAATTTTGTCCATCAACAGTGCATAGTCCTCCACTCTCGATTTTGTTGTGCCCATTGGCAGACCAAGGTACGTGAACGGAAAGGATCCAATTTGGCATCTGAACGTGTTGGCAAGAATCTGCATTTTCTCTTGGCTGGCATTTAGCGGCAGCATCTAGGACTTGGCATAATTTACTTTAAGGCCCGTGGAATGCGTGAAGCTTCGAGCAAGACTTTCGGAAGAACAACTGATTTGCATTCGCTTGCATGACAGGCAATGTGTCATCGGCGTATTGTATTATTGGATATTCACCGTTTTTGCTGTGGGATTGGAGGGTACAAAAGCCCTTGCGAGGCTGCTTTGTTCACCAATAGTTGCAGTAGTTCAGCCGCCAAGACAAATATCAAAGGGGAGAGTGGATCACCTTGGCGAACTCCTCGTTTGCATTTGAATTTTCTTCCTGGAACTCCATTTAATATTACTCTCGAGGTGCCTGACGTGAGGATGTTACTAATCCACACCAGCCATCTTTCTGGGAATCCCAAGTGTATGAACATCTGAAGAATCGCAGGATGTTCCACCGTATCAAAGGCCTTCTCGAAGTCGAGTTTCAGTATTATAGTCTCACGTCTAGATTGTTTACATTGGTGAATGTACTCAAAACACCACGCCAAACAATCTTGGATCGTGCGGCTTTTGATGAAGCCGTACTGATTTTGGTGCACAAGTTGCAATAACTTAATAGAGGTAGGCTTAGTAAGAGGTTCACTTTCTGAAAAAGTCCATAGCTCCACCATTGCCTTAACCTCCCAATTTGCAGTTACTCCTAAATTGTCTCCTCCATCACCGAATCCATTAAGACTCATCACCCTAGCTACCAACTCCATACAATATATCACCACCATGGCGGATGGTGCCCTAGATGCCTTATCCCTCTGATTGTCCAACAAGCCACATTCCTTGGCCATCTCTACACATCTAGAGTCCACCTAATTCCTAAACCCCCCCAAATCATGATATCAAAGAAGCGGTTGAAGTTTAAGTGAATTTCATATCTTTGCCTATTAATTTAATCTTTTAGGTTGAACTGATCAATGCATACAACTTGTTCATATCCCTTGTCTGACTTGCTTGTCTCATCTCACAATGGATATGAAATTCACTTAAACTTGGTCAGCTTGGTTCCCTTGTTTGGCACTAATATGTTTGGTTGCGCGGAATGAGATGGGACTCGAGGATGGATGCAGTCAAGAGTGAATGGATTGGTATTCGATTAGAATGCATCTCTTAACGGGCCAGGTCGAAGCAAACAACCATATCACCATCTGATTCCTTACGTAATCAAGTTATGTTACATCTTAGCGAACCAAACACTTTGTTAGTTCAAATATCAACAATCACAATTGAAATGAAACAATTATAGCTCACTTCTATTTTCACCTTCGATATGATTGAAGTATGCTGTATCCGTATGCGTGTGCAGAGGAGTGTTGGTGTATAAATAAGTTGCTCAACCTTTGAATCGGGCTGTAAGAGAATCGTCGGATTCCACTCGAATAAACTGTCATCAGGGCATTCCCTCGTGCTAATATCCTTTCTAGTACTACCTGCACACGCATTCACTTGACGCTTAGCAAACTATATACCGTCCTTATTATATTGACCCACTTCATCACACCGTCCTTATTACATTGTGCTCTACGAGAATAATCAAACTTGGTCAATGTCTAAATGAGGTGTGTTATTGGTAATAAACTGATTTGGGCTGAATCGGATCGGAGGATCAGCATCAACTGAAAGTAGATGACGTGATGGCAAAGCGTCAACATCCTAGTACCGGGGCCTTGTTTAGTTCCAGAATTTCACCCCCAAAATTCACTATGCAGAATTCCTATTCCCCATCACATCAAAATGTTGGCACATGCATGGAGTACTAAATATAGATGAAATCAAAAACTAATTGCACAGTTTTGTTGTACTTTGCGAGACGAACATTTTGAGACTAATTATTCAAAATTTGGACAATTTTTACCACATAAAAACAAAATTGCTACAGTTGACGGGACGTGTACTATTCCCGAATTGGTAGCCCCAATTCGGGAACTAAACATGGCCCCAGTTGTCAAGGTCGTTGGCAGCATTATTTACCTAGTCGACGTGAAAGTAAAAGTCTTCCTTGTTTGACACGGCCCAAGTAACCTTGGAGTACACGGAGTGCCAAATTCACTGATCCATGTGGGTCCTCGTGACCTTGTGCTTCGAATTGTCCGATCCAGCTGACACTGGTTTCCAAATGTCAGCTGACATTGGTTTCCAAATGTCAACGAGAGCGTCTTCTCGTATGCTATGCGTGGACAAATGTTCATTCTGACGTGCAAAAGATCGACTAGCGGCTCTGCTCGCTTTCGCCTGAGTACATGCTTGTCGTCACGCTGGGCTGTCCCTGCTACGAACTTTCAGCTCAACGTGTATTGTCATGGCTCCCTCAAAGAAAAAAAAAAAAAATCATCGATATACAGTATGCAACCAAATGATTGCCAATGATTGCAAGTTGCGTATTCTTTTAACACAGGGAGAATGTGGCCAACTGTTGTTAATTACGCAGAGTCTTTTCTGAGTCTCACGATCCCGGCGGCGAATGTGATGACAACGGTACACCAAAATTCAGAGGTGCCGTCAATTCGAAATCCGGAACGACAATCCGATGTTTGATTTCTTCTGTTTTGCAACACTCAGGGAGAATGTTGATCAACTGTTGTTAATTACGAGTAACCTTTGTCAAAGACGTCCCACGATCGATGTGACGACGATACGCCAAAATTCAGACGTGCCATCAATTCACCCTGTGGTGTGTCCGACATTTATCTCGCTGGTTGGCGTGTCGTCACTGGCGTTTTTTTAGGAACGCATGTCACTGGCGTCTGTATGTTCACTAACGCATGTCACGTGCCATCGTCACATGCGTTTTTTTTAGGAACGCTGGTTTCCTTTATATACTTTTTTTTTTTGTGGATGGTTAGTGAGCAAGATGGGCTGCTAGGTGAAGTGGACGATCGATACTACATGGTTAGTCTTTGACCGGTGGTTAGCTTTAAGTATATAAAGGATTGCATGTATGATTCTGCGGTTAATGCAAGTCGCAATTTACGTACGTGATTCCACTTCTGGACGATAAAATAAAAAAGATTATATTTTAAAAAAGTTTCTAGAGACATAATAAATTAAGAAAGTTCTCGCTTTTTTAACCGAACATTATTTATTCTTATTTTTTTTTGAGATTACACACACGTACGTAAATCCTACCCCTACCCCTATGAGCACCTTCGAAGGACTGAGCACCCGGCAGATGTGGAGATTCTCGAAGTCACCACTGGCGCCTCGTCGTCGACAGGAACGTCGCTTACCACTTAAGAAAGTTCTCGCTTTTTTAACCGAACATTATTTGTTCTTATCTTTTTTTTGAGATTACACACACGTACGCAAATCCTACCCCTACCCCTATGAGCACCTTCGAAGGACTGAGCACCCGGCGGATGTGGAGATTCTCGAAGTCACCACTCGGCGTCTCGTCGTCGACAGGAACGTCGCTAACCACTTAATGCATAACGCCAGTAAATCCTTGGGAAAATCCCGGGAAAGGTGCGAGCACCGGGATTTGAACCCTGGTGGGTAGCGTCCCACTGGACCGTCCTACCATTGGACTACAAGCCAATTCGCAGGCCAAGATAAAGCAAAGATGGTTGGATTAATTAGGCTCGGCCCATAACTAGTCTAGAAATTAATAAAAGAACTTTAAAGGTCCATATTAGTGAACAAGGCTCAATTTACTCCCACCGGCCATGCACGCTCTCCTTCCTTGGTATCCGAGATTTCCTTGTTACGCCTAACAAACCTGCCCGGAGAGGGTAAGTGAGAATGGAATTAGTACAATGTGGAGACCCTGCTAGGAAAGTGTTTAATCAAAACATGAAGATAGTGTGTGCTTCTCCATACAAGTTGAGGAGGAGAGTCAGGGTGGAGCTAGAACAAATTCGAGGAGGTGCAGTTGCCTTGTGGGTGTGTAGTTTTTTTTTTTTTTCAGTGGAGTGTGAATATGATGAAAATTTAGGAGTGGCGTCGATCACCAATTGCGTTAACCTGCTTGGTTGCGTGTCTGGTTCATATAATGGGACAGGCCTCGAGGATGGGCGCAATCAGGTTTGAATGGATCGTTATTCGGTACCAAGGCATCTTTTTAACGGGCTTAAGCAAACAATGGTATCGCCATCTGATTCTCTAAGTAATTAGGGTATGTTACATTTTAGCGAACCAGACGCTTTATCAGTTCAAATATCGAAAATCACAATTGAAATGAATCAATTATTATTAACTGAATTCTATTTTCACCTTTGATATGATGATGGAGTATACGTGTGCAGAGAAGTGTTGATGTATAAACAAGTTGCTCAACCTTTCAATCGATCACTGTAAGAGATTCGTTGGATTCCCTCGAGTAAACTATCATCAGGACATTCCCTCGTACTAATAGTACTAATATCCTTTCTACTACTTCTTCTTCTTCTTCTTCTTCTTCTTCTTCTTCTTCTTCTTCTTCTGTTTTTTTTTTTCTCTTTTTTGCGGGTGATCCTTTCTACTACTCAACGCACACGCATGATCCATGCGTAAATTTAAATTCAATTGACGCTTAGCAAGTATATACCGTCCTTATTATATTGACCCACTTCATCACACCGTCCTTATTACATTGTGCTCTACGAGAATAATCAAACTTGGTCAATGTCTAAATGAGCTAGGTGGAATTTGGTAATAAACTGACCTGAATCGGATCCGATGATCAGCATCAACTGGGAGTAGACGTGATGGCAAAGCGTCAACATCTGGTATTCCTGTAGTACTTGAGTTGTCAAGGTCGTTAGCAGGAGCATTATTTACCCTGGTCGACGTGAAAGTAATATAAAAAACTTCCGGCCCAAGTAAGGCCTTGTTTAGATCATGGCCAAGTTGGGAGTTTGCATAGTACCGTGTCAAATCAGCGCACTGTAGCATTTCGTTTGTATTTGGTAAAAATTGTCCAAACTTTGACTAATTAGGCTCAAAATGTTCGTCTCGCAAAGTACAATCAAACTGTGCAATTAGTTTTTGATTTCATCTACATTTAAGTCTCCACGCGTGGGCGATATTTTGATGTGATGGGGAATAGGAATTCTGCATAGTGAATTTGGTGGCAAATTTGGGGATCTAAACAAGGTCTAAGTAACCTTGGAGTACACGGGAGTGCCAAATTCACTGATCCATGTAGATCCTTGTCCAGCCGACACTGGTTTCCAAAAGTCAACTAGAGCGTCCTTCATGCTCTCGTATGCTATGCGTGGACACACATGCATGTGCTAGCTCGATTCAGCTAGCTTCCCTTTCGCCTGAGTGCATGCTTATCGTCACGCCGCGCTGTCTCCTTGCCCTTGCCTGCCAGGAACTTTCAGCTCAGCAGCGTGTACTGTATTGTAATAGCTGAATCATCGATAGACTGTGCAACCAAATGATTGCCAATAATTGCAGGAGTTACATATTCTTTTAACACAGGGAGAATGTGTGGCCAACTGTTGTTAATTACCAGTAGTCTTTATCTGAGTCGACGTCGATCCTTGGCCGCGATTTGATGACAACGGTACACCAAAATTCAGAGGTGCCATCAATTGGCGGCAACTGAAACTAATCCGGACCGACACTCCCGAAGTTTGATTTTTTCTGTTTGAAACTATGTTGGTAGTATCAGTACTAGCATTAGAGTGATGTTATTTGTCTGTGTCCAGTCATTTCTCTCGCTGGTTTTCTACTCTTTGAATTTGACTTCGTGGTGTGTCAATGGCGTGTATGTTATGGCTTCCTACACATTTTTGTGGATGGTTATATATTGAGCAAGATGGGCTACGTCTTTGACCACTGATTAGCTTGATAAGTACATGTAAAGGATTGCATGATTCTGAGGTTAATGCAACTCGCGATTATATGATTCCACTTCTGCACGATAAAGTAAAAAAAAAATTACGATAAAAATAAAATAAGGTATTATGTTTAAACAAGTTTCCAGAGATCGACATAATCAATTAGTTAAGAAAGTGCTCACATAGCCAAACCTTGTTTATTACTCCCTCCTTTCTAAATTTTAAGTCATTTTGACTTTTTTTGATACATCTCTGAAGATTATTGGATTAACTAGGCTTGGCCTATAATTAGTTTAGCAATTTATAAAAAAAATTACTGATCCACAATTAGTGCTAAACAAGAGTGAGATTAGGACAATATGGAAAATCTACTAGAAAGATGCTCAACATAAATAGAAAGCTGGTGTGCGCTCCTATATGCAAGTTGATCGAGGAGGAGAGTTAGGGTCACACATGCACATTGTTGTGCCATGTTCGGACATTCGATCTGTACCCCCTCCGGGAACCCGTTGTTCATCCCTTTTAGTGCATAGCTTTCTTACAGGCGTAGGAGAAATGACATGCACGGTACACCTAGATCGACATACTTTAACCAGGCCATCATGACTTAGGTTTTGATGCATGGTAACCGTGTTCCCCTGCCTTCAGCACGCATTTGACTCAAGTGTACGGTCTAAACTCATCTCTAGCTAGCACATTTGGTTATATGTGCTATGGATCTGTTCATAGGATTTGTTATTGGCTTTGTTAGCAGATATATATATGCATACGCCATAGATGGGTTGCATGCTCGTGCTTATTGGTGTGACGATCTATGTAATATGCCACCATATTTCTAGATTTAAACAAAATGCCATAAAATGACTGAAACTTCAACAAACATTCGGTGAAAAGTATAGGTGAACGTACAACTTCAACAGCAAAATCTTGCTATCAAAAGTCACATTGATTCAGGCGGTACTTAATTGGGTGACTCTGGTCCGCACGGCACAGCAACATGACTGCTAGTTGCGGTCAGCAATAAGCATCTGCAGCCCGGCTAATCACGCGACCTTCGTTTCCAAACCAAACCAACTGTGGCGCAGCGCAGCACGAAGTAATTTTGTCCTGTGTTTAGCGTGTCGCTCAGAATTTGCGAGCGACAAGCCCTCCTCAGCGCCTAACACTGCACGTATCTGTGTGGTGTCTCACTCGGCCGCACTATTTTTTGGCCTGCACAGAAAAGGAGTTCTACTTATGAACGTATTACTACTAAACAAATTCCCTCTCGCGTTCGTTCGGTCGTCGTAACATCCTTGCCTAATTACGTAGACACTGTACAGCCTTGCTTACTACATCATGGTTGTTAGGAAAGCGACCAGGATCAAACCGAAGCTGCACATTCGGATCACGTCACTGCGCCATGGCCCAACCATAAAAGCCCGACGCAGCTCCTCCTTACCCCTCCGGCGCTGCGCCTCCACTCCAGCTCCAGCACTTTGTGTACTCTGTCCGACGCCCACCAAGAGACCATGGCAGAAAGGCGCACACCATTGCCCAACCCCTCCCTATCCCCGCCACCGCCAATGGAGCCGGCCACCGCCTCCACTCGCCGACGGCGAAGGCAGCTACTCCCGTCATCGTCCTCCCCCTCCTCCACCCGCGCAATCCCCATGTCTTCCTCTTCTTTGTCACTATCCGCCTTGTCGTCCGCCTCCTCTGATCTCTCATTTTCATTCCCATCGCCGGTGCCCTCACCGCTTCATAACCACTTTTTCTTGTCCCCGTTGCGCACCTCCGCGGTGCCCTTCTCCTGGGAGCACCGCCCAGGCATCCCTAAGACGCCCGCACGCCAGCAGGCGGCACGCACCAGCGGCAAGTCCAAGATGGCATTGCTGCTACCACTGCCCCTCCCGCCCTCCCTCCTCTCCGCCAAGGTAGGTGTCGCCGACGAATACTTCATCGTCCCTGACGATACCAAAGCGAGGCGACAGCGGCAGCGCAAGCAGCGTCAGCCGGTGTTGGCTGCCACACTAACTGACTGGCTAGCCATGCTCAGCCTCTACAGGTCGTGCACGCGGTCCCGCGACTGCCTCGCTAGCACACCGCGACCACTCCCCCATGCTCCGCGAATGCCTACCGGCAGATCCACTAGTGAGTTCACTCGCTACCGATGTCGTGTCGGATGCACGCGTGTTTCGATGCTCGCTCTTGCTCCTTGGCTGAGCGCCTTGCGTTTGTGTGGGTGTTGTGGTACGAGCAAGAAATGTGCTTAGACCTTATTTGGATGCACATGTATTTGTCTTAATTCACATGTACTAGAGGGGATTGCAATGTAAATAAACTAAGTTCCATTCCAATGTATTTCATCACATATAGATTGTAGTAGACTTACATGATGTATTCGGTTTGGCATCAACCCATATGCATGTGTTGGGTGGATTAGGGTGTAATTTATTTCAAGTTCGACTCTATTCATCTATTCCATAATATGTGAATTGATGTTAAACCCAATACATTCAAATAAGGCCTTAAGCTGCTGCCTCTAGTGCCTGCATGCGTTGCATTCGCATGTGTCCAACCTTGGGACTCTACATGTAGAGTCCACCTAATTCCTAAAACTTCTAAATCATGATCTGCTCATTATGGTTAGAGCCACCATCGAAGTTTATGTGAATTGTATATCCTTGCCTATTAATTAAAACGTTTTAGGTTGAATGGATCCATGCGTACAACTTGATCCATATATATGGTAAAATATTCGGTGCAAACCACACATACTCAGTGCAATCCTTGAAAATCACACTAAAAATATATTTAGAGGTTTTCAAAAAAATTGAAACTTTGCACACCGATACTGCATCTATATATGCACATTGTCAAAAAATTTGAGATTCAAACGTATTTTGTAAAAATTCATATGAAAATAACAAATTTCACTTGAATATGCACTAGAGGACAAAACTTCTAGAATTTTGTCCTCTAGTGTATATGCAAGTGAAATTTGTTATTTCCGTATGAATTTGTATAAAATGAGTTTGAAGCTAATTTTTTGTGACAACGTGTATCTATAGATGTACTATCTGTGTGCATAATTTTAAATTTTTTGAAAACTCCTAAGTATGGTTTTACAAATGGTTTTCATGATTGCACCGAGTATGTGGTTTGCACCGAATATTTTGTCATATATTCTAAAGTTAGGCCCATATCCGGTCCACATATATATTGTAGAGTTAGGGTTTCCACATTAGCCAGACCCGCAACTTCTCTCCTCTCTTCATTCACTCACACGAGTAGTGCTCCTCACATTGCTCTCTCTCACCCGACGGCGCACCCCTCAGTCCTCACTCCTCTCCATCTCCCCTTTCCCATGGCCGCCAGCACATCCCTCTCTCACTCCGGCGGCGCAAGTGGAGGCAACCGGTGCATCCCTTCCCGACGGCTCATGCTTTCTCGGTGGCTCAAGTGGAGGCCACCGGCGAAACCGTCTCCCTTGTTGGCGGCGCAAGTGGAGGCCACAGGCGCACCCCTCTCCATCCCTGGCGGCGTAAGTGGCGGCATCGGGCACCACCTTGGTGGATCCGGTGGCATCAGGCACCACCATGCTGGATTTGGCGGCGGCTCTGGCACGACGAATTTGGCGAGGTGGGGCTTCAAGGTGGCGGATCCGGTGAGGTCGGGATTCAAGGCGGTGGATCCGGTGAGGTGGGGCTTTAAGGCGGCGAATCCGGCGAGAGGTCGGGCTTCACCGCGGCGAGATCCGGTGAGGTGGGGCCATGGTGGCGTGGTGAGAAAGGGCAACGGCGGCGGCATGGAAGGGCCACGACCGCGGATCTGTCCTCGCCTCTCCGTCTCGCGCGCCGCCATGCGGGACCGTCAAGGAGGCGTCGGCGCGAGGCGGCGGAGTGGCTACGCGAGAGGTGGCCCGTGCCGGAGGTAGGTGAGTTCATCACTCTCTTCCTCCATCTTCCTCTTCATCTCTATCTCTCTCACTCCTCCTCTGTCCGTCTCTTTGCTGGTCCGAGATCCGGGCGCACGAGGACGGGAGAAGGCGGCGGTGGAGCACCGGCGGCCGGCGGGTGGAGCTTCTTCGTCCGCGAGCGCTGGAGCCGCTGCCGCAGCGGTAGGCAGGAGCCGGCGAGCGCCCTCGATTCAGTGGCGGCGGTGCTATAACCCTAGATGGGCTCGTCGGGCCATGGATGAGCTCGACGGGCCTATCCAGTTTTTTTTCTTTTTTTCTTTTGTTTTTCTCAGATCATTAACCACAGCGGGCATTGTTGCATGTCCGTTGTGGTAAATCTGCTTTTCTGCAGCGGGCACAGTGCCCATCACGGTGAAACTTCGTTTACCGTGGTGTAGCATCCCCGTGGAAAATAGTTTCGGCCCGCTGCTTAGGCAAGGCGAGGGACAACACGGAATCCAAGCACGCCCTCGTATAAAAACAAGTTGCTCAACCTTTGTTAGATAGGGATGTAAGGCCAGTCTCAGTGCAGGTTTCACCAGGGTGTCATGCACATTTATTATAGTGCCACATCGACGGATTGTACTTTTTGATTGAAACGAGGAGGAGAGAGAAGGAAATAGTTTCACCATGGTGAAACGACACGGGCGACGTTTCCCACGCAATGAAACCGGATGAAACTCCCCACTGAGCTGTTTCACGAGATGAATTCCTCTGTCGCCTGCCGGTCGCAGGTCGCGTCGCGAGCGAGACAGCCTCCGCGGCCGCGACGTCCTCCTCCGTCGCGAGCAACCGCGCCTGAGCGAGGTCGTCTCCGCTCGCCACCCGCCGTCGCGTAGTCCCCCGCCGCGCCGTCGTGATTCCGTCGCAGGTCCATCGCGAATTCGCCGCGAGTGAGCCCCGTCATGAATTCCTCCGCGCGAGCGACTCCGACGCGGCTGACTCCGCCGCAGGTGCCTTCCTCCGCGGCACGCTCGCTTCGCTGCGAACTCCTCCGCCTCTCCCCGGCATGAGCGTTGTGCACAAGCACGCCTCGACTGGACCTGCCGCAGACGCGAGCACCCACGGCCATGCGATGGATTTGGAGGAGGCAACATGCAAAATTGTTAGTATGGAAGCGAACCTGAAGGAACATCCATCATGGATTCACAGCGCGAGAAGACATGATGCATGGCTGTATGCAGAAATTAGATTTAGTTTGCGGCGCCGTGCGTTGCTTCCTCTGCCGCGAGCGAGGCCGCTGGGCGCGGGCGGAGCTCCTCCGCGGCAAGCGAGGCCACTGGCCGAAGGCGGGGATCCTACGCCACGAGCCGAGGACGCTGAGGGCGGGCGGGGCTCCTCTGCCGCTGGGCGCGGGCATGGCGCGTTGCGAGCTCCGACGGATGCGGTGCGAGCAACAGATGCTGCGATGCGAGGTTGGGGAAGAAACGGTGGGACCCACGAGTGGCTAAAAATTCCCTGTGAAACTGTGCCAATGAAACTCTCCATTGATAGATCCCGTTTCATCTCATTTCATGATATGTGTCACGTCTTGGATACTGTGAAGTGAAACCCCCATTGAGACTGGCCTAAGAGATTCGTCGGATTCCCTCGCTCGAATAAACTATCATCGAGACTGCTAATATCCTTTCTACTAGTAACGCATACGGATGATCCATGTGTAAATTTAAAATCACTTCACTTTTGGCGCAAACAATACCATCCTTATTATATTGACCGACTTCACATAGCGCCTAGCTTGTGGTCAATGTCTAAATGAGGTGGTATTGGTAATAAACTGATTTGGGCTGAATCGGATCGGATCCAATGATTAGCGTCAACTGGAAGTAGATGACGTGATGCCAATGCTTCGACATCTGGTATTCACCCTCGTCGACGTGAAAGTAAACATCTTCCTTGTTTGACGGCCCAAGTAACTAACTTTGGCGTACACGGGAGTGCCAAATTCACTGATCCAGTGAGGTGCTTGTCCTTCGACGAAAACTCCAGCCGATACTGGTTTTCAAAAAGTCAACGAGAGCATCCTGCTGCAATCTTCTTGTGGTATGCGTGGACATACATGTGCAAAAGATCGAGAATGACTAGCTATAGGTTAACAGCTCAAGCTCGCTCGCTTTCGCCTGCGTGCGTGCTTGTCGTCACGCCGGGCTGTCTACTTTGCCTTTGCCTGCCAGGAACTTTCAGCTCAACGTGTATTGTCATAGCTGAATCATCGATGGACTGTGCAACCAAATGATTGCCAATCATTGCAGGAGTTACATACTGTAGGAGTATTCTTTTAACACAGGGAGAATGTGCACAACTTTTGTTAATTAGCAGTAGTCTTTGTCTGAGTCGATCCCGGCTGCGATCTGATCTGATGACGGTACACCAAAATTCAGAGGTGCCATCAATTCGCAGCAACTGAAATTAACCTGGACCGACAATCCGGATTTTGATTTTTCTGTTTGAGTAGTGTTAGTACTAGTATTATTGTAGTAATTATAGTAATATTATGTCTGTGTCCGTCATTACTTCTCTCGCTGGTTTTCTACTGTTGGAATGAATTTAATTGTTGGTGTGTCAATGGCGTGTATGTTATGGCCTCCGATCCAAAAGATACTAGTATTTTGTGGATGGTTAGGCTAGTCTCAATGGGTAGTTTCATTACACGATTTCCAAAACGCCACATTACCTAGACCGAGATGAAATGATGAATGAAATAGACTTTCACAATGGTGCGTTTCATTTCACCGATTCCAACGCTAAATATAGCATTTAATTACCGCGAAGGCGAAGCCATGCACTTGGTGGAGGCATGGGCATGGGAGCTAGTGGATGAAACGATTTGGCCTCAATGGCAATTTCATGCGGTTTCATGCGGTTACCGAGAGCTAGGAAATAGCGGCTGGGTCGTTTCACCATGGTGAAACTCTTTTCTTCTCTCTCCTCCCCATTTCATGCAAATATTCTCTTTTTCGAGGTGTCACACTATTAATTGTGCATGACACACTCATGAAACCCACATATATAGCATATAATCCACATATATAGCAACGAAATACGGTTTTAAGCATCGATACATGTCCAAACATATCCGGGTCACAAGCAAAAGAGTCATATATGTCACAAGTCATCCATACATGTCTCACAAACTACAAGGCTAAACCTAGCTAGTGGCGCCGTCCCCTTGGGTCCCCGAGCCCCCGGCATCCTCCCACGCAGCCAACTCGGCTGCCACGGGGCCGCGGCGTGCGCCGGTGGCCGACGTCTTTGCGGAGGGAGCACGGCGGGGACGGAGTGCCGGGTGCGGAGGAAGGCGGCGAGCCCGGAGTGCGGGTGCTTTGCGGCCACGAGTACCCCTGCGGCGGTGGAGGACCCCGGTGCGTCTGCGTGGGGAAGCTGCGTACGGTGGCGTGGGAAGCTCGGGTGCTTGTGGAGAAGCTCCCGGTGGGCTTGGAGTCGGGTTCGAACCCGCCGACGGTGCTGCACAAAGAACAAGTGCGTAATTAGTACAACTCCCCTGCAAAATTTCGGCGGCACCTCCCCTGCACGGGAGGTTCCAAAACCCGCAAAAAACATGGCACGAAGGCCAAACATGGGCACGAAGGCCAAACATGGGCACGAAGGCCAAACATGGCACGAAGGCCAAACATGGGCACGAAGGCCAACTGACGCGACAAGCTAAAGTGAGAGGCAATGTACTCACCCGACCAAGTCCAGAAAGAGGCAGTGCACCAGGCAGTGGAACTACCGGTGGTGGAGCGTAGATCGAGGCAGGAGGCTCCTCCATTCCTGGGATCTGGGCCGCGAAGTGCCTGCCCAACTGACGCTGGTAGTGCGCCGTCAGTGCTGCCACCTGCTCCTAAACCCGCGCCGACATCCTCGCCTCAATGGCCGCCTCCCGCTCCTCCTCCCTGGCCTTCATCTCCTCGATCGTGGCCTGCAATATTACACCAGCACGATTGATGTTATTTGAAGGCAGGCTACATCATGAAGGCATGCTACATCATGAAACTCCACTTATCGAAGACCGCTGCGATCACCTGCGCGTTGCTCTCGCTGCCGGCGCTATGGGGATCTGCGATCCGCCCCCTTTCCCGGTCTCTCCTGCGGATCTCGGTCGGCGTCTCAACGAGGGACGGGTCGATGGCGCGCGTTGGCCAAGTAGTACCGGCCGTCTTTGCTTCCCTCCTCCAACCCTCTGCGGGAGGTTAGTGTCCGAGGCTCGGTGGCGGGGTCGTAGGTGTCGCCATGTTTCGCTCGAGCTGCGGCGGTGTACTTGTGAGCCTCTCGTAGACCGTCGGGCTGGTGTACTTCTCGGCCCGTGCGACGAGCCGTACACGGTGGTGGGCGCTTTCGCTTTGCCGATGTGAGCAAGCGCGAACCCCGTGAACTCGTTGATTTGCTCACCACCATGCGACGACGACCGCGAGGAAAACACAAACATGGTTACAAGTAGTGACAATTGAGCGCTATAACAAATGCATCAACGAAGGATACATACCCATCTTTGTCCATGTACTCGGCGGGATCGGGCTCCCTTGGTGGTGTGGGACCCCGACCGGTCGAGCTCCGCCTTGCGTTTCAAATGACGTCTCGGGCGCTCCGCGTACGCCGCAGCGTACGCCACCCTCTCGACAATTGCCTCCCGCCGGTCCTCGTACTTGCCGCACCCCGGTCCGGAGGCATCTGCATGACATTCAAGTTTTTGATATTACGGATAATGAATGGAATGTGTCATGTAAGAAATCATAACGGATGTTTCCTGCCTAATTACCCGCAAGTCTTGCTCCTCGGTGAGGTCGGTCTCCTCGACAAGACAACTCCGGGCCTCCGTCTTACTTATCTTCGCTTCTTGATGTTGGCGTAGTAGGCGATGACGGCACTGGGTACGCGCCTCGTAGAACATGTCCCCGAGCCGGTCGGCGCACACCACGTCCCGGCTGCGACGCCCGCACGTCGTCCACCCCCTCGTCCAACTTGAAGTACAAGCGCACCTGAGGCATCAAACATCATTTCATTGTTTGAAAGAAGTCCAACGAATAATGTTGTATTGAGATATGTGATGCGATGCAAAGACTCACCCAGAACTCATCCTTGATCTTCCGAGCAACGACTCTTCCTCGTCGTCCTTGATAAGGTAGAAGTCCCGCCAATCCTCGGCACGATGGTCTCACCCTTGGGGGTGACGACCAAACCAGGAAGTGCTTCTTAATCGGCGGAGCTCTGGATGCTAGTTGGACAGCGTGAGCACTCCTTTTTTGTCACCTTTTTCTAGCCCCCGCATCGGTCATTAACGGCAATTGTTAGTACGCATTTTGAATTTGAAAATGTCATATGAACAAGTGTAGAAATCAACAATGGTTACTTACTTGCCCGCGGGCCGGATCACCGGGCGCTCGTCGCCGCCGGCGGAGGGTCGAGGCCCGGTGGGGCCGTCTTTGGAAGGGCTTACGAGGAGCCGTGGAACTCGAGTCACCCGTGGACTCCTCGTCGCCACCACGGACCTCGTCGTCGCCACCCTCGCCGTCCTCGTCGTCTCCACCGCCGCCGCCGCCACCGTCACCGGTCGTCGTCCTCGTCGTCGCCTCCTCCCGGGGCCGTCGGGAACGCCTCCTCGACGGCGTGCGGTGTCGTCCGGCGGGGGCCTCCGACCCCCGGCGGTGGACGGCTCCACCTCAAGCTCCTCGTCCTCGTCCTCGTCCTCGTCCTCGCGGTGGTCGGCCGCCACGTGCTCCTCGTCCTCGAGGTGGTCGTCCTAGCGGTGGTCGGCCGCCACGTGCTCCTCCTCCTCGGGCCGCTGCGTCCGGTACCTTGACTGGACGTTCCATTGTGGCCGCTTTCCGCCTGGCATTTTGTCGAGTGCCCGCAATGACAAAGATTAGAAGAGTTAGTATTAATGACAAATACTTGTAAAGAAACATAAATGCAAAGCAAAATTAAGAACGCAAGGTAATATTAATAACAATATAGTATTACATGAATTAGAAATTATCTCCGCGAAAGGCAACATTGCCGGCGAGCTCGTCCTCATCATCAGTAGTGTCATCATCACTATCAATATTGTCGAGCTCTCTTTCATCCTCATCATGATCAACATCCTCCTCAACAACTACATCGCGTCGCCACTGCCATTCCTCAAGGATTCGTAAGTCCTCAGCATCGTGTACCTCATCACCCTCGTCCTCATCGATGTCGTTGTTTACTTCCATACCCATCAGCGAAGCAATGTCTATCTCCAACCTACCTTCTAGCCCCTCAGGTTGATAGAACTCATCATTCCTTAATACTAAGTATACTAACTAACTACTACTAACACTACTACTTACAACCACTTAACTACTAACACTACTAATACTACTACTTACAACCACTTAACTACTAACACTACTAATACTAAGTATACTAACTAACTACTACTAACACTACAAGGAAGGGCTTACTAACTACTACTAACTACTAACCACTTAACTACTAACACTACTTAACTACTTACTAACTACTACTACTAACCAAGGCAGACTGCTCGGCAAACTAACAAAATATGTAGCAACATCATCAATGCTAATATTTATGTTAGTTGGCCTTCAAACGTTATGAATTTCCGAACTATGCTTGCAAATGATATGCTTCAACCAACTTTGATCAATGCATGAAGTGCATTTTTACTCGATTGATTGATGTACACAAAAAAAATTGTCTGCTTCTGTTCTTAACTATATGGCCACCACTTCTGAACAGAACTAACTAGACTCGAATGCTGAAGTATGGTACCCTGAAATTCACATAAGCTAACAGCCAATGGTCACCTTTACGCGCAATTTGGTGAAGCAATTCTCCCAAGTGGAAGCACCTAAACTAGCTCCTACATTGGATGTCCTATCAGTCCAATTCAATTGAGGGAGCACGAAACAAGCTTGGCACACATATAGCATCACCGTATCAACACGCTCGGGGCGGACCAAAGCCATCGCTACGGCCCTCGAAGATTTCAGCGGCAAATGGAACCCCGCGCACACATACTTGGAGGGAATCGGAAGGGGCGGTTACCGCGAGTGGAAGAGGTTGACGACGGTCCGAGCGGTGCCGGGTGCGTCGAAGACGGAGACGGAGACGGTCTGGCGGTCAACGCGCCGGCCGGCCCGAGCGCGAGGGCAACGGAGACGAGGCGGTCGGGCGCGCCCCGCGGTGGTCGGGGCCGCCCGAGCACCCTCACCGGCGGATCCGGGCGGCCGGGGTGGCGGGGTCCGCGCCGGCCCGGCCCGGGCGCGGCGGGGGCGACGGTGCGGGCAGGGTCTTCGCGACGCGGCGCGGGAGAGCGGGGTGGAAGGTGGCGGCGGTGGTCGGGTCGGGCGGGGACGGCGTCCGGCGAGGAAGGGGAGGTTGGGAGCGGGCGGCGGCCCAGGTCGGGAACGGCGGTGGTCGGTTGCGGCGGCGGGGGCATGGCGAGGAAGGGGATGGGGAATGGAGATGTGGGCGGGCGCGTGTGAAGGAGATAGGGTTGGCTGGTGGGCCGGGCCTGTTTTCACTTTTTCAAAAAAAATTCGCCGACGGCCCCGGCCGTCGGCAAAATCTGAGTTTGCCGATGGCCACCTAGGCCCGGCCATCGGCAAAACCTTTTTGCCGACGGCCTACCCAGGCCGTCGGCAAACTTTGCTTTTTTTTTTTTGATTTTTGCTTCCAATTTTTTTCTGGTAAATTCCTACCTCAAATACAACCCACCTCCAAAGCTTGGGACATTTTTGAACTTTTTAGCTATATTTCGTGAATTATTTCTGTTACTTTGAATTTTTTCAGCGACTCCAAATTTGAACTGCAGGTACATGAAATAATGGGAATTTTTGATCTGAAAGATGATATTCATGATTCCCGAGTATGTTCGGGCCGTATCCAGCACCTCGCATGAAATTACGACCATTTTGCCGTCGTAACGTGGGGAGTGAGGTGCACGGAAAGTGTTTTTAAATTATATAAAATCCAAACGAAGTCCGAAATTGACAAAACTTGACGAGTTGTCTTGCCATTGCATGTGGAGTCTATGATAAAAATTTTAAAAAATTTCGAGCAAGTTGTAACGTCGGATGACCAAAACCTAGACATCTCCACATGTCATCACTTGTGATCACATGTGGAGTTGTGCAGGTTTTGGCGATCCAACGTCACAACTTGTTCGAAACTTTTTGAAATTTTTACCACGGACTCCGCATGCCATGGCCACATAACTCGTCAAGTTTCGTCAATTTCCGACTTCGTTTGGATTTTATATAATTTAAAAACACTTTCCATGCACGTCACTCCCCAAGTTACGACGGCAAAATGGTCGTAATTTCATGCGAGGTGCCGGATACGGCCTCAACATACTCCGAGCATCATGAATACCATATTTTAGATCAAAAAGTTCCATTATTTCATGTACTGCGGCTTCAAAACTGGAGTTGCGGGAAAATTGCAAAGAAACGAAATAATTCATGAAATATAGCAAAAAAACTCAAAATGATCCCAATTTTTGCAGTGGGTTGTATTTGAGGTAGGAAGGCACCGAAAAAACTGGAAGCAAAAATAAAAAAAAAGCAAACTTTGCCGACGGCACAGGGAAGGCCGTCGGCAAAAAAAGGTTGCCGATGGCCGGCCATCGGAAAAGAACGTGGGCCCGGCAGCTCCGAGGCTGCCACGTGGCCGTGGTTTGCCGATGGCCATGGCCATCGGCAACCGGCTACTTTGCGAGATGGCCGGACGGCCGGCCATCGGCAAAAGACACGGCGTCGGCCGGCCCCGACGGCGTCGTCCACCGGGCCAATTTTGCCGATGGCCGGGATTTGCCGATGGCACGGCCATCGGCAAAAATGGACCTTTGCCGATGGCCGAGTATGCCGATGGCACGGCCACCGGCAAAGTGGACCTTTGCCCACGGCCATGATTTGCCGATGGGCGGGCCATCGGCAAAATAGGTTTGCCGATGGCCCTACTTTACCATCGGCAACCTGTGGTGTTTGCCGATGGCCGATCACTTTACCATCGGCAAATCGGCCGCCATCGGCAAAGATGCTTGATTCCGGTAGTGTTCGTGCATTGTAAAGTTTCTAGGGACTGCACTCTTCCTCAAGCTCCTCTGTTCCGACTTAGTCGATCTAGCTAATGTAGGCTTACCCAAGCAAACAACTATAATTTAACACGACCTCACACGGGGACTGCACATCGACTACCTCGAGTAGGCCATCATGACTTAGGCTGGTGCTAACCATCTTCCTCAATCTTTACCACAGATTGGACTCAAGTGAACAGTCTAAACTTATTTATACAGCATTTGGTGGGTGGCCGGGGGGTCAAGCGCGAGGTCGCGCTCTCAAGTCGACTCACAGTGAGCGCGATCGTATCATATCTCGTATCTCATTCTTTTTTTTTTTTTTTGACGATAAAGCCAGAAAATATATTAACTAGCAGCAATCAGCTGCAAGGAGAGTACAAAGATCCATGCGTACATTGTTGAATGCTGTAGCTGCAGGGCAGCTAGGAACATGTTTGCAATTGGAACAATGAACTAAGACATGGCTAGCTGGGTTTGCAATGCTTCTAAAAGCATTTAAAGCTAGGTTGTGAGCTACTTCATTCTGGCATCGTGGAATTTTCACAACTTTGTGTATGCCAGGAGAGAACTGGTTTATGAATCTTTGAGAGAAAATTTTGATACGCCAATCTGCAGTGACTCCCAGTCAAGTGAGTTGATGTAGTTGGATAAAACTTGATTATCGGTGTAGAAGACGACCGTTGGAGCCTGCAGTTCAACGACTATTTGCATAGCCGCCATCGGGGCAGCCATTTCGCCATTAGAACCGAAGTGCAGCTGGTAACCTGCAATTGAATTTTAAGAGAGTATGCATTAAATGGCCCCTTTATGTGAAGGCCCAGACCAGCTGATCGTGGTCTCCAGAAGACATCATCCGGATCAAGAGAAGCGTCAACGAAGCAATGAGCAGCTTCGTGATCATTGAAATCACCTGCAGGAGAAAAAGATAAATGCTGGGGACTCATAGAATCCCGATCATTGGTGGAGCCATGGTTTTTAGAGCCAATTGACTCTTTTTGCATGACAAGGTTCATCATGTTGATGTGTGCTCGAACTGCATATGTAACCTGCTTTGCCGACCATTTCTTTTTCCTGAAACGATATTCATTACGTGCAAGCCAAATGAACCAAAGAGTGACTAGAATGTTGCACCAAAGAACGTCATTGTTGGAGTAGTGTGTATGCAGTATCTCCAAGCATGTTTGTATACTGTCCTGTTCAAAAGGAAGAAATGAAGAGCGTATGGAAGGGTTGGAACCAAACCATACTGCTCTAACAAAATCACAATGGAAAAACAAATGGCTGTCATTCTCAATTTGGCCACAGTAAGTGCATTTGTCATCAACATTTGCTGATAGATTCCCTGCACGCTGGCCTGTGGCAATTGCCCTGCGAACCAATCTCCAAATAAAAGTTTTAATATTAGGTGCTAAAAGTTTATGCTTCCATACCTTTTTAAGAATTGTCATAGTGCCCGCACTGATACTCCCGGGACCCTGGTCCGGGAGCTGTACCTGCATCTGATTGTTGAGGAATTTGAAAGCTTCTTTTGTCGAACAGTCACCTTTGCGGGAGTGGTTCCATCTTATGATATCATCATTGGGGTTGAGAGTAACATGAATGCTTTGAATAGAAGAGGATGCTATGGGATCAAAGATTTGGTTGATGAGGTCGGCATTCCAGTCAATGGTTCCTGGGTGCCAAAGGTCAGATATGGTATCAGGAAGTTTAGGCACAGTAACAGGAAGTCTAACATGAGTATAAATTTCTTTCCAGATGGGACACCAAGGAGAGGACCATATGGACGAATTGCCTCTTTGGATTTGAATAGAACAGTGGTTTACAAGAGTGTCTTTGATGTTTAAAATAGAGGACCAGAAGGCTGACTTTATGTGGGTTTTCTTGGCATTCCAGAAGCTGTCATATGGGTGATACTTAGCTTTGAGAACCTGGGAAAGGAGAGTATTTTTACTAGTGGCTATTTTCCAGGCAGCATTGAGGAGCAAGCTTTTATTGATAGTCATGAGATCTCTGATTCCTAAACCACCTTCATCTTTAGGCCTGCAAATATCTTGCCAAGATCTGAAATGGAAACCTGCAGAGCTATTTTCATCTGTACAACCTGACCACCAGAACTTTCTTATGATAGAGGTAACTTTTGAAATGAATTTCTTAGAAAAAAGAATAGTGGTCATATAATAAATGGGAATAGAAGACAAAACAGAGTTGATGTACACAAGTCTCCCAGCATGGTTTAACTTGTTAGCTTTTAGTTTAGTGAGTTTTGCTCTGAATTTAGCTATAACAAAGTTGTAAGCTCTATTTAAATGAAATGATTAAAAATTAAAGGATGGCCCAGATAGATGGTATTCGAATTTAGAGTCTGAACAGGGAAGATGTTCCTTACCTGCAACTTACTTTGTTCATCAACGTTCTTGCTGAAGATGATTGACGATTTTGCCAAGTTGGGAGTTTGACCTGAGGCTCGCAAAAAGACATGAGAATTTCCTGTATCTTCCTGGCTTCAGCTTCATTGGCTTGCCCACAGATAATAAGGTCATCGCAAAGAGGATAGAGTGAATGGGAGGGCAATGGGGGCCTAAAGAGATTCCCTGTATATCATGAGAAGTAGCCTGATTCTGAAGACATATAGATAATTCATTAATAGCAATTATAAAAAGATAAGGAGAAAGGGGGCAACCCTGTCTTATGCCTCTTTGGGGATGGAATTTAGGAGTAGGTTCGCCATTGATGATTACAGACATGGTGGTGGTAGAAATGCAGTTGTAAACTAGGCTGATGAAAGAGTCTTTGAAGCCTTGTCTTTTGAGCGCAACTGTGATGAAGTTCCATTCTAATCTATCAAAGGCTTTGGCAAGATCGACTTTGAGAAGAAAGGCCTTCTGCTTCCAGCTTTTGAGGTTGAAGCTATGAATTATTTCTTGGCCAAGGATGATATTGGTCGCTATATGCCTCCCATGAATGAAAGCAGATTGAGAAGGGTGAATGATGTGAGGGAGGTGGCTTTTGATTCTCTCAAATAAAGTTTTGGCAATGACCTTATATGCTACATTGCGAGAGGCCGATAGGTCTGTAGTCTTTAGGTGAGGAGGGATTGTTGATTTTGGGGATGAGAGCAAGATGAGTGGTGTTGATTTCAGTGGGAATATTAGCTGAATTGTAGAAATTGTAAACCAAATTGCAGAGATCCTTACCTGCCCAAGACCATGAGGCTTTGAAGAAAGCAACACCTAGTCCATCAGGCCCTGGGGCAGCATTATTTCTCATTTTTGTGATGATAGACTTGATTTCATGCTCATCTGGAACTGAATGTGTATATAAATCATTGGCCACCAAAACATTTGATTCTACCTGTGGATTCCAACGACTTCGATCTGCATCATTTACAGAGGAAGAGAAAATGTCTTGAAAGTACATATCTCATTCACTACGTCGTGCATTCATGGCTCATGGGCTCATGGCTGCCCCCACGCCCGACTGCCGCCGGCACGACCTTGCCCTTACAGATCTGGCCGCGAGACTAGCGTTAGTTCGCACACGAACGACCCCTGGAGACAGGAGAGAGATAGGATAAGCCAAAAAGGCTGTGCCCGTGTTCACGTGCTCATCGGTGGGCGGTGGCCATTGGCTAGCCGCTAGCGAGGTGAAGATACACAGCGGACCGATCGACGTACGCCGCGGAGCGATCGGTTTCCTGCTGACGTAACAATATCGATCAGCTAGCTAGCGAACGGCCGTCCGGTCGGCCGGTCCAGCAGGCAGCAGCTGGCTGTGCTTTGGCGCCGACCACTGGTCGGTGGTCGCATGCATGCCGATCCACCAGGGTCCAGGCCCAGCCCCCCACCACGAACTGCATGCATATGCATCTCAGCATCTGCATCTCGCGTGTTGTCGTCGGGACTACCGGCCGATCGCGGTTGAGAATCATCCGCGCCGGCCAAATCCCAGCGATCACGTGCCATTCAGCCGGCCCCAACAGGCCAACAGAGGGAGCGTGCAGTTGGCAGGAAGGCAACGCCCGGCACGCATGTACGGCGGACTACACGGAGTAGTATAAGACTACCAGCAGCGGGTACGGAACAACCATACTGGAGTACCGGTTTCCAGTAATTTTTGCTGCAGCGATGTACTGGAAGACCTCCGGAATCGTTCCGGACGGCCTCCAGTCCGGGGTCTGTGACGGATGTACGATCATCCGGAACGACGCTGCGGGCCCACGTTGCTGGCGGCAGAGGAGAGAGAAGCGCGCGGGAGTGACAGTGGAGCCGCCAGCGCGCCTCGCCGCCGTTGGAGCCCCTGCGCCGGAGAAGAAGAGGAGCCCTGCACGAGAAAGAGGAGAAGAAGAGCTCTGCCACCGCGCCCCTGCTCCGGAGTCGCCGCCCCCGCGCCCTCCGCCTTCGGAGCCGCGCCGGCCTGCTCCTGCCCCGGCGCTGGGGACGAGGACGCCGCCGACCGCCGGGAATCTGCCCGGAGTCCGACGGCCGGTGCCGGAGCTCGGCCCGCGCTCGTCCTTCGCCCGCCTCGCCATGGGGTGCCGGAGCGGCGGGACACGGCGGGGAGCGAGGGTCGCGGTCGGGGTCGCCGGCCGCCCGCGCTCGCCGGA
Source organism: Themeda triandra (assembly GCA_018135685.1). Taxonomy (NCBI): domain Eukaryota; kingdom Viridiplantae; phylum Streptophyta; class Magnoliopsida; order Poales; family Poaceae; genus Themeda; species Themeda triandra. Next base: position 443,300 of record JAENPR010000051.1, on the reverse strand, counting down.
GAGTAGTCGAACCGCCCGCGCGTGAAGGAGGAGCTCGGCGCTGCCCGCCCGCCGCCCGCCGGAGACTCGCCGGTCGAGCTCACTCGCCCGCGCGCTCGCGACCTCCGCCGTTGGGGAAGACGAGACCCGCACGCGCCGCCGCCTCCGCGCGTGGGGACGGAGGGAGGCCTCCGGTGCGGCGCGCCCTCGCCGGCCGCCGCCGAGCTCCGCCGCGACCTCGCCCTCCGTCGCGCGCAGGGAGGGAGGGGAGGCCGGCTCGCCATGGCTGGGAGGGAGGGGAGGACGGCTCGCCATGGCCGGGAGGAGCGCCGGAAGGGGAGGGACGAAGGTCGGAGAGACCGATGCGGCCGGGTGGGAGAGAGAGAGAATGGGGGAGGGAGAGGGGTCCGAGTGGAAAAGTTTGGTGTGAGGCTGACATGTGGGACCGCGTGTGGGTAGTTGGTATACAGAATGACATATAGAGTATGATGGCTGCGGGAGAAAATGATATGGAGTAAAGAATCTCGATGACCAGGATAGAATATTTCTTTTGGGGATGAAATTTAGAGTACCGCGAGTGCGGATAGTCTAACAAGATACGTGCGCCGGCAGGTGCGGCCGCCGGCACCGGCTGCCGCGGTCGGTGCAAAGCGCGCGGCGCTTCACGTACGTCTTCTTCAATCTTCACGCACGTCGCGCTGCCGGCCGGCGGGGATGTCCGATCCATCCCCAGCTAAAACGTTGCGGCGCCATTTATGACTGCTCCTAGTTCAGTTCAGTTCCGGTTCGCGTCCGCTTCCCTGAGCAGCAGTGATCAGTGTAGCGTCGTCGGCATGGATCCAGGTTCCAGGATCCTGCGCCCGCGCCGCGCGCATGTGACGCGAGCCAGCAGTGAGTAGCGGGCCGGGGCGCCCCAGTGGCCAGTCCCAGCTCAACACCAACGCTGCCGCGTCAACTCTTGAGTATTACTATACGTGGCTACATGGCACTGGCACGTACGGCACCCCTGGTCCTACGACCCTTGCCTGACCGTACCGTACGGCTGGCTGTACTATGGAATACTAGGAGGGTCTGCTGCGTCGGACTGCCATGTGCGCCTGCAGGATGCAGCTCCATCAAACGTCCAGCAGGGTGCAGATACACAGTCGGAGCACTCGTATTGGCTAACCTTGCGCTTAGTCAATAATTAATCAGCCTCAGTTTCTGATAGCCCATGCTGTATTAGGCCGTCACCGATGGGAGTTTCACGGAGTGCGGCCCGGAAGCCAAGGGGGTGGCGGGGGCCATGCCCCCCCCCTTAACTTGGCATCCGGCCTCATATCCTCCATGCATACATGCGCCTATTAGCTAACAAGAAGCTGCATGCTAGCAAGTTTTATGTGAGATTTTAAGCAAGTTGGCAAGTGTTTAAACAAAAAATGTGTAGCCACATATATATACTCGGCTGCATATGTGCTTTATATATACTAGCTAGCTGTATTTTTTTCGCAATATATATCTAGCTGTATATATGCCTTATCCATAATATATATACATATATTTGGTTGTAAATCTATTTTATGCTAGTTGAAGAGTTCACAGTTCATTATATAGTAAAAACGTTAAATGGTTACTGAAATATACGCTTGTTATATAAGTTTAGCGTGTGTCATCGTATTGTTCCGGCCCCCCTTAACCAAAAGTTCTGGCTCCGCCACTGGGGAGTGCCATGCACATTAAATACACTGTCATGTCAGCATTTGCATGAAATTGGGAGGAGAGAAGGAATTCGTTTCACCATGGTGAAACTATATAGCGGTGTTTCCAAAACATTGGAAAGTGTGTGAAACCCTCATTGAGAGTGTTATTTCATTTCATCCGTATGCATAGAGGAAGGACATTGGTGGAAGAGAGGAGAGAGATACAACGGTGGACCCACAGAAGCTTTAAATAGTATGTGAAACTGTGTAATGAAACTATGCATTGAGAGAGTGAGTTATTTCGTATCAAAATTTCAAAGCTTTAAATAGTATGTGAAACTGTGTAATTAAACTAACCATTGAGACTGGCCTTGTACTCCACTACCATGCATTTGATGCCACCCTTAATTCACGAAGCGTGTCTGCTACCAGCACTACTCAAAGTCTAAAAGTTTGGATAGCCAGTGTCCCTCCACTCCGTGAGAAGAACAACTCAAGCAGACAGCCAGGTACTAGGTACAGTCGCACATGCATGTGCTTCTCTCCTAACCAAATTCTGCATGATGCTCTCTACTCATATTTTTTTTATCTCCTCTACTCATATTTCTAGTTATTATGGTATGTAGCATGATACTAACGTTTAATCTCCAGTTCTCCTTGCAATAAACGTGTAGTAGAATATTATCGCATCAGGAACCGTTGAACCACACGGCTGGTGAGCTGGGACGGTTTCTTCTATTCCACCGCGCGCACGCGCAGCACGCGAAACGCATCTGATTCGGACGGCGTCCATGTGATCATATCTACCAAGGGCTGGTCATTATTTGTTTATGCGTCCCTGGAGAGAGGGAGCTGAGAATTAACAAATGGGACTTGCTGCCGATAGAACGTTCTACTATAGAACGGTAGCCGGGCCCGGCCCGTTTCCCCTCCCCCCGCAGCGCGCGCCCTCACACACCCCGCAGCAGCGTACGCACCACACGGGGACACACACACACACGAAGCCCGCCTCCCCCCGGACACGGCACCCCCGGCTCCTCCGTGACGCCGCCGTCGCCCGACATGTCCGCCGGCGCGGCCCCACACATGGCTGACGTGCTCTGAAAAACAAAAAAATGAATCAAAAAAGTTAGAAAAAAATGAAACAACAGATGAATGCAAGTTGAAACAAAAAAGAATATAAAAATGAAACAAAAAAGAAAAACATAATCCGAAACAAACCTGAGAAGACAAAAGAAACACCGTGAACAGACGTTTTGAAACAAAAAAAAAACATCTTGGTGATCTGTTGCACCAAACAAACCGACCGCAATGAAAACATTGGATCTGAAGCACGAAATATCGAAACTGAAACAAACAGAGAGAGTGAGAGAACATGACAAACACACACATCCACAGATCGAAAACTGAAACAAAACAAAAATCCATAATGAAACACAGAAAAATCAGGAACTGAAACAAAAGATCTGCAACAAATAAAACAAAATCATTGAATTAAATGAAACAAATACAACAAAATGTGTCAGAATCACCAAAAACAAACAATCACTAAAAAAAGATAGAAATAACATGAACAAACTACTTGAAACAAATCTAAGAGAGAGAAAGAACACCAAGAACAAACCACTTGAAACAAAAAAAGAATATAAAATAAAACAAAATAGAAAAACAAAATCCGAAACAAACCTGAGAATATAAAAGAAACACCGTGAACACATGTTTTGAAACAAAATCCGAAAGAAGAAGAACTTGACTAGAACGCGGTGAAACAACTCGCCGGACATAGTGAAAAGGTCGGCCGAAACAGTGTCAAACAACAGGAGGAGGGGAGCGGAGTGAAGAAAGAGGAGCAGAGCTACCTGGACCAACAACCATCGCCGCCGCGCTCCGCCGGCTGCGCCACGACTGCCATGGCCGGATCCGGCTCCGCCGCGACTGCCATGGCCGGATCCGCCCACTACCCCTCGCCGGAACCCTAGCTCCTACCCCAGAAGATGGACGGGGAGGAAGGCAGGGGGCAGCAGGCCTCCATGGCCCGGATCCCCCCGGATCCACCGCTGACCACGACGGATCCGGGGCCGGCGGCGTGGGATTCGCCTCCTCTCCACCACCGCCATGGCTCAAGGTCGGCACTTCGGCCCGGCGTAAAAAGGAGGGGAGCTTGGGGAGCAAAGTGACAACAAAGGGGCTGCCGGTGAGGAGCTCGCCAAGCCTGGCGCGGGGCTCGCCGGAGCTCGGCGTGGTAAGGCATCGGAGAGAGGAAGAGAGTCCACGGGCAAGAGAAGGGGAATGAGCGAGAGCGATGGCTGCGGGCGGAGGATGCGAGGTCGGAGGTTCTCTGGATGAATCGCGGCGGCGTGTGGGTGGGCATGTACCACGTGCAGCGGGGGGAGCGCGCGGCCCACTGGGCCGTTGCGATGCCGTTCTAGCAGTAGAACGTAATACCCCAAGCATTACCGTTAACAAATCCAACCTGAACTGAATAGCGCGCAGCCTTTTTTTTAGTACCGTACCGTGGAGGTACGTAGATGTATATGGATTCATAAGACGTGCAGGCTAGATGGATGCGTGCCCAATGAAGATACATATACAAACACACGTTTAAATCGTGTTGTTCAAACCGTGCATGGAACGTGCACGTTGCAAACTCCAAAACCATATGAGGAATCAAAATCGTCTGTCATCAGCAGACGTCGCCGTTTAGGCGTTGGCACATGACACGTGTGCTTAGCAAACCCCCTCCTTTTGTTTTTCTTGTCAATCACTTCAAACCGGTGGGTTTTTTTTTTCAATCTCTTCAAACAGGTGGCTTCTTAAACATCAGTGTTTAGTTAAGTTTGTCACATATCTGTTCAAACTGAGATGTTTTTGAGATATATGCATTGGTCATTATTGCTTTAATCATACCAACTCAAAAAGGACTACAATTTTAAAAGTATATCCCGTCAAACAACTATTACAATATCTCAAAAAGCCAAAGCATTTTGTAAGTACGTCTTTCTTTTTCTAATACTTAAAAACTAGTTTGCATTGGCCTATCCAGTGTTTTTCTCGTCCCAGCCATGCCCGGTTGCCCTTGCTCAATAATCAGCGTCAGTTTGTGATAACCCATGCTGCTTACTAATCCACACCACCATTTGATGCCACCCTTTAATTCACGAAGTGTGTCTCCTACCTGCACTACTGAAAGTTTGGATTGCCAAGCAGATAGCCAAGGTAGTAGAGGAGCACATGCATGTGCTGCTCTCCAACCAAATTCTACTACTCTCTAAAAGTCGCATTACTATTTCTAGTTATGTTAGTATTATACTACTATCACGTTTAGTTCCCACTGTACTGCTTGCAATAAACGTGTAGAATACCTTTTTTAAGAAATGTGTAGAATACCTATCAAAGAAATAAACGTGTAGAATAAAAAACAGCAGCCAGCCCACAAAGGTAACCGTTGAACCACTGAGCTGGGCTGTGCCGGGCCGTTTTCTTCGATTCCGGTTCCTATTACATGCCAATAGAGTTTTTGCTTGATTCTCAAAAATATATAGTTTTTGCTTGGATGGAAGACATCCTAGTTTGCTGCCAGTGCCTTCTCAGACAATAATCAGGGTAGCCTCGCATAGTCGCATTGCTTGAATGATGCCCTCGTCAAACTTGTTGGTTAAGAGCATCTCCAAGAGCTCCCAAAAAACTCACTTGGTAAATCTAGTGTTATAGCAACTTGGTATTTTATTTCCTAAGTAAAAAAAAGAGGTATCTCCAACAACTTGGTATTCCAACTTGGTAAACCAGGAGGATGACGATGATGGGGCCCACATGTCATTGCCTATTTCGGATGACCAGAAGAACAGAACACGACGTTGACCAGCGGGGTGGAAATTTTGACTCGTGATTTCTCGACAACGGCTGCGCCAAATCAAGTGAGGTTTGATCCTACGCGATCGTAACGAAAAAACGAAACTTTTGAGCATTTCCCATCAAAATATTGAGCATTCTACCACGGCGAGTTGTTGGGCGGCTGTACGGAACTCGATATGGATCTTCGTCTCCGTATCTAGCGGCGGGCGAACGAAGCGGAGCGAGCCAGCGAGCGGCCGGCGAGCGGAGCGGAGCGAGCGGCCCGCGCGGGGCGATGCGCGCGCCCTCCGCGCGTGGAGGGTGTTTTTTCCGCAGTTGGTATTTTACCAAGTTGGTATTGGGAGCTGTTGGAGAACAAAATTTGTGTTTTTGCCAGAAATTATATAATACCAAGTTATTTTTGAAAGCTCTTGGAGATGCTCTTAGTCGTATTCCAAGATCACCAGTCACGTCTCGCTTCCACCGCGCGCGCAGCACGCGACAGCACAAACGATCACACACGTCTGATCCGGACGGCGTCGATGTGATCAGCTACCAATTGCTGGCCATTTGTTTATCTGTTCCTGGAGAATCAGCTGAGAATCAGTGGCAGTGCCTGCCGAAGAAATAAGGTAGGACGGACCACTATATACATATACACAACTTCACCAGTATATCGCTCCAAGTATGTATGTATATACGGTGTATCATATAGCAATACATTCTAATATGTAATTGAGCAAACAAATGGTATAGAAATAAGTTGAAACAAAATATCTTTCAAATGAAAAAGACGTAAGCAGAATTTTTGTTCTTCCATAGTCTAGATAATCAACCATGTCCATACATCAAAAGATAAAAAAGAGGCAATATGTAAAAAAATGTCAAAGATGGTACGAAAACATACCGATCCTAGTTTAATTCCCCTGCCTTCAAAAAAAAAAAAAAAAAAAAGGTTCAATTCCTCCCACTCCCACGAGCAAGATGGGAACGCAGGGCTGCTCTGGCTGGTCTGCTGCTTGCACTAAGGCCTATGGGCTGCGCGATGAGTGGGCCATTGGGCCTTGCCGGCCTATGGGCTGCGCGATGAGCGCGGACGCCGGCCCTGCTTCGCTCGTCTTCCAGGTCTCTCGGAGCCCAACAGCCCAACAGCGCGGACTCCCGGCCTGTCGCCGTCGCCCTGCTTCTCTCGGAGCCTCGGAGCTGCGCCGCCGCCGGAGATAGGGTCCAAGCTGTGGTGCCCGGCGGAGGGGAGGTAGGGCGGCCGCAACCTCATCACCATACAATAGTGGCTCCGCCTCTGCTGAGAATTAACAAATCCAACCTAAACTGAATAGCGTGCAACCTTTTCTTTAGTACCGTACCGTGTTGGTACTTAGGTGTATACGGATTCATAAGACATGCAAGCTCATGGGAGACGTGCCCGATGAAGACACATATACAGACACACGTTTAAACCGTGTTGTTCAAACCATGCATGGAACGTGCATGTTGCAAACCCCAAACCATATGAGGAAGCAAAATCGTCTGTCATCAGCAGACGTCGCCGTTCAGGTGTAGGCACATGACACGTGTGCTTGGCAAACCCCTTTTTTTCTTATCAATTTTTTCAAACCGGTGGCTTTTTATTTTTTGGTTAATCTATTCAAACTGGTGTTTTTTCAAACATCAGTGCTTAATTAATTTGTCACACGTCTCTTCAAACTGAGATGCAATTGACTTAACTTTGGTGTGGATATATTAGGCTTAGCTCAGTGAGAGTAGAGATTTATGTGAAAAATTTGCCATCCTCACTTTACATTTTTGACAAGGGTTGAATCTAAAGCAATTGTTTGGTTTCAGGTTTCTGAATTCGGTTGCCTTGTTGAAACTGAACGTAGCTTGGCGACTGCCAAATTTGTGCCTGGTGGCTGAAGAGCGTATCACTGATGACATGATTCCAATGCTGTGAGTCTGTAGTCTGCACTGCATCTCATAAAAAAATTGCAGCTCTTGGCTTTCAGTGTGGTGGCTATTAATGATTATACTGGCTAATTGCTTTCTCAATGGAAGCCTAATACTAGCACTGAACTGGTATGTTCTGCTAGCACTAGACATGGGACAAGAGATCGATTTGCTCACAGTAAGAAACACATGAAGATACAAAGCTAGCAATACATTTATTTTGGGATGGAGTAAGTAGGACGTAGTCATGGTTTGGACGTCTTTCCACACAAGTGGACAAACCATGCAAAACATCAATGAGTTAGGCTGCGAAAGCTAGCTAGCAAGTGGTTCTCATAGAAAACAATGTGAAGGCATTATCTAAATTCCCTTTTTTTCTCTTTTCTTCGAGTCGCTGGATTTTCTCCCAAGGAAGACCTGCACGGTTCCACGTTCACACGGCAATAACGTGAGGATATTCATAAGATTAGAAGAAGCAAAGAGGCAAAAATGACATGGGAGTTGTAGGTAGATGTTGAGGGCCGTCGCTCTCTCTTATGTATCTTTCTTTCTTCTTTCTTTGTTACTTTGTTATTCCAGCTTACTCACTACTATTTTTGTGGGTAACCTGCGCTATGAGGATCCTCTCATAGTTGACTTGTAATTCACCCCTCTTAATAAAAAATAGGCTACATTCCTTGAAAAAAATTTGAACGATTTAACGGTTATTTTGGTTATTATTTTATAATACTAGCATGTGTGTGATTTGGAAGTAAATTAGTGGATATAGTTTGGTTCAATTTTTATGTAACGGCGCAATAGTGGTAGATAATTAAATTTTTTTTTAGAGTTCAAGAGCGGCGCTCCGGCCTTTTGATTAAAAATCAACAGACCATGTAACAGTTCGGTTCAAGTTCCAGGCAACCACGCCCTTCCGGGTGGTGCAAACAAAACCCCTGGCTCAAAACCTTACATCGATCAGCAAAAACAACTAACAGCCCTATTACAGTTTTTCCATCTTAGATTGGACAAAAAGAAACTAGCACCCAGCTTCGTCGTTAGTTCACCTCTTCCGGAGCTTCATTCAGCGCCTTCCACCGGAGAGAGAGCCGGACCAGCACCAAGATATCCACCTCCAGCATTAGCTTCCACGCAGCCTTTCGGGCGGCGTCCCTTTGCACGTCTTGGAGCCACAGGATTCTTTTTGCTGTAATCTTCAATTCCCCGATGTACTTCTCCAGCATTCTTTGCTCTTCCACCGGACGAGCAGCGTCCGTTCCTCGGCATCCCGGCCCGCAAGTGGTAGAGTATTTCCATACCCTTCCAACTGATTTTCTGAAACACAAACTCATTCCTGAGTTTCCATATACTCCAAAGCACAGCAGATGATATAAAATTTAACAATCCATTCCTCTTATTACTAAGCCGAATTTACCAACATCCTCTAAACTATTCCCAATTGATCTCCCAACAATACTAGACATTACTTCCCAGCATCTTTTTGCCACTACACAATCAAAAAATAAGTGGTGACAAGTCTCTAACTCATTACAAAACACACAGGTAGGGTCCTTAACTTTTTGTCTCTTAGCTAGGTTATCTCTGGTCAAAGTCTTGTTGTTCATCGGTAACCGAGAAAAAATCTGAACTCTTGGTGGAATTTTTAATTCCCACACAGCAGGAGAGTGAATATAGTTAATTCCCCTAAAGTTAACTACTTTATACAATGACTGGGAAGTATAAGAACCATGCGCAGTAAATTTCCAGATCAACTCATCTTCACCATTGGTGAACTGAATAGTGGAGACTAAGTCCACCACTTCTAACCAAGCCTCATATTGTTGCTCAGACAGGTTTCTTCTAAAAGAACACTTCAAAGTGTTGCCATCCCAGCAATCAGCTATTGTTCTACCATAGTGATTGAGGATCCTATACAGAGGATAGTATTGGGCAGCTAAGCTAGAGTTACCTACCCATGTATCCTCCCACAGACCTAATTTTATGACCATTACCTACTTTCCAATGATAACCAAATTTTGCGGCTTTGGCTGCCCACATAAAACTTTTGAAGAAACTAGAAGCATTATTAGTTCTAGTAGTGAAGATATTAGGTTTTGCTGTTTTGTACTTATAATCTACAAGCTCTTTCCGAGTTTGCCCCTATCCTTGCTATACCTCTTAACCCAAGAAGCCAAAAGGCACACATTAAGATCCCGATATTTGGAATACCCAGACCACCAAATTCCTTCCTCATAGACACCAAACCCCAATTAGCTAAGTGGTATCTATGCTTGTTCTCCTCATCATTCCACAAGAAATTGCTCATATGAGTGTTCATAAGTTTAATTGCCCACTTAGGGAATTTAATAAAAGATAACAAGTACACTGGAATGCTAATCAAACAGGATTTTATTAGAACCACTCTTGCTGCTTGAGAAAGCAGTCTGCCTCTCCAACCAGCAACTCTACCTAAAATCTTATCTACCAGTGGTTGGATATCCTCCCTGGTCAACTCATCAAAATGTAAAGGAACTCCTAGATATTTCAGAGGAAAATTACCTATAGGACAGGCAATAATATGGGCTAAATCATGAATGACATCTTCCTCTAAATTGATAGGAACCAACTCACTTTTGTGGAAATTGATTCTCATGCCTGATATTTGCTCATACCACATAAGGACTTGCTTTAAATTTTCCAGGGCTGATTCCTCTGCCTTGGAAAACAAGATGGTGTCATCAGCATATTGTAATGCCATGACACCCCCTGGTCTAAAGTCCTGAAGCAAGCCCTGTATCAGTCCCTTTTCTGAGGCTCTACTCAACATCCTAGCTAGACCATCTCCTACCAAGTTAAACAAGAATGGAGATAGAGGATCTCCCCGCCTTAGTCCTTTACCGTTTTGAAAAAGGAACTTTCCTCACCATTAACTAAGATACTAACTGAACCACCCATCACAATTTGCTTGACCCAATTAATCCAGGTGGATTCAAAACCCCTAGAAGCTAACAAGTCAAAGAGAAAGCTCCATGACACCCTGTCATAAGCTTTCTCATAATCAAGCTTGACCAACACTCCTTTTTCTCCACTGCTATGTACACTATGCACCAGTTCATGAGCTGTTACCACACTTTCTAGGATAAATCTCCCCTTGATAAAAGCAGTCTGGGAGGGAGCAACTATTCTCTGACAGACAGCAGTCAATCTATTAGTTAACAGCTTAGAAAAAATTTTAAAACTACAATTAAGCAAGCTAATGGGCCTGAACTGTTTCATGTTTGAAGCACCCTCTACTTTAGGTATAAGGGTCACTAAAGCAAAATTAAGTCTAGACAAGTCTAGCTTCCCCATGTAAAAATCATTAAACAGAGCAAGTATATCTACTTTAATAACATCCCAGAACTTCTGATAAAAAAGAAAAGACAGCCCATCAGGCCCTGGTGCACCCTCAGCATAACTACTGAAAACTGCATCCTTAATTTCTAACTCAGTAAAAGGAGATTGAAGTAGGGCATTCTCCTCACTTGACACTTTATCCTCATCTAACCAAAAATCATCCCCCAATTTCACCTCACTCTCAGTTTCCCTAGCAAACAACTCCTTATAAAAGTCAGAAGCAATCTTAAGCATCCCTTTTTGATCAGAAACAGGGCCAATTGGAGACTCAAGGAACTCAATCTTTTTTTTCCTATTCCTATAATTGGCTACAGCTTGAAAATAAGCTGTATTTCTATCACCCTCTAGGACATTTCTATCTCTAGATCTTTGTCTAATTTTAATTTCATCTAAAGCCCACAACTTCTCTAATCTTTTTTCTACTTGTTTTCTTTCCTCATTCTCATTGGGAGTCAAGTCTCTAACTTCACCAAGCTTTCCGGCTTAGTAAAAGTCTTGGACAAACTCCACTTTCTCCTTATTTTGAGCTGCTATCTCATTAGCAGCCCACCCTAATAACTCTTCTAAAGGTTCTAATTCTAAACTCCAAATGTCCATACCGTTAGTCAAATTGCGGGGAGTTGACCAAGCTTTGATCACCATCTCTCTAAAAGATGGTTTTTCCAACCACCATTTTTCAAACCTGAACCTCTTTTTGCTAAAAGAAGCATTCTCCCCGAGTCTAACAAGGGGATTATGGTCACTCGATTCTCTCTAAAGCTTTAATGCTAGTTAGAGGAAAAGATGCTTCCCAATCTGTTGTTGCAAAAATCCTATCCACTTTGCTAAGATTGGAAACTCCCGATTATTGGTCCGGGTAAACTTCTTGTTACTAGGATTAAGCTCTAATAAACCCCACTTACTAATCCAATTATTGAAACCATCACCCCATCTATGATCATAAATGCCATTGTTTTTATCACTACCATATCTAACCAAGTTAAAATCCCCTCCTAGCGAGTTGGACCATTCCAATCTAACATAACATTATCAAGCTCATCTAGGAAATCTTGTCTCAACTCATCATAAGCGGACCATATACAACTACAAGTTTCCAAAGCAAAAGCCGTTTTCTTGTCGGTCACCGAACACTAACAAAAATCTTAACACCTCCTTAACTACCATATTAAACCTATCAAGCATTGGCCCCTACTAGAATTCCTCCAAAAACCTCTTGCCTCAAGATGATGCCAAGAAAAAAGAATATTACCGAAGGGATCTAAGATAACCAGGAGAAAGACTATTTTTCTTGGTTTCCATTATCCCAATGAAATCAACATGATGATCTCTAATTCTACTAGAAAGAGCTAAGTATCTGCCATCAAGCCCAAGTCCTCTAATATTCCAAAACATACCTATCATTTTTTCCTTTTGTCTTTTTCCTATTCCTAACTTTGGACCAACCTTCCTGTTCATCCAAAGCATCCAAATCGAATAGTCCTTGATTGGATTTGGACCTAGAGCCATTCCTGGACTCTATATCCATACTGTCTCTATCTCTACTACTATCATGCATTTCTAGATTATCACTACATTCTACACCAGAACAACCAGCATGACTACAATTCTTAGAAAAAGCAGTAGATCTACTCTTATCCAAAAGTAGCATACTGTCAACAGTGGGATTTCCATCCCCTATAACTAGGCCAATTTCCTTGGCAACAGTAAGTAAAGAATTTTTAGAAAGAGATGTTCTCTTAGGGGGTCTTTTTGTTATACCTGCATTGTCTTCTAATGACCATTTCCGCTTGATCTCCTGAGCATTTGCCATCACTGTCTTCCCCTTGTCAATGTTCCTGGTACTACTCCTCAGAGCTCTCATTGGTCCCCAATTCTGGGATTTGCCCTCTCCTTCCTTTCTTGCATTGAGATCATTGAGACTAGTCATAGGCTCAGACTGACCCACTTCACTATGTTGAGATTGAGGTCCCAAAGTTCTTTTTTGAGCACCCTTTTGTGACACCTCAGAGAGATTAGTTGTCTCAGCAGAGACCACTTCTTCAGCAGCTAAATTTGTTCCAGCAGCCAGTAAGACTTTGCTAACCTCTTCCCCAGTTACTTGAATAGCTGATCCCCCTTTAGCAGTAGTAACCTTCCCCTGATCTTGACCCAATCCAGGACTGCTTCTCCCCTGCAGGTCATAGACCCACTCCTCAGGCAGCAAACTCTGTTCATTTTCATCTTGCTTCTCATTCACTTGCTCATCTTCTGGTTCTTCTTCAATGAAATCTGATTCTAACTCCATAGCAGTGAGAATATCTAGCCCTGGATAGCCAAACTGTTGCAGCTGCTCATCCATCATGCAATCATCAAAGAATAGAGATCTTTTAACTTGATTCCCTCCCATCTGATTTGACCCTGAACCACCTGCAGCTCCATGTTGAGCTCCATTTTCACCCCCACCTGCAGCAGTAGAGCCATTCCTGCCAGCATCATTTTCTCCTTCCTTTTCTTCAGCCGAATATCACTTCCTTCCAGATCCTCGGGATCAATTGTCTCCACATTTCCTTCCGGTCGAGCTCACACCATCGAATCGCAGATTCTAGTCCCTCAACCTTGAATTTGACTACATGCGAGATCTTGACCAAAAGCATAGACTCTAGCTCTAGGCACCTTGAGAGCATTTTTGCGAGAGAACTCTCACCCCGACCTTACCGAAAAACCTGTTGAAGAGCACTTGCCAATCTAACTCCACCATCAAGCCCACACTTGACACCACCTCTCTCACGGTATCCCGGGCCCACCCACTTTGGTGGTATTCACGAAACCTGCACCCATACTTCTTCTAATTTTCCAACAGGGGCCACATTGCCATTCCACACTTTCAGAGAAGCAACAACTCCCTCCTTTCTCAGATTAAATCTAGAAGCTTCCCCAATCACCGATTTTCCACCTTTTTTGTTGGAGGAAACCTTGTAACATATACATTGTCCTGTTCTCCTCACTGCCAATTCCAGCTTTTTATCAAAAAGCCTTTTGATCTCTTCAACAAGCTCGGCTTCCTCAATTTCACCCTCAACCACCTCAATTGCTCCAAAATTGTCTAGGTCTTGCCAATGTGAAAACCTGTCCCCTCTAGTTTCCACATCAATGAAAAAGAACCCCAGCCCTATGTTAGCACTCCCATAGTATTGCCCGGCCTTGGGAGGCTCCTTCCACTTGGGACATTTGTCCAAGACATGATCTTCTTTCCCAAATAAAGCACACCTTGGGCTTCTTACAAGAAGAACTCGGTGTCCAACACCTCCACACCGAAGCAAACACAAGATTGCTACCACTAGCCTCCCCGTCACTTTGATATCCTCTGCTTTGCCTTTGTTGTAGCCGATTACCCCCGGCTGCCTCGCGCCACTCGATCTGTTTCCCTTGCTCCCTAGCCCCTCCTTCCCGATTTTGAGCAAAGACCTATCTCATTGCCTCCCCGTTGAGCCACCCTTCCTCCTCGCCCCGCCTTGATTGCCACCCCCACGCGGCCTCGATCAAACCGGCGATTGTACCCATGGTAAGGTGGAGCGAGATGGGTGAGGTACCTGATTTGGGAAGAAACCATACGGTGGGCATGGAGCTTGGTTGAAGAAGACCGGCGGCGGCGGGCGATGAGGTGGGTACGATAATTCCAGCCACCGCCCCGCTCCATGCATCCCGGCTCGATCCGGACCCCGTGACCGGCTACCGCGCCCTCGATTCGCCATCTCTTTGACAACTTGGGCGAAGGATTTCTTCTTTTCGGGACCCCAAGAAGCAATGGCGGAACTCAACTTCGACGGCGGCCGATCCCACTTGTCCCCGGCGGCGACTGGGAAGAAGTCTGCGGGACTGAATTGCTTCGATTCCCACAGATCCTTCCTGACCCAAACTGGCCCCCCTTCTCCTTCCTCTCGAAACGAAACCCTAGGTCCCCGTGGCTTGGATGATTTGGGGACGAACCACCACTGCCCCCAAAACTCTTCCACTTCTGCCCCTGGATCCACCAAAACTCGGGTCTCGGCTGTGGATTCGGGTCTCCCCTCGACCCGCTGACCCCACGGCGGTGCCTTCGCCACCTGGGGCTTCAGAAGCGCTCCACGTATCTCCCTCCCCCCCGTGAGACTGCCATGGGGCCCCTCCTTCCGGGGAGCCTTGACAACGCGTGGCGGGAGACCCCGCTCTCTCACGGGAGTATGCGGGAGCAGCCGCTCCGGCGAGGGAACGCCGTTCACACTCACCGGCGGAGCGCCGCCCCAAGTCGCCTCGGAGGCCCCCTTGACACGACACATCCCAAAAATTCCTGCACCATGCGACATCAGACGACACCGCGTCTTCTGGCTGGAATTCGGTAGATAATTAAATGCAAGTTAATCGGATTTATTAAGCCTTTAACAAATCAATTGCTGCCTTTCGAATTCAAAAAATATTTGAAAACAAGAGCTTGGTTTGGCGTGATGCAAAAGACGAGGGCAAGGCAAAAGCATTCACGCCTAACTTGGATTAGAAAAGGGGATACGAACACTAGATTTTTCCAATTGCACGCTAATGCTAGAAGAAGGAAGATATACATCTCCCATCTAAACGGACAGGGTAGGACAAAGGTGGTGTCACGACCGAGAAATCTAATATGACACTCCTAACACAAGAACAAGGTCAATTGATCGGCAAACGTTGGAATACACTCGCATGACCTCAACCATTTAGACAGCCCTTTCACCCAAGACAAGAAGAAATAGCACTAGTGATGAAGGAAATGTCATCCAAAAAGGCACCAGCCCCGATGGGTTCATCGGTCTATTTAAAAAAATATTGGGCGATAATCAAAGAAGACCTAACCCAAGCCATCTCGGGGTTACTATTCGCATTCGTAACAGCAAGACTAAACCCGATAAATGAAGCCAATATAGTCTTACTTCCAAAAAGTCAAGTGGCCGCGATAATCTCTCGAATACGAGACCAATCATTCTTATTAACAACGTGGCAAAAATCATCACTAAACTTTTGGCAAACCGTTTAGCACCCCATACGAATGAGATGGTATCCACCGCTCAAAACGCCTTCATCAAGAAGAGATGTACACACGATAATTTTATATATTCACGAGAGAATTGTGCAACTCTTACACATACACACAAACCAACGCTCTTCATCAAATTGGACATCTCCAAAGCGTTTGACTCAAATTGGACATCTCCAAAGCGTTTGACTCAATCAACTGGGTGTTCCTTCTCGAAGTAATGCAGGCTCTAGGCTTTAGTACAAAATGGATGGACTAGGTAGCAGCCTTGCTTGGGACCGCCTCCTCCAAAGTGATAGTGAACGGGCAGCCAACAAGCGGGACGCCATGCAAGGGGCTTGAGGCAAGGTGACCCCCTCTCGCCACTTTGTTATTCACTATTGCAATTGATACGTTGCAGCGCATTATTGAAAAGGCAGCCCAACAAGGCATACCGACCGGTCCTCCCAAAGGCAAAGACAACTATGTTGCTCGCTTTATCTTTGAGGAGGCAACGATTTTTGCTGACCCTACAACTATGAAGTTGGAAAGATTGTACAAAATTTTATCCTTTTTTGGAGAATGCTCGGGATTGAAGGTCAATATAGCTGAAACTAAAATCTTTCCAATCCGACTTCAAGATGTCACAAGTCCCAAATACTACGAAATTTCCTTAGAAAAGTCTCTAAATTCCCAAGAAAATATTTGGGCCTCCCATTACACATCGGGAAGCTACGTAAGATTGAGGTTCAACCTCTAATTGACAAGACCAGGGCTAGGTTACTAGGCTGGAAAGACTCACAACGGCTGGTAGAGAAACATTGGTCAAAACGGTACTCTCCTCCCAACCAATCTATCACATGACTGCATTCCCAGAGCAAAAGTGGTTAATCAAGAGGATTGATAGGTTTTTTTTCTTTTTTTCTTTTGAACCATGCGTTTGCATGTATTGCTCTAAGAGAAAAAGGAGTTTGAGTTACACACTTGCCATTCCCGGATCGAGTTGCCGCGTCGAAGGCAAGCGAAGCACACAACAGAAGGCACCGGCTACAACGGTGGAGCTAAAAGGTTGTACTAACTTAGATAACTAATTGTGCGACTGGCGAATGGGTGGAAACCTAAGCCCGTCGTGGCGTCGTCCGCGTGGCACGCGTTCCGAGCTGTTGGCCGAGAAGGGGAAACAGCTTCCTCAAGTTTTCGCGCCGAGAAGGGGAAATGTTGCCGAAGGCCTCGTGGAACCTGGCTTCGATGGTGGCGTCTGGGGTTTCGGACGCCGCATTGGCCGACCGATCGGACCACTTGTTGAGCAGCACCCGGCGAGCCTGACGCTCCGGGTGAGGGTCGCGATAGGCCGACTTGACCGCCAGGCGCGTACTGCGACGCAGGCGCCACTCATCCACGCTGATGGAGGATGTCCGTGGACGTGGGGGATCCGCCACGAGGGGAGGCACAATAGGCAAGGTCAAGCTGTCGATGAAGGCAGTGACTGACGCCTGAGTCGGTGACGCCGGGGTGGCACAAGAGGATTAATAGGTTAAGGCACAACTTTCTTTGGAGAGGAGAGACTCCAGACAAAGTATGTGGTGGCCATGCTCTAGTTAATTGGCCAACAACATGCAGGCTGAAAATCAAAGACGGACTCGGAATTCTGGACCTGGAGCGGTTCGCGAGCACTAAGATTGAGGTGGCTTTGGTTCCAATGGAGGCGAAGGAGTGTGCATGGAACAAATTAGACCTCCCCGTGATAGTCATGACCATGATCTGTTCGCGGATCAATATTGGTGACAATTGGAAATGGAAAGACAACAAGTTTCTTGTCCTCGTCGTGGCCGGAGGGTAAACCGGCACCAAACTTGTTCAAAAAATAAAAAAGGAAGAAACGACGGTCTATAATGCTCTAAATAATGCTCTAAAAGAGAATAAGTGGATATCTCATATCCTTCCCGTCCGAGACACCTCAAGAAATCCAGGAGTATGTCGAACTCTTTGAACAAATACAACTTATCCCTCTCGATCATAACAGGGAAGACTCAATGAAGGACCGGAAACGGCGACCGAGGGGGGTGAATGGGAGCCTCAAATTTCTTTAGAAATATTTGGCCTCTGTCCCAAAATCAAAACCCCAAGTAGCAAATAAAACAAATGATGTCTATGACCCAAAAGATTGGGTGGATGTTCCCTAGGAACACAACGAGACACCACAATCCCAACGCAACAAACGGAAGTCAAATCGGAGCTCAAACGACAAAGATGCGAGAGAATCGGAAAATCAAAGCCGTGAAAATTCGCCAAAAAATCTGCTAGAAAATTGTTCATGCTTCGAGTCAAATTGAAGCCCCGCAAAACAAATATACCCCAAATGGTTGGATTTTATCGGCACTCGAAGTTGCACGACCTACCAATAACAAAGAGCAAGACCCGGTCTTTTTTCTTCTTCCCGCGAAAAACAACCGGAAACAACCAGCTTGCAAGCCGTGACCTTCAAACAAAATTCAAAGCAAATTTGGTACTGTAGCTCGAGAGCGACCTTCAAGATGAAAAACAATTCACGAGAAGACAAACGCACAGGACGCTGAACAAATAAAGTACTAAATTTGCTTGCTTCGAAAGAGATGTCGCTGCCACTAGCTTCTTGATTGTATAGGCACAAAGCCAATTTTATAGCTACGACAATAGCAAGAGAAGGAATTAAGAATTCCAAAAACTGTTCCTTGATAGCGACACTTTCACAAGCCAAAAGGAATTAGTTCACGAGAGCCGCTACTCCTTCATTAATTGCCCACAAGAAAATCGATGCAAAGAAACTCCAGATCCCAACAACAAGCACCGCTCGCAGAAATTGCACGACGCCAAAGCGTCTCGCTTTGCTCGTGCCACTGTTCGACTTGCTTTGGAAACACAAGGGAGCGAAGTTGAAGCTCTTGGAATTCGATTCAACTTTTTGTAAAGACAGTCGTGAAGAACAAAGAAGCAAAACGGACAAAAGCTAAAGACAAGGGCCGATGTGCGAGACACATCTCCATGACCCAATAGGAGCGCTGCTCCTCGAGCACGCACGCGCGAAAGCACACGGCGCTAGTAGCACTCCTATCGATGATGCTCGGGCCCTCGCGAAGAACAGAGCCGAAGACTCAAGAACAGACAAGCGCAAAATCAAGTGGATCTCTCTCGATTCAACAGCTCTTGAGCTGAAATTTTGCACAGGAAAATTCACCATGGCATCCATCTCTTCTCGAGAAATCAGCACTTGAGACCAACCCAATCTCCGAAAACGCAGATCATAGCTAGCACGAAAATAGGAGAAAAATAAGCCAAAAATCACAGCAAAAAGAGATGAAGCCCGGAGGGCACGAGGAGGATTCGGGCCTCCATTCCCAAACCAAAAATCTCGAAATACATGGACGAATTTTTGAGTTCTTGGACCTCTCTTTCAAGAACACTAAGAGGAGAAAACCCTAGGTGGAAGGGGAAAAATGAAAATAAAAGAGGTGAGGGGAAGGGAGACCCTCATCTTTTATTTATAGGGATAAGCCTATTTTACATTCCTTCTTTGCCCTTGGATACATGAAGAGCCAAACCACTTAGCCAGGGGCATAAGGGTCCAACTCAGACTTCTCTTGATCCGACGGCCACCGCGCCTCCTCACCGGTAGCCTTGCTCCCAAGCAATCTCCCCGATGCCGCCACGTGTCGTCCGTCCGCACCGGGACCTCCGCCCCTGGTTTTGAGGCGCAAACCAGGGAAACCCGCCGCCGATGGTTTTGAGGCGAAACCACCAAACCCTCCGCGAGTAGCGTAGCCCGTACGCGTCCCCCGCCGTGTACACTTGCGCTCGTCGATGTCCCAGCTGTCATCCACCACGGCTGGCCGCCCGGTCCTCAGGTCCCTCGATCCAAGCCTCACGTACGCGCACCCGGTCCGTCAGCACGGCACGCCCTACTTGACCTTCACCGATCGTCGACCACCGTCTCCGAGCTCGACACCTGCAGACAACATGAGCCAAGAGACACCATTGTTTGACACGTATCCGCGTGCCATCAGTTAGTAAGAACGCACACACGCCTTGTGTTGGCATGTTGACAATCACTCATCACACAAAAGTCCACACAATGGTTATGGTAAAAACCATGTGTCCTCAATCTTCCCCTTGATGAGTGCATTATCAACACCAACACAAACCAGAGACAACTCATCCAAATGACCAAGAGCCAAAGACAAGCAGAAAACGGGTCATTTGCAATGACCAAAGCAAAGTCACAACTTGGTCCCCAAAGACATGGGCAACGGCTCGGCGCGACCAAGAAAACCAAAGCTAGCCCTCAAGAAGAGGCAACAGGCTCAACACCACTAGCAAGGCAAAGAAAATCTGAAAACGGCTAGACCCTCAAGAAGAGGCAACGGCTCAACACATCCGGCAAAAACAGCTCAAACCGGAGTGCAACTCCCCCTTGACAAATGCATACTCACAAATGAACTCTCTGGATTTGTGGATGTTTCTCCCCCTTATTGGCACATGCACTTATCAAGATTAGATCAAAAGAGACTGCAACTCCCCCTCAAATCATGCCATAAAAGAAATGCAAAAGGTAGAGCTTCACAAGTATAGTAATTTGAGTACATAGATGCTCTAGCAAGGATGGCAAGTGTATAGCAACAAGCACAAGTCGAAGCCAATGCTCAAGTTGATCAAGTGATACGGAATATGAAACATAAGCATTTTGATCAAGTGTTGGGCATTTTTATAAAAGGTGTTCACCAAAAAGAATAGCACTTAGCACATATAAGCAGGAGATCAAACAAGTGCTAACACATGTATACAAGAGTGAACTACCCCATATAACGGTCACACATCATGTCTCAAAGATACACTTAACAACACTTGTAACTACAACATTGATCGAGTTAAAACAGTAGTTAACAAGGTTTCATTTAGACATGTGTAAACGAGAGGATCAAAAACTGTCCGCCAAAAAGATTGTTTTTATCATGTTTTTCAACCACGCCGAGTTCATCCCTTTGTGCAAGTGGGAAGCTGTCTCGTCATGAGTGGTTGTGGACTAGCACTACAATGCCCAAGTTCATCTCACTCGAATGAATGAGAAGCAATCTCGTGACATTGCCGTGGGACAAAAAAGATCCAACTCAAAACTTTTCATCATTTCTTAGCTTAGACATCAAGTTTTAGCACAAGATTATCAAGAGATCCGAGCTAAGTGAATGACTCAAGAAACATGAGACATAGCAACTCAAGCATACATATGAAAGCAACAAGGTTCTCACAAAACCTACACATGCTAGTTGCCATCTCAAAGGTGAACATTTTTCGGGTTGCATCAAGGTTTAAGCAGGTTCACATTTAGAAAATAGGCTTAGCTCATAACATGTAACAAGTGATCAGAAGAAGCCTAAGCCGCAAGCACAATTATGTACAAACAAGACATACTAACAAGAGCATAGATGTAATCAAAACTACTATAGTCATGAAGCTCAACAAAGGTAGTATGATACATGATGAAATGCACTATGATACAAAGGTGCAAAAAGAAAGCTAAAAGCAAAAAAAGAAAGCCAAAACCATACTATACATCAAGATACAGCTACCCCACTCTAAAAAGGATAGCAAATGCCCAACTCCGCTCTCAAGTGGGCAAACTGGGTTTGGTCGAGGGACTTTGTGAAGATATCCGCAAGCTGTTCATGGGTTCGCACAGGCTGAAGGTCTATGTCTCCTTTTTCTTGGTGATCTCTCAAGAAGTGATATCGGATCTCAATGTGCTTGGTTTTTGAGTGGAGTACTTGGGTTCTTAGCAATGCTAATGGCACTAGTGTCATCGAAAAGAGGCACTTTCCTAAAGTTCAACCCATAGTCTCTCAAGGTAGCAACCACCCAAAGCACCGAGAACAACACGCAGCCAGCGCCGACATACTCACCTCACACGTGGATTGGGAAATAGAAGATTGTTTGCGAGAGGACCAAGAGATCAACGACGAACCCAAAAACTCACAAGTTCCCGAAGTGGACTTCCTCTTAATTCGATCACCCGCATAATCAGCATCAGAATAACCCGAAAGAGAAAGAGATGAAGAAGTCGAGTACCATAGTCCAAGCTCGGGAGTGAAGCGTAGGTACCGCAAGATGCGTTTGACGGCCTGCCGATGCGAAGTGCGCGGTGAAGACTGGAAGCGTGCGCAAAGGTAGACGGCGAACTGGATGTCTGGCCTTGTCGCCGTCAGGTACAACAACGACCCGATCATGCTGCAGTACTCCTTCTGGTCCACGGCTTCTCCTTCTAGATCGGCGTCCAAGGCAGTCGTGGTCGACATGGGAGTTTGGAGTGGCTTGGCATCACCCATGTCGAAGAGCTATAGAAGATCCTTCGTGTACTTGCCTTGATGTACAAATGTCCCTTCTCGGGTTTGCTTGATTTGCAACCCGAGAAAGAACGTCAGCTCGTCCATCATGCTCATCTCGAACTCCCTGCTCATCATATCTAAAAACTTTGCAACAAGAGTATGTGACGAACCACCAAAAATGATGTCATCGACATAAATCTACACCAAGAGAGTGTCACTGCCATGCTTGAGGAGAAACAAGGTTTTGTCAACTGACCCCATGGTAAAACCCTTGCCCAGCAAAAAGGACTTCAGTCGCTCATACCACGCTCTTGGGGCTTGTTTGAGACCATATAGGGCTTTGTGGAGTTTAAAGACATGGTCGGGATGCTTGGGATTTTCAAAACCTGGGGGTTGCCTCACATACACCTCCTCATCGATGTACCCATTCAGAAAAGCACTCTTTACATCCATTTGATACAGCTTGAACCCTTTCGAAGCTGCATTGGCTAGGAAGATCCTAATGGCTTCTAAACGGGCAACAGGTGCAAAGGTTTCCTCATAATCTATCCCCTCTTTCTGACAGTACCCCTAAGAAACCAACCTAGCCTTGTTTCTCACCACAACCCCATCCTCACTCTGTTTGTTTTTGAACACCCACTTGGTTCCTATGGGATGACACTGAGGTGGAGGTGGAACTAAAACCCACACTTGGTTTCTCTCAAAGTTCTCAAGCTCCTCATGCATGGCATTTACCCAACTGATCAGTTAATGCCTCAACCACTTCTTTGGGTTTGAAATTTGCAACAAAAGCGAATGTGCAAAGTGCGAAATCTCATAAGATCTCGTTGCGAGTGACCCTCTCGGTTATGTTACCGATCATGGTTGAAGGAGGATGGCGATGCTTTGAATGTGTCGTGGTGCTTCCCTTGATGAAGACGCCTCCCCTCAACAAAGAACTGAGCTCCCTCGGTGCACTGAACAAGCCGAGGAGCCCGGTCGTACGGCCCCCATGTGGTGGAGGATGTAGCAAGGCGTCGTCAACCGAAGTAGTCGTCGCGGGGTCAACTGGGCAGCCGGTGGAGTCACTCGGATCACCCCAATCGGCATCGTCCCGCTCCTCCTCCACAAAAATGCTCTTGTTCATCTCCTCATCACCTGCACAAAGACAGGAGAAGAACAAGGTGCGGTCTCGTCGAAGGTGACTTCACAAGTCTCCATGACACGGTTAATTTCAAGGTTAAGTACTCGATAAGCATGCGAATGAGATGCATAACCAAGAAAAATCCCGTCAGAAGATCTCAATTCAAATTTGTCTAAGTTTCCCTTCTTCAAGATAAAGCACTTGCAGCCAAACACTCGAAAATGGCTCACTTTTGGCAAACGATCAAACTGCAACTCATAAGAAGTCTTCTTCGTAAAAGCTCGAAGGAAAATGCGATTTGAAACATAGCAAGCCGTGTTGATTGCTTCGGCCCAATAGCGCCTAGGAGTCCTATGCTCATCAAGCATCGTCCTGGCCATCTCAACAAGGGTCCGATTCTTACGCTCAACAATCCCATTTTGCTGTGGGACATACGGCGAGGAAAACTGATGTTCAAGACCTATGGATGAGCAAAAAGTCTTAAAATGAGCGTTCTTAAATTCAGTGCCATTGTCACTGCGAATAGCTCGCATGGCATGCTTTGGTAACTCATTTTGCAACCTCAAGATCAAGTCATGAACATGAGTAAAAGCCTCATCTTTACTCTCCATGAAAAAGACCCACGAATAGCGAGAAAAGTCATCAACCACGACCAACACGTACCACTTTCCACCATCTGACCGAACCCGAGAAGGACCTATAGTGTCCATATGTAAAAGCTCGCCGGGTCCCTTGGTCATCACTTGGTTCACAGGAGAATGAGAAGCTGCAATCATCTTCCCGTGATGGCACTGGTGACAAACAAGATCCTTCTCAAACTTGAGCTTGGGCAAACTTCAAATTAGATCAAGTGAGCTCAACCTTGCAAGCAAGTCGAAACTCAAGTGACCAAGTCTGTGGTGCCACTTCCAGAGCTCTGAGGAGGAGCTAGCCACCAAACAACGGGAAAGGCCAAAAGATCGAGAAAAATCAGCACGAAACACTTTCCCAAAAGGCACAATCTTGCAAATGAGGTTCTCCCGAGCATCAAGAACATGACAAAGTCTTGGCTTAAACCGAACCTCAAAACCGTCATCAAGAAGCCGAGAAACAAAGCGGATCAAGTGCAAGTTTGAAACCAAGGCCACATCCTTAAGCACAAAGTTCTCATTCGACGGATGGACCCACGTGAAAGCACTTTACCCTTGCCGTTATCCCCAAATGTAATGTATTCACTACACTTCATTTGGGTGAGGCTGGAGAACCATTTTGAGTTCCCGGTCATGTGTCGAGAGCAACCGGAATCAACTAGCCACGTGTTCTCCAAACCCTTCATCCCGCATCAATAACGAGACATGGGATGAGCAAATTATCCAACACCGGGGTTAGTAAACTGAGGATAAAACCAGTGTTGGCTCATTCGCCCATGAGAAGTGTTAGCAAAAACATCAAGCATGCCATGTCCCATCTGAGTAGAGCGATCACCACGATGAGAAAAACGTGGTCCGCTCATCCTGTAAGACTGAAAGCCACGGTCACGAGATCCAAGGTCATAAGCAAAACCTGAACCCCACTGGGCATGACCACCTCGTGGTCTCACACCTTGAGGCCTAGGTCCTTGAGGTGTTGCACCTCTTGGCCTAGCACCGTGCCTCCGGAAACGTGGAGCAAACACACCATGAGTAGAGTTATGGAAAAGCTCATACTCATGCCGCTCATCTCTCTTCCTCCGAAAGCGTAACTCAAACAAGTGACCATCATGGTGACAATAATCACGGTGATACACCTCTCTCCCCGGGTGGTGGTCGACTCACTCTCTCATGGGTATGGATCACTCTTTGGGTTTGCTTGTTCTTTGGAGGGGGTTTAATAGAGATGTCGGGAAGTGTGTCAAGTGGGTTCCTTAGGTGGTTTGGTTTTGAAGTCCACACTTGTTTTGGAGGTGAAGCTTTGGGAGGTTCCTCAAACACACCATCTTTCACATTGGGCTTGTTAGGCTGAGGTGGAGTGATTTTGATCAACTTGGGAGTAGTGGAAGGCTTGGTGGATTTCTCAGATGCACTCATACCACTGTGTTCACCAACCTTGCCAAAAACATGTTCACCCTTCCCACCTGTAGCAAAGCCTAATCCCGTTGTGTCAGTTCCCCTCTTGAACTAACTCATCATCATGCCAAGCTGCGGCTCACTGCAAGACAACCAACTGAGCATGGATCGAAGATTTGTGATTTCTTCTTCGGCCCTTTTCTTGTCATGCCTACATGAGTCTAGTTCTAGCTCCAAAGCCTCACAACAAGCACATCTAGTAACTTGACTAGTTTTCTCTAGCATGGCAATCCTAGTCATTTTCTCACCTAGCTCGAGACTTGACTCATCACAAGACTTGCAAGGACTCAAAATGATAAGCTTAGATCTAACCTCATCAAGTTCATCTACCAAAGCAACATACTTGGATTGCACAACAATAAGTTCGCCATATGAATGGCACAAGCATCACACTCGGACTCATCGAGATGGGCACGGAGACTCCTTAACAAACTCAAGCTCTTTGACAAGAAGCTCCCACTTAGCCTTGATCTCTTTTCTCTCACGAGCAAAGACGCTTAAGCAAAGCATCTTGACTAAGCAAAATGGTAGTCAAGTTATCAACCTCAAGCTGACAAGGGACTCGAGATTTTGTTCTACCTCGGGCTCGGTGTCGTCGTTCTTCTCAATGCTTGGGGTAGACTCGTCGAGCGCCATGGTGCGGTAGCCTCCAAGCTTGGAGTCAGCAAAGAAGCACAGCCCGTTGAACTTGTTCTCGACCTTCTGCTCGGCCTCATCATCGCTTGGGGGTGAGCCGCTATCGGAGTCGTCGTCGAGATCGGCGAGGGATGCGAGGAAAGCTCGATGCTTCGCCTCTTGCTTCTCCAGGAACTTCTTCTTGACCGCCTCCTTGTCGAATCTTCCCTTGCACTTGTACTTGTACTTGGGCGTGGAAGACTCGTGCTTATCTTTGCGCTTGCCGTGGTCGTTCTTGTTGTAGGAGCTCTTGTCGGGGTGGGGGCTTGCGATGTAGTGGTCGGGATCTCCACATCGAAGCATCCTTGCTTGGTGATGCCACGCCGCGATTCAAACGGTTGTTGTGAAACCGTGAGAACCGCTAATCACCAAGGCAAGCTCGTCATCCCCAAGAGCCTCCATCTGCTCCTCTCCATGCCGAGACTATAGAAGACAAGGAACAGACAGTTGTGAGGGGTTAGTCAAAGAACTTGAACCTCCTGTACCTGAGACCAAACCCATGGTAGGAGCAGACGGATTTCTGATCCTCGCCTGCGTCTGGTGGTCAATCTCGGTGGACTTGAGCTTACTGAATAACTCATCCACAGTGAGAGTCTCATAGCCGGACGATTCGATGATCGCCGAGACCTTCACTTCCCAAACCCTCCGATCTAGAGCATATAGAAGCTTAAGCGCTCTCTGATGATCGTAATAGGGCATCTGAGGGTTGTTTGCCCTCATCTTGTTCACGATGGTTTAAAAGCGAGTGAACAAAGAATCAATAGATTCACCATCGGTTTGAACAAAGTTCTCATACTCTCTCTTGTGTGTCTCATAGAGTCCGGTCTTGACATGGGCGGTACCCTCATGGTATTTCTGCAGTCTAGACCGAGATCTCTCGAGCAATGGTACAATCGAAACACGCTCAAATTCCTCCATAGAAAGAGCGAGAAAACAAGACAGATCCTGGCGGTGTTGTTCGCCTTGTGTTGGTCGATCTCGTGCTTGGTCAACATGGGCAGCAAGTACCACGTAATCCGCATTCTCACAGATCTCCCAAACACGCGAATCAATCCCTTGGAGATGTGCCGACATGCGTATCTTCCAATAGGGATAGTTCTTGCCATCGAAGTGCGGTGGCTTGCCAAGTCCACGGTTCTCCATGATGTCGCCTTTGGGGATCACGGACCAATTAAGGTGAAGTGATCCTTAACCGGCTCCGATACCAATTGAAGGACCGGAACGGCGACCCGGAGGGGGTGAATGGGAGCCTCAAATTTCTTTAGAAATATTTGGCCTCCGTCCCAAAATCAAAACCCCAAGTAGCAAATAAAACAACGTGATGTCTATGACCCAAAAGATTGGGTGGATGTTCCCTAGGAACACAGCGAGACACCACAATCCCAACGCAATGCACGGAAGTCAAATCGGAGCTCAAACGACAAAGATGCGAGAGAATCGGAAAACCAAAGCCAGTGAAAATTCGCCAAAAAATCTGCTAGAAAATTGTTCATCCTCCTGAGTCAAATTGGATCCCCGCAAAACAAATATACCCCAAATGGTTGGATTTTATCGGCACTCGAAGGTGCACGACCTACCAATAACAAAGAGCAGCACCCGGTCTTTTTTTTCTTCTTCCTGCAGAAAAACAAACTGGAAACAACCAGCTTGCAAGCCGTGACCTTGAAACAAAATTCAAAGCAAATTTGGTACTGTAGCTCGAGAGCGACCTTCAAGATGAAAAACAATTCACGGAAGACAAACGCACAGGACGCTGAACAAATAAAGTACTAAATTTGCTTGCTTCTGAAAGAGATGTTGCTGCCACTAGCTTCTTGATTGTATAGGCACAAAGCCAATTTTATAGCTACGGCAATAGCAAGAGAAGGAATTAAGAATTCCAAAAACTGTTCCTTGATAGCGACACTTTCACAAGCCAAAAGGAATTAGTTCACGAGAGCTGCTACTCCTTCTGTTAATTGCCCACAAGAAAATCGATGCAAAGAAACTCCAGATCCCAACAACAAGCACCGCTCTGCAGAAATTGCACGACGCCAAAGCGTCTGCCTTGCTCGTGCCGCTGTTCGACTTGCTGGAAACACAAGGGAACAGAAGTTGAAGCTCTTGGAATTCAATTCAACTTTTCGTAAAGACAGTCGTGAAGAACAGCAAGCAAAACGGACAAAAGCTAAAGACAAGGGCCGATGTGCAGACACATCTCCATGACCCAGCAGGGAGCGCTGCTCCTCTGAGCACGCACAGCGCCAAAGCACACAGCGCTAGTAGCAGTCCTACTGATGATGCTCGGGGCCTCGCGAAGAACAGAGCCTGAAGACTCAAGAACAGATAAGCGCAAAATCAAGTGGATCTCTCTCGATTCAACAGCTCTTGAGCTGAAATTTTGCACAGTAAAATTCACCATGGCATCCATCTATTCTCGAGAAATCAGCACTTGAGACCAACCCAATCTCCGAAAAACGCAGATCATAGCTAGCACGAAAGTAGGAGAAAAATAAGCCACAAAAATCACAGCAAAAAGAGATGAAGCCCGGAGGGCACGAGGAGGATTCGGGCCTCCATTCCCAAACCAAAAATCTCGAAACACATGGACGAATTTTTGAGTTCTTGGACCTCTCTTTCAAGAACATTAAGAGGAGAAAACCCTAGGTGGAAGGGGAAAACGAAAATAAAAGAGGTGAGGGGGAAGGAGACCCTCATCCTTTATTTATAGGGGCAAGCCTATTTTACATTCCTTCTTTGCGTCTTGGATACATGAAGAGCCAAACCACTTAGCCAGGGGCATAAGGGTCCAACTCGACTTCTCTTGATCCGACGGCCACCGCGCCTCCTCACCGGTAGCCTTGCTCCCAAGCAATCTCCCGATGCCGCCACGTGTCATCCGTCCGCACCGGACCTCCGCCCCGGTTTTGAGGCGCAAACCGGGAAACCCGCCGCCGATGGTTTTGAGGCGAAACCACCAAACCCTCCGCGAGTAGCGTAGCCCGTACGCGTCCCCCGCCGTGTACACTTGCGCTCGTCGATGTCCTACCGGGCCTCCACGGCCGGCCACGCGGTCCTCGGGTCCTCGATCCAAGCCTCACGTCCGCCCTTCACCGCACCCGGTCCGTCGCACGGCAGCCCTACTTGATCTTCACCGACCGTCGACCACCATCTCCGAGCTCGACACCCGCAGACAACATGAGCCAAGAGACACCATTGTTTGACACGTATCCGCGTGCCATCGGTTAGTAAGAACACACACACGCCTTGTGTTGGCATGTTGACAATCACTCATCACACAAAAGTCCACACAATGGTTATGGTAAATACCATGGGTCCTCACTCAATAAGATGGAAATGGAAGGTGGACGAGGAATATTCAACTCAAAGTGCGTATCACGTTCAGTTTGAGGGAAACTTTACCAAAACACAAATTTACTCCGATTTGGCGAGCTAAAATGGAACCGAAATGTTGTTTCTTTGCATTTCGAACTGCCAACAACCTCATCAAAGAGAAATTGACCAAATGATCCAATCTGCAAGCTATGTACAACCGACCCGGAAATACCGAATCACATCCGCTTAAAATGTACTTTTGCCAAACAAGTGTGGACATATCTCATATGGTGGTTGAACCTAGCAGCAATTGAGGCAATACCAATGTCAGGATCTGTATATGGGTGCCGGAGAAAACGCAGAGCTAAAGTGGAAAACAGGCAAAGTAGGAAGTTTGATGGATTCATGATTTATTTTTGGTGGAACTTATGAAAAAAGAGAAATAGGAGAACCTTTCATCAAAAATCACTACAACCTATCCAAGTCGCCATGATCTGCAAAGATGAAATCTCCCAGTTTATTTTTGCTACTCAAATGCGCAACCAAGGCGAATAGTGTGGAGTATCCTAGTTTAGTGGCTTTTTCCTTTTCTATCTTTCACAGTAGCTCATTTGTTAGTGTTAGTTGATAGTGGTAGTCGAGTTGTAAACTCAGTGGCTCTTCCTGTAAACTGGTTCTTATGCATTTCAATTGTCTAATAAAAATCCGGCAAATCTCTTGTCGCCAGAATTTACACGGACGGACATAGTTGTGTCTACCTACCTCGCTCTACAAATGCGACGGAACCTCCCAAAACCTTCTCTTTTCCGTCCGCAACGCACGATGGCGTACCGTCTCCTCCTCCTGTCCGTGGCCATCGTCGCCGTCGCAGCCCTGGTGCCTAACGCTGCAGGGGAACCGTGGCCAGCGTGCGGCGACACCGGCAGCTTCGCGGCCGGAAGCCGCTACCTCGCCAACCTCAAATCCATCGCTGCCACCCTGCCCGGAAACGCCTCCAAGTCGCCGGACCTCTTCGCCACCGCCGCGGACGTCGGCGCCATCCCGGAGCAGGTCTCAGCGCTCGCCCTCTGCCGCGGCGACGCTGACGCCAGGTCCTGCCGTAGCTGCCTCGCCCAGGCGTTCCGCACCCTTCCGGACGCGTGCGCCAACAGCAAGGACGGCACTATCTTCTACGACAGCTGCACGGTCCACTACTCCAACATCCACTTCCTCACCGACGACAGCTCCTGGCCGAATCCGTCTCTGCTGGAAGCAAACAGCATCGGCGTCAAGTCGGAGCCGGGCAGGTTCAACCTGGCCGTCGCCGCGCTCCTGAACGCCACCGCCGACTACGCCGCAAACAATTCCACGCGGCGGTACGCGGCCGGGGAGGCTGACTTCAACCAGGAGTACCCCAAGGTGTACAGCATGGCGCAGTGCACGCCGGACCTGACGCCGACGAGGTGCCGGAGCTGCCTCGCCGACATCATAGCGGGGAGTATTAGTTTCTACGCAAGCTTGGCTGCCATCGGGGGCAGGACCCTCGCGGTCAGGTGCACCTTCCGGTACGAAACCACATCCTTCATCAGTGGGCCGCTGATGGTGTCACTAGGAGGAACACCTGCGCCGGCGGCTGTGGTGCCCAGGATTAATGTGACACCGGCGGCGACCAGAGGTATTAGGCCCTTTTCCTTGCTTCTCGGATTCATCTTTCCTTTGAGATTTCAATTCACTGCTGATCAACCCAAGTTTGTGAAAACACTGTCCCATCCTCGTGTGGCACTAGACATTTAGACATGATAAAATTGAGAATCATTTGACCTGAGATCTATTTTCTACTTACACTGGTTAATTCACAGGGCGAAAGTACAGCGTTCCGGTCATGGTTCCTCTGGTTTTGCTGCCTATTTTAGCAGCTATAAACCTTGTGGCTTGCCTGTGTCTCTGGAGGAGGAGGAGGAGTCCAGTAACAAAAGGAAAACAGACATGTATGTGCAGCAAAGAAATTATCACTCGATTGATGCAACCAAAAAGCAATTGACTAATCGGCTTGCGGTGATGTTGATATCTGAACAGATGGAAGTTATTTAACTGGAGCAGAGGGCATGGAGAGCGTAGAGTCCATGCTGATGGACATATCTGCCTTACGATCTGCAACTGGGGATTTCGCAGAAAGCAACAAGCTTGGAGAAGGAGGATTTGGTGCCGTGTACAAGGTAGTACTTGCTACTGGAAAACAGAAGATATCTTTTATTTGTCTCTCTGAATCAATCAATATCAAAATGCTTGATGTTTACAGGGTACTCTACCAGACGGGTCTGAAATTGCAGTGAAGAGACTGTCAGACTCCTCAACGCAAGGAGTTGAAGATCTGAAGAATGAGCTCGTTTTGGTTGCAAGGCTTAAGCACAAGAATCTCGTCAGCCTTGTGGGTGTCTGCTTGGAGCAACACGAGAGGCTGCTCGTTTACGAGTTCGTTCCTAACAGGAGCCTGGACCTCATACTTTTCGGTACTGATTCGGAAAACCATATATATTTCGATCGACATTCATTTTCTCTACAGATGGATATCGCTCATTTTGGCTGTCGATACATGTCAGACACTGTCAAACGTGAACAACTAGACTGGGAAAAGAGGTACAGGATCATCAATGGGATCGCCCGGGGCCTACAATACCTCCACGAAGATTCTCATCTCAGAGTGGTGCATCGGGATCTCAAGACGAGCAACATTTTGCTGGACGCCAACATGAACCCCAAGATTTCAGACTTCGGCCTCGCGAGAATTTTCGGTCGAGACCAGACACAGGGCATCACCAGCAATGTCGTCGGCACATAGTCAGTGCAATTATGCATCGTCCTGGTCGATCTGTGACGACCAAGCATGCCTGCATTATTACCTAATTAAAACTATATGTCGTTTCAGCGGATACATGGCGCCCGAGTACGTGATGCGCGGGAACTACTCTGTCAAATCAGATGTGTTCAGCTTCGGCGTCATGGTCCTTGAGATCCTAACGGGGAGGAAGAACCAAGGCAGCTCCAACTCTCAGCAAGGTTTACTGGCCATGGTACGTACGTACTAGTAGGTCGTCAGTACTATCATTGTGATGCGATCATCACATCATGCGGCATTGATCAATCTAGCTAGCTTGTAATCAATTAAGCACGACTGATGGTGCATGCAGATATGGGAACATTGGACGGCCGGAAGAGTGCTGGAGATCATTGACCCAGCCATGAACGGCGTCTTCTCGGAGGTTGACGCGCGAAAGTGCGTTCAGGTAGGGCTCCTGTGCGTGCAGGGAAACCCGGTGGATCGGCCGGTGATGTCGTCGGTGGTCATGATGCTAGCAGGGAGCGACACGGTCTCCCTACAGGTCCCCTCGAAGCCGGAGTTCTTCGGCGCCAAACCCGGCATTATCGCGTCTCATAATGCGTTAACTGTATCAGTGCAGAACGAGTCTTAGACAGACTCTTAGTTAGGTCTGGTTGCCGAATTTTAATACTAGCTATTCACACGATCGAGAAGGACTTGTGTTACCATGATTATGAATGAAAGCAGCTAATTGTAGATTTTGGATCGAGAAATTCAATTCTAGATTCCGAGTTAGCAGTGCCTTGTGTGACGACTTCGATTGTACTCACTTGAACCTGGTCTGGCATTGCGCAGGGAAGTGCACTCAAATATACTCCCCATTGTGTACAAGAAAAAATCATAGATGTGCAATATAGTATGTACCATAATGCAAAAAGAAAACAAATTAAATTAGAAGTAAAAAAGAATACAAATTTTGAGTAAATTTATTTTTCTTTCCATTTTAATCTTCATGATGGTACACACTGTTATGGTGCGCGGACGTTGCGAAAGTCCCGCACGCCGGCTAGTCTTAGTTTGGCGACCCGCAAGAGTCGAGACCGCTCGCATTATTGCATATTTGAAAGTGTTTGTGTAATCGTCAGTGCGAATGACCACGTACGCACTGATTCTCCCATTGAATTCCACATCTTTCTTGTGCAAGTTCTGAATGGACCTGAACTGAAAGGGATATTAACGTACAGACAGTACTACTGTACTACTTTTGACTAGGTTCAAAGATGGACAAGAGCGTAGAGGTCGTCGGTGTCGACTCGCGTCAACGTCTCGAGGAGTCAAGGTGGCGCCGCCGGCGCATCAGCCGCTAGTGGAAGCAGCCAAAGCGTCGCATCACTGTGGGAGTAGCCTCTTGCCGGATGCCAGCGATGGAGTCCTGACTCCTAATTAATCTATAATTAGTTTATGTGATGACATATGTTAATCAAGGATTAATTAGGTTTAATAGATTCGTCTCGCGAATAAACCCTAGGCTTCTACAATTATTTTTATAATTAGTCTATATTTAGTCCTTCTAATTAGCATAAAAACATTCGATGTGGCATGGCTTATTTTAAGGAAAAAGTCTACATCACCTCCTGAGTTTTGATACATGGAACACTTAACCCTCCCACCTATAAAACCGGGTATCCTGCCCCCTAACCTTTCAAAACCGTTCAAATAACCCCAGGGATGGTTTTGAATGGTGGTTTTGCTTAGGAGGCAATCAAACTGGTCCAATTTGGACACATCAGCGCTTGGGCCCGCTCGTCAGCTGCAACAAGTTGACCCTTTCTTCTTCCTCTCTCCCTTTATTTTCTCTCTCTCTTTCTTGTTCCTTCGCGAGCGGGCACAGGTGCAGCTCCAGCATCTCTCTCCCATCTCTTCATGATGGCGTGCTCGCCGGCATTCAGGGCAGCAGCGGCTGCCGGTCCGGCACGCCCACGCGTCGCCTTGCCGGCCAGAGCTCGCGCCCCCCGGTGCCATAGGCCGGGTCTCGTCCTCACGCCGGGCATGGCCAGCGGTGGCCGCTGCTGGCGGGCGGCAGCCAGGCCTGCGCGCGCTCGCGCGGCTGCGGCGCCGAGGCCGGGAGCGCCGAGCGCCCGCGCGCTCGTGTCGCCGTGGCGTGGCCAGGTTTCCCTGTGAAGCAACAGCCGGGATGGGTGAGGAGCGCCCCCCTCCGCAAGCGACCTGCCCCAAGTCGCGGCGCGCCCTCCCCAACCCCGCCACTCCCCAACCCGCGGCGCCCTCCCACCTCGACGGCGTGGCAAAACCGGACAAAGGTCGTGCAAGCCGCCGCCCGGCCACACGCCGTGAGCTACCTCCTGCCCGTGCCGTGCGCCGTGGCGCTCCCGGCACCGACACGCGGTCGCCCACATGCACCTTGCGCTCGCGCGCGCAACGCGCTACCTCACGCCAACCCGCGTGCATGCGAGCCGCCGCCCGCCCGTGCCGCTCTCGGTGTCGACAAGCCGTCTCCCCACCCGCGGCTTGCCCGCACGGCGCCGCCTCCCTCCCACGCCGCACCTGCGCCCTAGCGTGCCGCCTCCCGCCCGTGCTTCGCCCACTCTTGGCTCGCTCGGCCTCAACATCCATGGCCAGAGAGAGAGAGAGGAAGAAGGCACCTCGCCTGCTCGACCGGGTTGGACCAGATTGCAACAAGACCAGGTGACTGCCGACGCACGGTCGCACGCCGCAGCAGCCTAGGTAGCCGCGGGCGCTGCCGCGGGAGCCATTGCAGGCCAGGCGCCCACGGTGCCCGCGCTCCAGCTTCGCCCGTTGCGCGGCGGTCTGCGCCCTCGCCCGTGCGCCCTGCAGCGAGGAAGAAGAAGGGTTGTTCCCGCTGACACGTGGGCATGTGCACTGATGTGTGTAAGTAAGACCAGCTTGGCTGCCACATCAGCAAAACCACCCTCCAAAACCGCCCGGGGGTTATTTGAGCATTTTGCAAAGGTTAGGGGGCAGCATACCCTGTTTTATAGGTGAGAGGGTTAAGTGTTCCACATATCAAAGGTCAGAGGGTGATATAGACTTTTTCCCTTATTTTAACCTCTTCGAATCCAAGCACCCCCTATCTTTGGAAAAAGGATGCCACCGGACCCGAAAAAATTAGCGTCACATGCTACCGTGTTGCTTCTACAGTGTTGCTTCTACCACTAAAAGATTAATACACAATTAAATCATAAAATAAATAAAAAAATGCAAGGAACATGCTGAGTCAAGGATTTGAACCATGATTACACCACAACGACCTTACTATCGGAGCTACACAGTTCACAAACACCTTAACTTTTAGATATATGTGGGAGCCTCCTCAACCTCCAAAAAATATTTTTAGGTTTTAAGAATGTATAACAATTTAGACATTGTTTGATTTGCCATATAATACATGTAATGTTATATATAAGTTTTATTCTATGCTAATTATGCTACCTAGAACCACCTTCGGAAGGATCCGTCGGAAGGAAGCACATTGATGTTCTCCTAGGACCAGCAAGGCTACCTAGGATGTCGACAAAATTCGTGCAGGGAAGAGTCAAAAAACAGATAGCGGGGTTGAGGAGAGCAAATTAGGGTAAAAAGGAGATATGTTTGTGTTTTGACGATTGATTGGTAGTTGGGTTCAATCGGCCGTGATCATCTGACATTATATAAAGGGGGTGATCTTATCCCTTTAGGAAAAAAATCCCAAGAAGTTTCCAACAACAAAAACTAACCAAAATGCGATATATTCGAGATTGGTTCGAATCCAGCACGAACCAGCTAGGCCGGCTTGGGACCCGGCTTAGCTGGTTTCCATGGGCCGACGCACGGCTGTGAGCCGGCCTAAGTCACGACCGGCTTAGACGGTCTTGAGACTCGGCTAAGCCGGCTTGGAAGAGGCAGCCGACCTAGCATTCGGCCAAGCCGGGTGGGAAGGAGGGGCCGACTTATGGGCTCAACCAGGCCTAGTGAGAGCAGACAGCCGGCCAAGCCGGCTAGGCATGTCGGCTAAGCCGACCTATTCGGCCCGCTGTGGCCCGTCGTCTTGTTCGCGTGGTTCGATGATACCCTGTTCGCGACGCCACATGACACCAGCCATCTCCAAGACTTTTCTAACATGTTCATAGTGCCCAAAATCACCTTGGACATTTTTGAATGTCGACACACCCCCAAGAGGCTTATGGGGTGCTTATAATAAACTCCGCACTAAGCTATCATTTTTGCATCTCAAAAGGCTTATTTGGAGCTTACATGTGGGTTTATTATAACCCTCAAGGAACAACCATTTTAATTGATATATAAATATCCGATGTGAGAGGGCTAAACTTCACATAATGCTACCCTACGTTAGCTAGCCGGAACGCCCATTTGCGAGGACATTGTGCGACGTGGTAGAAGTTGGCAGAGGAGAGGGAGAGAGCGGGCGGCCGGGGTGGGCAGCCAAGCAGTAGCTCACATCTCGATACCCATGCAAATTTCTTGATGAAAGAAAAAGCTCGTAGTTTTCAAATTAGTTGTCCAAAATAAATTTGGATTGCACCATTGAAAGAAGACCACACCTGAATATATTTAGATAATTTTTTAATGTGAACCATTTTTTGTCTAAAGGCCGAACAATGATGCATGGGCATTATATTTCATATAGTGAGATCTTTAAAATAAGACCACACTAAACATTCAGATGTTGAAATAATTTTTTCGTAAACGTTGAATGATTGTTCCAGCTTCATGATAAACTGCTCCGCCTTTAATTGAACAGTTAAGCATCGGTAGCCACTGCGCACAAATGGAAAATGAAGCATGGGTCATCGTTTTGTATTTGAAGCATCCAATTGGATTTAGAACATTGTGGAGAGTCTTAGAGAAAAAAGTTTTCCTAAAAAATTATCGAAATATATCAAGAGTAGTCTTATTTTAAAGATCTCATCACGAGGATCATAATGTTGTGTTCAGAATTTAATTTGGACTCATAGTTTTTCATTGAATTGAGAGTTTGCACGGACGCAAATGGGCGCCCAGACAAATACTTATCGTTGCGTAGTCGGGCGTGTTTGGTTCTGTGATTCTGTCAATGCGCCACAGCTCTTCTGGCCGTCACAGCGACATAACCCCGCAGGTGGCCGCAACAGATGCTTGGTTGGTGTCTGCAGACTTGCAGAGTTACGCGTGTACCGCAGAGCTGCTGCTGCTAGCTTAGTTCATTTCCCGGTGCGGCACGGCGTGGTGACAGCAGCATCCGTACTTCAACAACGCGCGCGTCATGGAGCAGCACCTCATCCTCGCCGCGGTCCTCGCCGCCATGGCCCTGCTCGCGTCCAGCGCAGCAGGTCAGGACTACCCTCGGCTAGCTTGCGACTCCATGGCCGGTAACTTCACGCCCAGCAGCAGCTACCTTGCCAACATCAACACCATCGGTGCCGCCCTGCCCAAGAACGCCTCCGCGTCACCGGACCTCTTCGCCACCGTCGTGGTCGGCGCCGTCCCTGACAAGGTCTGGGCCCTCGCGCTCTGCCGTGGCGACGCGAACGCCACCTACTGCCTCGGCTGCCTCGTCCAGGCGTCCCGTGACCTGCCCAACTCGTGCGCCTACAACAAGGACGCCGCCATCTACTACGACAAGTGCATGCTCAGCTACTCCTCCACCGGCTTCCACACCGTCGCCGACGACTCCGGCACCACCTATGTGTCCCCCAGCGACGAAGACATCACGCTGGAGGAGAGCCCGCGGTTCAACCGCTTCCGGGCCGTGCTCATGAACGCCACCGCAGACTACGCCGCGTACAACTCCACGCGGCGGTACGCGGCCGGCGAGGCCGACATGGACCTGCCGGATTACCCCAAGCTGTACAGCTGGGCGCAGTGCACGCCGATGCCGGACCTGACGCCGGCGCGGTGCCGGCGGTGCCTAGCCGAGGTAATATCGCAGCTGTACACCAACAGTAGCGAGGGCATGGTTCTTGGGGTCAGATGCAGCATCCGGTATCAGACGGACTCCTTTATGGATGGTCCGGTGATGGTTCGGCAAGCCTTAGCACCGTCACCGAAATCTGCCGCACCGGCGCCGACACCAAACTCTGCTGGAGCGCTGGCACCCG
The DNA here is from genome assembly GCA_018135685.1 of Themeda triandra. Classification (NCBI taxonomy): domain Eukaryota; kingdom Viridiplantae; phylum Streptophyta; class Magnoliopsida; order Poales; family Poaceae; genus Themeda; species Themeda triandra. Next base: position 405,030 of record JAENPR010000051.1, on the reverse strand, counting down.
CACCCGCACCCGCACCCGCACCCGCACCGACGGCAGCGGGCGGAGCAGGTGAATCATGGTTTAGAGTGTTTATTTCATCTTTATAATTTGGGCGAAATGCTTCTTAAAATATATAAGTACTGCGCACTAGTAGCTGCAATACTCTATGAATCTATGATCATGGATGTGAGCATTACATAGAAAGAAAATAATCTGTCTCTCCTTTTGCAGAAAACAAGTTTATACAATTATATATAGTATGTATATATATTTTTATTATATTTTTCACATTTATCTTATCACAGGGAGAAAGTACAGTGTTCCTGGATTGATTCTTATAGCTGTGCTGCCGATTCTAGCAGCCATAAACCTCATCACTCTCCTATGTTTCTGGAGGAGGAGTCCACCAACAAAAACAGAGCAATCGGGTATGCACTGCAAAATTCGTAGGCTTTTCAGCATGCAAGTGTGCAACATTTCATTGGCTTGGACCATCCATAAACACAAAAATAGGAGTAATTTATCCACGTGTGTGCTGAACAGGTCCGGATTATAACAATGAAGCAGAGGACATGGAGATTGTAGACTCCATGGTAATGGACATATCTACCTTGCGAGCGGCAACTGGGGATTTTGCAGAAAGCAACAAGCTTGGTGAGGGTGAATTTGGTGCGGTGTATAAGGTAGGTAGTAAGCATCTTCGTTCGAGAGTTGGAGATTAGAGACTTCTCATATTACAAATAACTTGAGCAGGGTGTTCTCCCAGACGGTGACGAAATAGCAGTGAAGAGGATGCCCAAGAGCTCATCACAGGGAGTAGACGAGCTGACGAATGAGCTCGCTGTGGTTGCCAGGCTTAAGCACAAGAATCTCGTCAGCCTTGTTGGTGTCTGCTTAGAGCAACAGGAGAGGCTGCTCGTCTTCGAGTTCGTTCCTAACAGGAGCCTGGACCTCGTCATTTTCGGTACTGATCGTGTGTCGTTCTCGATTCTATTATCCTCTGTTCTCTGTTTCATCTGCATATATACTTTGGCATCATCTCCCATCTGTCCCAGACACTGAGAAACGCAAGCGACTGGACTGGGGAAAGAGGTACAATATTATCGACGGGATCGCTCGTGGCCTCCAATACCTCCACGAAGACTCCCAGCTCAAAGTTGTCCACCGCGATCTCAAGGCGAGCAACATCTTGCTAGATACCAACATGAGCCCCAAGATATCAGACTTTGGCCTCGCGAGAATTTTCAGTCGAGAGCAAACCCATGCTGTCACAAACCATCTCGTCGGCACTCAACCATCTTCCTGTCCCAGTGGATACGTGGCGCCCGAGTACCGAATGCGCGGGCACTACTCTGCCAAGTCAGACGTGTTCAGCTTCGGCGTCATGGCCCTCGAGATCGTGACGGGAAGAAGCTGCTCCGACCCACAGCAATCTGAAGATCTATTGACTTCGGTGAGTAAACTTCTGAATATCTGCGACTGGCAGAGATGAACAACTGTCTGAATGTGCGCACACCAATAATGCAATCATTAAACGTTGCAGATGTGGGAGCACTGGATGGCCGGGACAGTGCTGGAGATGGTAGATCCGGCCATGAACGGCTGCTTCTCGGAGGACGAGGTGCGGAGATGCATCCACGTCGGGCTGCTCTGCGTGCAGGACAACCCCGGCGACCGGCCGGTGATGTCGTCGGTGGTGATGACGCTTGGCAGCGATACGGTATCCCTCCAGGCGCCTGCGAGGCCCACGTCCTTCGCCAGCGACGGGGATGCCAAATAACCTAGGCACAAAATATCGAGAACCGAGAACCGAACCTAAAATACCAAAACCGAAAAATTCGGTTCCCTATTCCATAATTCGGTTCCTATTCAGTTCCAAGTTCGCAGGAACCAAATTTACCGAGGTAAATACCGAACCAAAACCGAAAAATTCGGTTCCCTATTCCATAATTCGGTTCCTATTCAGTTCCAAGTTCGCAGGAACCAAATTTACCGAGGTAAATACCGAACCGAACCGAACCTTACGTCAAATATGATAAGTTTGAGTGTTGTTATATTATTAATTATCCTATGTAAATTATTATATTATGTATTTTTGCCACTCACACTTATAGTCTCATGGACTTTTACATATATATGTGTTTTGCACTATTATTATCTATGAAATCATGTCAAAATTAGTTTTTAAACTTGCTATTACATACGGGAACCAAACCGAATTTCCTTGGTAACGAATTGTTTTTGGAACCGATCGGTATAGATTTCTTGGAACCAAATTTGCATGGGTACCGGAGAACTGAACCGATCGGTTCGGTATTTACCGGCTGCGCTGACCACCCCCTCCTCTCGCGCGAAATGTTTATCTTCCCTGCGCCACACATTCGGCCCAGCGTGGCCCAAGCCCCACCGACGCCCCACCCGAGCTCGCCGGCGCTGCTCACCGCCTCCACCGTGCCATCACTGCCCCCTCCATCTCCTCCCTGGGTACGTATAGAAAGGTCGGCCGGCCCGGGGCGGGAGGGGGGGAGGAGGAAGAGAAAACATGCAGTTGGGATGCGCGGCAAGCGGCTTAGGGTGCCCAAGTGGCGGGGGCGGCGGTGAGGCCGGGCCTAGGGCAGGGCATCGGCCTTTCCGGGGAGCTTCGCCATGGCAGCGACGGTGGGAGCAAGGCGAAGAAGGGGAAGAAGGCGGCCTCCGTGGGCGCGCTAGGGGTCGCTGGAGCTCCGGCGAGCCCTAGCACGCCCGCGGCGAGGGGTTGTGGGCGGCGCGGCGACGGGGCCGTGCGGGCGCGTCGCGAGGACGAAGAAGGCCGGGGGGAGGGGCATGGTGTCGCGAGGAGGAAGAAGGCCCGGGGAGGGGGGTGGTCAACGCGCGGCTGGGTACCGACTAGGGCGGCACCTAGCACGACCTGCCAAACCTGGTACAATGTCAGTGTAGGAACGACCGTCTGATGTAAGAACGATCGAGAAAGGATGAACGAGTATGATGTAAGGTTTTGCATTTTTGCTTTGGCATTTGTAGTCATTTGTCAACTCTCAAAACAAAATGCAAAGGAATAAAAGAAGACATCTCCAACTGTTTTGCAATTTTGACTTGGCAATTACCCAAAATAGGCAGCGTGGGTGGAGGGATGTGGTGCGAGAGTCGCGCGCGGGGACGTCGGAGGCAGCGCATGCGACAAATGCCAAGCGCGAGTAGCTTGGCATATATGCCAAGTCTCCCCCTCCAAATGCCAAGTTAATGAAAATGCAAAGGCTAAATGCATAACCATTGGAGAGGGTTTTTTTAGGAGTTTTATGCAAATTAGTAAATGTCAAGTCCAAATACATAATCCTTGGAGATGCTCTTAAGTCTGTACATACATATGAGGAAATATCCAATTTTCTGCCTTTTGATACTCCCTGGCCAATATCATTAATTGAATCCAATCATTCATCATTAGAGCAGTTTTGTAGTTAAATTATTTTTTATCAAAATTATCTTCATTTACCCTATGACATTAATGCTGCCTTCAAATGATACTATGATACTAGCGATAAAAAGTAGTATCATTAGATCAATCTGGACCGGTAATGCTCAACACAGGTTTTCCGACATCCTCGACAAAAAAAAGGATATTTAATTTTTTACCATTATAACCCAGGACCACTCCCGAGATAACATCTTAACGGTTGCCAATACAACTTTGAAGCCATATAAAAATACCACATTTGCTAATGTGGCACGCCAGCTCCTCACGCCCGCATGGATTGGAGTCGCCTGAGCGCGTGAAATGTCCCTCCTGCCCTTCCCTCTTGTATTCCACCTTCTTCTCTGCCCACCTGAGCATGAATTCACAGTTTTTTATATTCTGGTAAAACAGGAAAATGTACAATGGTCTTTTTAAGAAAGAAAAGTAAAGAAATCTCCAAAAAAAAAAGGAAAAAAACAATACAAACTAGTTTAATTTACTCCGACCCTATGCGATCAGCAGTCAAGTTCTTGTCCATTCTGCCTAACTTGCGTGGACTCGAGAAAATGATGGTCGTGGCATGTCCAGGAGCAAGGCCGAACGTTGCAGCTTCTGTAGTCCGGTACTTTTATATGCGCTAAAGTGGACTGGAGACTACCTGCACTCATGTGACTCCATTTGTCTCCTCTATTCTGCCTAGTCAGCAAGATTTCCTCCTCTATATGAAATTGATCTGCATTCATCCATCCTCAACTCCAAACTTTATAGTAACTACCAGCTGGTGGGGTCCACACGTCATTCTCTATCTCCTCTCTCTCTTCTATCTCCCACCCGCGCTGCTTCCACCTGCTCCGGCGGCAGGAGATCTGCCTCCACCTGCTCCGGCGGCCGGAGACCCGCCTTCACCAGCTCTGGCCGAGCGAGGCTGCGCAGCGCCGCCGGCGAGCGTGCGCCATCCCATCCGAGCAGCAGCAGCAGCGTGCGTCCTCCCGACCCGGCGGCAGCGACCCACTGCGGCGAGCAGCAGCGGCGCGACCTGGCCCTCGAGCACCCACTCGCCGGCGCCGGCCAACGGCGTCGCAGCGCCATCCCATCCGAGCAGCGCCGGATCTGCCCCGTCCTGCCCCGAGCTGCCTCATCGTGCCCCGAACACCGACGGCTGGTGCGCGTGGGGAGGTCAACGGCGAACAGCAACGGCGCCGCGCGGGTGAAGACGAGGACTGCTCCACCTCTGCCGACGGCGAGCCCGCGGTAGGGCAGCTGCGAGCTCTGCCGCTTGGCTCCAACCGGGAGGAAGGTATTGCATCTTGGCTCTGAGGTGAACAATGAAAATGAATGGGACTTGAGGTGGTTTCATTGAGCAGTTTTAGTGGATTCAGTCAAAACTTAACCAGATTGCAATATAGCAATGCCAAACTTTCCTGGTTTGTGTTCATTTTAGTGCCGTGTCATGAATTGACAAGTTTCTCATTTGGTAGTACTTGGTGGAAATAACCAGTGCATCCATCCAGACACTATGAACCCATTGAAGCAAGCATACATACTGTTTTGGTTTGATTTGTAGTGCTACTTGTACCATCAGCTCACTCCAATTGCTTTGCTTTGTTTCTTAATTCAAGGGGATAGGTGCTGCCCTTTTCTTTGAACAACACCATGGATCCCTACTGGACCTCCTCCTCCTCTCTGAGACAATGGATGATGGAGGAGGAAGAAGATGACATTATTTTCTCGCCTGATGATGACGACTTAGAGATGGCAACATACACATTACTGGCTGAATCTGAGAGTTCTAGCAGGCGCCGTCGATCAGATGCGCCACCAAAGGAAATTCGCAAGAGGGACCTTCCTTCCGGTCACAGGAGGATCAAAGCCGACTACTTTGGTGCAAGTCCAGTATATAGTGACAAACAATTCCGTCGAAGGTAATGTTTAGTACATGGGCAATATGTATGGATCACTGCATGCCTTATGGTTGCTCATACCTTCACTATTATTGCAGGTTCCGGATGCAGCGGCATTTATTCAAGCGCATTAAAGAGGCGGTTAAAAATCATGATAGTTACTTCAAAAAGAGACCTGATGCCTGTGGCAAGGAAGGACTATCGGCTCTGCAGAAGTGCGTTGCTGCTCTACGCATTCTCGCTTATGGTCTCCCTACAGATGCCGTTGACGAGTACGTGCGTATTGGTGAGTCAACTGCTCGCCAGTCTTTGCAACATTTCTGTCGGGCTGTCATCGAGGTTTTCGGGGAGCAGTACTTAAGGGCGCCCAATGCTGCCGATATAGCTAGGCTTCTTCAAGACGGTGAGAACCGTGGATTCCCGGGGATGGTGGGTAGCATTGACTGCATGCACTGGGAGTGGAAAAACTGCCCAACAGCTTGGAAGGGTCAGTTCACGGGCAAGGATAGGCGTGCAACAATGATCTTAGAGGCGGTTGCATCACGTGATCTATGGATTTGGCATGCTTACTTCGGCATGCCTGGTAGTAACAATGACATTAATGTACTTTGTAGATCCCCGGTATTCTCGTCTTATCTAAGGGGTCGTTCATCCCCCGTCTCATTTCAAGTCAATGGAAATATCTATGACATGGGATACTTCCTGGCTGATGGGATTTACCCTGATTGGGCGGGCTTTGTTAAGAGTGTCCGTCACCCCGTGGAGATGAAGAGCCAGCACTTTGCAGCCCAACAAGAAAGTGCACGCAAGGATATCGAGCGTGCTTTTGGTGTATTGCAAGCTCGGTTTGCGGTGATCCGAGGACCAGCATATGGTTGGGACCGTGCGCAACTGAACGATATCATGATGGCTTGCATTATTTTGCATAACATGATCGTGGAGGATGAACAACACAATGCTAGTGATACTAATTTTCAGAATATCGGAGAGGAGGCTGTTCCATACGGCAACACTCCCGATCGTAAGGCATTTGTTGCTAAACACCATAAGCTTACTGACAGAAACACACACAATCGGCTACAAAAAGATCTCATCGAGCACCATTGGATGAGGAGGGGATCTCAACAGCAGCAGTAGAGAGTCTTCAAGTAGAGCAAGGTTTGCTTCTATTTCATTTTAGCCTGCTTGCAAATGTATGGGCTGCTATCCTCAATCCATCTTGCTTACAATATTTGTAACTGTTGCAGGGTGACGAGAAAGAACCGGAAGATGGAGCGACGATGGACAAGTAGCATCACCAATATTGCATTATTTTGTGTCATGGATGGTTATTGTTTTGTTGTCAGCAGCCTTTAGTTAGATGCTATGATGTTCAGTGTAATCTACTAGATATGTGTAGTTCAGTTTGATGCAAAAACTACCTAGTCATGAGGTTCTGAAGGTTGGCAAGGACAAGCGTGCTCTGAAGGTTGGCAAGGACAAGCGTGCTCTGAAGGTTGCAAAGAGAAAGCTGATAAGAAGAAATAGAGCATTTCAAATGTCTGTTTTTCCCACCTGTACAATTTAGTAGAAAGATGGCTATTTGTTGCAATGGTTGTGCTAAAGAGTGTACCATATGGATGCTATGATAATCTATGAACTTTTTTTACATGTTCCATCAATTTATATGTTACACATTTTATTGGGCTCTATGATTTTGCCCTTCTGGGATATGGATCGACTCATTCGGTTTATGATTTTCTTGCACTGAAACAAATGTGACTACTTAATTGTTATGATACTACAAGGTGGCAAAAACTGAATCCATGGCAGGCTGCTTTCATGAGCAAGAAATGACTGAAATTGAAGCAAAGCATAGCGCTTGCTTACTGCTATACGTTTCTGAAACTGAAGACTGAAACTGAAACAAATGACTGAAACTGAAACTGAAGCAAATGACTGAAGCATATACAAATGACTGAAGCATATACGATTCTGTGCAAACTGATACAAATTTGGACAGCATGTTCCCATAAATTGGACATCCAAATACTCCATGTTACCATGTAAACAGTCATTATCTCATGACCAAAAAATTACAAGCCGAAATGTCTCAAATGAATTACATTTCTCAAATGGACATGGTCTCAAATGAATTACAGTCCTCGACAAAGGGACATGGTCTCAAATGAATTACAGTGCTCAAATAACACCTAAATTACAGTCCTCGACAATGGGACATGGTCTCAAATGAATTACAGTTCTCAAATGGTACCTAAATTATAGTCCATGACAATGGGACATGGTCTCAAATGAATTGCAGTTCTAAAATGGTCTAAATTGAATTACAGTCCTCGACAAAGGGACATGGCTCAAATGAATTACAGTTTTCATGACAAATAAATTGTGACAATGAATAGAAGAACGCATCACTTAGATTTCTTCAGGGCCCTGCGCTTCTTTTCGCCTTTCTGCTTGCCTCTCTAAGATTTCTGCCTGACATACCGAGTAATAAGCACGCAATGATGGTTTACAAGCAGATAGATCAATGCCGAGGATCCTTTCATCTTCTTTCTTCTCCTCTTTCAGCCTTTCTTCCTCATGCTTGCGCATTTCATGCTCGTGCTGCTCACGCATGAACTGCAGCTTGTCCTGTTCAATCTCGCACAATTTCTCATTGTGTCTTTGCACTTCCTCGAAACGCCTCTCATCAATGGAGGCAAGATGCTGGAAACGTTCAGATCGGCGCGTAGCTTCATCTTGCATGAAAGAATTCCTTTGCAAAGAAAGATCTTGGAGTTTCGCTGCGTACTCTGCCGAAGATGATGAACCGGCATTAGAGTTTGCTTTCTTCTTCGCTGCTTTGGCTGAATCCCTGCCCATAGGCCTCCTCGTCTGACCTCCGGAGGGAACAGGGGTGGACTGGCCGTCTCCAGGCTGCACGATATCTTCTCCAAATCCTTAACCTCGGGCAGCTGTTACATTCTCTCTGGTACTGACATCTTGCCATTTCGGCTCATCCTTCATGAGGTCCCAACAATGGAGGAAAGTAAACTTGCGCTGCTCAATAGCAGTAAAGTTACTTACTGCATGAGTGGTCTGCAACAGAAACTAGTGTGTTACCATATATTCATACGTACAAACTGAATTAAACTCAGTGTGCAGAAAATGCAAACCTTGTCGTCATCGGACATCCCGCTGGGATTCTCTCGAAGGCTATCTGCATAGTAGTGTGAAAATATGGTAGCTTCAGCCTTGATTTTGTCCCAATGGCTCTGCAGACCTTAAAGTCCTCACCGGGTTCGATCCTCTCCTCGTATTGTACCTTTCAGGATCCTCTCCCACATGCGTTCTTTTTTCTGTCCGGTACCTATAATTGGATCACAACTTATTTCAAGCCATGACTTCACCACGTTCTTATCTTCATCTGGATTGAAGTTACTCAATTTTATCCTAGAGCCTGATTTTTGGGCCTTGTTTGACCAGCCACAGGTTGCACTTCCTCGCATCCTGGCCGAGATTGCTGCACAAAAGTTGGTGGTGGTTGAGCCTGCTGAAAACCAGCTGGAGCATAGCCACTTGAATTCATCATTGGAACATTGGGTCCAGCTTGGAATCCTTGGGGGGGCGGTGTCCAGCCAGGAGGGCACGGATACATGTAAGGGTTCCAGGCAGGCTGGTATGCACCATTGTTGGGACCAGGATATTGTCCTTGTGATGATCCTTCACCATTGGAATACCTGGGGTCCATCCTGAAATGAGATTTACAATAAGGAATTGGTTACAGACTTGTAGTTCAGGACAGAAACTGATTATTATAACAAACTGATTGTATCTTTAGTTGCATCAGATAAATAAAAAAAGCACTAATTATTCAAGAAATGTTATTTTAAGTTGACCCCATGCATGTCAACTATAACCTGCGGCAATTGATTGTGACAAGTGCTACTCTTAATGAGTTAGTCTTCGATGCAGCCCTCATATCTATGGTCTATGGTCTTAATGAGAAAGAGAATAGCCACAATCAGTATGTATGCTCTTCGTTTCAGTATTATGACAAATTGATAGTGTTCCTTTTTTTCAAACTGAAAGAGAAGAGCCCAATCAGTATGTATGCTCTCTTGCCACAAATTAAGGGAATGGGCATTGTATTAGTTAACTGTAGTGTATATACTAGCAATAGTTCACATTTTTCCTGAAGCAAGCAAGCCACAAGATCCATCCATCCAATAATCTTACTTAATGAGTAACAAATTTAATCCCTGGCCCATGCTTGTTAATCTTATGCCCACCAGAGGTAAAATTACTACAATTTTTACATAAGCTATGCATAAAACATCAGTGGAAGCTTCTACTCCTACTACTAGTAGTGTATATATGCAATCTTTTTGGGCAACTCTTGAACACAATGTGTCTGTTCCTAGGAGAATCGTGTTCACCTATCATCTTAGGCATAAAAGATAAATTCAGAGTTCTGTCATATGTATCTAGGATATCACTGTTTGGTTTGAGAACTGAATCTGACAGTTCACACACAGAACATGGAGACAAGTAACAGATGGTGGGTTTACACAGAACACTAGCAAGTTATATATGTTGAAATACCCCCATGCACATTGACCAATCAATGTAGTTGCTTCAGCCCAATGTGGTCATCATTTTACTCAATTGGGACTAAAGAGACTCTAAACATAGCACAGTTCTAGTCTGATTCATGGGGTGGCGAGGTGCACACACCTGAGTAGGGCAGGACGCAGGATGGAGCTCGCGGTGGAGCTCTCCTCAGCTGATGATGACTGGACCGGTGAACTCCCTCGCCGCCGCTTTCCCAGAAGCCTTGTAGGCTGGGCCTCCGGCTCGGGATCCCCAACTCCGAGAGCCCCCGATGTAGGGGGGGCAATTTCGTTGTCCAGGATGGCACCCCTTGTAACATCTCTGATGTTATATTACCTAAAACCTGACATGTCATCATATTTAGTTGCAAAGCATTCATGTTAGGTTAACCACGATGTGCATCAACTAAAATAAATTTATATTCTAGGTTGATTGTGCTCCCGAGATAATGTTTGTTACTTGCCTTTGATAGCCTAGAGGTGTGTCGGCTCGATCAAACGCGATTTCATTTCGAAAACCCCGTTTTCCCGACAAACTCCGTTTTACCCCCTTTTCTCTAGCTCAAAATCTACAAAGAATTTGGGGTTGGTCCAAAAAGCAATATTGTAGGGCTTGATGAGACCTACAATGTTGGTGAACAAAGTTTTTCAAGTTTCCAAAAAGAATTTCAAATAAATTTGAAAATACGGTTTTCCGACAGATTGTCCCCTTTTCAATTTCAAACCATAATTCAAAAATTATGCATATTTTGGAAAAACATCTTTTGGAGAAAGTGTGCAGTTTGAAAAGTTGAGTATTCCATAGTTTTGGAGTTTTTCAAGTTCTTTAGAAAAATCCAAAGTAATTTCAAATATTTCATCCTAGGGTTTTTGTTCCCTTTTCAAAATTTGATTCAAATTCAATTTTCCTTGCAAAATTTGAAAATGTGCCAGTTGAGAAAGTTGTAGAGAATGAAAAATTAGGCCAAGGTTGTTTTTGGAATTTTTCGAGTACAGTTCAATTTTTGGGAGTAATTTGCAAAATTCAGAAAGATCTGTCCATGCTACGGTGTCGCGCGTCATCATCGTCCTCCTCCTCCCTCTGTTCTTGGTCACCGCCGCCATGCCGGCTTGTCGCCGCCGGCCGCCGGCGCATAGCCGCGCTAGAAGCTTCGCCGCCCTCGTGTCGCCTCTCCATTCGCCGTCTCTGCGCCTTAAAGCGGCCGGCCAAGCCCGCTTTTCTCCTCTCTCTGCCTTTTCTTCGCGCCGCCGACGCCATCGTCGCCTTGAGCTCCGCCGCCAAATTCGTCGCCGTCGGTTGCTTCGACTTCCATTTTCACCGCCACCGGTTCCGCCTCGCCGCTGCGAACCCACGAGCCTTATAGCGCCGCCTCGCACCGCCTAGCGAACCGTGCGCCGTTATCTTCTTCCCGTCCGGCAACCGCTCCCGCCGAAGCCGCGCCACCGTTGGCGGCCTTCGTCGTCGGTCATTTTCATCTTTGAATGCACCTTCATGCTCACCATGCTCTACTTCCTCTTATGCGCCTCTTGGTTCACTCCCCGGTCTCCGGGTAGCGCCGGAACGTCGACGTTGCCGCCGTCGGAACTCGCCGCCGAGCCGCCATTGCCGTCCCGGCCTCCCCGCTCCGCTTTGCCTCTACCTCAACCAAGGTGAGCACCGGTTTCGCCTCGACTCACTGGTGCCACCCATGTCGTCAATTTTGCCTCGGGCGCACCGCGATCTCCGGTAGCCGCGCGCCGCGCCACCATGTTCGCCGCCGCCGCCGACGAGCATGGCGCGCCGAGTCTCCGCCGTCGTAATAGCCACCCCGGCCCGGATCGCCTTGCCATGTAGGTCACGTCCGTGCTCTTGCCGCCGTCCGGGACCTCGCCGCCGGCGGGATCGAGCCCGGCCGGGCCATTGCTCCTCTCCGAACCACGCGGGGACCGGTCGGCAAGAATTAGTAAAACCCCGGGGCCTAGTTGCAAACATGCATGACACATATGAATAGTGGGCGATATCGTTTTGGACCTATCGTAATTTGGTGAAAACTCAAGGCTTCTTTTGCAAAGCTGCCAAGCCAGGCCAGGCCGAGCGGGCCGCCGGCAGGCTGTTTCCGCCGCTGGGCCGGCCTGTTTATGCTCTGGGCCGACTTTCCCACAGTGCTGGGCCGACTTGGGCCAGAATCGGCCCAAGCTGATCTTCTTCTTTTTCTTTGTTTTATTCTTTTCCAGGATTGGTGAATAGTATTGCTTTTTGTTTATTTCATAAGTAATTATTGGTAGCTCCAAAAATTCTGAAAATTTTTGTGAAAGCTCTTTATGGTATTCTCTGCCTAGTAAAAATTTAAAATGCCAATTTTGAGTAGTTTTGATATGTTCAAAAATTAGCTCTTTTAATTAAAAAGTGAGTCTTCTCTGATTTTTAGTAATTTATTTATTTATCCAAAAATCATGAAAATTTATTGGTGCACTTGTTTTTGATATAAGCTACTTAAAATTAATTTTTGAAATCAATTTGACAACTTTTGTTTTAGGATTTAATTTCCTTAGTTAATTAATTAATTGTTTGACTTTGGATTTGAGTGAAGACCCTAGGTCATCAACCCTAATGACCTTCGGCACTTTAATTAATTGTTTGCGCTTGTCTTTAATCTTCTTTATGCTTACGTTGAGCATCATATTTTATATTTCATCATGTTGAAGCATTTTATTTACCCCGTGTAGTCCCGTGGTCGAGGAGAGTCCAGTCGATCTAGTTTCGTGGGAATTATTGTCGGGTCAATTCGGTCCCGAGAAGGTCATTTCATCTATGGTGATTGGTCGTAACTTCCAGATACGTCGTTGAAGAACGTCTACACCGACTTTCGAGGCAAGCCCCGGATCCATCAACCAATTCCTTGAATTTGCAAAAGTTATCACTTGATTATGTACCGCTGCATTAAGTAATAGGAGTTGAGTGATCACCTACTTGACGCATTAACTACCTTGATTATTCCAACGTCATCCTTGAAACCGTTTTGATTGAAAATACGTAACAATGCTTAGCCTTGCTAATTTAGTTCGGATTTCGAAAATATTTTCAAAAGGAAGTGCTTACCTGTCGGTAAAGTTTTTGTTACTCGGCAAATGCTACCTTTGATCGGAACGGTTGGATTGCGTCGAATGACGTTTCGATGTAACGCCTTTGTCTGGATCGATTACATCTTTTAATGAAGTTGAGACCGGTCGGGTAACTTGCATCTCGGGTTAGGTAGTGTTTCCGATTGTGTCGATTAAGGACCGTATCGTTGTAGGGCCGCTGTGGTTCGAGCCTTGCAACTAATCACATACTATGGTAAGCCTAAGACCCCGCTATTCCATCATCGGAACGGATAACTGCGCCCGGGAGTGGAGAGATGGCGGGAATACGAGTTACCCTCGTGGGCTTGGTCCTGGATTTGAGGCGTACGGTATTCTCGGGTGGCGCGGGCCGGGTTGGTTTTGGAAGATCGAGTGAAGGTTGATATATGCAAGATGTGGTTCTACATATATCGTGTGATTAGGGATCCCAGTGGGTATAATCGATTCGAATCGTCGTTGCTCCTCGGTTATGGAGACTCGATCACGACTGCATCGTAGTAACTTATGGAACTTGAAGGAATTTGTTGGAAGACTAAGAATGTGATCTCCGTGAATTATCTTGATCTGCGTAATCAAGCTAGACTAGGCTCACCTTAGAATCTAATGACTAATCCGGAAAGTAAAACTTGAGGTTGAAACTAGTTTAGTGCTTTTACGCAAAAATACTTTGATTCTTTGCTAAGCCTTACCTTGTCCTATCGGCCTTCATTCCCGAGTCTTCTCCCCTCTTTTTCGTCGGGTAAGTCTTGCGGAGTACTTTTGTACTCGGGGTTTGTTCTACCCTTGTTGCGGTGTGTCCGTCAAGTGAGGACGTCGAGTAGTTTGTTTGGCTCTGGGCGAGCACTACGTTTTGGTGAATCATAAAGTTAAGTAATGGTATTCCACTACTATGGTTGTAATCAACATAACTTTTTATTTGTAAAGTTTTATTTATAAATGATTTGTAAACTTATGTTATTGTAATCCTTCCGCACTTTTACTACGATATATTTTATTTGTACAAAACTGTTGTAATACTTGCAATGTCTCTTATAATGATCGATCCGAGTTCGAAAGATTCGTGGATGATTCGGGTTTCCCGAGGACACCCGACAGAGCTTGTTAAGTCGTGTGGAACACATGCATAGTAATCCGAGGTCTCGTTAAGACAAGGATTAGTGCATGTGGGCCATATTACTTAGGAGGTTACGCCACAGTGTATCGAGCCGGATCGTTATTCTAGAGCTATTGTAGTATTCCTTGCGAAAACTTCAAAAGGTTTTGGATCTAATAAAAATTTAACTTGACTATTTTGGTCCAAATTGCTTATCTCTTACCTATGCTCACTTCTATAGCCCTCTAGTCATGTTTCAAAGTTTATGGTGGAATATCATGTTATAATGCCCTATTTATAAAAGTTTACTTTTAAGTATGTGTTACATTAAAGTCTTTTAAGCTTAGAACGTAGGTCCGTTCATGCATCATGCTTAATTAACCCGTTAATAAATACCTCTCCTCTTAATGTGAATTGGGTTAGGTAGTATCAATCCTATTCCCGCTAGCCTTGAGATCCCACCTATCTATTCTTTAATCTTGATCCTATCTTTTCTTTGAAAGCTCGAGTTTAAAGTTTGGCTTGTTATTCAACGAGATGCTGTTCATACCCGAGCATCCGATGCTTTGGGATTTCTCAAAATGGGGGTGATGATTCCAATCCTCCACCCGTTCAACCCAGTTGACCGATACCCTTGCCGCTCTGGTCAATGCTACAACTATTCTAGCTCGAAATCGAATACAACTTACGGTAATCGTGGTCGAAATGTCGAGATGAGACCACGTATTTTGATTTTGCATCCACTCATCCACCGGTTTTCACCAAAGCGAGATGAACCTCTTGAAGCTGATTATTGGCTCCGCACCATGCGCAAAAGTTTGATCTCATTCCTTGTACGAAGTTCGAAGCCACTATTTGCGGCTCAACAGGTGAGAGGTCTTTGCGGTGGCTTGGTGGGAAAATCTTGTTGCCATACAACCCACTTGGTCATCGTATCACATGGACGAGTTTCGTGAAGCTTTCCGCACTCATTATGTTTCACAAGGTGTTATGAAAGTTAAGAAGGAAGAATTTTTATCTTTACAACAAGGTGATATGTCCGTTGTACGGTATGTGAGTGAGTTTAATCACTTATCCCGAAAGATGCGCACACGAGTATGTTGATACAGATGATAAAAAGAAGGGTTACTTCTTGAGGGGTCTGGATAGTAAGATCTGTATGATGATTTCTAGTGCTACTCTTAATACTACATTTTACGAGACAGTTGATATTGCTATCACTTGCGAAGCTGTTAATCGTAAGCACCAGAAGGCCAAGAAGAAGAAGGCTCTGAATACTGAATCCTCAGGCAGTAAGCCTAAACGCCTGAAGATGATCTGTCATCCTATAAATCATTTCTATACTCCTTATCATCCAGTCCAGTATCAAGCCCCGCAGCAGGCACTTGTCCGTCCCGCTGTAGCTCTTTCTTATCCACGCCGACCGAATGCTCCTAGCGTTCGAAAACCCACTTTACAAATACGAACTACCCATGTTACAATTGTGGAAAGTCTGGTCACTCTACAAGGGACTGTCCACATCCAAACCAAGTACAATTCCAATGTTCTAAGTACTTCGTGTCACATCGGAATCAACGAAAGAGCCAAATTAAGAAGAAAGTTGGGCGTGTCTTTTACACGCAAGCGGTAATATTCCCGAGGGAGAGCCTATTTTGATGGGTATGTTCCAAGTTGCCAATCACTCGGCATTTATACTTTTTGACTCGGAGCATCCCATACATTCATCAATCGGACATTTGTTATGAAGCATGAGATCCCAATTGGAGAAACAAAAGAAAATTTCTTTATTCGATCACCCGGAGGGCGTATGTGTACTAAGGAAATGGTACATCGGTACCCATAGACTTGGGTGGACATATCTTTCCCACATCAATGATTGTTCTAAAGGATCGGGATATAGATGTGATCCTAGGTATGAACTGGATGAATCGGCGAGCTATTATTGATACCCCGAACCGGACTATAAAAGTGAATTTATCGATGGCAAGTCGCAGTTGCTTATTCAATTCCCAACTCCTAAGAGGGCGAGTCAAGAGAATTTATGCAACCTCTGTGAAGGAGATTCGAGATATCCTTGTAGTTAAAGATTTCCCGAGATGTATTTCCCGATGAGTTACCCGGTATACCTCCGGATAGAGATGTGGAGTTTGCAATCGAGTTGAAGCCCTAGTGCGCCCCAATATCCAGGAGCATATAGAATGGCACCACCGAGTTAGCGAACTCAAAGCTCGGTTGAAAGAATTGCTTAATAAAGGTTTTATCGAACACGTAGTTCATCTTGGGGTTGTCCAGCCATCTTTGTAAAGAAGAAAGATAAAACCTTGAGGTTGTGTGTTGACTATCGTCCATTGAATGAAGTGACTATCAAAAATAAGTATCCTCAGCCTCGTATTGATCTGCTCTTAGATCAGTTGGCAGGAGCGAAAGTGTTTTCAAAGATCGATCTTCAATCTGGTTATCATCGGATCAAGATTCGTCCCGAAGATATTTCAAAGACCGCATTCACAACTAGATATGGTCTCGTATGAGTATCTGGTTATGTCTTTTGGACTTGCAAATGCACAAGCTCATTTCTTATATTTGATGAACTCGGTGTTCATGCCGAACTTGATCGGTTTGTGGTGGTCCTCACGATAATATCTTGATTTATTCCAAGAATGAAGAAGAACATGTTGAACACCTCGAATAGTTCTGCAACGTCGAGAGAACATCGGTATATGCTAGGTTCAGCAAGTGTGAGTTTTGGCTTAAGGAAGTGCAATTCCTTGGATATGTTTTATCTCGCTAAGGGCATAACCGTGACCCTAGTAAAGTAAAGGATATTCTAGATTGGAAATCACCAACCACCATTTTCGAGGTCCGTAGTTTCCTTGGAATGGCGAGGTTATTATCGCAGATTCATTGCTAACTATTCAAAGGTAGCTAAGCCTATAATTGAGTTGTTGAAGAATCAAGCCAAGTTTGTTTGGTCACCTAAGTGTGAGGAGGCATTTCAGTCCTTAAAGAAGTCATTGACTATTTGCTCCGATTTTAGCTCAACCGAGATATGGGGAAGCAGTTTGATGTTTATTGTGATGCTTCGGCATTGGTCTTGGTTGTGTACGATGCAAGAGGGCGAGTTATTGCTTATGCATCAAGACAGCTCAAACGTCATGAAGAGCACTATCCAACTCATGATCTTGAGTTAGCGGCATTGTTCATGCCTTGAAGATTTGGCGTCATTATCTCATTGGGTAACACATGTCATATCTATACGAGATCATAAGAGTTTGAAGTATATCTTCACTCAAGAAGAATTGAATATGAGGCAAAGAAGATGGTTAGAACTGATTAAAGATTATGATCTCGAAGTGCATTACCATCCTGGTAAGGCAAATGTGGTTGCCGATGCACTTAGTCGAAAAATTCATTGTAATTGTTTGACAAAGTGAAGCCCCGGATATTTCTTTATGTCATGAGATAGAAAAGTTGGGCATAGAGATGATACAACAAGGCAGTCTAACTAACATTTCTATGGAGTCAACTATCCGAGATCAAATTATCATTGCTCGGAGAGATAATAAAGGTATGGAACATATCAAGGAGAAAGTTAGAGAGGGAAAAATATCCTGTTTCGAAATTGATGAAGCGAGATGTTATATGGTTCAAGAATCGTCTGGTCGTACCAAAAATTCCTGAATTACGTCAAAGGATCCTCGATGAAGCACATCTTCCAAGATTCTCTATTCATCCAGGAAGCAATAAGATGTACCATGATTTGAAACAGAGATTCTGGTGGACTAAAATGAAGATAGAAATTGCTCGATATGTCGCCAAATGGACACTTGTCAAAAAGTGAAAGCTGTGCACTTAAAGTCTGCTGGAGAATTGCAACCATTGCCTATTCCCGCTTGGAAGTGGGAAGATATCGTATGGATTTCATAATGGGCTTACCCAAGACATCAAGAGGATTTGATTCCATCTCGGGTTATTGTGGATCGACTCACAAAGTCAGCTCATTTTATTCCGGTCAAGACGATCATTCAACTTTGACATATGCTAAGTTATATATTACACGAATCTTAAGCCTTCATGGGGTACCAAGGACTATTGTTTCCGATAGAGGTACACAATTTATCTCACGATTTTGGAAGCAATTCCATAAGGCAATGGGTACCAAATCTCTTTATAGTTCAGCCTATCATCCACAGACGATGGTCGAGACGTAAAGAGTCAATCGATTCTTGAAGACATGTTGAGGTCTTGTGTATTGAATTTTCCGAAAAGTGGGATGAATGTTTACCATTAGCGAGTTCTCTTACAACAACAGTTATCAAGAAAGTATCAAGATGGCACCATTTGAAGCACTATATGGTCGCAGATGTCGGACTCCATTGAATTGGTCAGAACCCGGAGAGAGATGGTTTTTCGGGGTTGATCTTGTGAAGGAGATAGAAGAAAAGGTTAGACAGTCTGAGAACAATTTGAAAGTAGCTCAATCTCGACGAAAAGTTATGCGAGATAAGAGGCGTCGATCTCTAATGTTTGCCAAAGGAGATTATGTATATCGAAAGTATCACCCATGAAGGGAGTTAGTCGCTTTGGAGTTAAAGGCAAATTAGCACCTCGTTATATTGGTCCATTTCAGATTTTAGCAAAATGTGGTAAGGTAGCATACCGTTTGCAGTTGCCTGAACAGTTGTCAGCGGTACACAATGTATTTCATGTGTCACAACTCAAGAAGTGTCTTCGACCACCTGACAAAATTATTGATGTGGAAGGGATTGAACTTGAGCCTGATCTAACTTATTCAGAGTATCCTATCAGGGTTCTAGATCAGAAAGATCGTGTCACCCGAAGCAAAACAATCAAGTGGTACAAGATACAGTGGGAACATCACTCAGAAGAAGAAGCTACTTGGGAGTCTGAGGAATATCTGTCAGAAAATTTTCCGAATTCTATGCTTCTATCTAAGTTATAATTCCCTCTATGAGTTGTAACTGGTCTAGTGTGAGTTGTAAAAACCCCTTTCCTTATGTACTTGTTCGAGATGTGTTTGCTTGACATATTTCCTTTTCCATTACCTAACCCAAGGCTTTAAATCTCGGGACGAGATTTCTTTAAGGAAAAGGCTGTAACATCTCGATGTTATATTACCTAAAACGACATGTCATCATATTTAGTTGCAAAGCATTCATGTTAGGTTAACCCGATGTGCATCAACTAAAATAAATTTATATTCTAGGTTGATTGTGCTCCCGAGATAATGTTTGTTATTGCTTTGATAGCCTAGAGGTGTGTCGGCTCGATCAAACGCGATTTCATTTCGAAAACCCCGTTTCCGACAAACTCCGTTTTACCCCCTTTTCTCTAGCTCAAAATCTACAAAGAATTTGGGGTTGGTCCAAAAAGCAATATTGTAGGGCTTGATGAGACCTACAATGTTGGTGAACAAAGTTTTTCAAGTTTCCAAAAAGAATTTCAAATAAATTTGAAAATACGGTTTTCCGACGGTTGTCCCCTTTTCAATTTCAAACCATAATTCAAAAATTATGCATATTTTGGAAAAACATCTTTTGGAGAAAGTGTGCAGTTTGAAAAGTTGAGTATTCCATAGTTTTGGAGTTTTTCAAGTTCTTTAGAAAAATCCAAAGTAATTTCAAATATTTCATCCTAGGGTTTTTGTTCCCTTTTCAAAATTTGATTCAAATTCAATTTTCCTTGCAAAATTTGAAAATGTGCCAGTTGAGAAAGTTGTAGAGAATGAAAAATTAGGCCAAGGTTGTTTTTGGAATTTTTCGAGTACAGTTCAATTTTTGGGAGTAATTTGCAAAATTCAGAAAGATCTGTCCATGCTACGGTGTCGCGCGTCATCATCGTCCTCCTCCTCCCTCTGTTCTTGGTCACCGCCGCCATGCCGGCTTGTCGCCGCCGGCCGCCAGCGCATAGCCGCGCTAGAAGCTTCGCTGCCCTCGTGTCGCCTCTCCATTCGCCGTCTCTGCGCCTTAAAGCGGCCGGCCAAGCCCCTTTTCTCTCCTCCTGCCTTTTCTTCGCGCCGCCGACGCCATCGTCGCCTTGAGCTCCGCCGCCAAATTCGTCGCCGTCGGTTGCTTCGACTTCCATTTTCACCGCCACCGTTCCGCCTCGGCTAGCTGCGAACCCACAGAGCCTTATAGCGCCGCCTCGCACCGCCTAGCGAACCCGTGCGCCGTTATCTTCTTCCCGTCCGGCAACCGCTCCGCCGGCCGCGCCACCGTTGGCGCCTTCGTCGTCGGTCATTTTCATCTTTGAATGCACCTTCATGCTCACCATGCTCTACTTCCTCTTATGCGCCTCTTGGTTCACTCCCTGGTCTCCGAGTAGCGCCGAACGTCGACGTTGCCGCCGTCGGAACTCGCCGCCGAGCCGCCATTGCCGTCCACCTCTGCTCCGCTTTGCCTCTACCTCAACCAAGGTGAGCACCGGTTTCGCCTCGACTCACTGGTGCCACCCATGTCGTCAATTTTGCCTCGGGCGCACCGCAGTCTCCAGCTAGCCGCGCGCCGCGCCACCATGTTCGCCGCCGCCGCCGACGAGCATGGCGCCGAGTCTCCGCCGTCGTAATAGCCACCCCAGCCAGATCGCCTTGCCATGTAGGTCACGTCCGTGCTCTTGCCGCCGTCCAGGACCTCGCCGCCGGCGGGATCGAGCCGGCCGGGCCATTGCTCCTCTGTAGAACCACGCGGGGACCAGTCAGCAAGAATTAGTAAAACCCCAGGGGCCTAGTTGCAAACATGCATGACACATATGAATAGTGGCTGATATCGTTTTGGACCTATCTGTAATTTGGTGAAAACTCAAGGCTTCTTTTGCAAAGCTGCCAAGCCAGGCCAGGCCCGGCAGGCCGCCGCTGAATCGGCCTGTTTCCGCCGCTGGGCCGGCCTGTTTATGCTCTGGGCCGACTTTCCCACAGTGCTGGGCCGACTTGGGCCAGAATCGGCCCAAGCTGATCTTCTTCTTTTTCTTTGTTTTATTCTTTTCCAGGATTGGTGAATAGTATTGCTTTTTGTTTATTTCATAAGTAATTATTGGTAGCTCCAAAAATTCTGAAAATTTTTGTGAAAGCTCTTTATGGTATTCTCTGCCTAGTAAAAATTTAAAATGCCAATTTTGAGTAGTTTTGATATGTTCAAAAATTAGCTCTTTTAATTAAAAAGTGAGTCTTCTCGATTTTTAGTAATTTATTTATTTATCCAAAAATCATGAAAATTTATTGGTGCACTGTTTTTGATATAAGCTACTTAAAATTAATTTTTGAAATCAATTTGACAACTTTTGTTTTAGGATTTAATTTCCTTAGTTAATTAATTAATTGTTTGACTTTGGATTTGAGTGAAGACCCTAGGTCATCAACCCTAATGACCTTCGGCACTTTAATTAATTGTTTGCGCTTGTCTTTAATCTTCTTTATGCTTCCGTCGAGCATCATATTTTATATTTCATCATGTTGAAGCATTTTATTTACCTCGTGTAGTCCCGTGGTCGAGGAGAGTCGTCGATCTAGTTTCCGGGAATTATTGTCGGGTCAATTCTAGTCCCCGAGAAGGTCATTTCATCTATGGTGATTGGTCATCTTCCGATACGTCGTTGAAGAACGTCTACACCGACTTTCGAGGCAAGCCCCGAATCCATCAACCAATTCCTTGAATTTGCAAAAGTTATCACTTGATTATGTATTGTTGCATTAAGTAATAGGAGTTGAGTGATCACCTACTTGACGCATTAACTACCTTGATTATTCCAACGTCATCCTTGAAACCGTTTTGATTGAAAATACGTAACAATGCTTAGCCTTGCTAATTTAGTTCGGATTTCGAAAATATTTTCAAAAGGAAGTGCTTACCACTGTCGGTAAAGTTTTTGTTACTCAAGCAAATGCTACCTTTGATCGAATATTGGATTGCGTCGAAAGACGTTTCGATGTAACGCCTTTGTCTGGATCGTTACATCTTTTAATGAAGTTGAGACCGGTCGGGTAACTTGCATCTCGGTTAGGTAGTGTTTCCGACCGTGTCGATTAAGGACCGTATCGTTGTAGGGCCGCTGTGGTTCGAGCCTTGCAACTAATCACATACTATGGTAAGCCTAAGACCCCGGCTATTCCATCATCGAACGGATAACTGCGCACCGGGAGTGGAGAGATGGCGGGAATACGAGTTACCCTCGTGGGCTTGGTCCTGGATTTGAGGCGTACGGTATTCTCGGGTGGCGCAGACCCGGGTTGGTTTTGGAAGATCGAGTGAAGGTTGATATATGCAAGATGTGGTTCTACATATATCGTGTGATTAGGGATCCCCACTGGGTATAATCGATTCGAATCGTCGTTGCTCCTCGGTTATGGAGACTCGATCACTCGACTGCATCGTAGTAACTTATGGAACTTGAAGGAATTTGTTGGAAGACTAAGAATGTGATCTCCGTGAATTATCTTGATCTGCTTGTAATCAAGCTAGACTAGGCTCACCTTAGAATCTAATGACTAATCTGGAAAGTAAAACTTGAGGTTGAAACTAGTTTAGTGCTTTTACGCAAAATACTTTGATTCTTTGCTAAGCCTTACCTTGTCCTATCTGGCCTTCATTCCTGAGTCTTCTCCCCTCTTTTCGTCGGGTAAGTCTTGCGGAGTACTTTTGTACTCGGGGTTTGTTCTACCCTTGTTGCGGGTGTGTCCGTCAAGTGAGGACGTCGAGTAGTTTGTTTGGCTCTGGGCGAGCACTACGTTTTGGTGAATCATAAAGTTAAGTAATGGTATTCCACTACTATGGTTGTAATCAACATAACTTTTTATTTGTAAAGTTTTATTTATAAATGATTTGTAAACTTATGTTATTGTAATCCTTCCGCACTTTTACTCGATATATTTTATTTGTACAAAATTGTTGTAATACGCAATGTCTCTTATAATGATCGATCCAGTTCGAAAGATTCGTGGATGATTCGGGTTTCCCGAGGACACCCGACGAGCTTGTTAAGTCGTGTGGAACACATGCATAGTAATCTGAGGTCTGTTAAGACAAGGATTAGTGCATGTGGGCCATATTACTTAGGAGGTTCTGCCACACCCCTGCTCCAGCGCCACTGGAGGCGCCCTGATGAACACTTGTGTCGGCGTGATAAAGGGGTGCAGGCAGGGGAGTGGGGTGGTGGCCGAGGGGGGAGTGGGGTGGTGGACGAGGCTGGGCTGGGCGCCTTTATCGGAGAAGATGAAGTCACAGAGGCTTCGTCAATGCCGGCTGCCGACGACCAAGGAACCCTGCCGGCCACCTTGAATCAGGGCAGATGCGGTCGCCGGCGCCCCCGAGCAGGAACCTCTGCCGGCCGCCTCGCTGCAGATCTGGCCCAAGACGGCCCCTTGCGCCTCGCACCGGCTTCCCGCGAGGGCCGACGGGCGTCGGGCGCCTCCGGCCGGAGGATGTCGACGGCGGCGTCCAAACGCGCCGCCTCCGGGTCAGGGGCGCCACGCCGGGGAGGGTGGGGGAGGAAGATCCACGACGGGAGCTGCGCCGACGCTAGGGAGGGTCGGGAGGAGGGCGGTGCGCTGGATCGAGGCGCGGCGGCGCGGTGGATTGGGGAGCGACGGCGAGCGAGACGCACGGGTCGGGGAAGGAATCTGGGCGGGGGACCGTTGCGGGGGTGTGAATGAGGTGGGCCAGCGCTCGTTTGCGTTCCAACTCCAAACACCCATATATGCCGTTCGAGTCCGGCTTGCGGAAGGCTTGGAGGTCTCCGCTGCAGCAGATTTCAGCCTCTACACGCCTTGCGTTCACGTTTGGAGGTCTCCAGTGCAGCTGGTCTGAGACTGTACTCTGGCATGCGCTATAGTGGTCCAGTGGACTGTTTGGTTCCCGTCCAGAGTCCAGACGCCGCTTGGTTCATGCATGTCCAGGCAATGCTGCAACAGTTTTTCTAATATAGTACTACTACGTACTTCAGTTCATTTTAGTGCAATTGTTTGGTCTAATTTTCTAAAATGTCATCTACTATTTGGATACGGAGTACTTGTAAACTTGTTTTGCTGCCAAAGCAGTCTAAACGCCAGCCAACACCGTACCGTGAAGGAAATGGCACAGCTCGTGGACTTGGAAATATCGTCGTCGTGGACTTGGAAATATCGTCGTTGCTTCTTGACCTGTCGATCGACCGTCGTATACTCCGTACATATTGTCTTTCCACACAAGTGGACAAACCATGGACAAACAACAAAAAATTAGGCTGCGGAGCTGCCTACCGCAAGTGGTTCTACAAAGCAATGAATTGTCGTTGTTGAAGCAGCTAGCTCAATGGTCGCTGTGAAGTCGTCGAGTCAGTCGTCGCTGGTCTTTCTTTCCACACAAGTGGACAAATCATGGAAAAGCAACAATAAATTAGGCTGCGGGGAAAAAGTAAACTTCAGACGGCCCCCGCGTCGCCCTCCCGCACGGGCGGCACGGGCGCCTGAGCCGCCGGCCGGCGCCCCCCACACTCCTCCCCTCCCCTTGCCGCTGCCGGAGGGCGTCGCCAGGATGCCCGTGCGGCCCCCCGGGATGGCAGCGGCGAGGCCTCCTCTCTTGCCGCGCTCGTGGTCTCCTCCGTGCGGGGAAGATGACCGGCGTCTGGTGGCGGACGACGGCGGCGGCGGGCCGCCGGGGCGCGGATCCGGGCTTCATCGCCCGGATCTGGCGCGGTGGCGGGCGGATCCGGCGTGGCGGGGCTCCGGGGGCGCGGTGGAGACCTCCAGGTGCGGGGCTCGACCGGCGGCGGTGGTGTGGGCGCAGCGGTGGCTGCTTCCTCACGTGGCGTCCCTGGTGGCGGATCTGGCGGGGGTGTGCCTGCTTGTGTCGCCCCCCTCCCCCCGTGCTGGCTGGCCGGCTGCTGCTCGTGGCTACGTGTTGCCTGCCGCTGGTGGTGGCTGGCCGGCCCGTGTGACTGGTGGCCTGTCGCTGCTGGCTGGCCGCCGGGGGTGGCCGGCCGCTGGCGGTGGCTGGCTGGTGGTGGCTGGGTTCCTGGCTGTCGCCGGCCTCGGCGGGCTGGCAGCTGCCGGCCTTGGTGTTGGGGGGTGCTCGGTGGAGTGGAGCGGCTTTGGCGGCGTCGTGGTGGCGTGGCAGGCTGTGATTTCGGCTGGCCAGTGGTGCCGTGGCGGTGCCACTGGTGTGCCGGGTGCAGTGATGGCTGCCCCTCTTCGTTAGGGGTTCGTCGACAGGGCGTCGCAGGGTTGCTGCTTTTTCGGACGTGGGGGCGGTAGAGGGGCTCCCTCCCCCTTTCCTCGTCCCCCGCCTCCACCGTCCTTGCGGCTGCTTTGTGGCGATGGCTGGGGGTGTGTCGGCGTTGGGGGGCGGCCCTCGTCTACGCCGTTCCTCCCCCATGCCTCCGACCACCGTCGTGGAGCGGTCGTTTTTGGGGACGGAGGCCACGGCGTCCGCGGGGGTGCTGGTTCGGGGCTTCGCTCCTGTTCCGGTGCCTTCGAGGGGTGGTGGTGCCTGCGACGGGGGCTCGGTCGGGTGCGGTGGTCGGCGGCAGCTGCGGTTTCGGCGAGCGGTTGGTGGAGGTTCACGGTGGCGGAGGGCTGGTGTTCGGTAGAGACTTGGCGAGGTCTTTGCTCGGCTTTGCGGCCGGCTCGCGTGGCCGGCGCGTCTACTCTAGTGAGACTTCTTCTGATGGCTGGCAGCGGCGTCTTGGTGGCTGGTGGGGAACCGAGTTCCTGTCCGAGTCGGTGCTGGGGTTGTTTTGGGCGAAAGCCTGGTGACGGCGACACTTGCGGGTGTCGTTCCCCTGCTGAGGGCGTCGCGTCCTAGCACATTCCAAGGGTGAAAACCCAGTCCTGCCTTGGACGGACGACGGCGGCGCTTGGGCGTCGTAACCTTCTTGAAGGCGTCGTTGTGGAATTCGACTCGGCCGGGTTGTTTTGGGCAGTGCTACTTCGTCGTCTCCGTCATCGTGTTCGTGGTTGGTGCTGGTGGCGGTTTAGGTTTAGTTTGTTTTAGTTGCTTAGTTTTTTAGGTTTTGTTGCTTTCTGTTGAGTTGGCGTCAGTGGTGGAGCTCCTTGTGGTTTAAAGTCGGACGTTCGTGTCGATGACCCAATCCGACCGAGCTCTAAGTGGTTTACAGGCTTGATGTCGAGGTCCCAATTCGACCAAGCGTGGAGCTGAGTTGAGCTAAGTTGAGTTGGCGCTTCTATAGCGCGAGTTGAGTTGTATCTTGGTACCTATGTGTGCATTGGAGTAGGGTACCCTCCAGATTGTATGGTTTTTACGGCGGTTTTCGGTCAAAAAACTGGGCTAACACTTGCCTTTTCTTTTTCTCGTCTAATAGAAATTCCTGCGAAACTTTTGCCGGCCTTTCAAAAAATTAGGCTGCGGGAGTCTATGGCTTTTTCTGTTTTTCTACTGGTCGTCGTCGCTGGTCCTTGTCCGTTAACGGTATGATCAGCAACAGCCGGTGAGGTACGGATATATACTCATAAAAAGTAGACGAAGACAAAGAAGGCGGCAAAAACGAATATGATCAGCAATACGACGACGAAGTACAAGTGGGCATATGGGATGGTGTATACGGTATACTTATATATATGGTAGTTGCTATTGTACACCCTTAGGTGTAGCGTATTGTTCTACCCCGCCTACCACATACTGAATCAAACAAGTCGAACTACTACAATGCTATTGTGTTCCTGTGAACAGTTAACTGGTTTCTGTGAAATTCTTATACAATTTCTATAAAATTCTTGGGTTCTAAAGAGGTCCTGAAATTTTTTAGTAATTTATCTCAATAGTACTAAGAGGTGTAAAATAACCGCTACACCTAGGATGTAGTATAGCATACCGGGACCTCCATAACGAGGTTCTGTACTGATTTCTTGAGTCCGCACCCAGCTCTGGCTGATCGAAACAGTATCTGTCGGTCGAACGGGGAGTGTACTACGTACCTACAGTAGTAATTAACCGCCAATGAGTTCGGCAGCCGGATAACCCATTGAACAGGTCAACGTGCACCCCACATATAGGTCAAATCACTGTGACTTTTACCTCTACGGGATTATAGATGCAAACATCATACACAGTACTATGCGCCAATTTCCTTTTGAAAATGCAATAATTTCAAGTCTTCAAGTTGTAGTCGTGTAGCTGGCGAATTCAACGTAGACCTTCTTTTGCTACTTCGTCGCTTCATAATATTGATTGGCCATTCGAAACATACGTACACTCTTACAAAATAACAACACAAAAGGACATTGAAACATCCAATCATAATATATTTTCTAATAAAGTTACAAGCATCTTTATTATTAAGAGATCCTATAATAATGTCCTCCACAACTTAAATTAGAATTTGACTAAAAGTAAAAGAGACAAAGAAAAATCTTTTAATCCAAGAATGATTACTGATTACTAAGTTTTTTTCCTTTTTTTCCTAAAAAAATCCAATTGTGATTTACTAACAACAAAGCAAAACGAATAACTACTGATTGTTGTGAACCACTCCTTGATTTAAACACTTATAATATAATTTTGTGATGTTCTTTCTAACTATACAAAAACTTTTTTACCCTCGAGAAGGTTTCCAACAATCAAGTAAAAGTCATCTCAATTCATGATAAAAAGAAATTAGTATTTAAAATTAACCCCCCAAGTGTAGGTGTTATGGTCAAAATCTAGGTTACGATATAAAACATGTGATAAAAATTTAGTTTAAATCTTTTCGAAAAGATATTAAAAGAACCTAAGAGATGGTAAAACGATGCGTGCATATTACTTCTATTCATCCGGCGAGGGTTCCTGGGCAACCAGCCATGCCACGTCGCCGCATGAACAGTCCCATACGTATGAACAGTGGCATACGAACAGTAACAGTATGTATGAACAGTAGTCGTATGTATGAACAGTGACAGTCCGTATGAACAGTTTTTTTTTTTTTTTTTTGCTTTCCCTATCTCTTTTTTCCAATCTTTTTTTCTTCTTTTAACCCTTTTTGGTTCTTCCCTTAAGTAAACAAGTTATAGCACGTACATAGTGCTCTGAACCAGCCATGCCACGTCGCCGCATGAACAGCCCCGTACGTATGAACAGCGACATACGAACAGTAACAGTATGTATGAACAGTAATAGTCATATGAACAGTAACAGTACGTATGAACATTTTTTTTTTCTTTTTCTATCTCTTTTTTCCAATCTTTTTTTCTTCTTTTAACCCTTTTTGGTTCTTCCCTTAAGTAAACAAGTTATAGCACGTACATAGTGCTCTGAACTTCCAGCCGTGCTACTCTATTCAGCTGGTATTTATATTCTGTTCAGCTGCAATACAAAGATGAATCTGCATCCTCAGTTGAGAGACACATCCCATACCACGCATAAAATAAAATGATTTAGTAATTTAATCGGCTTTACACTCCTAAAATACGCCATCTTCATATTTTCCTTACGCATTTATTATTTATCCAAATTTACTCAAATTTTATACAAACCATAACGAATCAAATAAAAATAAAAAAATATCAAACTAAATTTATTGACATCTTTGCAACTAACAATGTACTATAAACAGATAACATCACATATTTTATTTTAATTTTATTACTACAAATATGGATCTACATTCCTCTAAACTTTTTTACAAATAATTAATAGAGTTGATTTCCATGATTCAATTGCTATAGAAATTTTATAATACATTACCCATATCGCGCATAAAATTAAATGATTTAGTAATTTTACCGACTTTACAATCCTAAAATATATATACATATACACATTCATCTATATATAAAAATTATACTATATATAAAATAACAGTCCATCAAATATAATATCTATAAAACCATGTGCCCTTGCCGCCGCGCGCAATGGCGCGCGCAACTTACTAGTCTATAATATACTCCCTCCGCTTCTCTAAAACAAGCCATTTTGGACATCAACATGGTCTAAGAAACAACTTTGAAAATTACTTTTTAATTTAAAATATTTATAAAATATAGTTAAAATATATTTTTTTAAAACTACATTTAGAGATGAATCTATTTACATCACTTTCTTATTTTTAAACTCAAAACAAAATAATTTATTTGCAGTAAAAATTTTGAATCTTTGACTTGGGACAGCCTCAAAACGACTTCCTTTACGGAACCGGAGAGAGTAGTTTTTGTTTTTCTCAAATATGTAGGAGGGTTGTGTATCTTTGCAGTATTAAAGATAGAAGCTAGCAATTTTATACTCCATATGATATAAATCAATAGAAATCCATGAAAGGTATGAACTAGTTTGGTTTAAAGATTATACTACTAGATAATAAGACAGAGTCTATGAAATATGCACCGAATGTGGCCTAATACTAAAACTAGTTGAGGGGTAAATGGTGACTAGCATTAAACCAATTATTTTTCCATTGTAGGTTTTACATTTTGAAAATTTTGCAAAAAAGCTATAGGCCTTATATATGTTAAGTTCTACGTATTGGCAAGGCTATGCAGTATATGGCTATATTGCAAAGTTAAATGCCAGTGGAGTTCTTCCGTCCTCTACAGTTTTTTTTTTCCTGCCACTAATAAAGGCTTCACTCATTCTAGCTTACTCGAGCACAGAGACCCCAGAATGCAGCGACTCGACCTGCAAGGTTTTTCAGGCTATAAATTTCCACCCAGTGATCTGCTCGTTTCCCACAAGCTCCTCGTCTTTCGTCTTAGCTCAGCCCATCGCCCTCAGCGGAAGCAGGACTGATGGCTGCGCACGCTCCTCTCCTCGTCGTCCTCCTGGGCCTGGCATTGCCACTGCTCTTGTTTCCCGGTGCAGGTAATGGTTATTAAGGCTAATCCTTTATTGTTGGGCCACTTTACATTGATCATTAGTTATTTACTATTGTCTTGTGAGTCATAAATACCTATGACCATGCTATAAGAGCAAGGCTAATTATTGACCATAGTTTTAATAATAATTTTCTTAAAGCTGGCGAGGTGGGCGTGTGTTGGGGGACTGTGATGGACAACAATCCGGACCCAGCGGCGGTGGTCCAGCTGCTGAAGGGGCAAAGCATCACGATGGTGAGGATCTACGACACCGACAGCGGAGTGATCAACGCTCTGGCCAACACCGGCATCAAGCTCACGGTGGCGCTGCCCAACGGCGACCTGCTGTCCTCGGCGGCCACCAGCCCGTCGTTCGCGAGCAAGTGGGTGCAGGACAACGTGGCGGCGTACTACCCCACCACGCTGATCAACGGTGTCACCGTGGGGAACGAGGTGTTCGACCAGGCCAAGGACCAGACCCAGCAGCTCGTCCCGGCCATGAGGAACGTGCAGGCGGCGCTGGTTAACCTGGGCCTTGACGGCGCCATCAAGGTGTCGACGCCGGTCGCGTTCACCGCGCTCCAGAAGTCGTGGCCACCGTCGGAGGGCGCCTTCCAGGACGACATCGCGCAGTCGGTGATGAGCCCCCTGGTCGCCTTCTTGAAGCAGACGGGGTCGCCCTTCATGATCAATCTCTACCCATTCAAGGCCTACTTGGCTGACCCACAACACATCAGCGTCGCGTACTGGACGTTCCAGCCCAACGACGGCGTGGTCGACCCCGACACCACCCGCACGTACTACAACCTCTACGATGCCCAGATGGATGCTGTCCGCTATGCGATACAGCGCGTGTCGCCCGGTAGCGTCAGGGCCTCGGCAACCCAAGATGCAGGCGGGAACGACGACATACTGCTGACCAGTTCAGAAATCGGGTGCTCTCATTGGAGCGTCCCAAAGCAGCAGTGCCAGGACTTCGCTAACGGCCTCATCGCGCACACGCTGGGAGCCAGCAGCTCCGGTGCCAGGAGGTACACCAGCAGCCTCCTCGGCGGCGCGGCGGCAGCCACCTCCTCGTACATCTTCGCTCTCTTCAACGAAGACGACAAGAGCGACGACACAGAGCGCAACTTCGGGCTGTTCGACCCCACCACCATGCAGCCGGTGTACCCCGTCGACTTCGTCCACGGCAGCGGCTCCGGGACCCCGTCACCGGCGCCGGCGAGCAGCTGGTGCGTTGCGAAAGCGGGGGTCGGGGACGCGCTGCTGCAGGCGGCGTTGGACTACGCGTGCGGCCACGGCGCGGACTGCAGCGCCATCCAGCCCGGCGCGAAGTGCTTCATCCCGGACACCAAGGTCGCGCACGCGACCTATGCCATGAACGACTACTACCAGCGCAATGGGCGAGCAAGCCAAGCGTGCAAATTCAATGGTGCTGGCTCCATTGTCTACCAGCAGCCAAGTGAGTTAACGCTCGACCGATCACCATGTTACATCATTGCATTGGTTCGTGGCGACACTACTAATCCATCATCATCATCATCCGACAATGTAATCAACAGGCATATGCGATCCGAACCAGGCGAGCTGGTGCGTGGCGAGAGCGGAGGTCGGGGACGCGCGGCTGCAGGCGGCGCTGGACTGGGCGTGCGGCCACGGCGCGGACTGCAGCGCCATCCAGCCCGGCGGCCGGTGCTTCGATCCGGATACCAAGGTGTCGCACGCGTCCTACGCGTTCAACGACTACTACCAGCGCAACCAGCGAGTCAGCAGCACTTGCGACTTCACCGGTGCCGGCTCCATCGTCTACCAAGCACCAAGTGAGTTCTTTCTGCCATTGACATCCCTAATTAGGAACAAATAGAGAAATGAATAACCTATGTGATGGTAAATAACAGTGATCTTACTCGTGTTTCTTTTACTATCTACAGAGATAGGCAGCTGCCAGCTTTAATCGAAGGCATGATGTAAGGAATGATAGCGGATACTGAAGACTATGCTACATTGCTCCGCATTTGCATTCTTTTTTTTTTTTTGGGAACTTCCGCATCTTGCATTCATTATCGATGCAATATATGAAGTGCACCGATGCCACTTAAGGAGAAAAAAATAAATTAATGTAATAATACCTATTGTTGGAATACAACATCTTGCATTCGTTATGGATGAGATATATGAAAAAAAACGTATGTCCCTTTTAATGCTACCGGTTTTGAGTGAAGTCAGTAGGGAAAACCCCAACCTATTTCCTTTTTTTAGTTTTAAAACTTATTTATTGAATGCTACTCATGTGCTCTAACGTGTCTAAAGGATCCTTTCGCTTTAATGCTATTTGTTATAAAATGTTAATCCTGCATTGGAAGTTAGAATCTTAACTGAATTAATAGGTGGACTATGTGTGCACTGTTTTGAGAAGTTGTAAAAGAAGGTTGGTTTGCCACATGCGCGCACTCGCTCGCTTGCTCGAATGGTCCATCAATGATGCTGTTCAATGACCGCTCAATGACTACAGTTACCTCTAACTGGCACGATTGATGATAGTAATCTTTTCTTCATCGTGATGTCATGATCATTGTCCCATGCATCCCTGCAGACTTATAAGAGACTATTAAACTCTACTACATATTCACCTACTGATGTTGCACACTCCGCATTCCCATCTGAAAGAGCATCTAGGCCTATAATTTGATGTCGGCAATTAAAGATAACCAATTATTGTGAGTAATGTATGTTTTGCAGTGGCAATTAAAAGTTAGTACACAATGATGGGCTTTTTATGATATTCTTGCCCCATTGTTGAGGATTATTGTATTGATTTGAAGGTGGATATGCATGAAGATTAAGGATGGGCTAGTTTTAACTACTGTTTAGAGTTGAAAGACACTCAGACTAACCATAGGTCCTTTATTTTGCCCCCTTTAACCATAGGGGGCTTGATCATGGACAAGGACATTATTACTATTAGGGTGCGCGCGGACATGTGCCAGTTCATTCAATGAGAGATCTGCCACAAGGACGGCGATTTCTTGACCCAACCACATATTGCGAGATAGATCTACAATACGAATCCCTTCATACATGCAAATGGACATCTTCTACATAGGTATCTAGTAGGGAGCTTGTGTGTCGTCATATATAATAACTAGGAGAATTTCCGACGTTGCCGCGGGCACAAAGGAGGAATAAAAGTATATTAGAATAGTGAACTACTGAGACGGACACATTGCATGTCAAGATAAATTGCTAACGACAAATGATAGTGGATTGATGAGATGGACGTATTGCATGTCAAGGGAAATAGATAGTGGAGTTGATAGTGGACTGATGAGGTGGACGTTATAGATAGTGGGGTTTGTTTATATAAGAGTAAGTGCATTTCATCACAAACTTGCAGGATTTTACCTCTGAGTTATTGGTTTTCTCCACTAGCACATAATTCGTTTGTGTTGAAGGCTAAAATGGTTTTGTGCAGGTGGATCTGGCACCCGCTTGCACGCTAGCGCCAACACAAATCTAACATTTGTGCTGGCGGGTGAGGAACCACCTCGCACGATCGATCCGTGTTGGCGCTTATATCCGGCGCCATTATGAACCTAACCATCAGGAGAAATGATTCAAATATTTGAAATTTCCAGCCATATGCTAAATCTGAATTTTTTCCGCCAATATTTCAATTTGATTTTTTCCGCCCATATTCCGAATTTGAAAGGAAATTACATGGAATAGGCTCAAAGGTGACAAATAGTAGATAATATTAGAATATTAGCAGTATTTAGTCAACATATATCATCATAAAGCATTGAAAATCATGTATTCATAAGCACACATCGTATCTGAAGCATAATAGTTCTATGCATTCAAGCAGTGGCGGACCCAGCAGCTTAATCGAGCCTGGGCAAATCATAGGGCGGCCATCAAACTGTGTTTTGAAGCTTGCTGCACAGGATGCTGCAATTGAAACTCTAGCATACGCCAGTGTCTGAGCCCGGGCAGGCGCCCAGGCTTGCCGGGCCCTGGGTCCGCCGGTGCATTCAAGCGATGTTGTCACACCCCAAATTTCATTACTAGTGGGTCGTTGTCTCCGAGCTCGAGCTGATATCATCACTCTCACAGTCTGCCCAATGCCGACGCCATTGTTTTCTCACATTCTTGAGTTCCAAGCAAATGTAGGAATCTCTTGTTTTGAATTCTAATTAAGCTCCATTTGCAATCTTGGTTTCTTTCAAATTCATTTCTCTCATTCCATGTCATGAACATGCCGGATGTCTATCGTATCAAAATTAAACTTTTTTGTACCATGATGTCCCGCATGAATATATACATGATCTTGTAACCATTATGAAACACAAGATTTCACCAAGTTTGTGTTCTGTTTTCCATCTATCTGACCATATTCCACCTCGATAGCACCAACACATGAGAAATCAACTTTTTCGAACAAATAAAGTAATCCGAACATGACTCTATTGAGCATCAACACGGGTAGATGTCACATATATACAAGGTGAACTTCAAACAATAAAAATGAGCTCAAATTGAAATCCCACTCGGCAACATTAAATTTGAGACAACCTGTAAATTTGAACAGCTATTTCAACAACACATGGGTTTTCTTATTATTCTGACGGACAGTTGAACTTTATCCAAACAGCCTTAATTTTCGATACATC
Source organism: Themeda triandra (assembly GCA_018135685.1). Classification (NCBI taxonomy): domain Eukaryota; kingdom Viridiplantae; phylum Streptophyta; class Magnoliopsida; order Poales; family Poaceae; genus Themeda; species Themeda triandra. The sequence continues at coordinate 370,473 of JAENPR010000051.1, read as the reverse complement.
CTGTTGACGACTTACATCTATAGTATTTTCTTTGGATTATAAGTACTATTACGACTTCGTTTCCTCATTCAGTGGTAGAAGGAGAGGATAGAAGTTGTACTCCAACCCACCCCCCCCCCCCTACACACACACCACACGAACATAGATCTCATATTGCGATCATGCCATCCGAAGCTGGCAGTTGCCTATCTCTGTATACAGTAAAAGAAACACCAGTAAGATCATTGTTATTTACCATCACAAAGCTTAGGGTGTGTTTGTTTTCTTCCCAGATTATGCTACTGGTCTCGGAGTGATCCTAGAATGCTCTTTTTATCATACCACTCATAACCATAATCTAGCTTATAAAATCTGCTACTTCCATTTTTAAGTGTATACCGCCGTTGACTTTTATTACGAACTTTGACCATTCATCTTATCAAAATATTTATGAAATTATCATTTATTTCTATGTAACTTGTTTTATCAATGTATATACTTTGAGCATAACTCATATTTGTGCATATATACATAAATTTTTTGAATAAGAAGAATGGTCAAAGTTCGTATAAAAAGTCAATAGTGACATACATTTAAAAATGGAAGGAGTACAAGGCAAACAAATAGGATCTTATTTGTTTCTCCATTTGTTCCTAATCAGGCCTTGTTTGGATGGAGATGGGTTGAAGAATAGTGTGTGCGTGTGTGTTGGGGGAGGGGGGTTATGTTTGTGGCTTGTGGGGAGGATGAGGGTGTTGTCAAAGGGTGAGGGCTCATTGACATCTCTCTTCCTAATTTTCAAAGGTGTGCTATGCTTGAACGCATACAAGATGATGAGCGTGTGAACTCACTAGGTGCCTGGTAGACGATGGAGCCGGCGCCGGCGAAGTCGCAAGCACTGCTGGCTCGCCCGTTGCGCTGATAGTAGTCGTTGAACGCGTAGGACGCGTGCGCCACCTTGGTATCCGGATCGAAGCACCGGGCACCGGGCTGGATCGCGCTGCAGTCCGCGCCATGTCCGCACGCCCAGTCCAGCGCCGCCTGCAGCCGCGCGTCCCCGACCTCCGCTCTCGCCACGCACCAGCTCGCCTGGTTCGCGGCGCATATGCCTGTTGATTACATTCTCGGATGATGATAATGATGATGATGATGATGATGGATTATTAGCACTCTGCAGTGTCTGAGTGTCGCCACGAACCAATGCAATGATGTAACATGGTGATCGATCGAGCGTTAATTAACTCACTTGGCTGCTGGTAGACAATGGAGCCGGCGCCGTTGAAGTTGCATGCTTGGCTTGCTCGCCCATTGCGCTGGTAGTAGTCGTTCATGGCGTAGGTCGCGTGCGCGACCTTGGTGTCCGGGCTGAAGCACCTCGCGCCGGGCTGGATGGCGCTGCAGTCCGCGCCGTGGCCGCACGCGTAGTCCAGCGCCGCCTGCAGCCGCGCGTCCCCGACCCCCGCGTTCGCAACGCACCAGCTGCTCGCCGGCGCCGGTGACGGTGTCCCGGAGCCGCTGCCGTGGACGAAGTCGACGTCGTACACCGGCTGCATGTTGGGGTAGAACAGCCCGAAGTTGCGCTCCGAGTCGTCGCTCTTCTTGTCCTCGTTGAAGAGAGCGAAGATGTACGCGGAGGTGGCTCCAGCGCCCGGGCCGCCGACGCTGTCGAGTAGGCTGCTGGTGTACTTGGCACGAGCGGAGCTGGCGCCTAGCGTGTGCGCGATGAGGCCGTTGGCGAAGGCACGGCAATGTTTCTTTGGGACCGTCCAGTGAGAGCACCCGATTTCTGAACTGGTCAGCAGTATGTCGTCGCCATTGTCTTTGGTCACAGACACCGAGGCCCTGACGCTACCAGGCGACACCCTCCGTATCGCGTAGCGGACAGCATCCATCTGGGCGTCGTAGAGGTTGTAGTACCTGCGGCCGGTGTCGGGGTCCACCGCGCCGTCGTTGGGCTGGAACGTCCAGTACGCGACGCTGATGTGTTGTGGGTCATCCAAGTATGCCCTGAATGGGTAGACATTGATCATGAAGGGCGAGCCCGTCTGCTTCAAGAAGGCGACCATGGGCCTCATCACCGACTGCGCGATGTCGTCCTTGAACGCGCCCTCGGACGGCGGCCACGACTTCTGGAGCGCGGTGAACGCGACCGGCGTGGACACCTTGATGGCGCCGCCGAGGCCCAGGCCAGCCAGCGCCGCCTGCACGTTCCTCATGGCCGGGACGAGCTGCTGGGTCTGGTCCTTGGCCTGGTCGAACACCTCGTTTCCCACGGCGACCCCGTTGATCAGCGTGGTCGGGTGGTACGCCGCCACGTTGGCCTGCACCCATTGGCGCGCGTACGACGCGCTGGAGGCCGCGGAGGCCAGCTGCTCGTTGGGCAGCGACACCATGAGCTTGATGCCGGTGTTGGCCAGAGCGCTGATCACCCCGCGGTTGGTGTCGTAGATCCTCACCATCGTGATGCTGTGCCGCTTCAGCAGCTGCACCACCGCCGCTGGGTTCGGCAGGTTGTCTGCCACAGTCCCCCAGCACACGCCCACCTCGCCCGCTTCTGCAACATGCACATATATGTTTACCCCACAAAAACTTTGTCCACCTCTTCTTGGTTGAAACTCGGCCTTCAAACCATGCTCAACGAGAGCTGAACTCCAGCCAGCTCGTCAGCCACAAGCATAGGTTGGCTCATGATCATCAAACCCATTTAAAAACATTAAATTTGTATGAGCATGTGTCGCGTGGTTGTTCATACTAATTTAGTATCCCATCATACATGCGTTTTATGACTCGCAAGACTATAGTAAATAGTGGCCATGTATAGTGGCCTTTTTTTTTTCAGATAAAGCAATGTATAGTGGCCTAACACTAAACAGTTAGTCTTAACAAGCTATAATCAGCTCGGTTGACCCATTAGGCCATTACCTGCACTGGGGAACAAGAACAGTGGCAATGTCAGGCCGAGGAGGACGACGAGGACAGGAGCGTGCGCAGCCATCAAGTCTTGCTTCCACAGAGGGCGATGGGCTGAGCTAAGACGAGGAGGCGAGTTGTGGGGAAACGAGCAGATCAATGGGTGGTAATTTATAGCCTGGAAAACCTTACAGGTCGAGTCGCTGCATTCTGTGTCTCTGTGCTGGAGTAAGCTTAGAGTGAGTAGAGCCTTTAATTAGTGGCAGAAAAAAAATATAGGACGGAAGAACTCCTCTTGCACTTAACTTTGCGTATACTGATTTTTAGTGGATCGAAGCCTCTTTTCACAGTACGTACTGATAGACACACGCATTATTGTTATCTTTTTTGTCTTGTTATTTTAATTTCTCTTACTGTATGTGCTCAACACAAATGATCAATATTATGAAATGAAAACAAAATATACCGATCCAAGTTGCATCTATGTGCAAGGACGACATCAATCAATACCATTTACGTTTAGCAAGGACTCCGAGAGATCAAGGGGAACAAGACATGTAGTACATACAGAATAGTTGTTAGGTAGTAGTCGTCGTGCTCCTCTAGTTGTGAGCCCCTCTAGCTGTTTAGTTCTGAGTAGTTTTTTTTTCTTTGATCTGAGTGGTTGTCTTTGTTTTGGCCTTTTATTTGGCCAGCTTGTACAGGTTTTTTTTCCCTTTGTACAGTTCTTTTCTTTTATATCGTCTAATATAAAACAGTGACAAAGCTTTTGCCGTTCTATGAAAAAGAATATAGTTTACCTTGAATTGGCCAGCTACCTATGACTATAGGTTGAAGACTTAGAGATATGATAGGAACGGGGTGCTCAATCTTCCATCAGGTAATGATAACTCTCAGTTTTGGTAGAGGAATGACACTCACAATCCTGCTTCGTATCAGCAAGACCCAAACCCTCTAACCACAAAATCACTTCTCTTCTGGTTATCAACTATACGCCATTCGATTGATCTTACCATGAATGCTAATCTGTGCCTGCTACTTCGAATAACACAAGCAAGAATAAGAATGAACACAACTAAACCGATGAACTGCAGTTCAAAGACAAAAATCAAAGTAAAATCCGATGCTAATTGGGGTGACAACCACTCAATATAAGGAGATTACGGTCAGAGGGCCACACAAATACTTGGGCCGGGGTCCCAAGCGAAATGACAAAGCCAAGACCCAATAAAAGGTGTTGACCCGCCACAGAACAACAGCCACGTATTCTGACGATTTGAAGGTCTCTCCAACGTGATATCGATGTTTTTGATAAGCTTTCTATTAATTTTGGTCTGGACTATGAAAATTAAGCCAGACTTTTTGAAACTGGGCAACGGGTCTCAAGTAAGATTGTGGGAAGATGTTTGGCTGGGGGATCTCGCTTTTAAAGGAGTACCCTGACCTTTATAATATTGTTAGAAAGAAAAGCACACAGCTTAGATGATCTTTAGATCAACTCCTTTGAGTGTATTGTTTAGGCGATCGTTATTTGGAAATAACTTGGCCGCATGGCATCATATTATCTTAAGAGTTGGTGCCATTCAACTAAGTGATCACGACAATACGTTTATTTGGTCTCTAAATGAAAGTATCATTTTCTCAATCCGGTCAATGGCTGTGGCTAATGTTGCACCACACAACCACATTGTCTGGATGCTGAAAATACCCCTCAAAAATAAAATATTTATGTGGCACATGATTAAGGGAATGACCTTAATCAAGGACAATCTAGCGAAAAGGCAATGGAAACACTACTGGATTCAGGAGATTTGCCTAGTGCCTTGGGCACTCGGCAAAGGCTGATTTGTGCTGCACTCGGCAAAGACCACACGACAAATAAAAGGGTCGGCAAAGAGGTCTTTGTCGAGTGCCTTTTATCGGGCACTCGGCAAAGTCTTTGCCGAGTGCAACGTCAGCATTCGGCAAAGAAAATTTGTCGTCACGGCGCCAGCCCCGTCATCGGCTGCTTTGCCAAGTGCCAGTCACTGGGCACTCGGCAAAGATTTTTTTATTTTTTTAAAAAAAAATTCTTTGCCGAGTGCCCTGACCTGGCCCTCGACAAAGAAAAAAAATTCAAAAAAAAAAACTTTGCCAAGTGCCCTAGCCCTGGCACTCGGCAAAGGATGTCTTAGGTGCTATTTCTGCAACTTAAATGAAACAATACAACATCTGTTTTTTGATTACCCAAACGCTAGGTTTTTGTGGAGATTGGTTCAGGTTACTTTCAACATCTCTCCGCCTCTAAATATCAGCCATATTTTTAGTGCTTGGTAGCAAGGGGTGGATAGAAAACTAAGATACCCTGCTTTGGTAGGAGCATGTGCATTTTGCTGGGCAGTTTGGCTAAACAGAAATGACATAATTTCTTACAAAGCACAAGTTTATTCTTCTTTGTAGATCGTCTTCAGAGGAACACACTGGATTCGTTCGTGAGCGTTGCTGCGGCACGAATTTATTCTTCTTTGCAGGTTGTCTTCAAAGGAACACGCTGGATTCGTTTGTGAGCATTGCTGCAAAAAGAGGAAAAAGAACCCCGAGTAAACTCAGGATGCCGTGCGCTTGAAGCCTTAGCTATGGAAATATTTGCTTCAAATGGATTGTGTTTTAGTAATAGACTCTCTTATGTCTAAATGAACTGGCTTAATTAGTTTTGTTTGCTGCGTGGCCCCGGGAACTTTCACCGATTGTTCATGATTGTGCGCTTGTAATTCTGAATGCCTATATGCATTGGTCGATAAGAAGCTAGAATATTAATATCTATTCCCTTTTCTAAAAAAAAGGTGCTCATGAGCCTCAATTAGACTCCTAATGAGAAAGTTGAAATCCCTATAGCACAACACTCATTCCGAAGTGCGTTTTGGTCGTATGCGAAGCGCTTCGTGTCCTTAGTTGAAGTTGCATTTCCAATTGCGAATTGACGCGCGTGCATGTTCTTCATCTAATCCCGTATATATAGGTCAAAGTCACATTGACTTGACCTACATTTGGAGTGCCAGTTGACCTGTCCAATGGATTATCCGCCAAACCCACTTCGCTAGAGCTTCTCCACACTACAATGTGGCCTTTGGCGATTCCACATTCTACAGGTGGGGGTGTGGACTCCAGAAAATCAATCCACCACGTACGGACAATCAAGCTCGACCAGCTGCCTAGCTTCATTGCTTTCTATGAGAACCACTTGGTAGCTAGCAGATCCGCGGCCTAAGTTGCTGTGTTTTCCATGGTTTGTCCACTCGTGTGGCCGGAAAGAAGGTGCAGACGACGACAGGTGAAGCCACGCACGCTATGCCATTTCCGTCCTTTTTTACGGTGATATATAAGTCTCAGCCAGTGCACGTCTTGTTCAGTCCACTACAGCATGCAGTCCACGATAATCAATATGTCTAAATCAGCATGGGACTGAATGCACTATGTGCCTGGGCCATAGGTATATATTTCCAAATTGCTAGTCAGGCATAATGGATCCAGGTTAGTACCAAAGCATTAGCCAATGTCCCGCTAATGCTCAACAACATGAGTGCTGATCGCATAGGTTCTAATAATAATAATAAAGAAGCTCGTAAATTTTCCTTTCTGGAGATTGCTTTTTTGTTTCTTAAAAACTAATTATTTTTCTATTTTATCGGAATGAACCATGAATTGTTCATAAAATTTTGAAATCGCTTCCCATCGCCTCTAATCGCTTCCACAAATTATTGATTTTATTAAAAAATGGTATTCTAGTCATTGTAGTTTTACCACTTATCCCCACCCAGTGCCCCCTCCCCCGATCCAAAAAAAAAAAAAAAAATCAACAGACTCCCTCTTTCTCTCTCGCGCTCGTCCTCGCCATAACAATGGGCTTCCTTTTTTTGCATCAATGATTTGAACGATTTGAATTTTCATCTGCTTCTACCCAAAAAGCATGGCTTGATCATCAACAGGACGTGCACGCGCTGGCGGCCCTACCTGAGATCCACGATCTGAATGTTGTTGACGTCCAGTTTCCTGAAGTTGCTTCTCCTCCTCGTTCTGAACAACTCCCCCCAACTGAACGCGTCATATACCTTGACGGGTTCTCCAGCGCGCGGCTCCACCGCTCCACCACCGTAAGGAGGGAAGCCACGATATCACTTCCCCTAATTATAGGATCATTTTATTTTTCTTTCCTGATCTATAGGATCATGAGTGTGGTTAGGCCACTCCGATCCTGACCCATGCGTTACACGAGTTAGTACGTGCCCATGGTCGTGGCCGAGCCCGGGCGGCGCCACCATGGTGCTTGCCTAGCGTGCATGGGCATCTTTCCATGCGACGATTGTGCTGTTTTTTTATTCATCTAACAATAGTAATAGCCTTAATTATTGTACCCAAAATATAAAATTTTGTATTTATAAAGTTACCTTAATACCCTTGATTAGAGAAAAGAACTACAAAAATGGAATTAGTTGAGATTTATTTGGCATCGCCTCCCCCCTCATTTTTGGAGACGATGAGAAGCGATTTAGCACATATGGCCCACCGGTCATAGACACGGCAATCGCCTCCCTCCCATCGCCTCCCATCGCCTTTGGCCTTTCTGGTCGTCGGATCGGTCACTGTGAGCAGTCGAAATTCTCCACAAGTATTGTAAAAAATCTCAATTTTGGAACATGTGTGTCCCTGTCAATTTCATTCTTAATTAATAGAACTAGTCCATCAACCCGTGCTCCCGCACGGGTTAGAAGCAACATTAGTTATCGTTTTCTTTGTTTATTCTCTAAAATACAGTGGGCGATACGCCATCGTCACTGTTGAATTGTGCGAAAGTTTATCTTTAATTAAATGTTATTTAACTACATCCATAGGTTTCCCTTTCTGTGTCACCTATGTTTAACTTTAATATGCATTTAGTTGAAGCTGCAACAGCTTAACTTCAACTATAACGATGTACTCTTGTTCTAGCCCTTATCTTATATGACATAACAAATCTAGTTTTTTGTTTTTCAATTTTAGTCTTAATAATTCGTAAAAAAAATTCTTGAACTTATTGGCCTGACTTATTAGGCATTGTATAGCGTTTATCTCTCATAGCAAATTAGCATCAGCCAACTTATCAGCCGTGGAAACCATTAGTTGAACAATACAACTCTTGTGCTTATAATATCTATATGAACTCTCCTTTTGTACATCCTACAAATAAGAATTATTGTTCATAAATTATACTCATAATTACTATGATGGGTAAATACTAATTTATAACTTGCACCACATTGCCATAAGATCAATTCTAGAGCTCGAAATTAAGATATAGGATGGGGTAACGATACTAATATATCAAGAAGATATTAATCTCTAATATTTACAATATTTTTGTCTAAAAAATCTTAAATCATAGAAGTTTGAATTACTTGTCCGTTCCTCAGCCTCATCCCGGCTACATTTAGATAATATAATAAATTCAATAACTATTGTTATTATAGTCTACTGAATTATTACTGACTAAAAACTATTAGTTTCATGAGATACAAATATTTATCTTTTTACCTAATGGGTTTCCTGAAGAGTAGCATAAAGGCTCCTTTAGGCACCTATTATAAGAATTTCTTAGATTTATCTTTTTAGTGTGGCATGTATTTAGCTTAACTTACATACTTATATAAAAGATCATTTTGCATTCTTTATTAACTTCCTAAGTCTATATTTTTGCTTTCAATTTTTTATCTATTTGTTATAATTTTTATCCACATGGCAGGCTGCAGATCTATTGTTTATTGTACCTCCACTAGGCAACTATAGTTAGGATTTCTTAGATTTACGTTTTTTCTAGTGTGACATGTATTTAGCTTATAAGTTACAAACTTAATAGAACTTGTTGCATCCAATTTGTCTTACTTTGTGAGTCTATCTTTTAGGTTTGTTTACCTATTTGAGATTTTTTTATCCACGTGCTAAGTTGCACTATTATTTATTGTCTCTTGCAATAGCACATAAATAGTCGTCTGAGCTTGCACTACAACACTCAAGATGATATCAAATAATTATCTGTGTAGTTGTTTTACAGAATAAAAATTAATTGGACAATATTGATATGAAACACTTTTGTCAAAATCTATAAAGTCATTTAAGATAACAACTTAAAAAACATGTATCCTAATATATACATGTTTACTTGGGGCCATTGTTATATAGTTTGTTAAGGAGTATTTTTCACTTGGTAAGTTATTAGAATAAACATGCATCCTAATAATATATACATGTTTACTTGGTTGTCGCCATCGTACATATCATTATGTCTACTTTTATCTTTTAACAGTAATTTAGAAATATATGCAACATACTTTATGTGTCTTAATTTAATTAGTTTTCTTAATAGTTGAATGCATTGACATGTTCAATTGTTTTAAAAAAATATCTATTTTATATAACAACTAAGACGGATAATTTAGTTAAAAATTAAATGGATTTACATTATGATGTCTTTCATTATAGCAAAGGAAGGTAAAAATATTTTGGCATTAATTTTAATTATCATGCGTATGTTAGAGTGCGGCAATTTCGATGCTAGTTTAGGGGTTCTTTTAAATTTTATTGACAAAAGTGGGTATTTTAAATATAAATTGAGGTGGCTACTTTGATATTATATATGTAATATTAGGGTTTACTTTATTATATATTTTATAATGGCAGAGGTGTGTATCTTTTATAAATCAATCGATCTAACAGTTTTTGTTTGTCATGGTTATTAGAGTCTATCTAATCGAAGACCAAATGTTTCTAATTATTGTCAGAATTTGTAGGAATTATCTTTTTTCTTAGCGCTTCTTGTCAGTATTAATATGGAGCATCGGCTGGAGCCTCTAATTAGTAATAGTAAGATTTTAAATGACATTTCGTAATGGCTAAGTCCTAGTTTAGATATAAATTTGAGGAGTTGTTTTAAATTATCTTTTAGCCTGATGAACTATGAAAACTATAGGAAACACGTCAAATATATGGATTCCTGATTTTGCATGGTTGACAAATTGTCTCTTTGTAGACCATTGGACCTCTTTATGGAAATACATTAGTATTGCCTAATATATGGGTTCATATAGTGCAACGTAATCTTAGGAGAACTTAATGGACAATATATACAATGGTTTTCTTTTGACGTGTCATATAGTAATAGCTGATTTTTTAAAATCCTGCATAAACAAATAAGGATACAATGCATAGTTGTATGCCAATAACTACTCATAATACAATGGTATAATTCGGGTCTCCTAGTCCTCATTTTTGCTCAATTTTTATTATCTCACCTCGATATTAATTTTTGTTCACCACACCATAAAAATTTATTATAAAGTGATGATAAGCCATGTCGTGTATTTGTTATTACTTATATGGCACACATGTAGATAGACTCTATCTCATGTTTTGTGAACTAATATATTAACCTCCTATTTGTTTTTTGTTTTTTAATACATTCTGTAACGTGGATGTGTTGGCCATAGTTAACATAATATTTTATTAAATTTATCTACCCAAATCAAACATTAATTTTTTAATCAACTTGTGAATGTAGTACAAGATATTGTTTGTCTATAGGATTTTTCCTGAAGAAAAACTTTTGGTACATTGGATTTATGTAAACTTATATCTAACGGATTATATATTAGTTTTTTATTTAATCATCTTGTGAACGTTAGTACACAATATTTTTCTGTTACGTTTTTTCAGGAAGGATTTTTTTTGGCGTATGTCAAGGTTTTGTAAACGTGAGTACAGGAGATATTTCCTGTACTTTTTCTCAAAGATTTTTCCCCGAGTCAAAGTTGTTTTTTTGCCGTGAAGTATAATATCTAATGGTCAAGGATAGTTGGAGATTTTTAATTAATGGACAGATGTTTCTGATTAATGTGGGAGTTTCTAGCATTTATCTTTTTTCTTAGCGCTTCTAGTGAGGATTAACATGGAGGCTTCGTTGGAGCCTCTAATTAGTAATAGTAAGATCCTACGGAATTGGAAATTGGATCCTACACGTATCTGTATCCTACGGCCAAATATCTATTTTTTCAATCAAGGTTTGTCTCCTTCATTCAAACAAAGTTTTAGAGTTCACATAATCCAGGATATAATTAGGGATAAAAGCTCTAGCTAACAAATGAGCAACTTTGATTATTATTAGAATTACAAAGAAAAACAACATAAATAAAAACTATTTGCGAGAGATTTGATTTCACCGACAACAGAACCCATAATAGATCTATCGCTAGAAGCAACATTCACCTTCTTGATAAAGGTTAGACAATCTGATTGAAAAAACAAACTGTGAAAACATTCCTTCCATACAGTCCACCATCAAGGGGTATCCCGATATGGTGATTTGCCTGGGAGTCGTCGAGATCAGTAACCTGATGGTGACGAGAGACCACCGAGCTCGCTGAAAACATGTGTGGACAAACATTTTTCATGTGAAATGTGTTTAAAGGTTAGTCCTAGAGATAAAAGGAGCTTTGAGATTTGTTATGACAATACCTTCGATAAAGGCATGATGGATAACTCAAGCAAAGGTAAATGATAGGCCTTTTGAAGGACCGAAACGGCGACCAAAGGGCGAATGTGAATGGGAGCCTCAAATTTCTTTCGAAACTTTGATCCTTGGCTCGTCACATAAAGCAAACTTACACAAGATGCGAGAGATACACGTGATAACCGGTAACAAGATACCCCACGCGAAGTCTTAGGCACACTTGAGAACCCACTGAGAAGCGATGGAAATGAATCCTCAAAGGAATGGGAGAAAACAGCCTAAATCAGCACAGCACAGTCTCGGACTGTCCGGGGTCTCCATGCGGACTGTCCAGTGGCACAAAGTGACGAACCATGGTTACGGGAAGACGTACTGTACGCCGCTGAAAAATGAATTGCGGACTGTCCGTGGTAATGGGACAGAATGTCCGGCGTTCAAAACAGCTAAAACCGACTCCGGAAACAGGTTCTGGACACGTTGAAAAATGAACTGCGGACAGTCCACACCTGTAGGAACTTTGAACTGCGGACTGTCCGCACCTGTTCCACCTTAGTTCCACCTTGTCCTTGCTAGTGGAGGGGGACAATGACCAACATAAATATTTGAGTTTGTCTCAATATAATCATTTTGCAAGGCTAGTGGTGGTAAAAGAATTGCAATGAGCGAATTGAATGACTCGTAACGACAGTGGCAGTAGCGTTTTTTTTCCATCTATTTTAGTGGCACCGGAGGAATTTGACAATTGGATTATCCTGCAATTGAAATGTTCCAAGTATATATATCATCATTAAAGAGCTGTAAAATATTTTGACAAATCAAAAATGCCAATACCCCCACGGTTATCTAGGATACGGCTCCGTAAGTGTAACCTCATTTACAGAAATGTCTCTTATACTAGGTCGATCATAAGCATAGCTGCGTTGCCCAAACGATGGAGAAGGTAAATTCGATTCTCTTCCAAAGTAGAATGCAGGCTGTGCCGGTGGCGGAAGCTCCATGTTTCCCCTGGTTAACATGAGAACGACGGATGATATGCGAGGCCTGTCGTCAGGGTCCGGCTGCACGCAGAGTAAACCGACGTGAATGCATCGTAATGCTTGTTGAAGAAAGTATCCATCGAGGGATCGGTCCACCATTTGTGAAACTGTCCCTTTTGTCCAACAATTCCAAACCTGCCCAAATAGTGATGACAAAATTCAGTATACAATGCAATTAAAAGACAAGGATAAATAGGGGAGAGTATGATTAACACTTACATCGCTAAGGAGATTCACCGCGTCGTGATTTTCAGAACTGCTGTTATTTCTCCCAGTCACAATTTCGAGGACCAACACACCAAAGCTGAAAATATCGATCTTAGTTGACACACTTCCATCCATTACGTACTCGGGTGCCATATAACCGCTGCAGAGAATGAGCAGTTAATAATCTGCTGCGTTTTTTTAGTTATATAAGCTGCTGCTATATATGTTTCTATAGTGATGAGCTTACAGCGTTCCAACAACTTTAGTTGTCTTAGTTTGTGAATGATCTTCTCCTAGCAGCCTTGCCAGTCCAAAATCAGCAATTTTTGGATCCATGTCTTCATCAAGTAGAATATTGTTTGCTTTCAGGTCACGGTGGATAATCCTCATTTTGGAGTCCTCATGAAGATACAGTATACCCTTGGCAATTCCAAGAATGATGTTGTACCGTTGCTCCCAATTTAGTGCAATTTCCCTACTGTAATCTATCGGGACAAAATACTCAACTCAATGATACCGCCCATAAAATTCAGAAAATGTCTTATTAGGTATCACAAATGGTTTGCCCGGAAATGCTTATGGTTAAGCATTGAATATTTACTGGCATCTTTGCATTTCTCCTTTTATTCTTATTTGCTATCTTGTATATTTGGTCTACGTACGTTTCTATTCACTCATCTGGTACTGACAACTTCATTGTTACGAATATATATATATATATATATATATATATATATATATATATATATATATATATATATATATGTCGAGACAGCAAGTTTCCTTTTTCTACGGTGACAAGAAATTAAGTTCTGAGTATATATGCTTCTGAAGATGTCAATGAGAGAAAATACCGAATAGAAAGTTGTCCAGGCTCCCGTTCTTAATATATTCATAAACAAGAAGTGTCTCTTCCCGATGAGAGCAGAACCCCTGTAATCTAACAAGGTTCTTGTGTTGAAGCTCTGCCAATACCAGAACTTCATTGTGTAGCTGATGCAATCCATGCCCAGTTCTTCCCAGAAGTTTCTTCACTGCAATTTCTTGCCCATCTGAGAGTATTCCCTGCGGCAGGTCATTTGTCAGACAATACACAAGAAGTTCCTTTTTAAAAAAAAACTCAAACACAATACTTTCCCTGCTAACTTACCCGGTATACAGTACCAAAACCACCTTCTCCGAGCTTGTTGTTCTCCGAGAAGTTTTCAGTTGCCTCTTGCAATGCAGGCAAATCGAAAATCATGCATTGTGCCCTCGTTATTTTCTTTAATGCTGTTGCCGTATGACAAGAAGTATGTCAGGAAACACAGTCAGATAATTCACAAACTGTTGAAGAAGAGACTTTCTGTACCACTGGACTACTCACGGTGGTCCTTCTCGGCTGGCTTATTAGGCCTTCTCCTGTGCCGAACGAACACGAAAACTGATAGGATCAATACTAGGACGACAGCACTACATGCGACACCTGCAAGGATTCCTGGCTCACTTCTTTTCTTCCCTGCGTACAACATAGTTTCCATGTAAAGATTTCAGTAAGTACGGCGAATGGCTTCAGCGTCGAAGCTCAGGCGCTTAAAATGAACTGAGCAACACTAGGCGTAGCGTAGTGTGGTGTGGCTAAAAATGTTGGGCGCGCAACAAGTGTGGCTAGGCGACTTGTACCTGTTCCAGCCTTTGGGGTGGCAGATGGTGGTGCTGGTGGTGCTGAGACCTGGAGCATCGCCGTGCCCTCGTAGAACGGCCGCGCGCTGTACATCAGGCTGCACCAATCTGAAACAACTCTGACCCACTGACGCCGATCGCCCGAGTACTGCGTTGCCACGATCCGGAGGAAGGAGCTAAGGCAGCCCCGGCACTGCGCCGGCGTCATGATCGGCAAGCACTGCGCCAGCCCGTAGATCTTGGGGTCGAAGTCCTCTTCGCCCGTGGCGAAGTACTTCTTGGTGGCCGTCGAGTTGCCCGCCGCGGCCACCGTGCGGTCGATCACGGCGGCGAGGATCTTCGTGACGGCGTCGCTGAACCAGTCAGCTGGGACCTCGACGGTCGCTGTATCCTGCTGGGGCTCAGACTGCCAGCTGCTTGCAACGAACGAGTAGAATAATCAGTGGCCTTCTCCGTTGCATTCTGTAGCAGGGACTGATGCTTGAAATAAATTAAAGCTAATGGTCGATCGAAACGAATCGAATAGCACGTACAGGATTTCGGAGACCTTCCACTGGTCTGCCCTGAGGAAATCCGTGAACTGCTGGCCGGAGAAGCGGAGGGTGCAGGCGTCCTCGTACACGGCGACGCCCCTGTTGCCGGCGCATTGTTGCTCCGCGTCAGGGAACGCGGCGGCCACGCAGGCGCTGCAGGAGGAGGCGTTGAGGTCGCCACGGCACAGCGCCATCGCGTAGAGACCTGGTCGGGCGACGTGCCCACGGTGGCGTTCGCGAAGCCCGCCGGCGAGGCGGAGGCGTTGCCGGGGAGCGACGCGGCGAGAAGGTCCAGGTTCATCCGGAAGGTGCCGTTGGCTGGGTAGGAGCCGACTTGGCCGCCGTAGTCGCACACGGTAAGCTTGGAGAAGGTAACATGAGGAAGCATGAGCACAAGGACAACGGCGAGCATGCCATAGCCGGCGAGCATCGCTGCAGGGTGGGTGGGTGGGTGGGTGGGTGGGGATTTTTGTTTTTTCCCTTGCTAATTTGAAACGTCGTGATCGATGATCGATCAACACCAAAGATGCCTGCACAGGCGCGGCGACCTTGACAAAATGACGACTTGACGAGTCAAACTTGCCAGGCCTAAGACTTGCGGTTACACAATCTGTAATTATAGAGAGACAAATTCGCCAAAACTTCTTGTCAACTTTTCTTATCCGGTGACGGTAGGTCGGTAGCAGTGGTCCGACCACAGTAGCGTCAACCACAGTAGACTCATCCGCCAGCGCAAGTGTTTTTGAAAAAAAAAAAGACGCGGGGTTCGTGCCACGCTCCTTGCTACACAGGCAAAACCAGCCTGAAATTAGCTTTTGGATCTCAAGTGCACGGCCTCACAAATTATCTGAGGCGAATAAATAGTTTCTAAGTTAACGGACCCATTTGTGACAGAGCTGCAAGTTAACGGACCTACAGTACATTTTACTCAATGCAAAAATATTCTATATATGAAATGTGTATTTTGATAAGCTCTAAGTACCTTGTATTTAAAAGTTTTTCATTGGAGGTCATTTAGTGTCTCATTTGACTAGGGTAGAGCATGTCTTGCCTTGGATTTCTAAAACCTGTGATTAGATTTTACTGAAACGTTTCCAAATGCAAAAATGTTCTATGTACCAAAGATAAATCTTGGTGAGTTCTAAGACCTATGTATTCAAAAGTTTTTATTTGAGGTTATTTAGTGCCTCGTTTGACCTAGGTTGACCAAATCAACCTTGGTTTTTCAGAAAAGACACGTTGACCGGACCCTAGATGACCTCAGATTCAAAAGTGATGAATAGCAAGTTTGTCCACCTCATCATGATACACATTTGGTGTAATCGTCAACTTTTCATCTGAGAGGGTTTGGACCACTCAAATTTTGAAATTTCAAATTTTCACGGCTACACACAGGTTTTCGACACCCTAGACGGCCCCAGCTCGAAAAATCATGAATAGCATGTTTGTTCCACTAATCAAGACCTATATTTGATATATAGGACATTTTTTCGTTTAACAAAGTGTTAAAAAAATACAGTTCTAAATCCACAGGTACAGCATATAGTTTCATTAAATCTGTGTGGGTTTCAAGACTTTGTGACCATAGCTTACCAACACTTTTTTAAATATAAAAATGTCCTATTTATGGAATGTGTATTTTAATAAGCTCTAACTACTTTGTATTCAAGTTTTTTAAGATTATTTAGTGCCTCGTTTGACCTAGTTTGACCATGTCTCGCTTTGAATTTTTAAAACTTATGACTAAACTTTACTAAAACTTTTCTAAATGTAAAAATATCCTATGTATCAAAGGTAGATTTTGATATGCTCTAACTTTTTCGTATTCAAAAATTTTTCATTTGAAATCATTTAATGTCTCGTTTAACTAATTTTATCAAATATCACTGTATAATGGTCTGTTGTAAGAGCGGCTGATCCAGCCGGCACCGAGCGTAGCAGTCATGAGTCGCTTCAAAAGGGAACGTGTGGCCGAGCGTATGGCGTGCTGAATGGATGCACACCCAACTCACGAGTCCAAGACTCGATCGTGTCGTGGTAGACGTGGCAGCATGTGCGGAATGCACATATACCAACTCAGTGACGATGGAAAACAAAAAAAACGTCAGCCACCGATGCCGTCCGGGGCCAGGTCATGGTGCTTGGCATGATGCCGCATGACACATGCGCTTTGCACATCTTCCTTTTTTATTTCCTGTCTGAGACTGTCTGATGTTGTCTGCTGACTCTGATATGATTACAATGTTCTTCAGAATAATTATCTTCAGAATAATTATCCGCTACCTCAGTCACAAATCCTTTTTTCTAGCAACGGGCCGGTGCGTTGTTGCAGGGCAACCCCGCGACGATGCTCACGGCAATCCGGCAAGTCGAACGTGACCGCGCGTAGCACTGTTGGCACGTCGTGCACTGCAGCCACACCACGTCGCCGCCCTACGCCAGACCGGACACCACCGGGAGCACTGTTGGCACGTCGTGCACTGCAGCCACACCACGTCGCCGCCCTACGCCAGGCCGGACACCACCGGGCACCGTGAACCCGCCCACCGGCCGACGCCACGAGTGAGATGGCCAAAGGTTGGCTCAGCGCTATATTGCGAGGCCATGTCAGGCACGCGATAACCGAAGGGCGTAGGGAGCCGCGCCACCCATGTTGGAAAGGGAGGGAGCTGTGCGCCTTGTTGAGTTACTAAATTTTTCTCTAAAGTCAGTCTCAGTGGTGGTTTTATAGAGGTGTCATGCACATTAATTAGAATGCCACATCAGAAAATATGCACTTTTTGCATGAAACAAAGAGGAGAGAGAAGAAAAGAGTTTCACTATAGTGAAACTCGTATGCACTGTTTGCTGTTTTCTAGACTTTGGCCTTGTTTAGATCACAGAATTCACTCCTAAATTCCACTATACAAAAAGAAAATTCTCTGTCACATCAAAATGTCGGCACATGTATGGAATACTAAACGTAGATAAAATCAAAAACTAATTGCACAGTTTGATTGTACTTTGCGAGACGAACATTTTAAGACTAATTAATCAATATTTGGACAATTATTACCAAATAAAAACAAAATTGCTACAGTGCGCTACAGGAAATTTTCTCAACTTTGGATGCCCAAAGTTGGGCATCTAAACAAGGCCTTTGGTAACCACGTGAAACTCCATTGAGGGCTAGATTGTTTCACCATCTTGCATGTGATCCAATCATCTTGCAACAATTAAATGTTTTGCTTAGTCTTGGAAACAACAAAGTGAAATGCTTCATTGCTGGGGTTGTTTCATGGATGGTTTCATTTCAATCTTGATGACGTGTTAGTATGCGAAACCGTGCAGTGACACTATCCATTGAGACTAGCCTGCAAGATGATTGGATCACATGCAAGATGGTGAAACAATCTAGCCCTCAGTGGAGTTTCACGCAGTTACAAAGTCTAGAAAACAGTGCATACGAGTTTCACCATGGTGAAACTCTTTTCTTCTCTCTCCTCTTTGTTTCATGTAAAAAGTGCATATTTCCTGATATGGCACTTTAATTAATGTGCATGACACCTCCATGAAATCATCACTAAGACTGGCCTAAGGGCAGTCCCAGTGCAGACTCCATCTTAGAGTCTATTCCTATTAATTATGCTACCATATATTAGATATTTTGTTGATATGGCAAACAATTTAACGAGGAGAGCCTGAAACGAAGAAACGACGTCTAATTTAGACGTCGAGTCTACGGGGAAAACGAGGTCGCCCGTCTCGCTCCAAAGATCCCGTGTGGCGTCCCTGCTCGCTGTGTCCGCAAATTATGCCGCAGAGCTTGCCATCGCCGCCGTGCGGGGAACTCGTATGCCTCGCCGGGCCTCATCAGAGCTCGCGCGACGCCGTCGAGTTCCGGCCGCGACCTCGCAGCGCCAGCTCGCTGGTCCGCGCGCGCCGCCGTCCGTGCTCGACTCCGCGGAAGCCGCACGACGCGTTGAGCTCTGACCGCGTCCTCGCCACACAGGCTCACGCGCAGCCACTCGACGACTATCTCCCTGCGCCGGCGGGTTGGTCTGCCTTGCCGGTCCTACGCGTCCGCGCAGGCACGCGCGGCTGGCTGTGGATCCGGCTGCATCGCATCCGCGCAGTCTCGCGCACAGCCGGTCGGCACCGCCGCCGTGGAGCTCCGATCGTGGTCTGCCGCTACAGTTCCTCGCGCGCAGCCGCCAGCAAGACCTCGCGCCGCCGGCAGGACTCGCGCCCAACTACGGAGCCTCGGTGGTCCACACGACGAGCGGCCCAACGTCGTTGTTCTTGCGTGTAGACGGTGATGCCTCCAAATTTTGTAGCTTTGGTTCTTAATTTGGGATTTGTTTTATTTGCTGAAATCTACTGGAGTCGGGATCTAACTTTTGGATCTTATTTTTGGTCTTCGCCATGACATTTGGGACCATATTTGAGAAAGATCTCGGCTGAAGGAACATCGTCATCTCTCGGAGAGAATGAAATCATGAGCAAGGAGCCAAGGACTTGCTGAAACATCATCTCTCGGAGAGAATGAAGCCATGGGTATGGATATCAGACCGGCAAGGACGAGGACACGCTGGCCGGCCGGCCGGCCTGCACCGGCTTTCTGCGACCAGCAAGGATAAATTGGAGTATTGGTGGTGAGAGGGGAGGAAGAAGAGTAGGAGCAGAAGATCCGTACAGGGCACACGTGAATGATCAGATAGACCCAAGTATTTTGTAAGTCATCCTTTTGCTAATACTTCAAAAATAATTTGCATCTAATAAATAAACAGGGCGTCAATGGGGGATATCATGCTGTATCTCTCCACTGCCACATGATGACCTGAACAAGCCCATCCAGTGTTTTTCTCGTCCTAGCCACGCCCAGTTGCCCTTGCTCAATAATCAGTGTCAGTTTCTGATCGCCCATGCTGCTTCCTAAATCCTAATCCACACACAACCATTTGATGCCACCCTTAATTCACGAAGAAGTGTGTCACATGCATGTGCTGCTCTCCTAACCAAATTCTGCTGCTCTCTACTGTAAGTCGCACTACTTTTATATTCCTTCTGTTTCAAATTATAAATGATTTTAATTTTTTATATATTTATTGTACTATGTATCTAAATAATAATAATATCTAGATATATCAAAATAGATGAACTAAAAAATCAAAGCTACTTACAATTTTAAATGGAGGGAGCAGTTATTAAGGTAGTATAGTACCATCACATTTAATTTTCACTGTACAACTTGCAATAAACATGTATCCTATATAAAAGGGATGCACTAGCGATCGAACGTTCTATCGAACGAACGGTACCCAGGCGGCCCAACCAAGCCCACGAAAACAAAACAGCCCTGTTCGGACACCTCCTTCCTCCCCCTGCTTCGGACAGAAACCGCGGCACGCACTGCAGGGCGCCCTCGCCGCCGACCTCGCCGCCGCGGCCTCGCCGCCGCGGCAGCCCGACGCCCGCCCCCGCCCCGACTACCCCGGCGACGAGGAACCCCCGCGACGAGAAACTGAAACATCCACGCCGCCGCCGGGGACAACGCCAGCAACCCACCCGCGCAACAACCCCGCCGGCCCTCGCCCCACGGGCACCTACATCGCTGCCGAGAAGCCCCGGCTAGCCCGGCATAAGACGGCGACGAGGAACTGAAACATCCACGCCACCGCCGCCGGGGGACAACGCCAGCACCCCAGCCCGCACCAACCCCACCAGCCCCTTCGTGGGAAGCCGTCTCGCCGCCACCGAGCTGCCCCGCAGTTGCTGAAACAAAACCTCGCCACCGCGTGTCCTTCCTCGCCGCCGTGCCGGCCCCATGTCGCGCCCTCACATACTGCTTGGGATCAGAGCCCATCCCTATGCCCATCGGCCACCACGAATTGTTGGCCCTGATCTCTCTGAATTTTACAATCAGAACAATGTTGCAATAGGTTCTGGGAGAACACTAGCAGGGGATGTTGCAGCAATCAGTTCGAGCAGCTTGCACCCCGCTGTACATGATGTTGGTCAGAAACATGTTTCTAAGGTGAGGTGTTAATGACTGCTGGTTGTATTTGCTGAATTGACTGAATTGTTGAGACTGCAATTTTGTGTTTGATCATAATTGTTGAGACTGAATTGACTGCATTTTTGGTTCAGAACAATGGAGCAAGAGCTTCAGGGAGCAGGCTACCAGCAGTAGGGTTTTCGAGCAGCAATTTTTCAGATCATCAGCTTGGAGGAGATCTCTCAGCAACAAATTCAAGCACCTAATTTATAGCATTTACGATACAAAACTACAATGTTGGACTTGTAATTTAGTTGCATGGATGATATGTTTCAAACTTGCCAAAGATGATATTGAAATGGTTACATGGATGATATGTTTTGTTACTTATATCTGGGAATTTATACTGAAACATGCATGTTTGCTGCTGTATATACAGAATCTGAAAATGCTACTGGGGCACCGTTACATTCTAGAGCATATAAGTGAAACATTACTGCTAACCTAATGTTACATCTATGGATGCACCAATGAAACTATGAACCCTTGGGATATGCTGAAAGTTTGGGGACGTGACGATCCCTAATCTCAGTCAGTGGTACAAAATTTGGGGACGTGACGATCCCTAATCTCTGTCGAAACACTTCTCTGTAGCCACATTGACATGATGTTGCCCGAAACAACATGCTATGACCATGGTTACACCCTGTGTGTGATAAGTAAAACATACATGGATGAGTCGATGACCTAAACCATAATCTTAGTTGAATACCCAAACCCTAATCTCAGTAAACACTCGCAACACTATAATTGGAGTCGGTGGCCTAATCTATAATCTGAAACGTCGCCACGTACCCTAATCTCAGTTGTCGTAGAAAAGGAAGTAATGAAAGAAACAAAAAAAAAAGATCGGTGTGTTATGCTAGATGTAATGAGGTCATTAGGACATTGACATCTTAATGAAACGATATGATTTAGCCAGGTGTTACATAAGTACAAACTAAAATGAAACAACATAAAAATGCACATTATTTTTTAAAAAAATTGACATGATGTGGCTGAAACAAACAAGCTTTGGCCACAGTTACACCCTATGGGTGATAAGTGAAACATAGAGGAATAAGTATTTGTTACAACAAACAAAAAATTCCAAAAATAAAAATCCAGATAAACATGTAAAGCATTTTGGGAAACACCCATAGCTGACATACAGCAGACATATTTCATCCAGGTGATGTTGCAATTCAAAAGTGCAATGACACAACATGTGCAAGGGCCTCCAACTCCGTATATATTACATAATAGGCCTAAATCTACTGTTGCATCAACAAGAGCTATGGCACAAGATGCCACAATACAAATGTAGCAAAAGAAGGCCACAAGTAATGTTGCCGTGAAACTACTAGGGCATCTAATTCTAACACAGCTAGGGCAGCAACTCCACATCAAGCCTGCGTGGCGTGAGCAGTAAAATCAGCAAGGTTGATAACATTGTTGTTGGAGTGTAGAAGTACAGCAGCAACACACTTCCTGAGCTCTAGGACTTGGGCCTCCTGGGAAAAAAAGACAACAAAAAAAAGAACTTAATGTTAGTAGCAGTACAAATAAAGTAGCAAACTGGAAAGAGAGAGAGAGAGAGAGAGAGAGAGAAGAGAAAATAAAAGAGTAGAGATGAAATACACATACTTTGTCCTGGGGTAACTCAGCGGCGAACTGCTTCCCATCCCATGATTCCATAAACTCCATTGTGTAGAGCCCACAGTCATAACTACAACATGTAATCAAAGATGGAAGAAAAAGATCATTTTGGAACAGATTGCAAAATGCCAAAAAGCAGTAAGAAATTGGGAAACAAGCACATACATATTGTTTTGTTTAGGCGCCTTAGGGAAGGCCCACTTGTAGGATGAAACATCACCTTTCAGGAACTTAAGCTTCACCATCATCGTTACAAAGTTCTCTCACTGAAAATGAATGAAACAGATTCAACATGACTAGTGCAACATCTCAAATATGAATCTGGTACATGCAAAAAGACAGTGGAAAGAAGCACTAACCAGGTTGTTGGCATACTTGAAATACTTGCTGGTTTGTCTGCTGCCCATGGAGTCGAAGAATTGTATTTCTTTCTGGAATTTACAAATAAAAATAAGAACCCAATGCTCTTTGTTTACTAGTATGGGGGAAGAAAATCTGCATAGCATGGTTGTTATGATAAATGTTAGCAAAAAAAAAAGAAGCAAAAGAGAGACAATAGACAACACTGCGCAAAAAATGATTGTTTCATTACAAAAACATTACCAGATCAATCTTGGTCATAGGCAAATGATCATTCAAGTTTTTACACATAGTATACAAACTAGCTTGAAGTTTGAAAGATTTTGGATCACCGCTCAAAAGGCCCTGGGCACATGAGAAATGAAGCTAAAAAGTAGAAGACAAAGAAGCAATCGAGAATGAGAAGTCACAAGAATTGAATAATTACTGTCACCCACGGAGGGAAAGTGTATCTTGCAAGTAGTGCTTTGCCCTTTTCAAACTTTGCAAGGTGGTCAATATTAAAATTGGTTACACCACAATATCATGACATCATTGCTAATCCATCCCCTTGGCTTGAATGAGTTACACTCATCATACGTAACATGATAATCATCGATTTCAATGAAACGTGGCCTAGCAGGGCAGACAACATGCAACAAAAAAAGTATGATTATAGGTAACAGAAAAGGAAGGATCCATTTGCAACAAACTAAGAACTGCATATGCAACATTGAAGATCATATCAATGAAACATCAAGAAAGACAATAATGAAACAACAAGCAAGACAGTAATGAAACAGCAAGAATGACAGTACTGAAAACAGCAAAAGAATGACATAAATGAAACATCAAGAAAGACATTAATGAAATAGCAACTAAATAACTCACGATTCAGTGTCATCTCCAATTTTGAAAGCCTCCTTAAAAGCTCTTTTCGTCAAATATTTCTGCCGAACTTCTTTGGTAGTTCCTTCCCAATCACGAAGGGGTCTTTTTGGTTGGGGAATAGTGTTAAGCTCAACTCTTGCCCTCTTCTTCCTATCCCTCTTCTCAATGGTGCTTGAACCGGTTAGTATGTTGATGGGAGCCTCTGTGGTGTTGGAACCTGAAAAATGAACAATAAGCTCCTCAGATGGACTAACTTACTTATGAGATAGCTACAGAAGTGATACTAGCAGCTACTAAAGTGATACTAGCAGCAACATATGAAACAATATGAAAACAAAAAATGTAGCTGACACAAAAATATAATGAAACAATTTATAAGTAAAAAAGGAGCATGACATGGGCAGCATATGAAACAA
This sequence comes from Themeda triandra, assembly GCA_018135685.1. Lineage (NCBI taxonomy): Eukaryota > Viridiplantae > Streptophyta > Magnoliopsida > Poales > Poaceae > Themeda > Themeda triandra. The sequence continues at coordinate 346,309 of JAENPR010000051.1, read as the reverse complement.
AAATAAAAAAGGAAAAAGTAAAAAAGAAGAGTATACGGGAAGGCGAAGGCGTGGAGCTCCCCTGTTTGAAAACGCAGACATGCTCATATAACTCATCATCTTCGGGAACAAGTCCATTGGTGGCACATCGTCAACATAAGAAAGGCTACGCTGATGGGGGCCAAAAACTACTCCATGAATCAACGAGCTGATGGAGAAGCAACTGGAACTTTGGGGTTCTCCTCTGCGAGGTGTGGCTGTGCAGCGGAGTTAGAAGGACAGGGAGCAGTAGCAGCTTTTTGCAACATCCACAAAGTGGCTTATCCTCCGCGAGGTGTGGCTGTGCAGCGGAGTTAGAAGGACAGGGAGCAGAAAAAATGGCATGTGCATCAGTATCCACAACAGCTATGGCACACAAGGGTTGCGGTTGAGTTGGGGGAAGGCGGCGTGCATGGCGCCGGGGTCTCCATACTCGGGCGGTTGCGTTGGCCACCACCGCGGCGCCTCCTCTGCGCCCCCCGTATGGCTGCGGGGCATGACCGCGCAATGGCCCGCCTCCGCAAACGGACGGCTGCGGGCACGACCGCGCCATGGCTCGCCTCCGCAACAGGTGGCGGTGACGGAGGGCTGGACGAGGAGGAAGACAGCCATAACACCACGGCGAGTGCGGGCCACGAGCGCTCCACGGGAGGTGGCGTTCCCCGTGTGCGCACAACTAGGGTTCGAAGCGAGATGTGAAATGGAGAGGGGAAGCAGCGAGATCAAACCTCGGGATGGAGCCGCTGAGCGCGCACGGGAGGGCGGATGCCGCCGCCGGCGAGCGGATGGAGCAGCCCCGGTCGGCCAACCTCCTCCGCCCCCGAATCGCCGGCGATGGAGAAAACCGCTGCGGGCGCGTCCCCTTCACCCCTCCGTATGAAACAACTGAACCGGGAAAAAAAAAGCCGGGGCTGCAGGAAAAAAAAGGCCATTCGGCCTTCTCGTATGCTTGATGGGCCGTCACGGTGAGGCCCATCAACGGCCGTTCGACGCTCGAACGTCCTAAAAGAAGCATTACCGTGTATAAAAGAAAGAGTAAATTGCATCCACCATACAACAACTTGTTAGGTGGGTGTAAATTAGTCCAAAAACTTGTAAAATGCTCGATCTAGTACAATAACTTTACAGGTGGGTGCAAATTAGTCCAATAACTTGTAAAATGATCAAATGAATACAATAACTTGATCAATGGGTGCATCCACAGTTGAATGTTATAATGATAACCATATTTGCTAATGTCTTATCGGAGTAAATTCAAGTCAAAATTAATAAACTATTAAGCATTATTTTTATATATTCACATCACAATATCAATATATTTAGATAAGACTAAAACCTTCACTATTTTCACATATTTGATTATATACATTGTTGAGATAAAAAAACTAACATGTTAATAGATACTAAAAATACCTTCTAGAAGCTTAGCATAAATATTTTTAATGACTCATGTACGTACTTATTTAGAAAATAAAAATGATCTAAAATAATAGAAACAAATATGATTATGTACATATGTTAAATACATGAGCAGAATTACGGAGAAAACCTAAGGTCACAGTCTTTTTTATGGACTTGAATGTTTTGGTAATGCCAATACCAATATAGTAAATATGAATTTTTTATTCAATTTAACTAATGAACAAATAAATTATATACATAGTTGAGAAGAAACAACCTAATCATGATCAATAACTCTTGTTAACAAGAAGAAACAAGAATTATTGCCTAAAAGAAAATTCATATGTGTATCCTTGTTTAAAATATTATTGTTCTAATATTTTGGACTATAGGCGCACCAATTTAGAAACTTATTGTACTAATTTTATCATTTCACAAGTTGTTAGATCAATCTACACTCACTTGTAAAGTTATTGTATTAAATTGAGCAGTTTACTAGTTGTTGGACCAATTTACACCCACCTAACTAAGTTGTTGTATGATGGGTGTAATTTACTCTAAAAGAAATAAACGTGTACTATAGAATAAAATAAAATAAAAGGCAGCAACCAGCCCACAATGGGAACCATTGAACTACTGGGCTGGGCTGGGCCGTTTTCCATTCCAGTTCCTAAACATGCCAAGCGCTCAGAGCCTAGTACATAATCTTAACCTGGCCAGTAGCTCTGTAATTTTGTGAATAGAAAGAACCATACAGTGTTATTTCATGTAATAAAGATGATTTTCATCATCTGTGTCATACTTGTCAGCTCGATCGTCATACTAGACTCCCTTTTGGTTCTTCAAACTTTCGAGCTACAAATAATTTTGATTTAATACACTGTGATCTTTGAACATCTCTTGTTAGTGTGTCTGGGTATAAATATTATCTTGTCATTTTAGATGATCATTCACACTATATTTGGACTTTCCCGCTCCGTCTAAAATCTGACACTTTTTCCACTCTTGCCATTTTTTTTCCTATGTGCACACGCAATTCGGCACCACTATTAAGAGCGTCCAGTACGACAATGGCCGTGAATTTGACAATTCCATGGCCCGCACGTTCTTCCTCTCCCATGGTGTTGTTCTTCGCATGTCATGCCCCCTATACCTCCCAGCAAAATGGCAAGGCCGAACGCTCTATTCGTACCATTAACAACATATTACGTTCACTTCTGTTTCAGGCGAGTCTTCCTCTAGTCTACTGGGTTGAAGCACTTCACACCGCCACATACCTCGTCAACCGGCTCCCCACCAAAACACTCGCCTCCTCCACCCCCTACTTTTACATACACTCCACCCACCCCTCCTATGAACAGTGCAGCGTTGTATCCCTGAGTTGCCTCATAATGGACCGAGGCCCAGCGTGAACGGACGCACACCCAACTCACGAGTCCGAAACTCGTGTTGTGGTAGAGGTGGCAACATTTGCGGTATGTAATTTAATATCTTTTTTTTCTTTTCTATTTTTACTGCTAGTCTCAATGTTCTCCAGAAATTTTCTGATTGCTCAGTCACAATGTTGCTTTTATTTAGAATAATTTAATGTCTATTTTTGGAGATCCGAATAGTTAATTCAACATGTTTTCTATAAAGCCAGTCGACGGAAAAGGACCATGGCTTTAGACGACGCTTCAGTCAACGCCCTTCCACACACGCTTCACCTCTCTGCACGTTGTTGCCCCTCTCTCCCAAAGCCTCACCAACCGCGCTTGACGCGGTTCCATTCTCTCCTCACGTGTCGCCGCTCCCCCCACCTATGACGGGCATGGCAGCGCCAGTGCAGGTAGCCCTAGCGCGAACGCGGCAGAGGCGGTGGCCAACGGCAGGGGAAAGAGCAGGAGATGTTGCAGGAAGAAGACCGGAGGAAGAAGAAGACAACTTTGCACCGTTGGATTCGAGATCTATTTCGTCGCCTAAAGAAATTTTTTCAGTGAAAAATAGCAACAACCTAATTTGTATTTAAGCTTGTGTAGTGTAGTTTGGTAATGTTTGGTTGCCTGTAGAACCTTTTACGGAGGCTTGCTTGCATAGTGCTTAAAGCATGCCAATGCACCATTACATAGTATGCCCAATTTTCTGTATTATAAAATGCAAATTTGCGAAAGCTAATGCACACAAAAGAGAGAGAAAAAGTTAATGCCAGCAATTCTAGGACGCCACATGGGAATATGGCCCTACCGCGAACGTGGTACAATGCCACATTCCATGTCCAAGGAACGTGGATCAGTTTTGTCCCAACAGTGAAAAATCATTTCTCAGAAAGCATTCCGGAGCATACCACATTTCACGACAATCTTCCGGAACTTTGTGATTGTGAGCACAACACATGAAGTTGACCGGCAGGTTGGTCACCTTGGAGACAAAACGCACACGGGGTCCAGGGTGACGTTGTTGGTTTTACGATCAACTCTTATGTCGAACCAATGATGAAAATCATTTTCACCGGCGGTTCAAAAGAAAAAAAAACGGTTTTGAAAATTTATCTAACTTTAACCATCAAGTTTAAAAATTTGTACTTGCTGATAATATAAGATTTCATATATGCTAGAGTTCAGTCGCCTGGCATCTCAGGCGACGATGTATCTACTGTCTGCCGCATGATGAGCTAACACACGGAGTAACCAGCAAGACAAGCATGAGCTGGCCAGCAACGCGTCGCCTGAACGTTTACACAAAAAAACAGGCGCCTGTGTAATAGCAACGCCCATAAGATTTATGTTTAAGATTCACTAGGACAAATATTTTCATATCATAAATTTATAATTCACAAGTTGTGAAACTATATCGATTTCTTAGAATTGAGGCGTGGTCTAGGAAAAAAAATGATCAAATGTTGATTTAGGACAGAGCTAATAGGATATGTAAAATCTAGAGCCATGGTTGTTTTGGGAAAACCAAGGCCATGGCCCATGGTTGTTTTTTCCATGTTGTTTTGGGAAGAAACCAGAGCCAATTGGGCTTGCTACTATTATGCACAGTGCCATACAGTAGCAGCATGCAGGAGTTGGGAGGCTCTGACTCTGAGCAACTGGATTAGTTATTATTAGTACTGATGTTTGAGCAGCGAAGACGAGTCCTTGGAACCGGTTGCAGCGGACGTGTCGGAGGAGCAGGATGTCTGAGAGGTCACCGTCGTTGACGACGACTGAGTTAAACTGGAAGACGCCATCCCTGACGAGGAAGCGTTGTACGAGAAGATGGCCCCGCCCTCCGGCGACCCAAGTGGCACCGCGTATGTCGCCACGGGCATCTTGGCAGGCAGCACCGGCAGCTGGCCTTGACTGGACTGGAGAGCGGCCATGGCTACTCTGATGGACGGCCGTGCGCGTGGGTCAGGGTGCGCGCACCAGAGCCCGACGGCCACGACGCGCTCCACCTCCGCCGCGTCGTACTCGCCGTTCAGCCGCTCGTCGGCCGCCGCGACAGCGGCTCCTCTGCCGTACAGGTCCCATACCCACTCGACGAGGCGGAAGACGGCGTTCTTCTGGCCGTCCAGCAGGCTCATCGGCCTCCTCCCGCAGGCAACCTCCAGCACGACGACGCCGAAGCTGAAGACGTCCGACTCGGCGCTCGCAGCGCCGGTGACGAAGCATTCGGGGTCGACGTAGCCTGGCGTGCCGGAGACGGCCGTCATCGTCTGCATCCCGACGGCGTGGTCGATGAACCTGGCGAGCCCGAAGTCGCCCAGCTTGGCGTTGAAGGACTCGTCCAGCATCACGTTGCTGGGCTTCACGTCGCGGTGCACCACGCACTGCTCCCATTCCTCGTGGAGGTAGAGCAGTGCGGACCCAAGCCCAAGAATAATTCTGACCCTCATGGGCCATGTCAGGAAGGTGCCGTTGCCGTGGAGGTGGACGTCGAGGCTGCGGTTTGGCACCAGCTCGTAGACGAGCAGCAGCTCGCCGCGGCCGTGGCACCAGCCGACGAGCTGCACCAGGTTCCGGTGGCGGAGCCTGCTTATCACCTTGATCTCCGACTTGTACTCCCTCCTCCCCTGCGTGGAGGATCCTTTGGCGAACCTCTTGATGGCCACGGCAGAGTGGCCGCCGTTGTGATCACTGAGGTGTCCTCGGTACACGGAGCCGAAGCCACCTTGCCCGAGCTTCTCCTCCGGCGCGAAGCTCTTCGTCGCAGCAACGAGTTCGTGGTACGGGAAACGCCTCGGCCCCGTCCCCATTTCAATCTCCCTGATGGCTTCATGACCATCGTCGTCGTCGTCAGAGCCGCCTATGTCGTCCTCTTCACCAAACCCCTGTGCTAGCTCCTGCTCCCTCCTCTTGCTCCGACGCCGTCGTCCAGCGAGGAAAACCACCAAAGCAAAAAGAGCCACGAGGAACAGCGCCGCGCCGACGCTGGCTCCGACCACAGCTCCACCACCACGTCGAGAACCGGAGGTGCTGGGGGTCGGCGGCGGCGGCGGCGGCGGCGGCGCATCTAGTATTATTGGTGTGGCCTTGGGTTCCAAAGACGAGCTGAAGTACCAAGAATGCAGCTGGTGCAGCTCGATGGACGTGGACGTCGAGGCAGAGAAGCCAACAGAGACGTTCTCCGGCAACGCGCTCTTGAGGTCAACCTTATGGCTGAGGTTGTAAGACGTGTTCCTCCCGTCGCCCAGCCACAGCGTCATCTCCAGGACGCTGGAGAGGTTGTCGTACCTGATCTCCGCGGACATGTTCCCGATGAGGGTGAAGCTCGGCAGGGTCTGGGTGGCCACCGACCGGATCGAGTTCACGTCGATGCCGACGTGGTCGTATGTCAAGTTGGGGTCGAGCGCGATGGTGTCGTTGAAGGTGTCGAACTCCACCGCCACGAACCGGGTGTCGCCGGTGGCCACGGCGTCGGCGCTCTGGTTGGTGAGCCCGATGTTGTAGGCGAAGGAGCCGGACGGCAGGGTCGACGGGTAGGCGGCGGCGAGGAAGAAGGCCATGCCGGTGCCCTTGTTGTCGATGCCGTTGTCCCCCGGCGGGTCGATGACGAAGGCGAAGCGCGTGGAGAAGCTGGCCACCTCGCCGGTGTCCTTGTCCCAGAGGCGCATCGGCCGGGCGCTGTACGACGCGCGGCCCGTGCTGTGGCCGATGCCGGGGCCGGACATCCTGTTGGCCGTGACCTCGATCCAACCGCTGCTGATGTAGGCGTCGCCTTCCACCCTGATGTCCTTGAGGTCATCTGAGCTGAAGCTGCTGTAGTTGAAGGACAGGGCCGCGACGGGGAGGTAGTAGTAGCTGCTGAAGATGATGATGAGGCCGACGGCGGTCCAAGTGGATGCCGACGTGATCGTCGAGATGGCAGCCATCGTGCGCCGGCCAAACCGCCGCCCTGAGTCCGGAACTGCAGACGAGGTGCACTGTCTGTCCGTGGATCTGCGTCGGCTTGACTGGGAAAGCGAGTCTACTGCCACACGTTCAAGCAGGTAGGCTGCCCCCTCTCAGAAATTAAATTAAATTGCTAGAGTGAGTGCGAGTCAGTCGTCGGAATCATCGGTGCTCGGCACGGTGCCCAAAGGCCCACTCTACAGTTACACGGTGCTCTCAAGAATGATCATGGAAGAAGAGCTTTGTCGAGAACTTTCCAGCTCGACCCAGGACTGAATCGTATAAAGATTAGCATAAAGAGGCTTTTAATTGCTTTAATTTGGTGGAACGTCGGTCTACATGATGATGATTCACCCTCGCCCAGGATGAATGAGGTACTACCTAGTGCACGTTCGAAAATGTGTGCACACACGTACGTTCCTTCGTTTGCATTGTGTTTGTTCATGTCTGACGACTGTAGCATCCACAGCAGCCAAGCCCTCCACAGCCAAGCCGGCAGGTTTATCGACCACGCCGTCAGGATGCAGACGATGACGGCCGTCTCGGGCACGCCAGGCTACGTCGACCCTGAATGCTTCATCACCGGCGCCGCGAGCGCCGAGTCGGACGTCTTCAGCTTCGGCGTCATCGTGCTGGAGGTCGCCTGCGGGAGGAGGCCGATGAGCCTGCTGGACGGCCTGAAGAACGCCGTCTTCCGCCTCGTCGAGTGGGTATGGGACCTGTACGGCAGAGGAACCGCTCTCGCGGCGGCCGATGAGTGCGTCGTCGCCGTCGGGCTCTGGTGCACGCACCCGGACCCACGCGCGCGGCCGAGCCATGGCCGCTCTCCAGTCCAACCACCGCCAGGTGCCGGCGCTGCCTGCCAGGATGCCCGTGGCGACATACGCGGTGCCACTGGCGTCGCCGGAGGGCGGGGCCATCTTCTCTTACAACGCTTCCTCGACCTCGTCAGGGATGACGTCTTCCAGTTTAACTCAGTCGTCGTCAACGAGCAACGACGGTCACCTCCCAGACATCCTGCTCCTCCGACACCGCTGCAACCGGTTTCAAGGACTCGTCTTCGCTGCTCAAACATCAGTGCTAGTGATAATTAATCCAGTTGCTCCGACTCTTAACTCTTGTGTGCGTCTCTGTCTCGAACGTGACCCTACCTGTCAGGAGGCAGCTGAGAACAAATCCAACCTAAACTTAATAGCGCGCAGCCTTTTTCTTTTGAGTAAATTGCATCAGGAGTACATAAACTATACGCGTGAGTGCAGATTACCCAATAACTATTAATTTGCTCTATGTGAAACAAGAACTTCTTTTGAGTAAATTGCATCAGGAGTACATAAACTATACGCGTGGGTGCAGATTACCCCAATAACTATTAATTTGCTCTATGTGAAACAAGAACTTATCATCTTGGTGCATATACGGTCTAAAATACAATCTTTAAGCCTATACGGCAATTTAATATGTACGGCTCGTGCGGCTCACAGGTACACGGCTCATGCATATACGTACATGGCTCATGCATAGCATCTTGCAGCTCGGTCATACGCGGCTCCAGCGACGGGGACGAGCTCGTGTTGATCTTGAGGTCGATTCCGTCGTGCCGTCGAGCAAGCCATGTATAGTAGGGTCAACGTGCTCCTCGTTTTGAGGCGCGGGGATCAGTGGCTTATGATATGTGCATCCGATCTGCTATATGCACGTGTCTATCCTGAGTGAGGTGCGATATGCAGAAGCCGTGAGCTGTGTACGTGAACTCAGACCTACTATCACGAGCTATACACCTGTGGGAGCTGCGAGCCATATACGTGGCAATGCAAGCTGCACGAGCCATTTGCATGCAAAGCCGCACAAGCTGTATACTAATACAGAGTCCAAACGTAGCCGAAAACTGCCGAGCACGCTGAGGGATTGAATTTTGGACCGTATACGCACCAATATGACAAGTTCTTGTTTCACATAGTGCAGATTCAAAGTTACTGGGGTAATTTGCACCCACATATATATAGTTCTCGTACTCGTGCAATTTACTCTTTTCTTTTTTAGTACCGTATCGTGGATTTATGTAGATGTGCACGGATTAATAAGACGTGCAAATCTGATGGATGGTGTGCCCGATGAAGACACATACACAGACACACGTATAACTCGTGTTGTTCAAACCATGCACGGTATTATGCATGTAGCAAACCCAAAATCATATGAGGAATCAAAATCGCGTGTGCTTAGCAACCCCCACTTTTTTTATCAACTAACCTCTCTTCAAATTGGAAACTTTTAAAACATCAGCAATTGCTTTCTCTTTATCAACTAACCTCTTTTCAAACCAGTAACTTTTGAAACATAAGCAATTGCTTAGTCAAAGTTTGTATCAGCTATTGCTTAGTTAAAGTTTGTCATATCTATTCAAACTAACGATAACGAATATGTCCGTACGTTGCAACGGAAGAAAAAACTATTAAATATTCATGTAAAATGATAATTTAATGGTATATATCTACTTATATTTTAGTTTTTTATTATTTATAATTAGTGATGACAGTGACATTCATAACATCAATACACCTTGGTATATTTTTTTTTCTATTACAAAGTTCATAGTTATTTAGATATAAATATATCATAACCACGGTTCACCTAAAAGGCCATTTAGCTCGTTTACACACCGTTTAAACGCTACATGGTGGTACAACGTTTTTGTTTAATCAGTTGTTTCGACTGTTTAAGCGATTATTTTCAAGGTTAAACACCCCTTTTGCCCGAATAATAGGCTCAGCATGTGACCGGCAGTTTTATGGTTTAGCGTTTCAGATAACTCTAATCCTAACTTTAATTTTCATATGCAATAAAGATTCAAGACACCTATAGAAAAGTACAACCTAACAAGGTTCATAATATCTCCAGATAAATCACATTTTTTATGATTTAACAAAACTGATATGGTATTTTTCTTTTTTCTATCATTTTTAGTGAGTTTTGCTAGAACTTTGTTTTATATAAAAAAAAAGAGAAAAACGAGAAGAAAAAAAATGTTTGCATGGGCTTGGTTCAGCCCACGTGAAGCTAGCCCAACCACAAAAATTTAGCCCATGTTAAAAAAGAAGCCCACCATAGGAGGTCCACTCGAATTTGGATGTTTTGTCGGAAACCCTGATCTATTTCAGAAACTATTATGGCTCTCCTATCTTTTTTTTCTCTCTAGCATATTTACATCTGTATTGTTTTCTATTCTTTTACCCATTTCTAATTTTTGTTTGCCGTAACTATAAAGCGAGTTCACATCGATACAAATACGGAGATGGGGAGACGGAAAAAGTGGCGGACATAAAAAAAGTGGATAGAAATTTTGCCTTCTATTATTAGATATAGATATAGGTATAGGTATAGATATAGATATAGATATAGATATAGACTAATGTTTTTTTAAAATATATATACATAAATTGGTGATTGCTGTAAATTTATACCCAAATTCAAAAGAGCCAACAATTTTATAATATAATAATACTATGGTTTTGCAAATTCAAAGGTTTATCCAAACTCAAAAAATAGTTTCCATCTGAATAAGTAGAATGTCGATGGGAATAGCAAGCCAGTGTTTTTATATTTCATCAAAGGTGACTTGCATCAGAATTTAGGGATCACAATTTTTTTTATCTCTTGTTTGATAATCTAGTGACGTAAGCGCGGTCAAGCAATGTCTTAGCAGCGTGGGCCCACGTGTGGACGCACGAAACGGAGGGGAAACTGATTGTGTTCGGACGCGGACGTCCATCTGCCTTTTCCTATGCGGTATTCAAGTATGAGAGACATTGATGTTTATTGAACGGGTGTAAGCAGGTTCAAGAGAAAATGAGAACAAATAAGAGAAGCAAATCCGTAATAAGTAATCATTTTGATATAAAATCTTTCGACATATTTGCACAAAAGACAAGGTGGGAAAAACAGATGTAATAGGACATCTTCTAGAGCTGCTACAATTTTTATATTGCAAAGTTTTACAAATAGATAAGAAAATAAAATATGTAGTAGAGTCCACCGGAAGTCTGGTGACCTGCGAGGAAGGTGGCGGCGGGTCCTTCTCAGTCGTTTCTCCTCATATCTCCGTCTTCTTCCTCTTTATTTCCACCCCATGGCTTTTCTTCCCTCTTATGCCCATCAAGGAAATTGGCTACTCCCTCCGTCCCACGAAAAAATGCAATTTTTTGACTTCTACTTTTCCTGTTTGACCATTCGTCTTATTTAAATTTTTTATGTAAATAATAAAATAAATTAATCATTTTGAAAATAAATAATATTTTTTAAAAAATTTCGATTAAGACGAACGGTCAAATAGGAAAAGTAGAAGTCAAAAAATTGCGTTTTTTCGTGGGACGGAGGGAGTAGATCCGCTTGAGAGGAGGCTGGATCCATGCGTTGGACGCCCGGATCCACGCTCTGCTGGCATAGCCCGATGGTGGCGGTGCGTCCTCCAACGGTGTCGGGGTGGGCCTGTACGTTATGGCGGCGCCATGGTGGTAAGGCCCATCCTAGCAGCGACAGCAGCATCTTGGCAGGTGCATGCGACGGCCAGCGGCGGCGACATGCGGCTACGGCGAGCATTCTGCCACGGCGGTGCTGACGGCTGGGCTACAACGGTGTCCTAGTGAAGATGCGGGTGAAAACCCATCCCTTTTGGGACGACATTGACGGTGCATATCCTTCCTGAAGGCAACATCGGACATCTCTACCACGGACCCTGTCAGGTGCTGACGGCACGAACACCGGCCTTCCCTTCCTTCCCCTGCCAGATGAAGCGGGTGAAAATCCACATCGGCGGCGTCTTCGGCGACATGACCTTCCTGAAGGCGATGTTATGCAATTCTGGAAGGAGGATTTGCTTCGGTGGTGGCTGCAGCCATGGGTTTTATTTTCTCTTTTTTTCCTTTCTTCCCCGCACCAAAATAAAGATGGAGACCTAGTTGAGGATTCAAAATTACGGTGTCAACGACGGAAGAAGGCGATCAGAAGGAGGGCATTGGCGTGGCAATTCGATGGTCTCCCATCTGTTGGCAGTGGACCACGAATTTGGCCAGGAGGCCAGCATGGAAGGCGCCCACGAAATTGGCAAAGACCGGCATGGGAGGTGATGGCCAACAGTTGAGTTGTCTGAGATGACCTGCGTGATTTGACGGCTGACCAAATGACGACACTTCTGTATTTTGATGAGTTAACTAGGTCAAGAAACTTTGGTGTGCGTGTCTTGAGTGAGTTTTTGTGTGTAATAAGATATAGCTATATGCATCGGTTGATGCAGATGTTGAGATATTAATATATTCTCTTTTTTAAAAAAAAAACATGTAGTAGAGTTGCTCTTAATCCTCCCTTTGTGCTTGGATGGAAGACATTCTAGTTTGCTCTTAATTAATGCCGGTGCCTTCTGAAGACAATCTTATAGGGTAGCCTCGCATAGTTACATTGCTTGAATGATGCCCTCGTCAAACTTGTTCGCTCGTTGTCGTTGATTATTAGTCGTGTTCCAAGATCACCAGTCACGTTTCGCTTTCACCGCGCGCAGCGCAGTACAAACGATCACACACATCTGATCCGGCGTCTATGTGATCGCTAGACGGACCAATGGCTGGTCATATGTTTATAAGTAAAGCCCCTGGTCCTGATAACATCTGAAAATGAAATCTGGGAAGCTTTAGTACAAATGGAAAAAAAAAATAAAGCCTCTGATCCTGATAACATACCTATTGAGTTTTATCAGTCATATTGAAAAATTTTGTAAACTGGATATAATACAACTCTTTGATGACTTTCATCAAGGCAAAGTTAATATGTGCAGGGTTAACTATGGAATCATTACTCTATTACCTAAAGTGTCTGATGCTGCTAGAATCCAGCGGTTTAGGCCAATTTGCCTCTTGAATTGCTTGTACAAACTAGTTACCAAGACTTTAACAATCAGATTAGAGCCTTTTGCTACTAAACTGATTCATCAAGCACATACTGCCTTCATGAAAGGTAGAAATATCATGTCTGGAGTAATGATACTCCATGAGATAATCCATGAAACAAAACTAAAGAAAAAATGTGGGGTGATTTTGAAGTTAGACTTCGAGAAAGCTTACGATAAAGTAAGTTGGAAGTTATTATTCTCATGCCTGGAAGCCAGAGGTTTTAGTCAAAAATGGTGTGGATGGATTAGACAGGTGGTTACTGGGGGAACTGTGAGTGTTAAAGTTAACAATATGGTGGGTCCATACATAAAGAGCTTTAAAGGTGTAAGACAAGGGGATCCACTTTCTCCAATTCTGTTCAATTTTGTGGCTGATTGCCTGACTAAGATGATTTATAAAGCACAGAGGAATGATTTGATCACTGGACTAATTGATCACATAGTGCCTCATGGGGTGGCTATCCTTCAGTATGCTGATGATACAATAATTTGTATTAAACATGACCTGGAAAGGGCCAGAAACCTCAAGTTTTTGCTATACCTATATGAGATGATTTCTGGTCTAAAAATCAACTTTAATAAGAGTGAGATTTTGATGATTAATGAAGAAGGGGATGATACTATGAGATATGCTGAACTGTTTAACTGTCAAACAACTAATTTTCCTATTAGATACTTGGGAGTTCCTGTTAGTCCTAGTAGATTGCATGTGATGGATTGGCTACCACTATTGGAGAAAAATGACAAGAAACTGGACATTTGGAAGGGTTCTTCCATGTCTATTGCTGGAAGATCCACCCTGATTACAACAAGTCTGAACAACACCCCCATCTATCATATGTCCATGTATAGGCTTCCCAAAACGGTTATTAACAACATGGATAGGACTAGAAGAAAGTTCTTTTGGCAAGGGGATCATACCAAAAGAAAATATCATTTGGTGAAATGGATCAAAGTGTGTAAAAGTAAGAAGAAAGGAGGGCTTGGAATCAAAGATATCAACTTAATGAATATTAGCCTGTTGAGTAAATGGTGGTGGAAGTTGGAACATGAAACTGGTTTATGGCAAGATATTGTGTCATATAAATACTTGAGAAGGCAATCTGTAGCAACTGTTCAGCATAGGCAAGGTGATTCACCTGTGTGGCATGATCTACTCAAGATCAAAGAGACTTACATGCATGGAAGGAAAATGATAGTAAGAGATGGAAGGAACACAAGAGTTTGGCATGATGTCTGGCTATATGATGAGCCCCTGGCTACACTATTTCCTGATCTGTTCAAGCTGTGTGAACAACAGGACATTAGTGTTTCTGAGATAGTGAGAAGGGAGAGAGATATATATCCTTTTGTAGATGGTTGCCTCCAGACCTAGAATCTCAATGGAAAAAACTCAGGGAGGACATCCTAAATATTCAGTTAGCAGATGGGCAAGATAAAGTGATGTGGAGAATTGGTAAAAGTGGAAAATTCTCAGTCAAATCGATTTACAATGCATTAACTAAGTCTGATAGTGGCCCTCACTTCAAATTCATTTGGAAAGGGAGGATTCTTGAAAAAATTAAAATCTTTTTATGGCTTGTGTGTAATAATGCTATTTTGACCAAGGACAATCTTATCAAGAGACAGTGGCAGGGAGACCCCACTTGTTGTTTCTGTGATCAAGATGAGTCTGTTGATCATCTTCTCTTCACATGTAATACAGCAAGATGTGTTTGGGGTACTATTGCTGTTACTTTAAATGCTTCAGATATTCCTACTTCCTTTAATCAATGTGGGGCCTGGTGTTGCAAATGGTTAGCAGGGCAAACACAGTTCCATGCCATTGGGATTGGAGCTGTGTGTTGGGCAATATGGAAAATGCGAAACAATATTTGTTTTGAAGGAAAATACTACACTAATCCCCTATCGATTGTAAGCCATTGTTGTGCTCTTATGAAACACTGGGCAGGTCTTCTCAAGCATGAAGATAAAAGCTCACTGGTCGCCGGAGTGGAGGCCATGTACCAGACGGCGGTGCAGGTGCTGACAGTAAGACAGATGGCGCCAACAATCCTCAGAATCGAAGCCCCGCCACAAGATGAAGCTGCAGGAGAGGTCGGCGAGGAAATCCAGCAGATAGAGCAGTCAAAATGAAGCACACGCATAGATCATGGTTGTCAGTCTAATAGAGTGGAAAGTTCATTTTTGGGATGTAATGTTTCCTGGTAGTAGCTTTCGAGAGTTGTTTCCTTGTGTGCCAGGCAGAGTTGTCGGTTGGTTTTTGATGTTAGGTCGTTTTCTTAAACTGTCCTCCTGCTTCTCTTAACTATCCCGAAACCTGCTTGTATTTCCGTTAAAACTTAATGGAAATGGGGATCCCCCTAGTTTGAAAAAAATATGTTTATATGTAACATTCAGCTTTGAGAGAACAAATCTGAGCTTGAACCGAATCTGCATCTACATGGCGCGCGTATCCTTTTCTTTAGTACCATACCGTGGAGCTATGTAAATGTATATGGATTCATAAGACGTGCAGGCCCAATGGGTGGTGTGCCCGATGAAGACACATATACGAGACACACGTTTAACACGTGTTGTTCAAACCGTGCACGGTAGGTGCACGTTGCAAACCACAAACCATATGAGTAATCAAAAAATCGTCTGGTGCAGCAGACGTCGCCGTTCAGGTGTTGGCACATGACACGTGTTCTTAGCAAACCCCCTCTTTTGTTTTCTTTTTGTCATTTTTTCTTTTTGTCAATCTTTTAAAACACCGTGATTGATCCATCTTCATAAAGACACGTGTGCTTAGCAAACCCCCTCTTTTGTTTTCTTTTTGTCATTTTTTTCTTTTTGACAATCTTTTAAAACACCGTGATTGCTCCATCTTCATAAAGGGTGCAAGCCGAGACGGAAGCCTGTGTGTTTAGATCTAATCACGCGATGACACGAGAACTGGGCCCTTTTTTTGAAAATAAAACTGGCCCACTGCTTGCTTCTCTATCTCAAACTTTTTCGCTCCTCGGCTTCACCATCTCTCCCTCCCGTTCGTGATCTCGGACTTGGAGCCAATATTATACGTAGTCCTTAATCCTTAATGGGCTATAAAAGGACGCACGGATTCAACTCGATGGGCCGAGGCGCTGCCAAGAAATATTTTTAGGAATTATTTAGAACTTTGCTAAAAAAAAGGGGGATTCTTTTAGAACGGGAAGCTAACCAGATTTTTTTAGTCCCACATCGTGGATCTTAGCACGGCCCATCGGCTTCTTAAGCGCCCAAGCCGTTTAGGTGGCGTGCTCCTACAAATATGATGGGATCATAAGCACACCGTACTCCCAGCATGTCACGTCGCTGGGGTGATGTGCGGCACGCACGTAAAGCCTTACACAACTTCGAGCAAA
The DNA here is from genome assembly GCA_018135685.1 of Themeda triandra. NCBI lineage: Eukaryota > Viridiplantae > Streptophyta > Magnoliopsida > Poales > Poaceae > Themeda > Themeda triandra. The sequence goes on along the minus strand of JAENPR010000051.1, from coordinate 330,209 downwards.
GAAAATCGTCCTCATCCGAGTGACGTCGCCATGTGAACTTGCTGCTACATCCTCACGATGGTGCTTGCGCATGACATGTGCGCCTAGCATTTTTTTTTTCTTATCCTCAATTTATCATTTTATTACAGGCTCCTTGTTTAGCCTAGCAAATACTTTTTTTCCCTTTTTGATTTTCCCTATCCTCAATTTATCTTTTTATTACAGGCTCCTTGTTTAGCCTAGCAAATACCTTTTTCCTTTTTATTTTTCCCTCTCTTCAATTTATCATTTTCTGAGCTCCTTGTTTAGCGTAGCTAAGTATTTTTTTTCCTTTTTGCCTCTCCTCAATTTACCATTTTACAGGCTCTTTGTTTAGTTTTTCTTCGTATATATTGGTTACTACTTACTAGTAAAAATGCACGCACTACAACTGGATAGAAAGAACTAAATGTAGGAAACAAGAACAAATACATATCTATTTATATTTTATCTTTTCTATAAAATTTTATTAAATTTGTAATATATATTTTATGACGGTCGTTGATTTTGGCATGCATAATATAAGTTGCATGTATCGAATGAAAACACAATCTTGATAGTTTTTCTACTGCAAATGTATCGAATGAAAACACAATCTTTATAGTTTTTCTACTGCAAAGCACATAAATATTTATACCTAGATATATCATAACTTTGTATTGTTCATATGTTGCTATAATTAAATATCAAGTTTAGAGACTTTTTTGGGTACTCCCAAAAAATATGTAATTCCATCTCTTATTAAAGATGGTAAGGAGTTAGTTCTTGACATATCAAGAATTGGTTTGTCCACCAATGGTCATGACGGAAGACTTCTCTTAATTCTTCACATGGCAGCTCTTGTCGGGGATCACAATGATACATTTATTTAGTCTGAATTCGGTAACAAAATGCTTAAGGTTTCTTAGCTCAAGGTTTGAATAGTTGAACCCTTGGTTACTCCAAATTTAATAAAAATAAGTTTTGTTTCTTATCAAACTACAACACCAATCACCAAGTTAATAAACTGGTGAAAATTTTTGTTTCTCAAGGGAGGTCAATGGTTCAAAAGCTTATAACATTTTTTTTTCTATTTTTATGAGAAAAGGAACCAGAGCGAAGGAACGTGTGACAAAAATCAAACCCATAACCATAAACCGAGCAAAACCAAAAAAAAAATAGGAAAACTTAAACAAAAAACAAATTAGGCCAATTTAATATTAGTAAAAAAAATCTTAGAGAGAGGTCAATGGTTCTTTGTGTTTGTTATGAGAAAAAGAAAAACCAGAGTGAAGGAACGGGTGAACAAAAATTAGACCCATTTGCTATGGCAAAAGATTAGTCTATAAACTTTTGTTGCTAAACTTTAGTCCTTGATCAGGTGTTTGGACCCATGGAAAAAAGATTGACTAAATGTGCAAAATAAAGTATCCTTCACACCTCCCAATGCTTTTAGCCCAGTTTAGGGTCTCTTCAGGAGTAAAGTCTAGATTTTTGTCATTTGCTCACTTTTAGGCCCCTTTGTTAACTAAAATTTTGCCATGGATCAAACAATGATCAACAATGTTGCACATTAGCTGCAAGGAGAAGCCGAAACAAACAAAGACCTAATGATCTTGGGGTCTCTTAGTCAAGGTTGAATACCAGCGATGGTCACCAATTGTGATTTTCGCAACTGCAGATAATATGTGCGGAATTTGTTTGTTTTTCCCTGCCGTGACCTGATGTGCGTTTTCTTTGTATAATGTGATTGTCACATTTACACTTACAAATAACAAACAGATCGAAGTAACAAAGCTCTTCTTATACTACACCTACTCAGCTGATGTACAGAGCACATATTAGCATGCCCGACTATATCCGGACACGAATAAAACGCACGTCCTCCATAGCAAAAACAAAAACGCACGTCCTCCATGACAAGAACAACTCTAGTTTCCATCTACAACCTAACAAAGACGAAAACAACCAGCAAGCTGGATCAGAAGAGTTTAATGTCCTTTCTTTTCAGATGATTCTGACACCTTTGACCACTCGACAAACACAGCCTGGCGTTGTGCCATGTTTAGCATGTCATGTCATGGTCCATGACCATTCCTGGCTTTTGGTTAGATACTTTGGTCAGTGGCTTTCTGCATTGCCGGACGGTTACTCTGGCTGACGAGGTGATGAAGCCAGACAACCAACTCTAGAATGCAATCCTCAGTCCTTGCCTTGTCAGCATGGTATAGCGTCTCAATCGGATCTGCTTGACCCGGTCGCTTACCAACCCTCTCGGTCCTGAATGAAACAGTAAACAAACCACAACACAAAGGTCAAATCTTAGAAAGAAAACTATTTCACGAAAAAAAAAAAACATGGATCAAAGCATTGGAAAAGGTCATTCTCACCCTGATTTCGCCCATTCGCTAAACCTCAAGAAACCTCGAGCACTGAAGTAAGCATGAAAGACAGTAGAGGCGTTATAGGTAGCAGCACAACTGAATCAACCTTAAACCATATGTTTGGTGTAAAGCAGGATACAGTACCAGGTGGTATTGATGGCCATGGGCACAAGCCATTTCAACGTTTTCTCCATCCTAGCCCTTATTTGATCAATAGTGAGCTGCAACAGAATTCCTGGATTAGAATGTGTGAAAAAATTGCTGATGGTTCACTTATTCTCTACTTGTATTACCTCCTGAGGCACTGAGGTCGTTCTCAATTTATTTGGTAGCGCTGACTTGATCCTTGGTGGCAATCCCTGGTACAGGGAATCTCTTGAATTTGCTGGCACATATCCTGATCGAGAAACCTATAAAAGCAAACTTTGTTATTTATTACGCCTTAAAATAGTATCTGAGTTGAGAACACTGCTGAAAGCCATTACACAATTCCTGTCAGCCATTCTTATCTTTCGTTAATTATTTTCGTTTTTGGATAAAATCCAGCCATGGAAGCTGCATCTATGTTAGCGAACTAGAAGTTCAGAAAATAATGCCCAAAATAAAGAGGAAGGCGATGCTAATAGCATACTCCCACCATCCCAAATTAAGTGTCGTTTTTTGTTTCCGTGCCACAAGTTTGACTCGATTTATAAAAAAATATATGCAATATTTATATCTCCAAATGAATTTGTTAAAAAACTAGACTTAAAGATCTTTCCAATGATACTAATTATGTAGCATAATATATTTCAGCATATATTTAATCAAAGTTATTTCTAGGGAAGCGAGAACGACAGTTATTTTGGGACGGAGGGAGCAGTAGCTTTCTGCTTTAAGATGATACATGATTTATGATGGTAGAAGAAAGTAAATAACTCAAAATCATGATCTGGATTAGAAAAAACAAGAAGAAACTTACAATACTATATATCTGAATGATAATGTTTGCATAATGTAATGCAAGTCCGGCGGGTCCTAGCCTCTGACAGCTCACAGTTGATTCGGCATTCACCACACCTCCATCTACAAATGCATTAAGAGGATCAGCTGGAAATAAGATTGACTGATTCAACATGAGAAATTGGGCTGTGGAAGTACCAGAAGATCCGAAAGCATTGTTGATCTCAACATGTAAGTACTGCACGATATCTACAAGCTTCTCGACTACCTATCATCGGAAATGCGTATTATTACAACCAAAAACGAGGCAGGCTGATGTTAGCATACAGAAGACATTCAATAGCAAAAGTTACTCACTTCTTCCAACGTCTTGGACCAGAGAGATCTTTTCTTCAAGCTCTTCACATAACTACTTTGGGTCTTCAACTCCAGTCTCACCATTTGAATATTGTCTCCTGCAAAGTAACCAAAATATAGTGTCAAAAGTTCAAGGACAGCAGCTTCATTGCCATAAAGAGGTGAGTTTTAGACTTCTAAATGGTGCTAAGCCCTGTCGTGCGTGTGGTCGCGTTTGCTCTATTCCTCTTAATGAAATACGTGCTCAGGCATCGCAAACCCCCCAAAATGTAATGAGGTCAATTTTATATTTAGAGAAACATTAGTGATAGGAGAAATTCTCTTTGCTTAAGCTTCCATAATCCTTTTTAGTTCAGATAATGGGCACAGTCTACAATGCCATTTTGTTTAGGTAATAGACACATAACAAATGACAAAAAGCATCCACAATTTCCCCCTTAAAATGAAATACGATGTTATAGATAGGAGCCATACCTTTTTCAAATCTATCTGCATTACCCTTTCCGTTTAGCCTAGAGCGGTAGTCATGCTCAAATCTGTCTAATGCATGCAGCTCATGATACAAATCCTGAAAAGAAAGCAAAATAAATAAAATGAAATGACGAACATTGTCAATTAGAAGATATCTTTAGAGAATAACACAGTGCTCACAGTTGTACGTTGAACAAGGTTCATCAACTTTTGCATCTCTGCTATTGCTGTTTCTTTCAGCTGCTTCTGGGGTGCACTTTCTGATTCTAACCTAGATATCAAATTAACAAGAGAGATATAAAAAAGCTCAAGCATATCTGTCTAATTTTTTGCTGCTGTGAGAAATCAGGAAATCTGCTTACTTCACAAAGTAGCGATCCAGGTTATGCCACTGGGGATCTTTACAGCGGTTCCCGAACCTAACAATCTCTTGAGAAAAAATTCTCAGCTCCTCTCTGCAAATATTAACCAGAGTTCACAAAACACTCACTGGACAAAGACGATAAGAAATCCACCATGGTAACTGACAATAATCTTGCAGGGTACCTTTTGTCATTAGCTGCAATTCGCATCAATTCACTCATGTCACTGGAAACCAAATTCTGTACACCTTCGGAAGGAAGCACAACTTGTTTGAAGTATGTGACAGTGTCTTCCGAGAGAGATTGCATAATACTAGCACCTTTAAGTATTGTATTGGCAACCTCAAAAGCAAGAATTGAAATCTTGCACCCTTTGGTCTTGGACCTGGAAACAAAGCCACCATCTGAGCTCAAGGTCGTCATCAAGCAGCCTAATGTGTCTAGAATGTCCACTGCCTTGCCAAATCCAGCCATGCTGGCTGTCCCGAGCATGGAACCCAGTCTAGGGACCTGCTATGAAAGGTTAAGACTTCAGGACACCATACATTTGATTTCAGTTACATGGCTAAGCTAAAACAATGCGATATAGGTTAAGTAATTCTCCTGCGTTCACACAGAAACCTACTGTGAATTAAGGCTAAAAAAATGTTCGTTTGTCACTGATCTAGTTACTACTCCTTCCGTTCTAAATTACAAGTCGTTTTGGCTTTTCCAAATACATCGATTTTATTATGTTTCTTTACATAGCATATATCTATGCATCTACAAAACCCAAATTGACTTATAATTTGGAACCGAAGGAGTATATGCGAAATGAAAATCAATTGACTTTGTGCCCACCACTTGCCTTGCTTATCCCATTGCTTCCAGACCTGTCAATCCTCCGGTCCACTTTGCCAGACAGATGTGCCTCTCCTGATGTTGATGCGTGCTGCATACTACTCCCAGGAAAAAGGAAATCGTCATCTTCATCCTTGTAGGGAAGCAGGTTCGATTTCCAACCAAACTCCTGCTCCTCCTCCCCCATCTCCACGGTTTCCTCGACAAGCTTCTGCCTGTGTGCGAGACTCATGGTGTCACGAAAGTCGCTGGCACCGTCTGCAGCATCCTTGAACCCCGCCGCATCAGCAATCGCAACGAACCTTCTTGACTTCAGAGCTGCAGCACAACAGGAATCACCATGAGCGCAATTCTCCAACAAATTCAATCCAGCCTAGCTAGTTTATAACCAAAAAGAAGAAGAAAAAAGGCGCCTAGTAATTGGGACAGCAAAAGCATCACATACCGTAGCAGCCGTTGCATTCCATCCGCTAGAACAGCGGCATCAAAGAACGCCCCCGCCGCCCCCGGGAAACCAGGAATCGCCGCCCGTTCACGCAACGGGTTCCCCACGCCGCCCACGCCGCCCGGCGGCGCCGCACGGAAGGTGCTCGACGGAATGCCCGCCCGAGTCAACGGGGAGCAGCAGGCAGCAGAGCAGGGTAAGATAAGCTGCCCCTCTCGTCTCGCGCAACAACCAAAGACAAAGTTGCGGGAAAATGACCAACCAACCGCACCAACCGAAAACTCCCGCACAGCAGGAAATCTCGCGCCAGGAAAAGGATGCCGAAGCAAACCAAAAAATATCCACAAGAACCAAAAAAATCAAGCTTTCTCCAGAGCAAGCGACGATCCACGACAGGGGACGGGAGGGAGCTGAGAGCTGGACCGCGCGAGCTGGGATCTGTAGCTGGAGGTGGACTGGACCACTCGCCAGGCAGAAGCGAGGAGACAGGAGAGGAGGAGGCAGTTTCTTGGGGTATTTCTTTTGCTTTTCGCCAGGGCGCCAACCGGACACGACGACGACAGCGTCGACAGCCAGGCGAGCGTGCTGGCGTGCCGCCGATTCGATTTCGATCCCTCCCGGCCGAGTCCACGCGCTGACCCCGATTTTTTTTCATTTATCAGTTTTGAAGAAGAGAAGGTAGGGGAAATGACCGTGCTTTACCCTCGTCTTCAACCTATGGCTATGCTCTGATTTTTGCTGGAACGCGTTGCACGGGCGCGCGCGCGTGCGCGGTCTCTGCTCGCTTGGTTGGTAACGCCACCCTGGGTCGCCGCCGGACTCGGCCGGCATGAGGCGGACGGATCTGGTTGGCCGGCTCCGGCCCCGGCCCCGGCCCGGGCCTGCAGCTTCCTGACGAATCCGTGCTCGCTTTTCAGCTCACCGCTGGCCGCTGCTGGCTGGCTGCTGCTGAGTGCTGACAGCTACGGGGTTTGTGGGAGTCACGTTCCTGTTCCTGCACCGGTTGGTTTATTAAAAATTTGGTTGAAAAAACCAACTCGTGAGCATTTAATATCGCATTATTGGATGGGACCGAGATGATCGTGTCAATTTTCTTGTCGACATGTCGTGTCAGGAGCAGTGTAGTTGTACTACAATGACCATGTTGATCGTTCGAAAATATTATAATCATCATACCGGATCAAGCAATGCTGTGCCCGTTGAACGGGTTGGAGATTACTATTAATCGGTGATCAGTGACGTGATTAGCGGTTGGTAATGACGAAAGAGGCGACTGGCTTATTTTTTTAAGTATAATAATAATAATAGGGATGCCGCATTTCTCTTCCTGCGCCGGTGAAACAATCTCTTGGGCATGTATAATAATTTTTGTAATCACACTACTGCTTTTTTTTAAAAACTGCTTGGTTTTTTGGGTAAGAGCATGATTATTATAATCTAAAATTATGCATTGGTTTATTATAATTAGGATTATACATTTCAATAATCAGTGTATTTGGGTCTTACGAATTATGGTAAGTAGGAGAACGCTCCGTGCGCGTGTTGCTGTGGAAATCATCGATGAAACTATTCCGTTTACTTACTAAATGGTGTGGTTTTGGTAATGTGAATAGCTTGAGGGGAGACATAGTGATATGCGCTAATAGATGTTGATGTGGGCACTTTGCATAAAGGGATAATTATAATTACATGTGCTAGATAGTGGTTTTGCCTAGTGATGCTGATGTGGACACTTTGTGTGGTAAAAAAAATTGCTAGTGCAGTTTTGCTTTATTAAAGTTATAGATTAGATTGATAAAGATTAGATAAAATGAGAAATTTCTATTTTATCCTTTATAAATTATATAATCCATGGGGCAAGGTGGTCTTTCAGTGCCTTGTGTCACCTAGATCATGGGATTAAGGTAATTAAGAGTTTTTATTGTAATAATCAATCATATTATCAATTCTGTTTGGATCAAAATAATCTGATTATTATAATCAGAGGGGTATCGAGACAGAGCCTCAATATAATTGTCTCTCTGTTTATTGTTTATTGTTTACAGTTCATTTTAGTATTTGTTCTTCCTTTTTTACAACAAGTATTTATTCTTTGACGCTATCATCCGCACAGCTTGAGCACGACATGAGAGAACAGGAACAAACAGGAGAACAACAGAGCCACAAAAGTCTCCGTCGACGGCAACCAACACGGCACGAATCTCACCTTTCTCTAGTTAATTTTTTTTCCTTCATATTTTCATGCCCTACGCAGCTACTACGATGCATCGGTGTCGGTGGTGTTTTCGTCAACGTGACTTTTTTATACTATATACAATAAAACGTGACCCTATATTATCACCACACACGTCACACGCCCAGGGCGCGGTCAATACTCGATGGAGATAGCCTTTCACTCGTTCATTCATTCATTCGTTCGTTCACCTAAAACTGACTGCTTGGCACTACGAGCATCGATTTGGACCGCACTGGCGCATTCACGAGTCACGTGGCAAAGCCTTGCAGCAGTGAACTCCACCCGCCCGCCACCCGCCCGGGCGCTCTCGGCTGGTGGAGCCTGCGGCCGCATGCCGCGACTGCCAGCCGCGCGCGCCCAGATCGTGCCGTGCGCGCCACCGCCGCCCAGCGTTCTGCTCAAGCTACGAGGGGCAGATCGAGGCGCCGGCGGCGGCATGTGACTGGCGCGCGCCGGCCGGCCGCACACCAGGGCTGAGTGCATGTGCATTGTGCATCGAGCTTTTGCCCCCGTACAGAGGACGACGATGGTTCGGCGCGCGTTGACAATGCACGTACGTACGCATGTACGGACGCTGCATTGCCCCGGCACGCGTGAACGACGCAGCAAGAGGCGTCTCGCTCGGCGGTCCGTGGTCCGGCCCGATCCGATGCTGCACTGCTGAACTCGCAGGTCCATCCATACGCGCAACACTTGACTTTTGGCATTGACAATGGGACTATGGGAGTGCCATGCCGCCCGTACTGGCCGCATAATAAATTACTAGGAGTACATGTCCCATTTAAATGGCTCGCAGATACAGTTCATCCTCCTCCGCCCACAAAGTCTCCGCGGGCATTGGTGGCCTAACGGGGCATTAGGTCAACCATTTCTCACCACAAGCTGCTCCTGCTCGTATAGCTTCGTCAATTCGTACGTGTGTGCCTACAACAGTGCCCAGTCAGCATGTACATCCTCTCCCCTTCCCCTGAAAATTGTAGGATTCTGAATCTGAAACGAACACAACGGACTAGCCTGAATGAAACTTCAGTTCAGTAGGCAACAACAAAAACACAGGGCACAGCCGGTGCCAACACACACGGTCTAGTTCACTCATACAGGTTCGGCTCCACAACGGCCACGGTCATCAGCGGCATCCGTGGACCGTGGGGCTAGCTTCTCCATCGCCGACGGCGGAGAAGCTAGCTACTTACAGACTACTGTTACTCAAATCACACTTACACTCGGGAAGAAGACTACAGGCAGACCGGTTCACAGCGGCACAGGTACAGGGTGGAGAATCGATCTTCAGAGCTCCCACTAGAGCAACGAGCTGGCTCTCCGTTTCCACCTCGCAAACCGACGCAGGAACCTCAGACGGCTCATCCTCGTCTTCAGCAACAGCAACAGGAGACGGCGGCACCCGGTGACGGCGATCACATGCTGCTGCTGCTGCTGCTGCTGTCACCGGCGACGACGACGACTGACCGCGGCGGCGGCGCATGCTGCAGTCCACTGCGTCATCTTTATTGGCACACTATATTCAACAAACCGGTGCGGTTTCTCGGCGTGCGAGAGTAAACTTTGAAGGGTTTATTAGGGTTGGACGGCTCACCGGTGTCTTCGTCCACGACTGAACATTCACACAGGTCCTTCTTCAGTAGGACAGTTCCTGGGACTGCTGCCAGCCTCACCTTACTTAGCCTCTTCTTGTCTGAGTCGTCTATCTCTCTGAACCCAAACGTTGATGTCCAAGTCTCCACTAAGTGCGGAATCGCTGATAGCAGTAGCATCTCCACATTCAGAGATTTTAGCATCTGTACGGAAAAGATAATTGTGTCCATGCGTAAGCTTATGGAGTAGCAAAATACATTTAAAAAAAGTTAGAAATATTTCTACCATTTTCTAACATGAGTATCATTGTAACTCTGACATCATACACACTGAAGAACACAAACTCACAGAAAATCGGTACTCCTTTTGCCAACCAAATAAGGCATATTTGTTTTGAAAAAAAGTCTTTACAAATCTTGACCAAAAATTAGTTAAATTACACACATGCTCCGTGTACAAAAGTTGCATCAATAGATTCGTATTCAAAATATTTTTAAGATGGTGTTGATTTTGTTGTGATCGACAATATAATGTAAGAGAAATCAATGGTCAAAATCTACTTTTGAAGATTTCTTGTTCTGAAATACACCCATATCGATGGACGAGGGAGGTAGATGATAGACACATGAACACAGAGGCGAAGACATGTTGAAGGGATTTCACATGAACACAGAGGCAAAGACACGTGTTGGAACTATGCCAATTTGATATGGCAAATTTGCACAACAATTATGAAGGGATTTCACATATATAGACAAAGACATTAGGTTCTCTTACTGTACTTATGCCCATACCTCCTCAATGTAATCCATAAGGCGCCTGCACATCCCCTGCTGACGATTCTCTTTAGAAGTTGCTACTAGAGGCATCTCTGCTACAATTGCACCATGCAACCTGCAGCGACATCCATGTTAACCCCAGTTGTTCAATTCCTGTAGTATATTACTTCGACTGTGTACTCATCAACAAGTCAGGGGAAAAAATGTCAGACTTCCTTTTTCACATGGTACCTTATGGAAGCAACAGACACGATGCTGTCATCATTTTCCAGGACTACAGTATAGAACCCCTTGTGATTGAAATGTACAAAGTCAGACCTGGCAAAGGAATATAACAGTGTAAGGATTCGAATAGGCAAAATAGCAAAAGAAAAGCAACCTGCAGTAAGCAACTATGCATGTCACAAGTACGTATCGATTCAAAAGACGAAAAAAGAAAGTCCATCTCACCTCCAGTTATATAATATAGAGGGAATGATATCTATCCCTGTCCTGGGATCTAGAATAGGCAGGAAAGATTCTTCCATAATACTCAAGGCAATCATAAGTTTCATGTTGCATTCAGCCATCAGAGCAATCTCCTCTGATGTACGAACCTTTTTATCACCATTGTTATGAAGAATGGTGCAAGACAGACCATCATCCACATGATCAGGCACCCCAACACGAGAACTAAAGATCGTATAAATCTGACAGTAGCAGAAAAAGATCAGTCTCACTCAAATAGACATTATACCATACATTTACATGATAGTTAAGAAAAAACTCTCCTTAATGCAATGATGTGCATCTCTCCTGTGTATTGAAGGGGGAAAGAAAACTCGTGATAGTTAAAGGACAGGTCAAGTTCTTCTGAAACATACCTGCTGGCATTTTCTTCCACAAAACCAGGTACCAGGCCCATCCTCGTTGCATGGAACTTTAGCAGATACGCATTTTACATGGTCTGGCAGAAATAAATTGGTTATTGAATAAGTAACCAAAAATATAGTATGTATTTATTTCATACACTAATTAATTGACCAAAAAGTTCAAGTCATTAAATCTGGCTCTAGGCTTGGTTACAAAGCAGTCTGACCGTGTGTGTTGATGTTCTGGCTTAACATTCCGTTAACAATGTGCTATTATATGTAATCATACATAGGTATCACATAATGATAAATCATATATGTCTGAGAACAATCATACTGACAAGAGAGATATTTCATATGGCAATAAAAATGCATAGTATGACAAGTGACATTACATTGGCGTTCGCACTGTGAGCATTCGAAAGCAGGAAGGGAAGTTCTGAGCTCCTTTGAATTGATTACTTCCCCACAAATGTCGCAAAGGCAGCTAGAGCAGTACCAGTTGCCATCTGGAATATCCTGAAGGGAAAATTACAATACAGTGGAGCAATTCAGTAGTAATAATTATGGGAACCTTGCATCTTACTATTGTTAAAGACTCTAAGGTAGACAATCTGAAGTAAGGTTGTTAGGGTAAGAATTATGGGAAGTTAAATAGAAAATTATATCAGTAAAATGAACTCCAATATGTTAGTGCTAAATCAGGTGTTATGTGATGCTGCTGGGGATGAAGAACACTAGAATGCTACAGTGACACTGTTGTTATTAGGATAGAACTGGAGTACATCATTGATCCAATTAATGTAATTCAGAGTCATGGTTGAACAAAAATGCATTTTTCCCATGATTTTACTTGAAGCATGATAAGCAAATATGGGTCAAACAAGTATGAGTTGTGATATACTGATATGAAAATGAAATCCTTTTATTTATTTTTTTAAATTACAACAGTAGAATAGCAATTTGTTAAGCATCATTTGAACAGAAAGCATGGATCAAGAATAGACATAATTCTTTTCAGCCTACTAATTAATAGTAATGCATAGGCAGAGAAGAAACATTAGTTAATTACTTGCTCGAACAAAATGTCCAGACAAATCTAATGACATCAGGATAACAAACCTGACAAGGCAAGCAGGTTTGATGGTAACTAGCAGGACAATTGTCACAGCATATCAGTTCACCACCATCGCCACATGATCCACACGTATCATCATTTTGATCTGCTTGAAGGGACATTGTATCTTTTGCATGCTCTTTCCTTACCTTCTGCTCTATAGACCATGCTTGAAGCTGACAAAGACTGTACGATTTGCCTGTACCCAAGAAAAGATTCAGAGATGGGACTTCTTGCCTGAGACCTGCATGACACTTAAACTTGGACATTGTGAATGTGGTGCCACAACACCGGCATCGAATGCCACTCGCAGTTATGTTCCCATCCTTTAACACATTTTTGCCTCCTGGACTTCGATACTGAAGAATGTTCACTCTAGCAACAATGCCCATTTCAAGTAACTTGTTCAGCACTGTCCTTGCTCCTCCAGGAAACTTCTTCCTGTCACCTTTATCTTCATTCTCCCAGCGATATCTTGGAAGACGCCTGAAACCGAGTTTATTTCTGAGCTTCCGCTGAAAAGGGTTCCTGTAACGTGCTGTCAGCTTATATATTACAGCTGTCATCAGAAGGTCATCATCATCAAACTTGCAGTTGCGAGACCATGTTCTTTTTTGCCTTTTGATGTCCCTTTTGTGTGGTTCTTTAGACACGAGTTGTTCCGAAGGTTCACTGCTTCTCTCACCTTGGTCAATAGGATTGTCAGTCAAATTTTCCATACTTACATGATTACTTAAAGAAGCAAGGTATGCTTTCTGTTTTTTTCTACTGAAACTGTCTTGGATATCTGCAGCATTATCGGGACATTTTCCCCCCTTCTTGTGTTCAGAAGTTGATGCATCATTCTCCAACCTCATTTGAACATACTGATTCGACAGCTTCGAGTTTGGTTCCAGAGCCCTAGCACATATCAAGCGCCTAGGTGGTTCAGGGTTCATTACTGTCCAACAAATTGGAGAACCCTCATTGTCAAGGTACAAGAAACCCTGAATCAAGCTTGCCTCATAAACCAATGAGTTAGAGTCCAGCATTTCGGTATCCACGGTATCAGGGGAAACATTCAGAAAGCGCAACATCTCTTGGTTGTTCATATTATTGTTCATGAAAGACAGAGTCCCATCTTGTGGGGACACAAACAATAATTGTGGCTCTGAGATCTTCAATGTGCTGCCACTAGCTTCAGATGATAATTGGTCTGTTTTTGCCTGACCTTCCAAGCTCGTTTTATTAGCTTCCAAATCTTTACCCTTTTCTGATAGTAGTGAGAATGTGCTAGAAGGTTCACATTCTGCATCCTTATTAACCATTTGGAACTCAGAGACAACTGGAGGATCCTGATAGCCATTAACACAGTCCTTTTTAGCTCCCATGTATGCATCTTTCTCTGGTGGTAGTGATGATGCACCAGAAGGTCCACTCCCATTATTATCTGCTGATTGGGGCTCAGAGACAGCTGCTTCATCATGCTGTCCATTGTTGATATCATCTGTAGTTCCAAGTAGCATATTATCAATCTCGGGGGCAAACATTAAATTCTCTCTTACATACATCTCATCAAGTTCAGTTAAACCCTTCCCCAGAACCCCACTCAAGTGGGAGCCGCCTGGCACTGGGTCTGCCCTTTTTACATACATCTCATCAAGAAGATCTGTACAATTGCCCATGTCTGGAATTTCTGTGGTTTCAAAGCCATGAGAGCTAACATCATTTATTTGAACATTATCAACCAGATTACTGAATGGGGATGCAGATGGATGGCTGGGTGGAAAGTATAATGGGTCAGACTTGTCTTCAGCTTGATGATCCTCTTTAGACTTGATGCACGGAAATTTCCTTTTATTGCCCGAACAAGTTTGCCCTGAGTCATAAAAAGCTGTTGCATCATGGAGACCCATAACTATGCGATGAGCTGTGCTTCTTATGCCTCTTTCATTCATTTCTGACATACACAATGACCATTGATCAGCTTCACCTTTGCTAGTCTTGTTTGTACAAAATAGAGAAGCTTCTTCATTAGGCATAGGATTCCCTTCTTTATCAGGTTGATAATCAGATTCAGAGAAAAGCGGCAGAAGACTTTTTTTGCAGGAGCTGAGATATGGATTCGTATATTTACTTGTGGGGTTGACCCCAAGTGACCTACTTGAATTTTTGGCATTCAACAGCTTACACTCACTGTGATTGAGGAAAGTCACAGTGCTGTTAACAGCTTTCAGTGCCACTCCATTTTTAAGAGCTGCAACCTTCTTATCAATGATAACAACAGCCATGAAAGGATCAAGGAGCTGCCACTGGTAGAGGAAAGATAGTGCTGGCTTTGTACGTTGGACCTCATACTGTAACCATAGCAGTGTGTTCTTCAGATCATACACAAATTCATGCATGTTTGACCACTCCTTTCCGTAGTCAATTGACTCATTTCCATTGACGCCGGGTGTTGTCACATGCAACCACTGGCCAAAGTATTTCCATGCTCTGGGAAGAGAAAACAGGCGTGTCATCGCATTGTCTGGCGCCACAAAAACATGATCAACCTTAGGGCCCTTACTCTTGTTGCCTCTTTCCTTGCCTTCAATCTTCCACCCAGCTTCCACCATCAGAAGATGTGCATGCAGACGAAGATAGTTCCAAAGCTCTCCATGGCCACGAGCATCCCTCCCACGACTGAAATTGCAAATGTCGATGCTCTCCAAATCCATTGCACTGCAAATTCTTGCCCTCTCGCTCCTACGATGATTTACCGCCCTACGAGTGTACACCCGATCAGGGGGAGGAGTACACTGTACCGCAAGCTCAAAATGGACAGCATCAGGAGATTGCATTGCTCGGTGAGCCTGCTCATCGGCACCAAGACAGGAGACACGATAGCTTGATAAGTGGCCAGCAGTGAAGGACTCTACTATGCGACAGTGTGCTGTTTTGTAATTGTGGGCAGAGCTCAATGGTTTGCTATATCTTGCCTCCACTTTGCCTGCATCCACAGTATGTCCAGTGCCTTCATGATGATGATCATTTAATCCATCAATGTTTGTTAGGCAGAAGACACCCTCAAAGATCTGTCTTTCTTCCCTGGAACCATCGAATGCATCTTCTGCCAGCTCGGCAACTTTCTTCCCAAACAGCATTGTGGCAATGTCCTCCTCATTCATCCCTATCTCCGCAAACAGACCTTTCCCATCCATCTTGCCCTTGTTGATCAACAGCCAGCCGGTTGCTTTCAACGCGCACTAGCTAGCTACTCTGCAAGGCAATAAAAAACCATGAATTAAAGCACAGTAGAAGAAGCAAGATGCGACCAAGCATGGTACAACCAAATCTAGAAAAGCAATGAGATTTCCATTGGATAGAATACACATTTGAGCATGCATCAGTTTACATGGCTGTCAGAAAATCCGGAAATACCACAGAAATTTGCAAGATTCAATTCGAAACAATTGCAACACGGCTAAAGCAGACATTAATGGGCTCAATAAAGCATGCATACTCCAAAACACATTGAGCCACTATCACTAGGTGTAATGCAACATTCCATGGCTCTGTGCCAACATGACCTGTCATCTGGTATCCAACTTATCAGTCGACAAACGCAGGGAATAAGTTCCATAAAATAAACTGCAGCAAACAAAAGCCTGAGCAACCGAAAGATCTGTGGTTCCGAAAATAGGAACCGGCACCAAACCTATCAATCAATGGAAGCAAGATGACAAAAGAAATGTGCATAAGCACTACTAAACTGCAGGAGCTGAAATCACAGGATAGCAGCTGCAATGCTGCATCGGTCTGCTCGTAAGGATATCAAAATAAAATACTGAAGACAACAGCGTCGAAGCAACCAAACTCTGAGACGACCTTACTGAACATATATAAAATCCGTTGAATGCGGAGCAGTGATTTTTATCTGAAAGAAATTGCCATGACCTGGAACAGAGGTGCGTTCTATCAACGAAAGCAATGCTATCCGGGTGACAGTGACAGGGGAAATCAACCAAAAGAATGAACCAGGATGGTGAAAAACTGAAAAATGTGTTACAAAGGGCAAAAACACTCTCAGTCTCAGTGGAGTCCAGAACATCCACTAAAATATGAGGGCCAACTTCAACATGCAGCAAGAACTCTATCCAGCATGATATTCCTTCTCTTAGAAAGAACGGCAACCATCGAGCAGCCCGCTGTCTGCACTCTGCAGTGCCAACGGATCAATCCTCCATCCGACGAACAGCAGCAGCATTTCCCCCAATCAAAAAGCCCGCCCCCATCAGGCATCCACCGAGAAAAAACAAACACAAAATGGGACACGGCGACATTGTTCAGGGATCGACGAGATACTAACCGCGAAGAGGGCGAGACGGCGGCATTGCCATCGGCTTTCTTCTTCCCTTATCCTCTCCTCATAGGAGGCTTCACCAGCAGCATCTCCCTCTCTCCCTCCTTCCAGCCCCTTCCTCCTTATCCCTCTACCTAGCTCACCGCACCGAACAGTAATGGCAAGCACTACTCGCTCTGCTCCGGGGCGCGCGCAGCAATGTCTGCTCCGCCTCTGCCTGACTGCCTCCCACACCACACCATACCACCCCCCCCACACCCCGCCTTTACCGCCCCCCTCTCGTCTCGCGGACAGACAGAGGCGCCAGGCGGCAGGACCGGGCAGTGCAGTGATGCAGTCAGTGCAGCGGCAGGCCGGGTGGCGGCAAACGGATCTGCGCGCGTCGTCCCGTGCCGCTCTCGGACGAGTAGTCTCTCTGACCTCTGGGGCCCGGGGGCGGGGCGTGCGCGGCGTGGCGGCTTGACGTGACGGCGGACGACGCTCGTGGGAGGATACGCTCACGTGTCCCGCCTCACGGCAGGTTGTATTGTACGTGTGGCACTTGGCTTAGGTGCCCAGTTGGGTATTGTATTTGGGGACTTTCTGGCCTTCGGCTTTTTACAGGTATAAGGCTGCTTTTGATATGAGTTGACCAGAGTTCAATTTGTTTTCTCAATGTAAAAGCATTGCGTGTCTTTATATTAAGAAGATAGAATTTTATTTTAGTTAAACTATCCTAAAATCTGTAAACCTTGGATCATACTTAACTTGAAGATTGGCATTAGATTATCTATTACGAAATGAGTACTAGAAGTTAAGACTTTGATGTGACAAATCACACATCAAAGAAGCTACAATGCAAGAAATTTATTCTTAAAACAATGTACTACGCTTAATATTTTTACATGGACTCTCAAGCCTTTGTGAATATGGTAGATGTTAGGTTTTAATATTGGTAAGCATGAAATTAACCCTGGCCTCCCTGTCCTTATATTGTATATTATTGTTTATTGTGTCTCTCAATTTGAGTTCAACCTCGATCACTATCTTGTTATCGGGGTTTGCCAATAAGGAAACAAACTTGTTTTGGTTCCAAGGACTTGTTAGTTTTTTGCCCCCTCAAAACTTTTGTAAGTATTTTTTCCTTTTTCTACCTAGTAAAACATCAGTCAAAAGAAGTTAGTTGAGGATTTGCTTTCCCATGTATCAATTCATCTAGGAACATTAATTTAAGAACCCTTCTGCTTGCAGAGTATCCTAAATTCTTAATATAATCCAACTAGCACTAATCCCACAGACTGTTAGTTCTCATATTTTTGGGACGAAACTAGAGCAAATTAGAGACGGTACTCTTATATTATACATGCATATACATGTTGGTACTGGAAGTGTGTATAGATGGTGAAAAATTAAATAAAAACCACTATTTAAACATTTGAAGAGAGTGCATTTGTGTCCCTCTACTACCAATGTGGTTTTGTCCCTGAATTTCTCATCTGTTGTTCCCTCTGCAGTTTGTCAAAAAAATACACAATACATGACTCGAGATGTAAGCAACCATGTTTGGATATATATGGTCTAAATTTTAGCTCTTGCGGTTAAACATTGTGCCCAAAATGTTGTCTAAAGTTTAGTCAGCATCGAAAAAGATCATGAGTTCATTAGTCTATACAAATGAGCTAAAAGTGTGTCTAAATTTTTGAGAAAAAAAAAAAGGTGTGTCTAAATTTTTAGTCTTCAACTTTCAATCAACTGAACTTGAGTAGATATTCCTATCCCTTGTGTACTGCCACTGGGAGATGGAAATGCTGGGGCACTGCCAGCGGCGTGCGTGCGCACACGCGGCGGAGTATATCTCACACTGCTCGCATCCACCACTGACCAAAGTGGAAAGAATCCCGGAAAAGGCGCCCGCGCACTCTCGCGCGCTCCCACATCTTCCCCACCAGCTCCAGGATTCCCTTTCCGTTCCCGGTGAAACGAGCGGCCAGCCTCCGAGTGCGAGCCGTGTCCCCCGGTGTGGTGGCCGACACGCGCGACGTGTCCACATCCAGCTCCCGCGCCGAGACGGCGGCACAGGAGGCCGGCCTTGCGCGCTCGATCGCCGGGGTCGCCAACGTCGCTGTGTGCCGCGACGCGATGCCCCTGGTACGACCACGCTCGCGTACGTTCTCCACGACGTGAGACGACACGCAGGCACGGCCGGAGCGGGAACAAACAACGGCCGGCTCGGGAACACGCAGGCAGGCCTTTGAGACGCGATACGCGTGCGTGCGTGCGCTTGTGCGGCAGAGCACAGCACAGCCCATGCATGTATAATGATGTAAAGCTACTCTTCAGTTTCACCGTCGATGGTGTTCGCCGCCGAAGTTCCCAGTAGGCTACTGACTGCGAGTCCTCCACTCTCCTTCGTGTTCCGTGTTTGGGTGTGCCCAGACTCTGCGTGGAGTGCAGAGGATACCGCTCGGCAGCTCCACAAATCCTGCTTGCACTTTATATAAATGTTTGTGCGCAACCCTTAGCAACAAAAATCGGAGTGGCGCAGCGGAAGCGTGGTGGGCCCATAACCCACAGGTCCCAGGATCGAAACCTGGCTCCGATATTTTTTTTTGTTTTTTTTTCTTCAGCCAGTTTTTTTCCCCCTTTTGTGCTTCAGCCTGTTTGTGTTTTGTTTAAATTTTTCTCGGTTTCGATCTTCTGTGCTCCAGCCTGTTTGCTTTGGTACCTGCTCATTTTTTCGGTTCCCTCTTTTTGTGCTTCAGCCGATCTGTTTGGTACCTGCTCAATTTTCCTAATCTTCAGCTAAAATCTTTTTTTTTTTTGCGGGTGAATCTTCAGCTAAAATCTTTGCCTGATACACAGTCGGGTATCAGTGAACTACCAAATTCCTCGAAGACAGTAATACATAGCATTACGTTCTTCAGTTTCACCAAACCATGATCCGTGATGCAGCATCAGAAGGGTACAGAAAACTTGTTTGCAATCATGTATTTGTATAGTGGCACAATTTTGCAACGACATACAGACAGATCGAGTAAACAAACCGCCAAAATCGATCAACGACACGCTCAAGGACAACCACTACAAGTTACAAACACCTGCCTTAGCCTAGGGGGTGGATGTCTATGAAATCTTGCTGCTAAGGATTACAAGCAGGGCTATTGTTACAGCGAAGCTCACGGCCAAACCACACCACAAAATCGTGTCAATGTTTACCCCTCTCCTAGTTACTACTACTTCCACCTGCTGTTCCTTTCCTGGTGAATGTGCTGCACTGCTGTGACTTTCTTTCGGAGCTCCCGCTACGCTTCTCCTCACAAGCGTACTAGGCTGGAGCGCCTCCTCACAGTAACATCACCACAGGCCTCCGGTGCAGGAGATGTGTCTTCACATCGTTCTGAACTGCACTGCTGTGCCTCATTGGAACATGCACAGGTGCCACAAGAGTCAGTGGCACAACAGCCAGCTTCCTCCACCTGATTCGGTATGTCTTCTTTCTGCAGTTTGGCACTCGTTTGCTTCGGTGCTTCTCCTACTGCAACAGATCCTTCTATCACTTCACCAAAGACAGACCATCGTCCAACAGACTTGATCTTTGCATTTGCTGACGTTCCTAACAAGCTATCAGGAGCAATTACCAGCACCTGGATATATCCCTTGGTATGTCCAACCTGTTGAGGAGAAGATCATTTCAGGGTAAGCTTTGCACTGGGCACAAACATAATCGGCGAGCAGTGACAGATTTGGTATGCACTTACCAAGTGAACACCATCAGTCGCAATCTCGGTGATCCAGATCCTCTCTACTTTGCCTTCCATTCCTTGGTATGGTGAAAATGATTCGAAAACTGAAGTCAGTTCACGACTCCGCTTTTTCACTTCATTGCTTGGTACCTTTTTCATCCTAGCAGCAGGTGTCCCTACAAAAACCAAGTTGCAGATGTATATGTAGCAAAAAAGGTCAACAACCAAGACTTGTAGTTTTACAGAACATTGTGGATTGAGAAAGAACAATTTACCTGGTCTGGGGTAAAACTGTGAAATGTGGACTTGAGGGAATTGATATTCCTTTACGAGGTTAACAGTCTCAGAGAAATCTTCATCAGTCTCACCTGCAAATGGAATGTCAGTTCAGTGCAAACTATTAGTAGCAACATTTTTCGTGCAATTCAATTAATAAAATATCATTCAGATGTACTCATAAATGATAACTAAGAGCGAATTGCTAAACTGAGAACTTGCTTAGCGTACCAGGAAAGCCACAGATAATATCTGTAGCAATTTGCATTCCAGGGACAAGCTCACACAGAGTGTCAACTACCTTTCTGAACTCACCAACAGTGTATTCACGATTCATTGCCTGGGATGTAATCATAGACTCAGTCAGATCCAGGTGAAGACATTGGATATAAAGTAGCAAACAAAGAATATTCATGTTTGTTTGCTGCTAAAAAGCTTTCCAGAACAATAATTGAAGTTAAACTATACCGTCAAAACAGAATCACTTCCAGATTGTACAGGAACATGGAGGAAAGAGTAAACGCAGGGATGACGCAAAACAGCAGCTATCTCCTTCAAATGCTCTAGTATGAAAGGAGGATTTGTCATGCCTATGCGGAGCATTGTGCTTTGGTCAACAGGAAGCTCCGCAACGATTGCATTTAACAAATTTGGAAGATTTGTACCGATATCCCGTCCTGAAAATTTTGCAAGCCAGAAGTAAATTACCATGTAACTACCCCATGTATCTATCGTTAGAAGACCCATAAGGAATTGGACATCGAGATTACCATAAGCACCAGTATCTTCACTGCTCAACCAGATCTCCCGGACACCCTCGGAAACAACAGTTTTCACACGATCCACCTGCAATAGATTGAAGATCAAATGATTTACTTGGAGTTTGAAGCAACAGCAGCATTGCTCCACAATAGGCACATTCTGAATACACTTACCAAGCTGTCAACAGTATAGCTCCCCAAATGACCACGAGCATGCTTTGTCTTACAGTATGTGCAAGCGCCTAAACATCCCACATTAATAGGAAGAATCTCAATAAACCTGTTCTTTCTTACCTGTAAGTATAGTTTTACCGAGTCAGAAATAAAGTTACAGGATCTGTTAACTACAAAAAGCTACTATATTTTTTTAACTGTAAAACTACAAAAAAACTACTATAACCAGCAAGTCAATTTTCTCAATAATAAACAAGAAAATTGTACACACATGTGCTCATAAGACTGGCAAGACACAAGTATTGTGCTTAAAATAATACGCAGAAGTATGACTTATACCTTAGGTAAATCAAGCGAAGGCAGTGTTTTCCGACTCAACAGTCGAACCTCATGGCCCTTTAAAGTTTCCTCAACCACTTCAACAACCCGGTCTATCTGTTGCACTCCAATTATACTAATACCTTCAAGCTCCTTGAGGCCCTGGCTTCCTTGGGGTACACATCCAGCCACTACTAGTGGCTTGTTTGCATTCTTGCATTTAGATATGAGGGTTGCCATTGCAGATTGACTTGGATTTTTCACTGTGCATCTGGAATAGAACAAGCCAATGTTAAGCTACATATACATGTTAATCTTTCTTTACTGAGTTGAGGGTTTTGCAATAAAATTATCCCGTGCAATAAAACATCACCAACTCAGCCATCACAAATGGAAAACTGGAAATAACTAAGTAGCCGCTTAGACAGTACAGTCCACTGAATAGTAAAGTGCAAGAAAATAGGTGTTGTTCAATGCTGTGAATCCACAGCCATAACAGTTTGAGATTCCTGATCAAGGTAAATTCATTTCATGTATACATCTAGCCTTCAATAAGCAATCAACAAACAAAAGAGATGGACCATACGTGTTAATTAGCCACAAATCTGCTCCATCAGGCTCTTCAGTGATTGCATATCCAAATGCAGAGAGCTGGCCTGACATGTATTCACTGTCACTCTGCGAAGCAGCAAAAGGAAGAGATGTTACAGTAAGTCAATCACACAGCACGGCAAAACCAATGGCCTCCCAACGTTTACACTAGGAGCTCGAGTAAGAACATCACACAGAAACTATGCAATCTTTCATACCAATACACTAACTAGTTTGGAAGCTCGCATAAAAAAAAAAGCATAAGCAGAATCTAGTGAGCCGGGAAGCTTGCCTGGTTATGTGAGCACCCGAAAGTCTTGACGTAAATCGTCTGCAACACGAGAGGCGGCTCGAACATCAGAACACACTAGCACAGATGGAGCATCTCTAAGAATCCCGCAGGCGACGGCGTTACCTGCGTGCCGGGGATCCGGGCCTCGGGCTGAGGCGGCGCCTGCGCGACCCTGGACGACCGGCGCTTGGGCTTCACCGCGACGGCGGCTAGCGGGAGGCGGAGCCCCGGAGGCGCCCCGCCGCCGGAGAGGCCCGCCGGGCCCAGCACGTCCTCGATGTCCTCCATCTCCGGCTGCGGCGGACGGCGGTGGCCGGGAGCGGTTGACGAGCCGAGTAGGGTTTTCGCCTGCGAACTGCCGCCGTACTGCGAGGCCGGAAGGCAACTGGGCCTCTGAGCGGAACGATGGGCTTTTTGTTTACCACCGGGCCCAGCAACCCGGGCTGATGAAGCTGGCCCATATTTCTCATGAAGCCCAGACGCGCATGACCAGTTCTTCCTGGGCGGCCCAGATGTCCCCGCCGGCCGCCGCTTCTCAACCAGCCGACCACGAGCGTCCCAAGCGCGCGAGAACCAAAACCATGCCAGGCGCAGCCGCGTGCGCGCACGCGTGTCGCTCCTGGGCTCGTCGCCATGCCATACGTGCCCCGCCGCACGCCTCGCCGTGGTTCCACGTGTAAAAAGCACAACACCACGGCAACACCTTTGGTAGCTTCTACAACGATCGGCGGCCGCGATTTTAAGCTTCTTGCCACGGCGGAGCACACTACAGTGAAGTGAACACAGTGCTCGCTAGACTCGCAAGATAGCTCACTTCGTGCTGCTACAACCAAGCTGATTGATGCGTGCTCACCCGATGCGACACCGACACGTCGCCGCGATGATGAACGTCGTGGCCATCGGGCTCGTCCTCTCCACGCTGGCGGCGGCGGGGGTCTGGTCCCCCGCGCCGCCGCCGCCCGCGGCCACGCACCACGGCGACCACGTCGTGCGGGAGGGCCGGCGCGTGGTCATCGTGGAGTACGAGCGCGAGCTGCCGCTGTCGACGGAGGACGGCGACACCGTCAAGGTGAAGGAGACGCGGGTCCTGCCGCCGGACCCGCTGGACGGCGTCGAGGGCGAGGGCGACGGCGGGATGGTGTTCGACTCCGCCAGGGGCGTGGTCTCCGACGCGGCCGGCAAGGTGGCCGGCGCGGCGGAGGAGGGTGAGGAGAGGCTGGCCGACGCCACGGAGAGCGCCAAGGGCGGCGTCCTCGGCGCGGTCAAGCGGTGCAAGGATAGGCTCTGCGGCGCGGGGAGGAGAGTGGAGGAGCGAGCCAAGGACGCGGCGTCCCGCGTCGAGCACGGCGCGGAGGACGCGGCGAGGGCCGCCGAGGAGACGGTCTCGGAGGCCAAGGACAGCGCCGAGAACGTGGCGTTCGACGCCGCGCAGAAGGCTAAGGAGACGGTGAGGAGCGTTAAGGACAAGGCGTCAGACGCCACGCATCATGCGAAGGAGGCCGTGAGGAGCGCGAAGGACAAGGCGTCCGACGCCGCGCACCAGGGGAAGGAGACTGTGGCGAGCGCCAAGGATAAGGTCTCCGAAGCCGCCGGCAAAGCGAAGGAGAAGGCGTCCGACATCGAGCACAGAGCAGCTGAAGCGGCGAAGGCGGCCAAGGAGAGGGCGGCCGAGGCGGCCAGGCACGCCAAGGGCACCGTCCGGAGCGCCAGGGACAGCGTCTCGGACATCGCGCAGCGAGCCGAGGAGCGCGCGGAGGACGCAGCCGAGCGCGCGGCGGACAGGGCCGCGGAGGCCGAAGAGGAAGTGAAGGCGAAGGCCGCCGAGGTGGGCAAGAACCTGACGGACATCGCGCGTCGGGCGCGCGGCGTGGCGTCCGACGCGGCGGGGTACCTCCTCGGCGCGCCCCGGGACGCGGCGCGCACCGCGACGGCCGTGATGCACCTCCTGGGTTTCGCCACCGCCTACGGCGCCTCCGTGTGGGTGACGTTCGTGTCCAGCCACGTGCTGGCGGCGGCCCTGCCGCGGCAGCAGCTCGGCATGCTGCAGAGCAAGCTGTTCCCGGTCTACTTCCGCGTCGTGGCGTACGGCGTCGCGCTGGCGCTCGCTTCGCACCTGCTGGGCCGCGAGCGCAGATCCTTCGCGTCGCGCGCGCAGAGCTTCAACCTCCTTGCCGCGCTCGGCCTCGTCGTCGCCAACATGCTCCTCCTGGAGCCGAAAGCCACCAAAGTATGTCGCAGTTTCTCAGCGCATAGATATAGTTACTGGTGGAATTTCGTACATCTTTATTTATGTAATTGCATTGCAGGTGATGTTTGAGAGGATGAAAGTGGAGAAGGAAGAAGGCCGGGGCCGTGACATGGTGGACGACATCGTGGACCCACCGGTGGTGACCGTGGCCACGCCGACCGCCACCACGACCACCACCGTGCCCACGGCGGCGGCCACAGCGCGCACAGGCACGGCTCCAGGAACCGGCGGCAAGCAAGCGAGGCCGGGGACGACGGCAACAGGCGGCGACGCGGAGATGTCGAAGAGCAAGGCGGTGAGGCTGAGCAAGCGGCTGAAGCAGCTCAACGGCTACTCGTCCCTGTGCAACGTGCTGTCCCTCATGTCCCTCACCTGGCACCTCGTGCACCTGGCGCGTCGCCTGCACGCCGGCGCCGCCTGCTAGGCTGATGACATGGGGCTCGTGGCTGCTGTCATGCTGAGCTCGCTTCGCGGGTTTCTGATGTGAATGTGACACGTATGCGATGTACCCCGTACCCCGTAGTTTAGGCTTCAGTTTGTGTTCAGCTAGTGGCTGTTTCAGTTGTTAGTGTAGTGTGTAACTTGGATGTACTCCCTCCGTGCCACTATGTCCGTCGTCCTAGCACAGTTTCTTGTGCCAAAATAGATGTCGTCGCCTACTCGTGTCACAGGGGAGTGGCTGTACCACTGCACCAGCACCACGCGCTGTCTGGCGACAAGGCAACCTTGTCTCTTCCCTCCCATCGCAGCCTCACCCACACACCACGAAAAAAAAAAATCCCACCCATCCCCAACTTCCCCGGTCTTTGCTTGTGGCTCAGATCCGGAAGCTTGCCGTCGCGGCCGCACTCCGGTGACTCCCCTCCGCCAACATGGTCTAGCGCTAAGCCACGCGAGCAGGGAGCGGGGGCTGCTACTCTGTGCGACGCCACCAAGGTTCGGCGGCGCACGGCGCCTGCCTCCTCCGACGACGCCTCGCCGCTGCATCCACGCCGGGCCACGGGAGGCGCGTCCCCTCCTCCACGCGACACCGCCGAGGCGCCGACGACCATCCAAAAGCGCAGGGGCTGCATCCGCGCCGGGCCACGGGAGCTGAAAGTTGGGAGCGCGGCCCCTCCTCGACGCTCTTGCTATCCGCAAAAATAGCGGATTTTATTGGGTGCGTAGTCTTTACTTGCCTTTTCTCAAATCCTCAATGTTACCATACAGAGATCTAGAACGCATGAATTCTTTAGTTTTGATATTCCTGGACCACATTCTGGATAAGCTCATTCATGTTTCTAGATGTTGTTCTATCTGTTAGAGACTGAAGAGAAGCAAAAAAACCAAGGTCAAGGCAATTCATATCAGGTGAATTAGCAGGCTGGTTGGTTAGGCGTATATCTAGGCCTGTTCGGGCTACTGCTAGCTTGAAATCTGCATCATCTTGTCGTACATGAGAAGGAGCATTGTCTTGTTGTATCCATATTGTTTCATGCCTTGATTCTGCAGGCCAACAAGCTTCTATAGCTGGTATTAGTTTTTCAGTCATATAAGACCTGATAGTTTGTCTATCAACCTTCATGGTCTTTGTGATAGGTGTGCCCCTTGGTCTGTTGCCACTTCTTCTTTTTGCTGGTTCCTGTAAATATAAAAGTTGTTCAGCCAAATACCTAAGAATGGATTGCAAGTACTATGTAGAGAATGATTAGTACCTCACGCACAAATGGCCATAAGCCTATAAGGCCAGTAAAATAGCATCTACCTTCCTCATCAAACCTAGGCCTTCCAACAGCAGAATAAAACATGACTTTGTGAATGGCATTCTTGTTTTGCACTGTCCTATGTGGGTCAGCTTCATCTGGATTCAAGTACATGGTCTTAATATTCCGTGTACCATTGAACCACTTCTCATCTGAGTGAATAACATTTCTCATATGCTCGAACTTTGGATTGTTTGGCAGAGTACTTGCATCTAGCTTAGAGAGAGCCCACTGCAACCTTGCATGTTTGTTTTCTTCCCTCAAATAAGGCCGCAGTGCGTTGGAGTGTCGTCGTAGCAAGCCTTCCCTGAACCGCCTAAAAAGAGTGCTTGTACTCATTTCAAGAGCATATGCTAGTGACCTTATGGTCCCCCTTCTGCTTAAGGGAATATCAGCAACCTTCGTGGGGTCTAATTCTATTTTTTTACGGCCACAATTCTTAGGTCTTAAAGATTTCACATCTACTGGTATGCCTTGTGCCATGCATTTTTTTGCTCTCTGCCATATCCGTTGTACTGTACGCAAATGAACATTGTGCTTCAAACTAATAATTGTTGTGCTGTTTCTCTGTAATATGCCATTGAAGCTTATCTTCAGCAAATCTTCATATATGTCTTGCCTTTGTCTATCTGTCAAAACATTGACCACATTTGTTGCTTCTTCTTGTAGGGGTGGCTGGTAGTCTTCATCATCAGAGTCAGACAAGTCCTCTTCATCAAATATGATGTGAACAACATCTGTATACACACCAACATCGTGTATGACATCATCCAAGGTATCTTGTTCTTGCAAGTGAATGTTGTCATCTGCTACAACAAGAAGTAGATGGTGTGCTGATTGTGAGTATATTGATTATGAAACATTTTACATGGGCAATTATTAACGCAAATGTTACTTGGACATGAGGGAAATAATCACCTGCGTGCAGATTTTCTTGGTCTTCTAGTGGATCATTTAAATCAAATGGATGGCCGCTGATGTCAACTGGTACAAAAGCAAGGTGATGATTATGAGAATGCATTTTCACCCACACATGTGAGTTATTCTGTGCAATTTAATGTTGAACTGAAAGCAAATGAGTTGCAGGCTTTATACACAAAACAAATCTTGTAATCTTGTAATTGATAGAAATTTTAGGACAGGGGGTACAGAGGAGTTGTTTCAGATGAGATAAACACTAAAATTATGACTTCAACATGAGAGAAATAATTACCTGCATGCAGGTTTTGTTGTCCTTGTGGATCGTGTGAATGAAATGGATGCCCATCACCTGGTACAGAAGCAAGCTGATGTTAATGAGAATGCATTGTCACCTCCACATATGTGAGTTATTCTCCCCTCTTACTCCAATTTAATTTAGAATTTGATGGGGAAAAAGGAGTTGCATGCCTTACACACCAAAGTTAACTATTGATACTTGCGATATTATGATAGTGACTGAAGCAGTTCATTCTAATTTTAGGACAGAGGATACAAAGGAGCAGGAGAGAAAGAGAGAGAGAGAGAGAACGCAGGAGAGGGAGCCAGAGAGGGAGAGGGAGAGGGAGGAGAGGAGAGAGAGACTACAAAGAAGCAGGAGAGAGAGAGCCAGAGAGGGAGAGAGGAGAGGAGAGAGAGAGCCAGAGAGGGAGAGGAGAGGATTGAGAGAAGGAGAGAACCAGAGAGAGAGAGAGAGAGAGAGAGAGAGAGAGAGAGAGAGAGAGAGCAAAGTGTTTACCTTGATAAATTTGTTCTTGTTCATCATACGAATGATGGAGACCAAAGTGATGACCTCCCCAAACTTCAACTACATCTTCGAAGCCGTTGTTGAGATCGGGCACCACTCCTTCCTCCTCTCGCCGGTGTGTTGAGGTCAAATGCCATGGAAGATGGGTCACATGGGTAAGAGGTGAATGGTTGAAATGGAAGCAACTGGAGGGTTACCGGCCTTTTCAATGCCACAGGTTTAGAGAAATGGCGCTGTGCCAATAGTTTGAAATTTCAGTTTGGTTTTGCCGTGTAAAAATGGAGGGCAAATTTTGTTTTGGCGCCAAGTGGGATTTGCCGCCCAGTGAAATGGCCTTTTGATTTGTTTGTGGCCAAAATCTTGTACGCGTGTAAAGTGTGGGATTTGTTTAATGTATTAAAAGGTTGTTGTGAGTGGTGAAGCGTGCTTCTTCCTGATGCATTAATTACAAGTCCATCCAAATTTGTACCGTGACAAATTATTGGCATCTAGGGGTGTCAGAGTCTTTTGGGACTCTCCTTGGTATCCAGTGTGAACCTCCGACGACAAACAAAGTGGCACGGAGGGAGTACCTAGAAATACTTAGATGTGCAAGTTTAGGCTAGTTTCACCTAAATGTGAGCCACGCAGGCTTTTGTGTTGTAGCGGTGATGGTGCAAAAGTTTACTGGTCATTCTTCTGCTTGGTCCAGTTTGGTTGGAGCGTATTTCCTAATCCTATTTTACATTGCCTTCAAATTGCGTCTCGCTATGCCAAAGCCAAAACCAAAACAGGCACCAGGACTAGTCCGTTCAGAGATGGGGCGTGTACATGGAGAAATCTTTAGGTTCAAGTTCAGTGTAAATGTGTAAAGAGGTTTTGCTATTTCTTGACCTTACAATCAGCAAGTGCAGTATAGTGGCAATGATGAAATGTTTGTGGCCTCTTATTTGGTGTCATTTGGACCTGGTTGGTACTTGGTAACAAGTGCTAACATGTATAATTGTATATTGACTTCGTCATGAATGTAAACATACTGATTTGGCCTCGTATGAGTTGTCATATGGGATGGGTTGTGCTATGTGCTGAATTAGTCTTTGTGTTGTATGGCTACGTCGATCAAAATGTTTTATAGGCTAAGTTGACCAAAATGTTATATGAGCTGTTGAAACAGGCTTGGTCGACTTCAAATCTCAGTTAAATTTAAATGTAACCGAATAAATACAAATGTAACAAAAAATAACGATCAAATTGATACGTTTTGAATAGCTAGGCCAAAAACATTTGGGCCTAGAATCGGGCTTAGCCCACGAACAGGCTGCAACGAAAAGAACACATTTGGGACTACAATCGGGCCAGTCCACCACAAGATCTACAACGAAAATAACACTTTTTTTGTCAGAGGAGGTAATTTAACACACATGATATATTGTGTCATGTGACTACATAAGCTGAATAGATTTTGTACAATGACACATTTTTTCTGACATAAATAACTAAATTAGGCTTAGATCATTTTTTTTCCGAAATGTTTTATATAGATCAACTCAAAAGAAGTCAGATTTGACAATGCACATGCAAGAACCCTCCGTTAAGTTTTCTAAAAATACATCAAAACCTCATGTGAAATGGTTCTGTTCAGATAGAGAGCTAAAATCCAATGAACCATTAATACATTTTTTTTGAAACTCAACCAGGCACTACGGCCTCGTGTTAATAGACGCTTGCTCAACAAAGTCGCGAGCAGCCAAAATGTTTACAAACTCAGGGAGGGGATAAATACATTTGGCTATGGGCAAATAGCACGGGTAGTTGGCCTTTTCCATTATAATAATTATCTATTAAAAAATGTCTTTTTGTTAAAAGTTTTATTGTATTTATTTGATTGGTTAGGTCAGTGTCCATGTACTGATGCGCCCCGACCCTGTCCCTATTGTTACAAGCTCTATATTAGAGTCTCTAGTTTATTTCCACTCAAATGACAAAGTTGTGCAATGGTTGTCATTATCAAACTAAGGTAGTCTATAGTCTATCATTTTGGTGAATTCTAATACTCAATAAAATCACGGCCAAGCCGCTTAGAAATTATTCAACCATGTGGCCCTCTTATAATTTTTGGACAGTTTATACGTTTGATTGCAGTGCTTCCCATGTCTAATGGAGTCACTATTGTCTCAATTAGCCAGACTAGCCCTTTTACGACCCAAACATGTTCATCAACACCTTAGGTCTTTCCTTTCGCAAACCCAAAAAAAACCATTAGGTCTTTCAAAAAAAAAAGAAACGCATGGAACCACCTAGTGATCTGACGCCTGCTAACCATGCCACTCTATCACACTATTGGTGTACATGACTACATGGTTTAACCACATTTTTTTTGCTCGTGACAACTTATATTCTAGCTAAAACTAGTAGAACAATGCCTATATTGTGTTGCTCACAGGCTTTAGCCCATGCACAACGCAGAATAGATGGACTAATTGCACATAAGATACATATTTTTTTATTCAACAACGTTGATATGTTTAAACGGTGATGCACAACCTTTCCCCGATGCAAGGAAGAAAAGAGTGACTCGACGAGATCCGTGTTGGAAAAGTCAAAAGTTAAAGCAAATTAGGTGTGGGGTGGGGGGGGGGGGGGGGGTGTTTGGTGCATGGACATGACACATAGAGGATGCATATGCGGTGGAATTTTAACCAAACTCATTGGTTTTGCATTTTTTAGGGTGCATGTGCCCCCTAGCTATAGTGTAGCTTCGCCCCTATGTTGGGAGGCAAGGCATAAAACATCGATACATACATGGCTAGGGGTGGTCGGGTGACAAGAGGGGCGTGGGAACAATGTGGCCAGGGGTGGTCGGGTGACGAGAGGCGCATGGGAACAGTGGGGCGAGGAGGAGTCAAGTGACGAGAGGGGTGTGGGAACAATGTGTAGGGTGGTACAGAGCATTGACACACTAAAATGTGCAAGGATCATGTAGCAAGCGGGGTGAAGGCGAGTGCTCTTTTGCATAGACGATGTAGCTATGTGCAATTGACACGAGGTGGCTCAGTGATGAATCCGGTGCACGCCAAGGGGTTGTATAGTGTGTAGAGGAGACTGATGCTTGGTTGGACAATATTTAGCCTTGCAAGACGAGAATATAATGGGGGCTCCTTCCTTGGATCTTTTGCCATAGTGCCTCAAGGCTTATGCGAGCATGGTTTTCCTTGACAACAGAGGAGAGCCAAAATGTCTCACCCAGCCTAGCATGGTTGAGCAAGCCAAATTGAGTGTGGCGAGGAAAGACCGGTAAAGAACCAAGTACGCCTAACATGCAAGCGGCGAGCGTGGCGATGTATCGACGTGAAAGGGCCGTTTCCTTGTGTATGGACATGGCCTCCTTTGGAATGGAGAATATTCATAGAAAAAAACACATGATTAAATAATTCTATGGTTTTTGTTCGCTAGGTGGTGGTGGTGGTGGTGGTGGGGTGTGGTGGTGGTGGTGGTGGTGGTGTGTGGGGGGGGGGGGGGGGGGGGGTGGCTTTGGTTTATAGGAAAAGAAATAATGTAGGTACCTTTTGAGTTCACATGAATTTTACTAACTTGGCATCGTTTAGGTTTGAGTTGAGAAACTGTTCGTTTAATTTATATATCTCTTTCTTCGTTAATTAACTTGTCATATCAATTAGTACCGCCTTTGGTAGCTTGGTTCCTGCCTGGCCTTGGCCCCCGGCAATGCACTCGTGCTCAGCTCAACAGCTCTGAAGCTAGCTTTTGTAGCCTCGATAGGTTAACCTCATGCCTATCCCAACCACGGTCGGTCCCTTTGGTAGCTTGGGGCGTGTTTGGTTTTCTTCTCCGCTCAGCCTGCACCGCATCTGAGAGCCAAGCTGCCGGCGGCCAGGCTCCGATCATGCAGCACATGCATGTTTGCTTGTTTGTGCTCGCAGCGCCTGGACTCACGGAGAAACTGTTTGGTTGGGGTACCTGCGAGCTCGCGCATGACTGAGACGAGCAGTGGCTACCGCCGAATCGGCACCACGTGAGCCTGACCGCGGGGAAACGGAGCTCATCTGCGTTTTTCCAGAGCCAGGCCGGCGAGGTACGGTCGCATGAGCTGGGCCTGACCCAAGGCGGCATGCAGCCATCCAAACATCCCTGGCTTGCATCTCGGGAGCCTGGACCGGTGGGATGCAGCCATCCAAACACGCCCTTGGTTCCTGCCTGGGCCTTGGCCCCCGGCGATGCACTCGTGCTCACTGCTCAGCTCAACAGCTCTACTAACCTCTAAGCTAGCTTTTGTAGCCTCGATAGGTTGAGCTCATGCCTATCCCAACCACCGGTCGGTCCCTGCGGTGTGGAGGATCGACTGGTCTCCTACCAAGCAAACCAAAGCGGCCTCTCGTCGCGTCGAAGCTGTGAGACATGCCAAGACTGCAGCGAGCCGGGAAGCGACACGACCCAATGAGCGATCCGTGTCGGATCCTGCCCCGCACCGAAAGCCCCCAACGGCGCCGGCCGCCCTACAAGCCATCCATCCATCATGACCCCCCTACGCGCATCCTGGAACGAAACATGTGCCGCCGGTCCGGGCGACAGGGAGACGCGACGTCTCGCCCGCCGGGACCCGTCGACGCGCGTCTTCTGCACTGCGCCACACACGAGTACGGGCGGGCGCCGGTGCGTGAAGCAGCGAACTGGAGGTGCAGGTGCGGCTTGCCGGCGTGCGGCGGCCCCGGCAACGGCAGGTCGTCGAACCCCATGCTGGCTCCACCACGCGTGCACCGGCACGGCCGAGGCGTGCGTGGTCCGCGCGCGCGGCCGCGGCGCAGGGCGCAAATGGCAACGAAAATATCAGGGGCATCCGCTTTGGGACGCCGTCCACCGATCCCAAAGCCCACGCACGCACGCGTTGTCGGTCGCGGCCAGCCACAAACAAATGCGGCCGCCGTTGCAACTTGCAACCACAGATGGCGAGGCTAGCGGACCAGAACAATGCGATTAGTTGTCGTATCAAGAGATGACACAAGCAGATCATGGCGAAATCCGGCGTGCTTCCAAAGGAGAAAGAGATTTCCCAGGCACTGACTGCGAAGCTTCGTCGCAGGTACGGACGGAGCGCTACTCAGATCATCGATCATTAGTCACTGATAAACCGTACGATTAGGAGACAGTGCAGCTAAAACAGCAGGAGCCTAAGACTAAAATGAAATTAATACTAAGCGGCAGACGGCAGCAGGAGGAGAAAATGACAGGTGTGCCCCGCCGTGGCACGGCCGCGTCACGGGAGGCAACGAGGTTAACATGGGAACTGAGACTAGAGTACGTAGCTAGTGAAGGCCTGACTGACGGTTACCTAGAGCTTAGCTAATTAACTGCCACTAAACCCTAGTGATGATTAAAAGAACCGAGCTCATTAGCGCGCGGGGGAAGAAGAGTGGTAGAGTGCCTTTGGTCGGCGGCGTCCGGCGGGGACGCTAGACGCTGATCGGGGACGGGGAGGGCGAGGAGACGGCGGCGCGGGGCGGGGAGTCGTCGGTGTCGTCATCGTCGTCGTCGTCATCATCTCCGTCGCCAGTGACCCCGCCGCCGACGCCAGTGCCGGTGCCGATGCCAGCACCGGCGCCAGCAGAGGGGTTGATGTCGATGCCCATGCGGCCTGCGGCTGCCGCTGCGGCGGCGACGGAGGTGGGTGACGCGAGCTGGTTCTTGTGGTTGTGCATCCACACCTTGAGCACCTGCCGCTTCACGCCGATCTCGTCGCAGAAGCGGTCCAGCGCGCCGTCGTCGTTCCGCTGGATGCGCCACCCCTGCTTCTCCGCGAACTCCCGCATCCGCTCCTTCTGCTCCGGCGTGAACTTGGTCCGGAACCGCTTCCGCCCGAAGGAGCCGCTGCCGGTGCCGGTACCCCCGCTGCCGATGCCCATGCCCGCGCCGCTCCCGCCGGGCATGACGAGGCCGAGGCCGATGGCGCCGAAGTCGTCCGCGCGCGGCGGCGTCTCGGAGCCCGCGCGCGCGGCGAGCCACGGCGGGGGCGGGGCCGCGACGGCGGTGTTGGGCACGGCGTGGTACGGCAGCGCGAGGTGCGGCGGCGGCACGGGCAGTGGCGCCGACATCGAGTGGAGGAAGCCTTGCAGGTGGTGGTGATGGAAGTGCTGCTGCTGCTGGTGCTGCTGCGTTGGAGGCGGCGTCTGCCCCGGCGGCGCGGGGAGGGCCAGCGGCGGCGCCGGGAGCGCGAGGTGCGGCGGCGGGCGGAAGAAGACGGGCGGCGCGACGCACGAGGAGCCCGCGGCGGCGGAGGCGCGGCGGTGGAAGCTGCGGTGGCAGCCGCAGGCGGCGCAGCTGAGGGAGTCCGGGGAGGAGGCCATGTACTCGCCGCAGCCGTCGAAGGCCTGCCCGCCCATGGCCGCCGCGTGGTTGCGCATGCACTCCTTGTACTTGCCGCCGTCGCTGCCGGCGCCGCCGGCCCCGCCGTCGTAGGGCACCAGGCTCAGGTGATCCATCATGTCCTCCGTCGTCGTCGTCGAGGCCCGACCGCACGGTCCCGTGCCCGTGGTGGCCCCTCGCGCGCGCGCCCGCCCCCGGTCGGCCTGCGCTGCGGCTCCTCCACCTGGGCTGCTGCTGGCTCTCTCGGCGCTCGCTGCCGGCAGTCGACAGGCAGTGGGGGGCGGCAGGGGTGTGGAATTTATCCGCGCGTGGGCGCGGCGTCGTGGGTGCTCGGCTCGGTCGCTGTCTCAGGCAGGCTCCCGCGTGCCCGGCACGAGCACAGCGATTAATTAATGGTAACCTTAACACACACAGCCGCCGCTGTCAGACGGATGATTATTGATTATTAAGCGGCGGTGTCGCCCGCTCACTGGAGGCGCGCCGGCGTTGTGTGCCTGCTGGGTTTTCGCCGCGGGGAGAGGGCCCCTCCACGTTGGGTGGTGGGTGCGGCGGCACCGGTGGTGTACCCGTGGTGGTGCGGCGGCGTCAGACGAGGCACGGTGCCGGGTGCCTGATACGATCGGACGAGGCCACGGTATGGGCGAACGGCTTGGTTTGTCATGTCCTGAGGATCCTCTGCGCCGTGCGCGTGCCGTGGGAGCCGACCACCGTGCTCTCGTGCACGGACCGACGGACGGACGGACGGACTCGTGATCACTGATGAGTGATGAGCTCATGCGCAGCATGCAGTGCAATTACGCGCGGGAGCAGCTGGATTTCTGACGAAGCATGCGTGAAGTGAGGAGGCTTCACCTTATCTCTTGCCCTTGTTCTTATCTCTGCTAAGCGAAGCGGCAGGACGATAGGATACATACATAAATTGCAGTCTCGGTTCATTCATGGCGATCACACGGCGCTTACACCTGCATTGATCGCTGGCTTATCCCCCCACCGACGTCAAGCACGCAGCTGCTTGAGATTAGGAAGAAGGCCGCTGGGGCGCAGTAAAGGCGAGGGACGGGATCGGATATGCTGCGGCATTGCTGCGTCCGTGACATACTGACACCGGGAGATCTCTCCCTCGCCACGCCAGGGCCACCGCATGCCGGTACTACAGTAGCACAGCGCTCCTGCAAGCCATGCTCCGATCCGATGCGTGCATGCATGGATGAAGGATGATGTCTCGTCGCCTTCAGTGGATTTGAGAGATGAGGGGGGGCGGGGCCACGGAATCGGGCTGGATTGGATTGGATTCCTCCCACGGGCCGGCGCGGCCAGTTTTGTGCTTGCGCGTGCTTCGCGTCCGGCGTCCCCGAGTAGGCATGCGGGTGGTGAGGAGAGCAAATGCTATGCTTATCTCGATCGCACGGATATTTGCCGCTCACGGGTGATGAAATCTCGTCTCATCCCTCAACTGAACTGAACTCTACGCGTGGGTGGCGCCACCGGCAGTTGATGGAATCGGGCCGGCAATTAATGGCTCGCTAGCTGACGACCATGCGTCGTCCTCCTACCTCCTCCTGCCCCGGTTTCCTCACGGAGGCAACAAACGGCAGTGGCTGCCACGACCACGAGTGAGCATGACACGGTGCTGAATGTGATCACGGGCACGGCTTGCCTAGCGCCTAGCTACCGATAGCTTCGCTACAGTGCTGAGCTTGGAGCTTGGACACACAATTCAGGAATTCAGGGGAAGTCCAGCTTGTACGTTTCGTGTGTATGATTCAGTCATCCGGTTCATGATGGCTAGAAAAACAGAACAAAGAACCAGTTGTATAGATCAGCCAGACAGCAAAGAGAACCACGGCGATACTGTAATACAGTGAGCACCGCGATACTGTAATACAGTGAGCACCCAGTGCTTGCTGTGACTCCGGGGCCGGAACCGAGACGACACGGCGCTGCAGACGGACCCATGCCGATCAACAGGCGGATGGAGACGGGGCACACAGATGCCTGCCTGCAGTGCAGCGGCAGCATGCACGAGCAGCAGCCAGAATTCTCTGCTACTAGCTTCGTCCCGTCTACTCACTCGCGCACTCGCTTTACCAGAGAGCTGCCCGCACCTCTCTCTAGCTTTCGGTTTTGTTTGCTTGTTGCGATCAAAAAGCTGCGGCGCGGCCATCATCTCGCCACCTGCTCCCGCTGCGTGAACCTGCCTTCCAACACTGACGGACAGATTGATAGAACATGAGCGAACAGCCTTTTTCCCATGCACTGCATCGATCACTCGGCTCTCGCTGGCCACGTCTCGGAACTTGCGACCTCATCGATCTGTAACATAGGGCTTGTTTGGTTTACCCCCAAAATTTCAAGTTCTAAGTTTTTTCACTCTCTCTCCATCACATCAATTTTTGGACCTATACATGAAGCATTAAATGTATGTAAAAAAAAATAACTAATTACACAGTTTAGTTGTACATCACGAGACGAATCTTTTGAGCCTAGTTGGTCCACGATTGAACAAAATTTGCCAAATACAAACGAAAGTGCTACAGGAGTTAGAATTCTAACTTTCTAACATTTGGGCAAATATTGGATTGCTACCAAATTGCAAGTTTTTTCACTCTCTCTCCATCACATCAATTTTTAGTCGTTTGCATGGAGCACTAAATATAGGTAAAATAAATATCTAATTGCACAGTTTAGTTGGAAATCACGAGATGAATCTTTTGAGCCTAGTTGGTGTACGATTGGACAGTATTTGTCAAATAAGACGAAAGTGGTACTATTTATCAGGTTCAAATTTTTTGCAATCCAAACAAGGCCATAAACAAGCATACTGTTAACATATATTTATATAAAAAAAATCTAAGAATACTTATTTGAAACTATCACTAATATTTATGTTTTTAAATGAATTTAGTTAGATTTAAAGTGATTTGAAACTATCACTAAACTTGTCAAGGGATAGTATTTGAATTCATGAAATTTAAAGTATATTTCCAAGTCACTATACCTGTTAAGTGACCCACCACGGATCTATAACAGTCACATGACATTTTAACCAAAGTGACATCGCCAAAGAGAGGAGGGAGATGAGGGAA
This sequence comes from Themeda triandra, assembly GCA_018135685.1. Taxonomy (NCBI): domain Eukaryota; kingdom Viridiplantae; phylum Streptophyta; class Magnoliopsida; order Poales; family Poaceae; genus Themeda; species Themeda triandra. Next base: position 292,221 of record JAENPR010000051.1, on the reverse strand, counting down.
GAAGGGGAGGATGGGTGAGGACCAGATATAGTCAAAGTCATAGCAAAAGGGCTCATGGCGCAGTGGCAAAGGCCACTGGTTGGGAAGCTCCCGCCTAGAGTTTAAATCCTGGGTGTTGCACCAAAAGTTGTAGGGGTGTAAATTCCTCCAGTATTATTTCAAAAAAAATAGTCAAAGTCATAGTGCCAATGCTCCTTCACATAAAATGTTCATGTCATTGATATGAACTTGTACCACTTAACTAGTTTAGTGATCCATAAATCCTTTTTTAAAACTCATGGACAATCCGAGTGGTATCTTTTGATAAGCTTAGGAACCACTTTTTTCGTGATCGGGAAATATAGCCCTTTTTAACCACTTAAGCATCTAATTCAGAATCACACGTTGGTAACCAATGCTGATGTTTTATTAGCTCACATAAAGCGTAGAGGTTGCATGTGACAGATACTACGTTACTGTCGATTAGGGCCTTCTTGTTTCCCTGCTAAACTTGTATAAGGTGGCTTATAGTTGGTCGTAGGTAGCCATAAACAATAATGCTCTCGATTGTTAGCTGTGGATGTTAGAACCCAAAAAATAAGCTCATTTTGGCAGCACATAGGTTTGCACAAGCTAGGTTGTTTGGTCAACATATGAATTTATATGGGTCATAGGGTGAAAAGTTAGAGCTTATAGTTATTTATTAGGTGGAAAAGAACTTAGCCAATGGGAGAAAGATCGCCCTAGTATAGTAGTATTGTTTGGAAAAAGAGGACCTTATTTGGTAAGGCTCTTCTTTAAAGGCTTGTTCGGAAGAGTCGAACCGTTTTAGAGGAAAACCATAATTTATAGTGTGCTTGGTTGGCTTACAAATTTTAGCACGCCAAATATATGGCAACCTATGTGTTTTGGCTAGTACATATTTGGTTTGATATAAAAACTTACCAAACACTATAGTCAATTCTATGGCAATTTTCCCCCAAACTTTTGGATTGCCTAATATTTGGCATGACAAATTTAGATGTCAACCAAGCATGCCCTTATTACTACTTAGAAAATGTTTTTGACTTTTCCTTTTTAACAAAAAATGTTCATTCTACTTAAATGTTTGACAAGGTTCGTCTATAGAAGGCGGGCCAAAAAGAAGCCCTACCAAACAACCAAAAACTTTGCAGTCTTAGTCCAAACCCTATAGGCCCTAACCTAGACCGCCAACCACATCCACCTGATTTGGTGCCCCATCACTACTCTTAGTTAGGACTATAATGCTCACACGGACTGACGGCCATCGTTGTCATGTATTTATAGGCGAGAAAGAGTTTTGATTATAACTAATCCTAAACCCTTTTTTGCGGGGTAACTAACCCTAAAACTTGCTCCTCTTCGCATGCATGTGGGTTGAAACTCTGCAAATTCTCCACAATGATGAGTGTTCCTTCGAACGTTGTTGGCGGTAATACGATCTGCAAGGTCAGCAACCAGCAAGGATCATAAGAAAAAAACCAGGCTTTGGATTTATTAAAAATCTTTTTTTTATTAACGCACAATTCCAAAGGCCAAAAGCACATCGACCAGGAAAAGGGGCGTCGCACTGTAGGAAACAATGACAGGACGGGCAGCTCCTAAAATCTAACCTGCTATTTGGCCCTACAGTGTCTGACAAGGGTCAAAGGTTACCAGCCAGGCAGCCACTAGGAGTCACGACACCCATGATTAACTGCTGCACTGACAGCTCAACCGGGGATTCCCAATCGGCAGCCCGTGCCGTGCCGCAAATTGTAGAGCCCTTTTCACCTTGTCCGGTCTCGGCGAGTCTGGGACAGAATTATAATCCGCTCAGCCTTTTCGTTCTCCTTTTTCTTTGAACGGATTGTTCATGTAGTTTCGTCTTGCTTGCATTACCATGCTGTACCTACATTCATTGATTCATTCAGTTACTCTAAACTCCAACTAACCTGTTTTCATCCAACCAGTAACGGTGTACCAAGCACTTCAAATGGCCGGGACCCGGGACCATCGACGAGGCTCCAAGTCAAGGAACCACTGCATCAGTTCGTACATGAAAGCTATAGTTACATGAGCACACGAGTACTTCCATGTTCCATGTAAGGAGATATACTGGCGTATAGCACGGAACACTGAGCAGAAGATGTTATGTCCGGGCTAACGCTAAACCACGATCCACGACGTCGTCCTCCAGCCGCAGGATTGGCCGGAGAAAAAGCTTATCGCCGGCGAGGACGACGTGCTCTGTACCCGGTTCTGGATCCACAGCTCGGAGTCGTGTGTAATGGCGGAGATTCGGAGCACGGAAACGCCATCAGCCGCGCAGTCCCGCGAGACATTCGTAGTGACAAACCACATGGTAAATCCGTAGCTTAATAAAGCAGATCCGTGTGGCCGTGCTCTCTGATAAGTCAACCTTTGCGTCGGGCACGGCGCCAGGTACACGGCATGGCAGTCATACATCACATCAACAGCAAGTTGCCAAAGCTACATCAGCGTCCGTTCGGGTTTGCTACAGTCTTTAGGGCAGAGCACGGTCCAGGTACAACAGAAACACCGCCTTCGGGTTTTCCCAGTCTCAGCTCCTATAATACAAAATCCGGTACTACTACTACAGTCCTACTGCTACTACTACAGTCCTACTATCTTTAATAAGCTGTACAGAGGGGGAGTAGCATGCTAAACTAGTGACCATCAGCGCCTGCTATCTAACCGTATTTGCCGGTTAAACGCAGGAATCAGTATCCAAATGCGGGTTAATCAACGCCCCGGTTCGGGTAGCAGCAACGATGTGAAATTGTGAGTGAAACTTCAGAGCGAGTTGAAGCGACATCTGAGAAACCGGCTTCTCATCTCAGGGAAGGCTTCTGCTATAGCGCCTGACTTGCCATCTGCAGAACACGACATAGGCTCTTAAGTAAACAGCACATGTGAAAGAGCAAAGCATGTTGATTATGCTGAAAAGGGGAAAATATTTTCGATACAACCCACCTATTCACTGGATCCTGAAAACCACAGAGAAAAACATACTTAAGACCTTGTTTGGATATAGTCAGATTTGCATCAATCCACATGTGTTGGGGATGGATTCGAGTGAAACTTAAACTAAATTCCACCCCAATCCATGTGGATTGAAGTGAATCCAATAACATCCAAACAAGGCCTAAGAAATTTGAATGATGCTTACATTGCCACCAAATTTGAGATTCAAACCTACTTTGTAAAAATTCATACAAAAGCAACAAATTCCATGTGCTTATGTACTAGAAGACAGATTCCCAGAAATTTTGTGTCTTGTAGTGCATATGCACTTGGCATTTGTTTTTTTTTTCTAGATGGAATTTAAATCTCACCTTAAGTGATAATGTACATTTTGGGTTGCAATATGAATGCACTTTTTTTTTCAAACTCCTAAGCAAGTTTTTCTAGAGGGGTTTCATGATTCCACCGAAGAGGTGATTTGCACTGAATATTTCCCTGTTCAAAAGATCCCAGCTTTGGTTAAACACATGGGAGCATGCCTGGGTGCATGGTTCAAAAGATCCCCGTGTGCATGTGTTCAGTTACGTGTGCGTGTGCGCAAGGGCCGTGGCCCTTGAGGCATCCCAGATGGAATGACATACCTTTTCTTGACAGATCCTTGACAGTGCTTCTACATGGAAATTTTGTAGCTCTTCAAGGACTTTAACATCTAGACCCCTGAGGTCCTCACCCTAAAAAGGCAAAATCCTGTATCAGAAGCATAGAATAGAAACACAAGCTAAATAGCTGAATTCCAGCACATTCTGGGCCAAGGCCAGAGAGAAAATCAGTGGATTTTAACAGCTAAATATGGTATACCCTATCACATAGAGCTCTTCTTCTTATTCCTTTTCCTTCTTTTTACTCAACTTTTTATATTCTGCTTATTAGATTGTTTTTCATCCTGCTTTCTCAAGCTGAAAAAAGCTAATGCAATGATAAACAGATCATAATCACCTTCAATCTGGACACAACGCTTTCCAATTCTTTGCAGCGCATTCTTTCATAATTGTATGCAGCTCTTGCTTCTTCAAAGGTACTAAGGCCATCCCAGCTCCCATTATCTGAAGCTTGCATTTCACTTACCAGTCTGCCACTATCAGTCTTGGATGAGTGAAAGCCGTTTTGCTTTGCTTTGAATTCAAATACATCCTGTTGAGAGTTTTCTTGCTTTATCTTCGAAACAAGGGCCCACATGCTTGACAGTTCGTTTTCCAACTCATGCTCACGGCATTTTGCATCATCAATAATCTTTAGAAGCTCACTCTCTCTATGGTCTTTTTGAGACAGTGTGTCCTCTAACACAGCCTCCCTTTGACAACTAGCAACCAACTCTTTCTGCAACTCCTCAACTAAAATTCCACTCTCATGATCACGTCGCTTTGGGTCAGGGTGAATGTTACTTCTTGACATTGATGCATTTAGCTCTTTTGCCGCAGCTAAGTCTGCATTCAGCTTTGCGTTTTCATAAGAAAGCCTAGTCACTTCTTCTGCCAAATTCTTTAGTTCAACTGCAGCAGCAGATGCCAATTCTTTAGCATAGGATGATTCCTCCGCCAGCTTTTGAGTATGAACTTCCAGTCCATCCTTCTCTTCCGCCAACCTCAGATTTTCTTGCTTCAAACTTTCAATTTCTGAAGCCTGGAGCACCACTTTTATGTTTCAATTGGCATATCACAAAAAGAAGATGAACTAAATGGGAAAGTGACGATTAGGGGCATATGATCTTTACCTGCTTGAGCACTTGAGATACAAATCCTGAGTCATTTAAGTCAGTTGTTCTAGAGGGCATATTTGCATGGTTTGAGACTTCATTTGCTTGATCCCTAGTATCAGTGCTTGCCGTTGATGGTTCACTAGACTGCACACTAACAAAGCTATCCTCGCTTTTGGCAGCTTTCAACAAATTACTGATTTCTTGCCTCAAGTGTGCAACTGTTTCTTGGAGTTCTGCATTTTCTGTCACCTATTTGAACAAAAAAAATGGAATTCAAATTGATCTATTAAGAATCAAAAGATTCAGGCCCCGCCCTTTGCTCACCTTTGCTTGTAGCTGGTCCTGAAGAATTCTATTATCCGCAGACATAATCTAGTTAAGTCACACAGTCAGAGAAACCAGCAATTAGTCCAGCATTAAAAAAAAGAATAGTGTGAATTTCAGGTTACATGACTATGGATCAACCTCTAGTTCAAATGTCTTCTCGCTCAGCTGTGTGCTCAACTTTGAAAACGTCTGTGAGAATATCAGGTTACATGAAATCTTTAGCTCATTTATTTGTAAAAATAGCCATCAAAAGACAGCATCTAGCACGCATTAGCAATTAAAACATTAGAAAAGGTATATGATACTACAACAAATAGGTGAAAATATAACTACAATATTCCCAATGATAATTGGTTGAATGTTACAAGTAAACCAAGCTAAGATGAAGTTACACTTCAGCTCGTCATTTCATAGCCTTATTACCTGGGACAACTCTGTCCTAATTGTTGGGTCTTCTGTAGTTTCCAGTGATTGCACCATCCGCTGCTCTAGCATATGTATATGTGATTTCTTTTCTGTGATTTCATCTTTCAACCTCTCAATTTGCTCCTGCAGAAGAAACAAAAGGAAGCAAAAACTTCATAAAGAACATGAGAAGTTTGTGCTTGGTTAACATGACAATCAGAAAATTTACCTGAATTTGCAAATCATCAGGGTTGTTGGTTGCTTGCTCTGTCAGTCTTTTGAGAGAGCTTGTACAAAGTGCAACTTCCCCTGCCAGCATTTTGACCTGCTCTTGTAGAAGATCTATTTGATCCACGATGGTTGTTCCACTCTGCAAATGCAACAAGGCTGTCTGTGTCAATGGTGGTAGCAAATACCCACCAAAATAATACATAGGTACAACAAGATGAGACCAACAAACTAACATGACTGGATGTTCATGACAACAAAGGCATGGCCACACTGTTCTTGGCCAGAGGAGGCAGCCAGGGAAAGAAAAATAGGGAGTAGGGAATACCATCCAAATTTCAGACCCAGTTTGTTCATGGTAAGGCTTGTTGGAATAGAAGGAATGCATGCACTGGGAAAAAACGAAAAAGAGAGAAAGAGGTGCAGTCAATAGAAATACAAACTCACCGGCAGAGGGTGCCGTGCTCTGGGTGCAGCACTAAATAAATCGCCAGCTTGAGTCCTTTCAAGAAAAGAATCAGCATTTGCTGGGTCATCTCCTTTCCTAGTCATAGATTTCCTTCGACCATCATTCAGATCGAGCAGCAAGTGTTTTTGTTGTGACGATTTAGAGCATGAAGGTGAGCCGCTAGCAGTGCTATCACCGTCCACACTGGATGATAGCCCTGATAACTGGTCAGACTTCTGCACAAGGTTAACATATATGATTTAATCAGATATCCACGTATGGCTACTGTCTTCGATATCCAAAATCTGTTGTGCAATAAAATACCTTTAGTTTAAACCAGCCAAGCATTCCGCGTTTGCGGTTCCTTCTGCCCAACCTGGCTGATTCATCTGGATTGTTCAGATCAAATTTCCCTTCAAGCGAAAGCTCTGAATCAAGACTAACATCATCATCATCTACAAAGTATTCCCGCTTTCGATCAGGCAAATACACAAGCTGCAATTTAAAACAGAATGTGAACAATAGGTATGCTGCAACAAAATAAATAATACAAAGGAATTACTGATTCATTATGTACTAAAATCAAAATAGCCATGTTACTAAGTGCTTAAAAAAATGAAACATCATCTTCACTCCAGTTTGTTTTACAACCATTTCAGGTGAAACAATCATAATGCGAGTATTTTTTTTTTCTCGAATACGCAGGAGAGCTGCATATCATTGTATTATAGAGAGGAAAAATGGCCCAAGTACATCACCAACTCATGCCGGTACCATACATGAGAAGGTTGAGACAACAATATCACCTATGAAACAATGACGACCGATAACCAGGCACCTAACCAGAGGTCCTTACCCCATCTAACCGAAGTGCTAGAAGCCTCTTAGCTCCAGCCAAGGACCACACATGAGGGCCTGGTTGGTCTCCAATTTATTCACATGATGAATAATGAACAGTGTTTGACTAGTGCATGAGGGCCTGGCTAGCCTCAAATTTATTCACGCATGAGGATTAAAATATTATATTATTAGTCAGAAAGATATCTTCTACAAGCTAGGAATTCATCAGTGAACAAGAAAAGCAACATATTTAGCGTCCACAAAAAAGCGATCCTATGCTGCTCTTGCACATTGGCATTATATTTCACTTTCTAGAACATGCCATTGGTGAATCGATCTAAAAAGCTAACCAAAGCCATGGATTCGACATGTATTCGGACCTTTTTTTTTCTTTAGTATAATGATGCACAGTTCTTCTGCATGTTCAAGAAAAAGGAAAATGCTATTGGGAATTTAGCCTACTGTTCTTGTTGGACTAATAGAACAAAAAGCTGCAACCAAAAAAATGAAACAAAGAAGGTGAATAAACCTCATCTTCCCCAAATGAATGACGTCGACGAAGATTTGTCTTTCCAGAAACACTTGAGGATATCGAACTTTTGGTTGATACCAATATTAATTTTGTTAGCCTCTGAATCCTACCCATCAGTGCTGCTTTTGCTTCCTCTTCCTGTTCTAGCCTTGATTGAAGTTTGACTTGCCCAGCTTCAAGCTATTATACAAAATGAATAGTTTAATGTTTAGTCTATTTATATCAAGATATGACTAATAAGTATTGTCCAAAGGGGAAAGGTTCATTTAATCTACCAGGATGAGGATGTTAATCAGAAAAGAATATGCCAATATTTCATAGCATAAAAGCATGCCAGATGAAAATGAAATTAGTCATACAGTGTTCTCGTTGGCAGGTTCTTACAGTTGTAAAAGTATTATCCAGAAATCAAGAAAGAATAATTAACCAACTGTTGAGTAAGATGTATAGCAAACCTGAAGTTTTAAATTAACAAGATCCTCTTGATCCGTAGGGAGAATACCACCATTTCCCATCATACCACGCCTGAGTTGCTGTAGCTCTTCTTTCAGGCTGGATATCTCCTTTTGGTACTTCTTTATTAAGGACTTCTCGTCTATTATCTGAAAAGACAATCCTTCAACATAGTGACAAGCACAGGACAATATGGATTACAAACTTATTGGTTATTACCTTGTTTTGGGAAGCTTTTATCTCAATATGCTTGCTTCTTTGAGCAAATTTTAATGTATTATGTGTCTCCTCACTGTTGCTGGATGCAGGTGTAACTGTGCAAATGAGCTGCAAAAATGTTAGGACTTAGAACATAGCACTATAGGCTGCCATATGCATTTAATGAGACATTTATACATGGAATATTTTCCTCAAAACAAGCGAAATACAAATATAACCATAGTTTTTTAAGCAAGATTGAAAAGCACAAAGCATTATCTTATAAGAGCTACTCACAGATATGCGTCCGTGTCCACTCAGAGACGACTGAAGTAAACGTGTGAGCTTTGAGTCTCTATAGGGAATATGTGTCGCCTTCCCATCTGTAAGTTTAGCAATTACCTGCATAAAGAATGTTGCTGACAATATAACAAGAGGAAACAACCAAATAAATTAACAAAGAATATGACCATTTTCCCAGTATTTCTTCCTACTGGCCAGTCATATTTGAGGGCTAGCAACTAAATCTTTTAATACTTCTTTATTAAGGACTTCTCATCTATTATCTGCCTAATCACTGATTAGGAGCAATTAGTATTTTCTATATTTATGAATAAAATAAGAGAAATCATTAGCACTTAGCATTATAGGATACTTACAGTTCCAAGGGTGAGCAAACTCTTGTTTATGTATGAACCTTCTTTGCGTCGTAAACCAGTTGTTTCAGTTTTGGAACTCTCAGACCCAGCAAGGTCAATCAAGTTCTGATAAAAGAATATAAAAGAATACCATAAGTTATAGGTCAAGAAACATTACCCGATGTCCTGTACTCCTGTATGCTAAATGCCCAAAGAATCAAAGACACAATAGTTGAATGAGAAGTATGCTGGGGGAGAGGACTTACCAACTGAGACAACTTGACTTCTTCTTCTGCTTCATTTTCACCAGAGGGGCTGCTCTCAATGGTCTGCAGTATTGTTATGGAAGTGTAAGCTTAACAAGTCTAACTACTGATATGAGTTTCAAAAGCTTTTATCAAACAAGATTCTGTTTGAAAAATAACGACCGAGCTTTGAGATCCAATAAAGTATTATGTGAGATAACTAACAGTAATACAGACTTAATACTTAAACGGCATTAGTTCCCATACTTGTTATCTGGAGCAAGTAACACGTCATAAAACTTGCATGGTGAATTCAAGTATACCCATAAACTTGTTTACAAGACTATCATACTTGAACCCTAACAAGAGGGAGGGGCGTACCAAGGTGAAGATAGTGTGACTCCTACTGCTGACAAGATTGAAGTTGTTTGATCCAACATGCCTGTGTTCTGTAAGAAAGCAATGGGGTCTTCAGAACAAAGACTACTTTGATTCCATCATGGAAAAAGTAATAAAAGAACTGCTGAAACACATGGACTTATAGAAAATTGGGATTCATACAGCAAACAGCGTCATTGTACACCCGTGTCTTGAATTGAACCAATGGTTAAAGCTACTGAAGAAAGGTGGGTAATATATCTCAAAATAAAGATAAAGGGTCTTCTTTAGATAGAAACAAATACCTTCTCCAGATGCTATCAGAGAGAGAGCATGTGCAGGTGATAAAACAACCTCTTCTTTAATCCCTTCCACATAAGTTCCCTAAACGGTTGAATCAATAGAACAAATAAGGATACAATAATTTTATCTGTTAAGAAAGAAATACATTGTCGACATTAATGGATAAGATTATCAACATTAATGGATAAGATTATCTTTCTCTAGAATAATGAGAAAAAAGATCCAGACAATAGACAAACGAACCAAGATAAGTAATGAATATGGAGAACTCATAACAAATAAATAAAACAAATCTAATGCAGTTTAACTTTTTGTGCTGTGAAAAATTGAATGGGCATGAGTGAGTAATCACAAAATAGATTTTAATAAATAACACTACACCACCTGTGCATCTTCTCGAATTCTGAGATTCTGCCCTATTGGATCAAGTAAGTCATTGATGACCTGCAAAGTGGTAAGATTAAAAAAAAGCATGTGAACAATACTAAACAGTTCCACCATTGAGTTCTGAGTCAGTTCATTGAAATACATGTTTTACCACTTTGACTTGGTCTACATTTCATTACTAGGAAGCGTTCAAATTGAATAATAACATAAAAAAAATCCTTTCATATCAGTTGCATCATAATAAGGGTAGCATGGAATCTGATCAAGTGGTAATATATGTATAAATAAACAGGCATCTAGAAGGAACGCTGTGCATGCAATCAAGATCCAATATGGAGATGAAATTGTAATTAGTCTTGGTGTTGCTAAGATGCAGCAAGCAAATGCATGGTGAAATGAGAAGTTACCTCGTTGTAAATTTCAAGATATGAAACCCGCAGAAGAAACTCTCGTCCAGGTGTCTGTTGTAAAAAAAAGAGATGATAATGTCATGCTACCCTATCTTTTGTGTGTGTGTTTTAGGGGAGGGGAGGGGGGCAGTGTATAAGAAATGAGATAATTACATCTTGAATAATGCTGAATACATCCTTCACTGCCAATGGAATTATTCCAGGTGACTTTTGTTCTCCCTGCAACAATAGCCCAAGTGTAACATGAAAGGAAATTAAATCATGAAAATTAATAAAAACTACATGCTCGTGCTTTTAGGGTGTGAATCTTCGTTTCTATAGCTTGATGTCATAGGATGACAACAATGATGATAGACACAGACTAAATAATAAAGGAATGTCTTGTGTTCTGCTGAACAAACAAGCCCGCAGCAGCACATAGCTAGAATCATTGAAAACTTTAGATGCACAGGCATAACACTGAAGCAGAAACATACATGCATGGTGTGAGTTTTCCCACTGCTAGTTACACCATATGCAAAAACAGTTCCTGCAGGAACAGAGAAATTTCAGCAAAACTGGATAAAACTGAGAGTACACATTCTATCTCCAGTCAGGTTTACTTGTCATTTAGGGAATTGTTATCGTCTCTAACACACATGTTTGCTCGTTACTCTTTCTAAGTACATGTTTAACAACTTTATGATGACATAGAAGTTTCAATGGTGAATCAGCGTCATTTTCGATGTACAGAAGTTAATTACTTTATATGTCATCATGGTAAATGTTTTTAATGGTTGAACCTAAGCATTCTAGCGCACAACTATCTTGGACCAGATTAAAAGAAAGCATGCAGCACCATTGCACCAGATTACCAGAAACTAGCAGTGAAGTCCTAATCAAAATCAGAGATCGAAGTAACAAGAAGCATCTCTCAAATTTTATGAAACAGGTCAAGATTCAGACAATATAAATCAACATCAACTAATGGGATTCCCCCCCAAAAGGTGCAATGAGAAGGGCTACTAACCCTACCAATCTGCATTCTATAACCGACCTTTTCTGCATTGTCCATAGTCCACATCTGTTGTTTACAAAGCTCACTGGACATGTGGCTAGCATAGGAACTGACTAGAACTTTGTTCCACTCAAACTTCTAATAGGCATGCAGTAACAATTCCCAGTCTCATAATTAGTTAACAGCACGGCGCCACTAAAATAAGTAAGAGAGCTGCCATACCATTGATTCCTTGCATGGCACCACTCACAACATGCTGAGCAGCAACATCATATACATGGCGAGTTGTAGTAGCGGGGCCAAACACTTTATCTAAAAGTTAAAAGGAAAACACAAACAAAAAGGATGCATATGGTTTAGTAAAATTGATGATTCAATTGGCAGTGAACTATAATGTATAGCTTATCTCTGAGATAAGGTTTCTTTGACTGGAACATTAATTCAGATTCAAAATAAGACCAGAACTAACCATCCGTAACAGGATTAACGGCATTAATTATTTACCATTTGCTGTAGCTTTTACTTAAAAGGGTGAAGACCTCACCATACTCTTTCAATCTTTTGCATAACGGATACTACAGCTTGCTTGATCAAAAACTGGCAAATAGTACAAAGCAGAAATCTGATTTTCTACATTCATTAGGAAGCTGACCCTAGGTTAGGTAGTAGTTACTCTTAAGCCTCTATGCTCTATTCTGAAAACGTGCCAACATTCTCATGCCCAGCAGCTAGGTACACCATCCACTCCATTGCCAAATATGCCATGACCAGCACCTCTTTTTCCTCAACAACCCGGTAGGACTCAAGTCAACCAATTTTATCCCCTTTTTTGAACAACCAGGCATATCATCACCTGTTCCACAATGTAGCATTGCACTGAAATGGGCTCAAGAGCACTCACCGAAGGCATAGGCAATGCTGAGGTTATACTCGTTGCGCACCATGTTGTCCCCGTCCGCGTACCACGCCACCTCGTCCCCCTTGTTGATCTCTCTAGGACTAAACGAAGGACAAAAGACGCATGAGACAAACATCCAGCTCAAAGCGCACGGAAACCCAATCCCTTGTCCCCTCCAGTCCCGGCACAAAGCGAGCGCGCAGATAGGAGTAGAAGCGAACCTGAGGGGCCGGAAGCGGACGGTGACCATGATGTTCTCCTTGGCATTGGCGGCGTCCACGAGCGGCGCCCGCCCCGCCCCCGCGGCGCGCGAGGAGGCCGACGAGGGCGTGGTGGGGCGCGCGGAGGACGGCGTGGCGGGCCGCGCCGAGGACGACGACGACGGCGTGGTGGGGCGCGCGAACGCGGCGGACGGGGTCGCGGGGCGGCCGCCGCCGGAGGACGACGAGGGCGTGGTGGGGCGCGCGGAGGGGGTGGACGGGCGGCCGCCGGACGAGGTCCTCGCCGGGGCCGGGGCCGAGCGGCGGGATCGGAATGGGGAGATGCTGGAGCGCGCCGGCGCCGGCCTCGACGACGACATTGCCGCGCCGCGGCGGGGGGGATTGGGCGCGCGCGCGGCCGGGCTCGGGCCGGGGGGCTAGGGTTTTGGGTGGGGAGGAAGCGAGCACGGAGGGAGGAGGGAGGAGGCGGGGGAGCGGGAGCGCGTGTGCTTGCTGCTTTGGAGGGTCGTCTCGTCGTCGTCTTCCTCCGAGGCGCAGGCGCCCGGTGCCGCCCGCCTTTTTGGTGTTTTGGGGCTAAAGCGCTGAAGTTTTCTGGGGTTTTGGGGGCACCGGTGGTGCGCTCACCGCGGAATCCCTCACCGGGGCCTTGTTGTCAGTGACTTGCTGGCCGCTGTTTTGGTGTGATTGAATGCGATAGGGTTCGCCGGCTCCGGCCTGCAACTGCAAGTCTGCAAGGCGAGTACGAGTACTCTACCCTGTAAAAACTGGTTCGAAGTTTGAACTGACAAGGGAAATGAGGCGGAGCGCAAAACAAAAGCAAATAGCAAAAGGAGGAAGAAAAATGGAAGGTGACAGTTTAGAGCCAATTTGGATTATAGTCTGCAGTAGTCCGTAAGGGTTTATTTGAATTTATTAACACTAAAAATTATTAGCTAAAACTAATACTAATGGATTCAAACAGACATGCTAATTATTAGCTGGAGGTGCTGCTAACTAATATTTTCTTAGCAAGTTTAAAATTGCTAATATAGTAAGTGCTAATAGCTAGTATACACATTCGACTCACTATACAAACACCTATTAGCAGGTGGATCCAAGCAACCCTCTATTAAAAATTAGTTAGCTAAAAAATTAATAGATACTAGCTATTAGCTAGCTACTTTTAGTGCTAATAAATCCAAACTGGCCCATCGAGACTAATTTGGCAACCACAATTTCCCTAGGTAGAGTTGTAATAATTTTGCCTAAGGCTAGGTTATCAATTCCCCTCATTGTACAAGTGTTGCAACACTACCTTAGGGTTTGTTTAGCATCTTTTCTTACTACTATGTAGCCTAGATTGACATGACTATTCATTTGGTGGCAAGCAATGATGTCCCTGGTCTCACCAAGGTTTTCCTTGCTTAGTGGGGTAAATTAAGCTCTTTCGCACCTGTCAAGAATCTCTACCAACTCAATGCTTTAAAAAAAGAATTGAAGATTAATGATGAACCAAAGGTAGTGCCCTCTAAGCTATCATACCAAGCAAGCAAACTAATCATTTAGGGCCTTTTTTGCCTTCCCTTGTCGACGAAGCTTAGCCTATCTTGGGCAGGCAAGACTGATTATAACCTTAGGCAAGACCAAACTTAGTTATTAACCAACCATTGTCCTATGGTTTATAACTAAAGATTGAGTGTCATTGTATTGGTATATGTGTTGCGTTGAGGCGATGATTATCGTGCTATGTTCGAAACTGTAACTCGTTCTAATTTTTTTAAGTATCTAGTTGCATAGAAAAACTGTGAGATAGTCTTCATACTTGCCAAGTCATATATATACAAAATACAATGTATATCATACTTCCAATGGATGGTTTCTTGAGAATACATTTTCCTCTAATCACGTCTTCTCTTTCCAATGACATCTTTTTTTTTTTGTATAAACATAGTTTCTTATCTCTCTGTCTTAATTCTATAACACCATATCACTATTTGTTTAGTCACCGTCCTGTTCGCTTGAACTTATCAATCCAACTTATCAGTTATAGTACGTTGTTTTTCTCTCATGACAAAACAACGTCAACTAAATTAGACATAGAAACCGTTTTAAACTTTAGATTGGGACTGCCCTAGTGCAGGAAACATGCACACAAGAATGCCGAAGAAAATACGTAGTAGGAAAGGAAATGAGAAAAGTTGTGATGCGTTTGGGCAGGAACGCAGGGTAATTGACACTACGGTCACCGGTAACGTGACCGGACGCAGACCTCTGCGGGCCTCTTTGAAGTTTGTAATTTGGCTGTTGCGCTTGCGCCACAGAACGGGCCGCTGGTGCCCGGCACGTGGTGTTCACGTGACGCTGATCAGAGGTTTTTTTTTTTTTTTTTTTTTTTTTTTTTTTTTTTTTTTCTGATCAGAGTTAATGCCGTGCTCGTTGCCGTGGCCTATCAACAATATCTATTCAGCTGTCCTAATGATGTCTCATTGTCCAGCCCTGTTCTCTCCTGAAGTGGTGGGCGCCCACCAACCAGACGGGCCAAACGAGCGGTACAAAAATTACAAATCCGGGTCGCGGCACGAGCTGGTGGACCGGAGGTCCATTGCCAAATGGCCCATCTACTGCTTTAAAGATTCCTCATCAGCCTGTGACGACAAATTCAGGAGCAATGGCCAGATGGAGATTACTCCTAGTCCTGGCTGTGTTGTGTTGGGAAGCACTCTGACCAGCTACCCCAGAGGTAGGGTCGAGAGCCCAGAGAGTTTTTAAGTGCTGCAGATCCGCTATGGCCAATGGATAAGCTTAAGCGCAGCAGGAGGGAGGCCATAAGATATAGCAACCGACGTGGCAAAGAGGAACCAACCATGGTGCTAATGGTAGAAAATTGACAGCAGCTCAGAGCGGCATGTGAAAGGGATAAAACCAAATCTGATAGCACTATTTTTTTTTTCTCAGTTCTCACAATGGCTCTGAAATTTATGTAGTGTCGCTGCGTCAGTTCTTTTATTTGCAAGCTCGGTTCAAAAATCTAAGCTAAATTGGAAGACTCCTTCTAAGCTAAATTGGAAGACTCCATACAGCATCATCAAAAGCCGGGGACCAGTCCATCTTGTACGATGATATGAGAAGAGCAATGAATTGTATGTTTCCTCTTGATCCTGCAAGGGGCAGTAGTGGGTTGGTTTATCTTTGTACAAAACTATAAATAACTGCTTTGTTTCGCTATTTTTGTCAATCCCCAGATGGAACTGAAGTGAGTTTAGAGATGGGAGCAGGACAAATATACACCTTTGCAAGGACAGCGATTTCCTGTTTCACGGAGTGTGGCTCTGCTGCTGCACTAATCATCCAAAGAGAATCCCTGCAGAATCAATATTAAAAAGGACGATAAGGTTGGCCCAACTTGTTTGAGGAAGGAAAATCAGCAATGGTTTTTGAGCAGCTAGTTTCCTACCCAGAACCAATTAAATTGCCAATTTTTAATGAAGAGCAAAGTGTACTTGTAGGAAAACTAAGGACAAAAATGTTAACACTAACCTGCAGCGGTTGGAACTCCGCACCCAGATTGCTCAGTTTCGCATGAGCCTCGGCATAGTCTCTGAAGAATGCATCTTGGTCCTCTGCATATTTCTCCGCGTAGACCTGGTTGTGTTGTGGATTCTCATACAGTAAGCTCAACAATTAATTTCATAGGATACCAGCATCCTAAAGTTGCTCATCAGATATCACCTTGAAGTTTGGGTCCTCAAATAAAGCAGCATCTGTAGGTAGGACCAGAAGATCCTGATCTCGTTTCTCTTTGATATCCTGAAGTATTGCTACCGGATAAGAGATGATGAACTCATATCAATTTTCAGCATGTAATATGTGGCAAAAGGCATGTACCTTGAAGT
This sequence comes from Themeda triandra, assembly GCA_018135685.1. Classification (NCBI taxonomy): domain Eukaryota; kingdom Viridiplantae; phylum Streptophyta; class Magnoliopsida; order Poales; family Poaceae; genus Themeda; species Themeda triandra. The sequence continues at coordinate 275,718 of JAENPR010000051.1, read as the reverse complement.
AACTGTTATCAAATCTCAGCCACTCAACTGTCCATGATTGCCCACCAGGTGCACCAGGACCATTTTTCTGTAAAAGAGTAACAAGACATGGTAGATGAACTCATAAGATTAACAAGACAAGCTCAATTTATTCGCATATACAATACAGCGCATTTGACTTTCATGTCCCAAGGTAACATCAATGGTCTGGAGAGGATTTATATACAAGTCAAGTGAGCGAACTAAGAAGACAAAGAGATAATACATGATGCACAGAGCTTAGTCGGTACATAAATATTAAATATTGCACAAAAGCATCCCAGAAAGGTTAAAGACAATTCTTGGAGCTGTGCAGCCACAATGTAACAAAGCATTAAGAAATTGCAATGCTCATCTTATTGCAAAATTATAAATGCAATGCAATCCTTGATCAAGACACAATGGATGGAACAAATCATGCTCAAAACAGACTTCCTACAGAAAAGAATAACTGATGTTCCTGCTTTGCACCTCACATAGAGAAGATAAGAACATACAGTATATTTTGTTTCTGGTTTCCCCCAGCCACTCCGTTCAGGCCGGGACCTTCCAAGTGTATGTGCTCCAGACAAGGCAACAATTTCCTACAAACACATGATTAGAATTCCAAACAGCTCAACAAAGTCAACTAGACACACATACTGAAATGGGTTAACTGTTGCGATCTACACACCTTGTCATCAAGGCCCATTCTGTAGAATACCTCCCTCAAGTGGTCAGCAGGTGAACCTGGGCCAGCATCTGTGGAACAAAAGATAAAGAAAAACTTAGAGTTGGCAGGCATTAGATTAGTGGAACTGGCTTATATGCTGGTGCATCTATTTCCCTCCACATAAAAAAAAAAAACACTGGACTGGCGGGGGGATACCGCCCCCATGGCTTTGTGTTAACAAAGAAATCCAGGCAAGCCGGCCCAGGAAACCCCCTGAACCCTGGCTTCACCCTACAGGGCCGCACCATAACCTGGGCCGACCACGACCCACTGGGTTAATGACCACTGCAACTACCCACTGGTAGGAGGGCCCAAACCAAGCACAGGTGCCACTGGCTAGCGCCATGTCACTATTTTTTTGGGTTGCCAGCTAGGTTTTTTTTTCTTTTCTTTTTGCTGCCACTAGGATTGAACCCTGTTTGGTGTCTCCCTCAACTGGGGAGCTTGCCATTACACTACAATCATGTTGGCATTCCCTCTCTACATAACAACAGTTTTTCAACATTAATGTGGCAGTGGAGGTATTCCCATGATTTGTGAAAAAGTGAAATACGCATAATTGACATTCCCAGCAGATAAGAGAAATATCTAAGTATATCTTTGGTATCTGAACTCTTCCCTGCAAACTAAAAAAGGGCATTGGTACTGGATGAAGAACACTGCAAAGCCCATGGAGATCTACTAACCAGGAAGCTTCCCCTCAGGTGGGCACTGCTCAGGTCCTGTAACATCAACTCGTCCGTATTTCATTGGAATCTTTGGGCCACCAGCTTCCTGGAGTGAAATTGACTCGTAGTTAACATGGTAGCATATGATTAAAAATAACATAACCAGATACTTCAATGAGGGAAAGGTCAGACCTCAATTGCTGTAGCACTTGCCAACTGAAATAAATCTGCATAAGTGATACTTGGGTACTTGTCCTTAATTGGTTGGATAAGCTTTAGAGCATTTATCAGACCTTATAAATTCCAATCAGAGGTTGCAGTTACTAATAGTACACTTTAGAAGAATAAAACAATGATACCGAGAGAAGTTGAGTAACAGTACCAGCATTGGCTCCATGTTTCAACTCAACATCAAATCTTAAGCTTCCGTTAGCTCCACCTCGTTGTGGCCACTCCTCAATATTCTTGTCATACGTACCAGCATCATGCCATCCAAGACGGACCTTCATCCAATCAAACATGTAACAATAAGTCATCTTGCATACAGAAAATGAAGCCCAAAGGTAACCTTACTCCATACATATATGTCTTAGAAAATATTAGACAATAGACCACCAAAAATTGCGTTGCATTTGATATCTGGAAATCAAAATACACAGAAATTCATTCAACAGAGCTTAGAGCATCGCCAGGAGTTTCGTAAAACAACTCCTTATTTTAATATTTTAGCAAAAGGGGGAAAAAGTGTTCTCCAACAGTTTGGTAAAAGAGCTCCATAAAAATAAAAAACTGCCAAATATACTCTCCGACTCGTGAGTTTCCACAGTCGGGAGGAACTTCGTATCTGGTACCCAACCGGCTTTTTTCTCGGGATTGGAATGAATTGGACACATGCACAAATTAAGAAAATAAAGGATTCTAGATGAGAAGCAGTAAGACACATGCAAAAAAAGTTTGGTAAGTTAGAAATAGTTCGGTTCCCAATGCAGAATCGTTTAGGAACCTATTATAGGAGACTGTTGGAGGAGGAAAGATTTAAGATTGCTATTTATTCAGTTAACTTGCTAGATCTATCAGTTTTAGCAAACTCCTGGAGATGCTCTCATCTCAACAAATGGCTGTCCTGTTGTACCTTTAACCTCTAAAACGTAAGACAAAAAAAATCATATGATCATGCAAATGTAAAATGATTAAAATTGCAGCATAACTAACGAATAGACTCTGACATACACATAACCCTGATGTGTGCATTGGATAATGCCCTTCGTGGCTTCATCAACATAGTACCTTCAGTCATTACTACATCGTTAAGTCGAACTGGCCAATTCCCTTTGAATTACTTAATACCATCTTATGAGCAATCAAACTTCCCTAGCATGCCACTTAACTCTTCTGATGTTCACACTGGCAAATTGTATCTCACACACTTCATATCATTTCCACAATAAACCGACCTATATGGGCTACAAAGGGGCCAGCTCCAGCATACACTCATTGGTGTCAAGTGAAACCATTCACTTTGTTGCAAGCACTACTTAAATCTCTAAGCATAATTAGGGAAAACATTTATAAGCGAGCAATAACCCATGTTCCAGTAGGAGCGTCCCTACTCCCTAGTAACATCTTTTCTGGATCCACCCCTGCTCAACAGTGAATATGAGATTACATGGTAACAGGCACAAAACGGGCGCCTCTGCTTAGTGCTCTGCTCACAAAACCATATGCTGCAGAGGCGTATATGAATGGGGACATCACTAACAAAGTTATTACAAGTTACCGCTACCACTATCTTCGCCAACAGTGAGCTTAGCATAGTAAGATCGTAATCTAAAGTCTCCCATCTTATATTGTAGCAGTGTGACGGTAAGCTCGCAAAGGGTTTAGTCAAATCCTAAATCAGCATCATGAATTTCATAACTGACGAAGTTTACGAATAACGTAAATTGAGCGCACAGGACAAGGGTCACACAGTACGCACCAGGATGGGGTGGCAGTACGTCGTCCTGAGGAGCTCCCTGATGTCCTCGCGCGCGGCCTTGACCTGCGCCACGTCCGACGCCGCCGCCACCGCCGCGCACCTCACTGCCCTCGCCTTCTGCGGTCAAACACACACGTAAACACGAGTCAACGGCCGGCCCGCTGCTGCCGCACCATTTCGATCTCGGGATCAGGGCGCACCCGCCCTGATAACCCAACAGACTACAGAGGCGCGGTACACGGACCTGCGGGAGCGGAGACGGCGCGGCGCGGAGGCCGCCGCCGACGCGCGCGCGAGCCGACGAGGGCAGGAAGAAGGCGCGGCTGGCCCGCGCCGCGCCGCGCGCGGACGGGGCGGCGGCCGAGGCGCGGAGGGTGGCGGCGGATGCGGCTAGGCGCTCGGCCATGGTTGGTGTTGGTGGGAGCTGCGCGGCGGCCCTTGGAGAGCGGAGGAGCTGCGGCTGCTTTGCGACTTGCGAGACAAGTGGTTGGTGATTCCACCACGGCGCTTGAGACTCCCTGGGTTTCGAGGGTTTTTGGCCTTTTGGGGTTTGGTGCGCGGAGGCTCCTGCTCTCGTGAATTCGCTCTCGTCGGCTTCTCGGGCCTCCTGTGCGGCGTGGGCTTCTGGGGTTGGTTCGTCCATGGTTGGTGGTCGTTTTTCCTTTTTTTTTTTTTTTTTGGTGTCGTTGATAAGATGGTGATGGTCTGATACGCGGCGGCCAATGAGCGCCGCGCGCGTTTGGGGACTCCGGCGGAGGTGTTTGGTGGTTACTGGTTGACGACGACGGTGACGGTGACGGATGCGTCGACGTCCCCGGCAGGCGGTTCAGGTCCTAAAAGAAAAAGTGGTGACACTTGGGGTTTTGCCTTAGGCCCAACTGGTTCCCACAGCCCACCAGCCCAACTGGTATGACAGATTTCCAGCCCAACTGGTTCCACATCCTCAGCCCATTAACGCGCAAGTAGTGGGCCTACCAGCCAGTGGCCCAGTGCCACGGCGCGATAACGAGCGGCGCGGGTCAAGCGCCGCAGAGGCCACAGCGGCTAGCGGCATCACAGCCGGCGACAGAACCAACCGATGCCACTCGTCGGCTGTCCCCGCCGCGGCCCGCCGCTGTCGCCCGCCTGCCGCCACCGCCGCCGCCGCTTGTACCGGGCCCGAGCCGTCGCGCCCAAATGCGAGGCCTCCTCCTCCTCCTCCTCTCCTCCGCTCCTGAGCCGCAGATTGTCTGCTGCCTCGATGCTGCTTCTCGCTGTCCTCCCCATCCCCGCGTCGTCGCCGCAGCTCCCCGCCGTCGCCTCCGCGGCGGAGGTGGAGGCGGCGGGAGGAGAAGGAGGAGGTTCCGAGGGGCTGGAATTGGAGCGGTACACCGACCAGGAGCAGGGCTTCACCCTCCTCAAGCCGACCTCCTGGCCCAAGGTAAGGACGGACTAATCTGAACCTGGACGCCGTCAATACTGCGTGACAACGTAATGTAGCCGTAGGAGCGTAGGATTCTTTCGAATTCGATACTTTGTGTGCAATTTGGGATTGTGGATTGCGCGTGTGAATTTGCTGTGCTGAAGTCGTGTGGTTGGTGATGGTGGAGAAGGCGGGCGCGACGGCGCTGTTTCAGCAGGAGGGGAAAGGGAGCAACAATATCGGGGTCGTCGTCAACCCCGTCCGGCTCGATTCGCTGACGGAGTTCGGGACGCCGCAGTTCGTCGCGGACAGACTTCTGCAAGCAGAGAAGAAAAAGGTAGAAATGCAAGCCTGAGCAATGTTTTCTTAGCATTGCAAGTATTCTGATCAGTGCCACTTTTGAACGCTTGACATTTGAAGTACACTATTTGTATGGACAACTAATGTGCTGATCATGATTCAGGAGGTTCTCATTGGTACCTGTATTCTATCTACGTACAATTGGTGATATCTTGGGCACTGGTAGCTTCCTAGCAGCTGATTGAATCATTTTGCTTTAATCAGGAAAGTACCAAGTCAGCCGAGGTGATCTCAGTGGGAGAGAGATCAGGTCATGGTGGCGTGACGGTGTATGAAGTCGAGTACACACTGGATAGCACTAGGGGAGGGATGAAACGGATCTTCTCGGGTGCGTTTGTTGCTTCAAGGAAGCTCTATCTGCTCAACATAGCCTATTCAGATACCCAGGAGGAGCCCTTGGACGGCGAGACAAGAACTGTTCTGGAAAAAGTTCTCCATTCTTTTGATTCTGTATAGTTGATATTTTGTATGGCAGAGGTATGGCGCTTTTTCTTATTTTTGGAATTTCTTTCACTTGAAAATGCAGTCGCAAGTATTTGTTTGTTTGTAAAAAGAGTGCTAACCAAATGGTAGCAATGTCCTTTTGTCCAATACTGTTTCACTTGCACCTTATCAATGATGTCAGGATATAAGCAATTTCAGTTTAGATAATGAATTTCATCTTCTACAGATTGGTAACATTTGTGTCACAGGAAGTAAAAATGTTGCGATCTTAATGATATAATCACAAGACTTTTCCATATGTAAGGTTATTCACACATGCTATAGTCTTGCGATCTAAATCAACAGCCTGTTCGGCAGGGATGGATGGGCTGGCTGGCGCTGGTGCTGAACCAGCCAGCCAACAAGCTGCTGGCAGCACCCAGCCACGACCAGCCCAGCTTCCAGCCAATTTAAATTTGTTTACACAGCAGCTTCCAGCCACGGCGGAGATGCAGGGCGGCGGATCCGTGCTGCTGGGTGGCGATTCCGTGGACCTCGCTCGCACGGCCGCCGGCGGGATGCTGAGAACTCGCGTGCGGCAGGCAGGGGCAGACCTCGCACGCAGCCACGAGACCTCGCTCATGCCTGGCCTAGGTGGAAATGTAAGTTACACACACGGAGGACGTACGACCATGCAGGCAAGCACCGAGGCTTAGGGGGGAAAAAAATTACGCAGAGTTCAACGAAGCTCAAAGGCAGGGCAGAAAAGCGCAGAGCAGAGCCTATATCGAACCAAATCAAGCACACACCAGATTTATGGTCATAAGAATGAATATCATATACAAACCAAACTCTCTTGCAAGAATAAAGCAGAATGTATATGAACTTTGGAATCACAATCATCTAGTTCAGAAGCTGGGCAGTCAGCATTACACACTGAACAATTGCGAAACACACTGAACAATTGCGAACACAATGAGTACAGCATTACTTAGTCGTGCTCATGCATCACAGGAAACACACTATATAGGCACGCCATTAGTTGTCTTGTTTCAAATACAAGATGGAGTGAAGGGGAGAAAAATAACACAAACCCAGAGTCTATCAGGGATGAGATCACACACCACACCTTTGTAGCTACCTGCAGTTCGGGTTATGATGATCTGGACGCCTTGCTTGGCTGCATGTTTCCTCCGGCACTGACATGTCCCCCGCTGCCTGTTTCACAAACATAAGATCGAAGGGTCAGTTATGTCTTTATAAACAAAATGGTTATGAATGCAGCAACCTCTTTGGATTAGAAAAGGAAGGCGGCCAACAGACTTACACTATGCATCTTTCATTACACGATGTATTTCTTAGGAATGTGCTGGATCTTACTCCAATTTTCGTGTCCCTTTTCTTCGAAGGTTTTACTGAGCACATGACACTCAACAACAATAATCGTCTCAAGAGACCGGGGCAGCGTTGGAAGAAGTTCCATCCTATGGCAGTACGAAATGTCTAATTTCTGGAGCGACTTGAGGCACTCCATATTTTCTGGCAACCTATCCCAGAGACAACCTTCAATGCGAAGCTCACACAGGCCATTGAAGAGTTGACTATCTTTAGGAATAGATGCCAGTTGGCTGCAATGGGTCAGTTCAAGTCTGCGCAGTTGCTTTGGGGCGTCTGGATAATGGCGATGCAACATCCAGCTAGGATAACTTGAACCTATGTAGTCCTCGATATAGAGCTCTTGAAGATCCTTTGGGGGCAAAGGCCTACAAGCACCTCTGCTTCCTCCTTTGGATCACCAAGGGGCGAGCTGAATCCCAGTCCCAGATTTCTGAGTCCCTTCTTCTCGCCTAGGTGGGCTTCAAGAGCTTCCTCTTTGCTTCGACAATCCAAAGATCCTCTATATGGAGAGTGCCTCGAAGTTTGTTCAGATGCTCCAGCTGCTTCAACCCGTACCCTTGTTCCTCCTTCACTCTGAAGCTTTTCAGGGTTAGGAGTGACGTCAGCCTTCCAATGTTGGGCAAAAACAGCTGATCAGAGATGTGCTGCAAATGGCCTAGACTAGCCAAAATATCTTCAGGACATGATACTTCTTCACTCCCAAAATCTATGGTCTGGATTTGGTAAAGCTTGCTAAAAGTCCCTGGTAAAATCAGACCTGATAAGCCACCGTGAAAAGGGAAACCAAGGTAATGGAGATGCTTCATATGATCAATAGATGCTGGGACTGACAACTTATGTATAGAATTTAGTTTAATGATCAGCACCCGCAGTTTCGTCAGTCTCATGAACAATTGCTCCAAGTCTTTTTGTAAGTCATGTTTTCTTTTCATGGTTTCCATGGACTCTGTATAAGGCTCTTCAATGATCAGGGTGCGCAAATTTTCGAAGTCCACAATTTTCTTAATGATCTCTGCTCCATTGTTGGTCTCAACGAAAAGATGGCGAATCCCTCGGGGGGTATCTTTTGGTAAGACATTATTCAATCCAATTCTAAAGAATTCATCTCTAGAAACCCTCTCTGCCAACTTGTGTAGCAGGTCATGAATTGTGAATGCCATGATCACCTCGCCAAAAAATGCTTTTGTACTTGCAGAAATGAGAATGTCAGTAACTGATCAAAGTAGCTCTGGCCTATATCTTCCAGTTCCTTTGTTGAGTCGTCAGTGTTTACAAACCCTTGTGCTATCCAGATGCGAACCAACTCATCTCGTTCTAACAAGTATCCTCTTGGGAAAGTGCTGCAGTAGGCAAAGCATCTCCTGATGTCAAAACCAAGCTGCTGATAGCTCCACAACAGAGCTCCCATTATGGTGTTAAGCACGTCAAGATTCGCTGTTTCCTCCCAGAAATTGATACTTTTGTTCCTCTGAAGCTGATTTCCTACTATTACTGCTGCAATAGGTGATCTGCATAGCCTGTTCGCAATGTCCTTCCCAATCCTCTCATATTCTCTATCATCATCAGATGCATCTGGTAGGGCATGATGCATGAACAATGATAAGTAGATTCCTTCTTCCAAATCAGGTATTGAAATTTGCTCCTGAGCACCAAGAGCTGTAGCAGCATCTGTTTTTTGAGATGTCACAAGGATTCTGCTTCCAAGCCGTGCAGCCCTGAGCGTATCAAGTAGAATAGCCCGTTCCTTCCGACTGTTATCATTGACCCAGAGATCATCCAGAACCAATAAGAAGCGTTTGCCTTTCAATGTTTGCTTCAACTTCGTTTGCAGACTTTCAAGACCTTCATCATTAGGTGGTCGGCTATGTGTGATCTGTTTTAGCATATCACGAAATATACCACCCACCGTGAATTTCTTCCTCACATCAATGAACATAACAGGGTCGAAATGTGCTGCCTCTTTCTCATAGTCATAAACACATTGCGCCAGAGTAGTCTTTCCGGAACCTCGAATGCCATAAATGCCGAATACAGAAAAAGGTTCGCTGGTGCTGGTGCTTGCTGCATCGGCATCTGGTCCATCACGAAGCCTCTTACTTATATCCTCACGGTCCTTTTCTCGACCAAACACTTTCCTTTCAATGTTTCTGTACAAGTCATCAATTTCTTTGTCAGTGCTGCTGCTTGCCTCGGCACTGTTCTTGACGGGGTTGCTGCTGCTACTTTCCCTGTCAGTGTCCTTGGGGGTGCTGCTGCTTTCCTTGTCAGTGTCCTTGGAGGTGGAGCTGCTGCTCTTATTTAACAGAGGTGAATTCTGTGAATTACTGACAGTATGTTCTATGTCCTTTATCTTTATCCTCAAGCTGATTATCTCATTAATAGGAAGGACCCAATCTGTTGCAGTGCCATCATCATTCTGCAGGAAGGAAGCTCAAATTATTATGCTATCCATATATATAGTCTCTATATAATAATAATAACTTTGTGGCTGCTGTTAACCGGTAGGAGATAAAAGCTCATACAAATTTGCGCCACATATTGATTCGTGAACTTTATGAATCAATAAATAAAATGAAAATAATTAAAAAAAGAAAAACGATCTTGGGAAGAAAAGAAAAGCATCCTTCTCTATTGGTCTCTGAAAAGGAAAAAAATCTTGAACCACCAGATACCTTTGTCTTAGGAGAAAAATAGAAAATAGGAATTATTTCCCTTTACTATCAGGATTTACATGCATATATATCAAAAATAGGTAGTTACGTGCATGCACATAAAAATCAGCAATTTATACTAATCAAATTACTTCAAGTAGCAAAATAAAAGGATTTACCACATCCAATAGATCATAGTTCATAGATGCATCAATTAGATCTACGGAAAAATTATATCTAAAACTTTTCTTATTTATCCAATTTTGCAACCCTTAAAATTAAATTAATGTACATTTCACCTATTATTTCATCAGAAATACCAGATTATCCTAACCATCCAATCTAAATAAATACATGGCCCACAATTATTTGGAAGTATCACAGCAAAGCTATATACATTTCAAAATATATCATGTAATAACGTCATATGCTATTCTTGTCTTTTTTTTTTTTTTTTTGGCAAAGATTATACTATTCTTGATCTTGCAATATTATTAGAGAAAAGATGGTGTGATTCTTTTAATGCTGTCAATTGTGGACGAGAAGAATTTCTTTATTAGTACACATAATCGTAATTAATGCTATAGCAGATGGAAATTGTCATGTGGACCAGACAGTACCTTAATGCCAACCAGTCCATCCCGGAGCTCACGCGCAGACAAATACAAAGACCAGAGTGCTGAAAACCCGTTCACCAACCAGCCGCAGATCATCTGCACCAGGGAATTCCAGATTGCATCAAGCGTCGGTGCTGCCTCAGCTGATCCGTGTTGATTGTTACCCCTGAATTCAGTGGCGGGTGCAGCTGTCACAGGTAGTTGCCCAGCTTCTCCCTGTCCCTGATGGATATACAGATGCAGGCTCTGGGCGCACTGCACCAGCTTCTCTCCAAGGTACTGGGCGTACGCGTGCAACTTATCTAGAAATCCCCAGAACTTCCGATCCAGATCCAGGGCGTACAGCTGCAGCTTCTCTCCAAGGTACTTGAGCTTCTGATTCAGGTTCTGGGCGAACTGCCACAGCTTTTGCCCGCCAATAGCCTGCAGCACCCAGCTGCTTACGGAGGTGCCGATCGACTTTCTGTCACCACTGATGACTTTCTTGTCGATTTGGCGATATTTCACAAGATCCAAGATGTCGTATGCGTCATACAACGCAAACTTGAGCTCATCCTCCAGTTCGCCGAGTTTCTTCAGATCAGACTCAGATCCCATGCCCTCATCTTTGTCTGCTCTCATGATTCTCTGCTCCGTTACATCTCCTAGTGTGTCCTCCAGGCTTGGGATAATCTGAAGCCGCAGCTTCCGGAGCTTTCTTGATAGATTAAAATCGAGGTATGAAAGGAGCTTGTTGACGAGGAAGCTGATGACGGGTATCAGAAACCAGCCTATAACAGCTATGGTCAAGGTGTAGGATGCCATGGCGGCCATGGCTTTGCGAGCAGGGGACAAGGCGAAGGAAAGGAGGAAGATGAATCTTTTGTTTACACAGCAGCTTCCAGCCACGGCCGAGATGCAGGGCGTCGGATCCGTGCAGCTGGGTGGCGATTCCGTGGACCTGGAACACGAGAACGTCGGACTCAGATCCAGACGGCTGAGACAAGGGAAGCGTGCGATCCGGGGTACCTTGGTGCCGGCCGTCGGGGTCGCTGGCGCCGGGACCTAGGAGCCGTCGCCGAGATCGATGTCGCCGCGGAGGCTTTCGACGGCGAGGGGCGGTCTGCACGGCAAGGAGAGGAGAGCGGGGATCGATGAGCTGAACGACGACAGGTCCCGGCAACGCCGCGCTCACGGCCGCCGCGGGTCGCGGGCAGGGCCGCTGCGGGAAGCGGCCGGAGACGCGGAGGAGCGGCGAGCGACCGGAAACCCTAGGCTGTGTGCGCGATCTGGAAACGATGAGGGAGGACCAGCAATCTGTCGGCCGGTGCTGCTTTTACTTCAGCCGTTCGGCTGGTGCTGGGCTGCCGAACGGCTGGGCTGATCAGCCCAGCCAAATCCAGCCCAGCCTACCAAACAGGCTGAAAATTAAAGCTTGTTCCGTGGTCAAGACGACCGACGTGAGCCAACCAACACTTTGCTCACTGTCCCGGCCGCGCGCATGCACCGGTTGCTTGCGACGGTGCTCGCTCTTCTACTTGTCCCGGACGAGCAATTAAGGAACCTAATCGGAGACGAAAGCACACTGCAAGATGACTCTCCATTTCCCAACAGTTCAGGGCGCGAACGAGGTGTGCGTTCTTCATTAGTGTTCGTTGACAAAATCTCTCTCTGAACTGAACTGAGCTGAGCTGTTGACACAATCGAAGAAGAGAGCACAATTGCAAGGTCAAATAATTCACGTACTAGTGAACAACGCATAGTGGTCCGTGGTCACCGAAACGACGCATTATGCCCAATCAGTCAATTGCTTTACTGTATGGGGCCATTACAGTACAATATATCCATCTAGACACAATCGGCACATTGTGCCCTTTCCATACTTCACATTAACTGTGTCTTACCATTCACCAATCAGCGAGCAAGCTTACAAGCTAATTAACGGTGGGACACATCTTCGAAGGCGACGCATATGCAGCGTGCAGCATCACCATTCACCTCACCTGCTCACCAGCATGTAAAAGCAGCAGTAGCACTAGCAGCAGCTGATTCAGCATCAACTCCGGATTAACCAATTATTACTGGCTGGAACAAACAAAAGCACACGCACATGCACATAGGTTAAAAAAAACACCTTAATTACAGTGTCAAGCTAGCCAAGCGTGATTAATCATCCTCCTAAGCACATTCTTAATCCGCACCACAGCACAGCACCCACGGAAACGCAGCAAGGCGCGCGCGCCGCGCAGCCAAGGAGGAGCAGGAGCACCGGAGCACGCTGGCGCGAGATCAGCGAGCGAGTGAACTCAGTAGCGAGTAGTGACTTGATCGATCAGAGTATCAGGCGGCCGGCCTTCGCCGGAGCGCGGGGGCGCGGCGGCGGCGCCTTGCCGGCGAGGCAGTCGCGGGAGTGCGTGCACGACCGGTAGATGCTGAGCACGGCGAGCCAGTCCGTCAGTGCGGCGGCCGCCGCCTGCGCCGCCGCTGCCTCCTCGCCTTGGCGGAGTCGTCGGGGACTACGAAGTAGCCGTGGCGGCGTCGGCCGCGCCGACCTTGCTGGATTGCGCTCATCCTCGAGTCCCGTCCCATTACGAGCAACCAAACATGCAATAACCAAATGGATTAGAGCAATTAGTTATCTGACACCACTCCGCCACAATAGAATTCCCATATCGTTTGCATAACATTCGGTGAACCAAACACTACCTAATCTACCTAAAGACATTATAGTTGTAGATTTCGTCAGTGACTCAGAACCCTGTTCATGTTGAACAGTTCTGAGCCGCCATGCCCCATGCACAGTCCCATGGCATGGACATGCACACATCGCCCTCCCACCGGCCGTTCCTCCCGTTTTTTTTTTTTTTTTTTTTTTTTTTTTTTTTAAACGTCCTAGCTGTGCCACGGCTCCATCCTAGCCTCTCGCCTGCCACGCACGCCCAGCCACGCAGGCAAGTTTCTGGAACCAACCCATGCACCTTTATCCATCCCACCTCCCTCCGATAGAATACCGTACAAATAGAAACTAAAAAAAACACACCTCGCATCCTCTGCGGAGCATAGTCGCCGCTGCCGCCGCTCCTCCAGGTCGCCTTGCCATCACGCCGGCCACCGAACTCCGCCGCCGCCGGAGCGCCTGTCTCCGTACCCCACCTACGCGACCGGTGGTCGCGGGGGCCCTGCCCAGCGGCGCCCGCGTTTCGCCCTGTCACAGCCGGACATTGGGCCTGGTAACCTGGTTGGGCCGGTTCTATCAATTGGACCCGTAAGACGGCCTGCGCGCCGCTGGGCTGTAAATATTTGGCTTCGGCCCATTTCATTCTTGCAACCTTTAACTCACTGTGTGGGAGGTGGAAGGGCAAGCAATAGAACAAACATAATTTCATCTTCTTCCTCACGAAACTCTCGTGCTTCGTCGTGAGGCGGCGACGCCGCGCTCCGCCTGCCGCGCGTGTACGCCGGCGACCCCCTCTAGTTATCGGTACGTGACATCTGGTATCAGCTCCATTCGCTTCGCCGCTTCCGTCGCTACCCTCGCATTCCACCAATTCCCCAATCCATCCAGATTCCACCGCCGCCAGTTCGCCGCCGCTCGAATCAATTCCGCCGCCGAACGCCAGATCCGCCTCTACCAGCACCCGCACAACCTTCCTCCACCCCATCCATCCACCCATCAATCACCAATCGCTGGCTCGTGGACCGACCCTCACGGTTCGCATGGCGACTGCGGAGAAAAAGTTGGACGACCTCGGTACGCAGATGAAGGCGCTCCTCAAGCTGGTTGAAGGCTCCTCCACCAAGTTCGAGGATGTGACCTCAGCCTTGAGCAAGGATCTCGCCGAGCTCACGTCGCGCGTCGCGAAGTTGGAGCCATCCACATCGGCTCCTTCGCCGGCCCCGAAGCGCGAGGAAGAGGGGCGGGCCGTCGTTGGCCACGGCGTCGAAACGACTACACAGGGGTTCGATGCTAGGGTTCCGCTCTCGCATCTTCCCCTGGCCAATGGTCAGTACCATACCTCTCCTACCCCTGAGAATCGTATGGAGCATGAGCCTTATCATCATACTTATCATCATAAGGAGTTTCGGTTACCCAAGGCCAATTTCCCCAAATTCGATGGTTCGAATCCACGGATTTGGAAGGAACAAGCTGAGAGATATTTTGATATGTTTGATGTTCCTCATCATAGATGGGCTCCTTTTGCTACCTTGCACTTTAAGGGCATCGCCAAGCTCTGGTTACAGACTTATGAGGCTCAGCATACTGTTGATACTTGGGTTGAGTTGTGTCTAGCAGTGGAGTCTAAATTTGGCAAGGATTTGTATGAAAATGCCATGCAGGAATTGCTTAGCATGAGACAGAGTGGTAGTGTTCAGGAGTACTTTGATAGATTCAATTTGCAGATGCATAGGGTCTTAGTGCATAACAATAGCTATGATGATGTCTTTTTTGTGCGCAAGTTCATGTTAGGCCTGAATGCTAATATCCGTGCTGCATTAGTACTGCATAAACCGAGAACTGTTGATTCGGCTCTGTCTCTGGCACTTCTGCAGGAAAGGGAACTGGAGTTTCAGCCTAGGCATTCTCAAAGGCGTTATAACAAAGAGTTCACAAAGTTTTCCAGTACACAAGGCACTCAAGCTCAACCTGGTGTGCTTGGTGTCAATCCAACTGACAGCAAGACCAAGGTAGAAGAGAAGCTAGCTGATCTTCGGGCTAAACGCAAGGCTCTTGGGCTCTGTATGCGTTGTGGTGAAACATGGGGCAGGAATCATCGCTGTCCTGAGAAAGTTTCCTTACATGTGCTCCAAGAGTATTTGGATATTCTACCCCAAGAAGACAAGGCACCAGAAGTGGAAGTGGTGGATTCTGAATCTGATACATCTTCTGATGGGGAGGCATTTGCTCTGTCTCAATGTGCTGCTGCTGGGGTACAGGGGAAGAGAACCATCAGACTCACTGGCAAGATTGGTGACAGGGAGATCCTAATTTTGGTGGACTCTGGAAGCACAGGCACTTTTGTCAGTCTATCTATTGCTGATATGTTGAAAGCTCAAGTTCAGTCTGTGGACCCAATTTCTATCTCTGTGGCCAATGGAGAGAAAATGCAGTCTGATCAGCAAATCTCTCATCTCACTTGGTGGTCGCAAGGACATACTTTCACAGTTGATGCCAGAATTTTGCCTTTGCCATACTATGATCTCATCCTAGGTATGGACTGGTTGGAAATGCACAGTCCCATGTGGATTCATTGGAAAAGAAAAGTGATCAGGTTCTCCTATCAAGGAGCTAGAATTGCCTTGAAGGGAGTGAAAGATGACCTATCTAAATGTGTGCAAATCAAAGCATCTAAGGTGAAAGGCTTGATCAAGAAAGGAGGTCTAGCTCAGATGGTGTACCTCACTCAGACAGATTCTGATACTTCTTCTTCTGCTGTACCAGAACAAGTTCAACAACTGGTGGACAAATACCCAACTCTGTTTCAAGCTCCTGAAACATTACCTCCTAAGAGAGAATTTGATCACAAGATTCCTTTGATTCCAGGTGTGAAGCCAGTCAATGTTAAACCTTACAGATACTCTCCCTCACAGAAAGATGAGATAGAGAGGCAAATTAAGGAAATGCTCAATAATGGCCTCATACAACCAAGTCATAGTCCATTTGCTTCACCTGTGATTCTGGTAAAGAAGAAAGATGGTACATGGCGCTTTTGTGTTGATTACAGACAGCTCAACAACATTACTGTCAAAAATAAATATCCATTACCAGTGATTGATGAGCTATTGGATGAGCTACAAGGAGCAGCATGGTTCACCAAGTTAGACATGCGCTCTGGTTACCATCAGATAAGATTAGCTGTCCAAGATGAACCCAAAACAGCTTTCAGAACTCACCATGGTCATTGGGAGTTCAAGGTTATGCCCTTTGGCTTAACTAATGCTCCAGCATCCTTTCAAGGGCTCATGAATAACATTTTTCAGCCACTCTTGAGGAAATGTGTACTGGTCTTTGTAGATGATATCCTTATATACAGCCCAAGCCTGGAAGATCATCTTCAACACTTAGAACAAGTTTTCTCAATCTTGCACCAACATCAGCTACTGCTCAAGGCATCTAAATGTTCCTTTGGTCAGTCCAAGCTAGAATATCTGGGACATAGTATCAGTGGCCAGGGTGTAGCTACAGATCCTGCTAAGATAACTGCTATCACTCAGTGGCCAATTCCAAGGACTGTTAAACAGCTCAGAGGTTTCCTTGGTCTCTCAGGATACTACAGGAAATTCATCAAAGGATATGGTGTTCTCAGCAGACCTCTAACTGATCTTCTCAAGAAAGACAGTTTGTTTCATTGGACACCTGATCTGCAAATCTGCTTTGAGCAAATTAAACAAGCCCTGATTCAGGCACCTGTATTGGCTTTACCAAATTTTCACAAAACCTTTACTGTGGAAACAGATGCATCCAATGTGGGCATAGGAGCAGTCTTATCTCAGGACAGTCATCCTGTAGCATTTCTCAGCAAGGCCCTTGGACCAAGAGCTCAGGCATTGTCCACATATGAGAAAGAGTGCTTGGCACTAATTATGGCTGTCACCAAGTGGAAGCAGTATCTGCAGCACAAAGAGTTTATCATTGCTACTGATCACAAAAGTTTAACTCATCTGACAGAACAGAAACTGCATGAGGGGCTGCAACAGAAAGCTTTCATCAAATTGTTGGGTCTCCAATATAAAATAGTGTACAAGAAAGGTCTGGAGAACAGGGTGGCAGATGCCTTGTCTAGACAGGCTGAAGTTAATCAGTTAATGGCTCTGTCAGCAAGTACCCCTCGATGGTTGGAGATTGTGATTGCAGGATATACAAAGGATGAGCATACCAAACAGTTGTTGACTGAACTCAGTCTCACTGGCACTAATGATAAAGGGTTTACACTATCTGAAGGTGTTATCAGATACAAAGGCAGAATTTGGTTGGGCACTCATGAAGAAGCACAACAGGCTGTTCTTTTAGCTTTACATTCCAGTGGACTAGGAGGTCATAGTGGAGTTACAGCAACTTATCACAAGGTGAAGGCCATCTTTGCTTGGCCTAATATGAAACAAACAGTCCAGGACTACATCTCCAAATGTGCAATATGTGCCCAGGCTAAACCAGAACACTGTAAGTTACCAGGTTTGCTCCAACCTCTGCCTGTCCCACCTCATGCTTGGCACACAATTAGCTTGGATTTTATAGAAGGGTTACCCAAGTCCAAAGGTTATGGTTCTATCTTAGTGGTGATTGATAAATTAACCAAGTATGCTCATTTCATATGTCTGGCACATCCATATACTGCTCTGTTAGTGGCTCAGTCCTTTGTGGCCAATATATACAAGCTTCATGGCATGCCATCCATCATTATATCTGACAGAGATAGGGTCTTTACCAGCAATCTGTGGCAGGAGCTTTTCAATCTGACCAAGACCACACTCAATATGAGCTCATCCTATCACCCACAAACAGATGGTCAGACTGAAAGACTTAATCAATGTCTAGAAACTTATCTCAGGTGTATGGTGCATGATTGTCCAACTCATTGGGCTAAATGGATTCATTTGGCTGAATATTGGTACAATACTACTTATCACTCAGCTCATGGACATACTCCCTTTGAGGCCTTGTATGGACATCCACCTAAGCATTTTGGCATTACCCTCACTGATGCTTGTTCTGTGGCTGATCTGGAGGAATGGATGCAGTCCAGGAACACCATTATCCAACACATTCAATATAATCTGACAAGAGCTCAACAACGAATGAAGCATCAAGCTGACAAGAATCGTCAGGAAAGGTCTTTTGCAGTGGGTGACTGGGTTTATGTGAAACTTCAACCTCATATCCAGCAATCAGTACAGCGCCGTGCTAATCAAAAACTGGGCTTCAAATATTTTGGTCCCTATCTAGTGTTGAAGGTGATTGGTAAAGTGGCCTACAAGTTGCAGTTACCAGCCACTAGCCAGATACATCCAGTGCTGCACGTATCTCAATTGAAGAAGGCTTTACCTCCTACTGCCACATTGTCTAAAGATGACGATCTGAACCTGCTCTTGAACCTGGAAGTACTTCCACCATCTCAGGTATTGGCCCATCGTCAGCAGCTACTTGGTCAGCGTATTATCTCTTCTGTACTTGTGCAACAGGAAGCATGTCCAAGCCATTGGGCGACATGGCAACCAGCCACCAAGGTCTCCAGATTGCTGCAGCTGAAGCAGTGATACTCAGTGTCTTCGACAGGCCTTCAGTAAACTGGCAGCGCGAGGACGTGCTGCAATCTTAAGGAGGGGGGCATGTCACAGCCGGACATTGGGCCTGGTAACCTGGTTGGGCCGGTTCTATCAATTGGACCCGTAAGACGGCCTGCGCGCCGCTGGGCTGTAAATATTTGGCTTCGGCCCATTTCATTCTTGCAACCTTTAACTTGCTGTGTGGGAGGTCGGGTGGAAGGGCAAGCAATAGAACAAACATAATTTCATCTTCTTCCTCACGAAACTCTCGTGCTCTGCTGTGAGGCGGCGACGCCGCGCTCCGCCTGCCGCGCGTGTACGCCGGCGAACCCCTCTAGTTATCGGTACGTGACACGCCCCTGCCGAGGTCGCGCCGCCGCTGCCGTGCGCCACGACGGCCGCCGCCCCTTTTCCCGTCCACCGCCGACTCTCAGCGCGCACAGGTGCCGTCTCTCCTGCTTCTCCCAACTCCTCTTCTCTGCACGGATCTACCAATGCACATCCACGAATCGTCGGTTTTCCTTTTTTTTTTTCTAATTTGTCCTTACGGAGCGGTGACAGACAGGTCCCATGTCGGCCCTTCGGCACCGCAATGGAGGGCTCCCGGCGGGATGCTGCACGGCCGCAAAGGAGAGGCCGGCCGTGTGCTGCTCAGCACCGGCTACGAAGGGATCCAAGTCCAAGGGCAGCCACGCCGGCCTGTGCGCCGCCGCGCTAGGGTTTGAGACCGGCCTACGCGCCGGCGATGGAGGGGTTCGAGACGGCGTGCAGCTGGCCACCGCCAACGGAGGGACTTCACCCGGGTTGCTAGGCTTCAGTGATGTACATCTGCGTCCTGTATTCACTTTGTGCCAAGATCGATATGCATCAGGATTAAGGTACAGTAGCCTCAACCGTGGCAGTTTGTTTTCGATGGACCTGTTCAATATTATCCCATGACTGACAATTACATTGCAGATGCTGGTTGTGCACCAATTGTTCGAGAAAACGTCTTGCTATACGAATTTCAAGCCTCAGCAGATCCAAATTTTCCTATTTTCGTCTTATTTACTTCTTTCCTTTCACCTTGCATGCATAACACCAGAGCTCAACATTGGCTCCACAAATTGGAGTAAGTTATGATGATGCCGGAGACTGAATAGAGAGGATTAGAGACTGAACTAAATAAGGTAAGTGGACCTATCTCTGTTCTCAGAAAAGAAATGATGGATATCTCGATAAGAGGATATGCACTGCACTGACACTTCCTGCCTGTGATCCAGTGCAAACAATCCATAAACTTCCTTGGATACGGACTGCACAGTCGTTGTGTTCTATTCCTCTGCCTCAAACTGTAAATTAGCAAAGTGCTGTTGACAGGCACCAGGTTATTTTCCAATCCTTGGTTTCTTTACTGAATCATTGGTTGTTGTTGCAATCTCAGCTCACGATTACAAATCTTTCGATTATTTTGGTCTGCAGGTGCTCAATTTGTAGTTGACAATTACACAAACTGCTTATAACAAATAAAAGCAGGGCTTCAGTTGTTTTGCCAGGGCCCATTTCATTGTAGTACAATATAACAAAAGATATATGTGGAATTGTTATATCTCTGTTCGGTCAATTGCATTCTCTGAAGTACAGAGTCAGCTTGCATTCTGTATGTTGTACTCATACAGGACAGCTATCTTCATTAGATTTTGCTAACATTTTTACTTTACTTTCAGCATTGCAACAGAGATTCAGACTATGGTACATGACACCAACACTAAATTTGGAAAGAAAAGGTGAGCAACTAATACCTAATCTATATCACTACCCTTCCAATGAAGTTGCCTATATAAATACATATTCCTCAAACAGTTTGTCGATAATAAGGACTTTTAACACTAACAAAATGTTCTCCTCACAATTGTTTTGCATGTGTACGTGTAGGCTGCATTTTCTGAAAGCACCATCAACGACAACATTACTGCATGAGTAAGCTGACAACCTGCCGACCATCACTGCATTCCTCTTTTGGTGCTCCATAATCTTTTACACTCTCTGGAGCAGTACATCCCTGAATTTCTTTTTGCTGAGGACATGCCCCTGTAAATTCCATTTCTTCAGCCAGGATTAATGCTACCATATTTGCTGTTTGGGCGAAGATTAATGCTACTATATTTGTGATGCTTGCCTTAGACAGTGGTGTTGCATGTCTTAAGTTCTATATACTGTCTTCAACTATCCTTTTTTAGGAAATAATAATGGCATCAAAATACATTTTCACCTGAGATACAAGGGCAGAGATTAAAGTGGTTTGCTAATTTGAGTGCCCTTATGTGCTCTTAGCTGCAAGATTTATTGCTTTCCAACATGCATTATTGCTTCTTTTCTTACATGCTGCGACAAGGAGGCATATACTTCATATGGTTTGTCTGTATCTGCATTTTTGCTTATTGGTCTAAATCTTTCTTTACAGAAAAAACTGTGCTTACAATCCTCAGCTACGTGCTACCTCGGCCGCCCCTGTCCTCTTTGCCCGTACCCAATCCCTCTATCCTCAATCAGTCTCTCCGAGATATCGTCGACCATCATACAGGATTGTGCAGGGTTTAATGTACTCTACTGTTTCCATGACCAAACTCATATTATAGCTTTCTAGCCCGCGCAACTGCGCGGGTTCCAGCTAGTATATACTATGGCCGTGCTTGGATTCCGTGTTGTCCTCGCCTTGCCTAGCGGAGCGAATTGAAATAGTGGATGCATTTGAATCCTTTGCCCACTGTCTCATGGCATGTGAAAGCAAGAATTTTGCTTGCAAGCTAGCTTAATTGGGTGAGCTAAATTTGGCTGTCCTGTCCTACCAAGGCTTAGCCTTGCTCGGTGAGGTGAGACAAGCAAACCGGACAAGGGAACCAAGTTGACCCTATATATATGGATCAAGTTGTATGCATCGATCCATTCAACCTAAAACGTTTTAGTTAATAGGCAAGGATATACAATTCTCATAAACTTCGATGGTGGCTCTAACCATAATGAGCAGATCATGATTTAGAAGTTTTAGGAATTAGGTGGACTCTAGATGTAGAGATCCCAAGCTTAGACATATGCGAATGCGACGCATGCAGCACTAGCAGCAGCAGCTTGCCTGCTTCAGCGTCAGGTCCCGATTAATCAATTATTATTGGTTGGAACTGGAACAAACAAAAGCACACTCACGTACAT
The DNA here is from genome assembly GCA_018135685.1 of Themeda triandra. Taxonomy (NCBI): domain Eukaryota; kingdom Viridiplantae; phylum Streptophyta; class Magnoliopsida; order Poales; family Poaceae; genus Themeda; species Themeda triandra. Next base: position 254,061 of record JAENPR010000051.1, on the reverse strand, counting down.
GCACATGGGGAAAACGAAAGCCACCTTAATTACAAGCAAGCCAACCCTGATTAATCCTCCTAAGGCCTTGTTTGGATGTATTGGGTTTAACATCAATTCACATGTTATGGGGTAGATTAATAGAGCGGAACTTGAAATAAATTATACCCTAATCCACCCAACACATGCATGTGGGTTGATGCCAAACGGAATACATCATGTAAGTCTACTACAATCTACATGTGTTGACATACATTGGAATGGAACTTAGCTTATTTATACTTCAATCCACCCTAATACATGTGGATAAATACATGTGCATCCAAATAAGGTCTAGGCATATTTCTTGTTCGTACGACAACACCAACACAAACGCACAGCACGTGCAGTCAAGGAGCAGGAGCGAGCATCAAAACATGCGCGCGTCCGACGCGACATCAGTAGCGAGCGAACTCACTAGTGGATCTGCCGGTAGGCATTCGCCGGAGCATGGGGGCGTGGCAGCGGCGTGCTGGCGAGGCATTCACGGGACCGTGTGCACGACGTGTAGAGGCTGAGCACGGTGAGCCAGTCGATTAGTGTGGCGGCCAGCGCGCCGGCGCCGCGCCTGCGCCGCCGTCGCCGCCGCGGCTTTGGCGTCATCGGGGATGATGAAGTACCCGTCGGCGACACCGACCTTGGTGGAGAGGAGGGAGGGCGGGAGGGGCAGCGGAAGCGGCAATGCCATCTTGGATTTGCCGCTGGCGCGCGGGCGTCTTGGGGATACCCGGGCGGTGCTCCCAGGAGAAGGGCACCGTGGAGGTGCGCAACGGGGACAAGAAAAAGTAGTTGTGAAACGGTGAGGGCACCGGCGAGAAGGATGGGAATGAAAATAAGAGGTCAGAGGAGGCGGACGACAAGGCAGACGGCTCCGTTGGCGGGGACAGGGAGGGGTTGGGCATTGGTGTGCGCTTTTCTTCCGTGTCTCTTGGTGTGGGCGTCGGACAGAGTAGACAAAGTGCTGGAGCTGGAGTTAAGGCGCAGCGCAGTAGGGGAAGGGAGGAGCTGCGTCGGGCTTTTATGGTTGGGTCATGGCGCGGTGACGTCATCCGGATGTGCAGCTTCGGTTTGATCCTGGTCGCTTTCCTAACAACCTTGATGTAGTAACCAAGGCTGTACGGTGTCTACGTAGTTAGGCAATGATGTTACGACGACCGAACGAACAAGAGGGCATTTGTTTAGTAGTAATACGTTCTCAATCTCAAGTAGAACTTTTCTGTGCAGGCCGAAACAGTGTGGCCGACTGAGCACACAGATACGTACTAGAGTGTTAGGCGCTGAGGAGGGGCTTGTCGCTCGCCAATTCTGAGCGACACGCTAAACACAGGACAAAATTACTTACTCCCATCCCGTGCTGCGCTGCGCCACCGTTGGTTTGGTTAGGAAACGAAGGTCGCGTGATTAGCCGGGCAGCACATGCTTATTGCCGACCGCAGGTAGCAGTCCCGTAATTTTACGATCTTAATTATATGTTGCTGTGTCGTGCGGGCCAGCGTCACCCAATTAAGTAAACCCACCCACATCAATGTGACTTTTGATAGCAAGATTTTGCTGTTGAAGTTGTACGTGTTCACCTATACTTTTCACCGAATGTTTGTTGAAGTTTTAGTCATTTTATGGCATTTTCTTTAAAATCCAGAAATATGACATTACATAGATCATAACACCATCAAGGATGAACAACCCATCTATCGCATAGAGAAGATAAGAACATACAGTATATTTTGTTTCTGGTTTCCCCCAGCCACTCCGTTCAGGCCGGGACCTTCCAAGTGTATGTGCTCCAGACAAGGCAACAATTTCCTACAAACACATGATTAGAATTCCAAACAGCTCAACAAAGTCAACTAGACACACATACTGAAATGGGTTAACTGCTGCGATCTGCACACCTTGTCATCAAGGCCCATTCTGTAGAATACCTCCCTCAAGTGGTCAGCAGGTGAACTTGGGCCAGCATCTGTGGAACAAAAGATAAAGAAAAACTTAGAGTTGGCAAGCATTAGATTAGTGGAACTGGCTTATATGCTGGTGCATCTATTTCCCTCTACATAAAAAAAAAAAACTCGACTGGCGGGGCGAGACCGCCCCCACGGCTTTGCGTTAACAAAGAAATCCAGGCAGGCTGGCCCAGGAAACCCCCCCGAACCCTAGATTCACCCTATAGGGCCCCACCATAACCTGGGCCGACCACGACCCACTGGGTTAGCGACCACTGCAACTACACCCTGGTAGGAGGGCTCAAACCAAGCACAGGTGCCACTGGCCAGCGCCTTGCCACTATTTTTTTTTTTTGGTTGCCAGCTAGGTTTCTTTTTTTCTTTTCTTTTTGCTGCCACCAGGATAAACCCTGGTTGGTGTCTCCCTCAACTGGGGAGCTTGCCATTACACTACAATCATGTTTGCATTCCCTCTCTACATAACAACAGTTTTTCAACATCAATGTGGCAGTGAAGGTATTCCCATGATTTGTGAAAAAGTGAAATACGCATAGTTGATATTCCCAGCAGATAAGAGAAATATCTAAGTATATCTTTGGTATCTGACAAACTAAAAAAAGGCATTGGTACTGGATGAAGAACACTGCAAAGCCCATGGAGATCTACTAACCAGGAAGCTTCCCCTCAGGTGGGCACTGCTCAGGTCCTGTAACATCAACTCGTCCGTATTTCATTGGAATCTTGGGGCCACCAGCTTCCTGGAGTGAAATTGACTCGTATTTAACATGGTAGCATATGATTAAAAATAACATAGCCAGATACTTCAATGAGGGAAAGGTCAGACCTCAATTGCTGTAGCACTTGCCAACTGAAATAAATCTGCATAAGTGATACTCGGGTACTTGTCCTTAATTGGTTGGATAAGCTTCAGAGCATTTATCAGACCTTATAATTTCCAATCAGAGGTTACAGTTACTAATAGTACACTTTAGACGAATAAAACGATGATACTAAGAGAAGTTGAGTAACAGTACCAGCATTGGCTCCATGTTACTCAACATCAAATCTTAAGCTTCCGTTAGCTCCACCTCGTTGTGGCCACTCCTCAATATTCTTGTCATACGTACCGGCATCATGCCATCCTAGGCGGACCTTCATCCAATCAAATATGTAACAATAAGTCATCTTGCATACAGAAAATGAAGCCAAAAGGTAACCTTGCTCCATACATATATGTCTTAGAAAATATTAGACAATAGACCACCAAAAATTGCATTGCATTTGATATCTGGAAATCGAAATACGCAGAAATTCATTCAACAGAGCTTAGAGCATCGCCAGGAGTTTTGTAAAAGGGGAAAAAGCGTATCTATTAGTTTTACCAATCTACTGGAGATGCTCTTATCTCAACAAATGGCGGTCCTGTTGTATCTTTAACCTCTAAAACTTAAGACAACCTATGATCATGCAAATATAAAATGATTAAAAATGCAGCTTAACTAACGAATAGACTCTGACATAATCCTGAAGTGTGCATTGGATAATGCCCTTCATCAACATAGTACCGTTAGTCATTACTACATCGTTAAGTTTGAAGTGGTACAGGCCAATTCCCTGTGAATTACTTAATACCATCTTAACATCTTATGAGCAATCAAACTTCCAAGCATACCAGTAACTCTTTTGATATTCATACTGGTAAAATTTATCTCACACAGTTCATACCATTTCACAACCAACCAACCACTTATGTAGAATCTTATTTGCCTGCCTATATGGGCTACAAAAGGGCCAGCTCCAGCATACACTCATTGGTGCCAGAGTGAAACCATTCACTTGGTTGCGGGCACTAATTAAATCTCTAAGCAAAATTAGGGAGAACATCTATAAGCGAGCAATAACCCATGGTCTAGTAGGAGTGGCCCTAGCAACCTTTTTTCTGGATCCACCCCTGCTCAACAGTGAATACTGGATTACATGGTAACAGGCGCAAAATGGGCACCTCTGCTCAGTGCTCTGCTCACAAACCATATGCTGCAGAGGCGTATATGAATGAACATCACTAACAAAGTTATTAAAAGCTATCACTAACACTTTGTTCACAAACAGTGATCTCAGCATAGTAAGATCGTAATTTAAAGCCTCGCATCTTCTATTGTAGCAGCTTGGTGGTAAGCCCGCAAAGGGTTTAGTCAAATCCTAAATCACCATCATCAATTCATAATTCCAAACTGATGAAGTTTTTGAATAACGTAATTTAAGCGCAGGACAAGGGTCACCGTACGCACCAGGATGGGGTGGCAGTAGGTCGTCCTGAGAAGCTCCCTGATGTCCTCGCGCGCGGCCTTCACCTGAGCCACGTCAGACGCCGCCGCCACAGCCGCGCACCTCACTGCCCTCGCCTTCTGCGACCACACACACACAAACGTAAACACGAGTCAACGGCGGGGCTGCAGCAGCAGCAGCATTTCGATTCTTCTAGGGATCAGGGCGCACCCGCCCTGATAACCCAACAGCAGAGGCGCGGTAAACGGACCTGCGGGAGCGGAGACGGCGCGGCGCGGAGGCCGCCGACGCGCGCGCGAGCCGACGGCGCCGGCGAGGGAGGGAAGAAGGCGCGGCTGGCCCCGCGCGCGGACGGGGCGGCGGCCGCCGCCGCCGAGGCGCGGAGGGTGGCGGCGGATGCGGCCAGGCGCTCGGCCATGGTGGAGGACTTTGGTTGGTGTTGGTGGGAGCAGCGCGGCGGCCCTTGGAGAGGGGAGGAGCTGGAGCTGCGGCTGCTTTGCGACTTGCGAGACAAGTGGTTGGTGATTCCACCACGGCGCTTGAGCCTCCCTGGGTTTCGAGGGGTTTTGGCCTTTTGGGGTTTGGTGCTCCTGCTCTCGTCGGCTTCTCGGGCCTCCTGTGCGGCCTGCGGCGTGGGCTATTGGGGTTGGTTCGTCGATGGTTGGTGGTCGTTTTTTTCCTTTTTTCCTTTTTCCTTTTTTTTTTTTTTTTGATAAGATGGTCTTGTACGCGGCGGTCATTAGTTTGGGGACTCCGGCGGAGGTGTTTGGTGGTTACTGGTGACGACGACGGTGACGGTGACGGATGCGTAGGTGTCCCCGGCAGGTGGTTCCAGGCGGTGACTTGGGCCTTGGGGTTTTGCCTTAGGCCCAACTGGTGCCCACAGCCCACCAGCCCAACTGGTATTATATCTTTCCAGCCCAACTGATTCCACATCCTCAGCCCATTAATCCGCTAAGTAGTGGGCCTACCAGCCAGTGCCAAGGCGCGGTAACGAGCGGCGGCGGGTCAGGCAGAGGCCACAGCGGCTAGCGTCAAGCCGGCGACAGGAACAACCGATGCCACTCGTCGGCTGTCCCCGCCGCGGCCCGCCGCTGTCGCCCGCCTGCCGCCACCGCCGCCGCTTGTACCGAGCCCGAGCCGTCGCGCCCAAATGCGAGGCCTCCTCCTCCTCCTCTCCCCCGCTCCTGACCCGGAGGGTGTCCGCTGCCTCGCTGCTTCTCGCCGTCCTCCCCATCCCCGCGTCGTCGCCGCAGCTCCCCGTCGCCTCCGCGTCGGAGGCGGAGGTGGAGGCGGTGGAAGGAGAAGGCGGAGGTTCCGAGGGGCTGGAACTGGAGCGGTACACCGACCAGGAGCAGGGCTTCACCCTCCTCAAGCCGACCTCCTGGCCCAAGGTAAGGACTAATTTCAACCCGGACGACGTCAATACTGCGTGACAACGCAATGTAGCCGTAGGGTACTTTGGAATTCGATACTTTGTGTGCTTTGGGATTGTGGATTGCACATGTGAATTTTGCTCTGCTGAAGTCGCGTGGTTGGTGAAGGTGGAGAAAGCGGGCGCGACGGCGCTGTTTCAGCAGGAGGGAAAAGGGAGCAACAATATCGGGGTCGTCGTCAACCCCGTTCGGCTCAATTCGCTGACGGATTTCGGGACGCCGCAGTTTGTCGCGGATAGACTTCTGCAAGCAGAGAAGAAAAAGGTAGAAATGCCTGAACCCTGAACAATGTTTTCTTGGCATCGCAAGTATTCTGCTCAGGGCTACTTATGAACGCTTGACATTTGAAGTACAGTACACTTTGTATGAACTGCTAATGTGCTAATCATGATTCAGATGTTCTCATAGTTACATATATTCTCTGTACAATTGGTGAGATCTTGGGCACTTGTAGCTTCCTAGTAGCTGATTGAATCATTTTGCTTAAAACAGGAAAGTACCAAGTCTGCCGAGGTGATTTCAGTGGGAGAGAGATCAGGTCATGGTGGCGTGACGGTGTATGAAGTCGAGTACACACTGGATAGCACTAGGGGAGGGGTGAAACGGATCTTCTCGGGTGCGTTTGTTGCTTCAAGGAAGCTCTATCTGCTCAACATAGCCTATTCAGACACCCCGGAGAAGCCCTTGGGCAGTGAGACAAGAATTGTTCTGGAAAAAGTTCTACATTCTTTTGATTCTGTATAGTTGATATTTTGTATGGCAGAGGTATGGCGCTTTTTCTTATTTTTGGAATTTCTTTCACTTGAAAATGCAGTCGCAAGTATTTGTTTGTTTGTAAAAAGAGTGCTAACCAAATGGTAGCAATGTCCTTTTGTCCAATACTGTTTCACTTGCACCTTATCAATGATGTCAGGATATAAGCAATTTCAGTTTAGATAATGAACTTCATCTTCTACAGATTGGTAACATTTGTGTCACACGAAGTAAAAATGTTGCGATCTTAATGATATAACCACAAGACTTCTCCATATGTAAGAGGTTATTCACATATGCTTTAGTCTTGCGATCTAAATCAACAGCCTGTTCGGCAGGGATGGATGGGCTGGCTGGCGCTGGTGCTGAACCAGCCAGCCAACAAGCTGCTGGCAGCACCCAGCCACGACCAGCCCAGCTTCCAGCCAATTTAAATTTGTTTACACAGCAGCTTCCAGCCACGGCGGAGATGCAGGGCGGCGGATCCGTGCTGCTGGGTGGCGATTCCGTGGACCTCGCTCGCACGGCCGCCGGCGGGATGCTGAGAACTCGCGTGCGGCAGGCAGGGGCAGACCTCGCACGCAGCCACGAGACCTCGCTCATGCCTGGCCTAGGTGGAAATGTAAGTTACACACACGGAGGACGTACGACCATGCAGGCAAGCACCGAGGCTTAGGGGGGAAAAAAATTACGCAGAGTTCAACGAAGCTCAAAGGCAGGGCAGAAAAGCGCAGAGCAGAGCCTATATCGAACCAAATCAAGCACACACCAGATTTATGGTCATAAGAATGAATATCATATACAAACCAAACTCTCTTGCAAGAATAAAGCAGAATGTATATGAACTTTGGAATCACAATCATCTAGTTCAGAAGCTGGGCAGTCAGCATTACACACTGAACAATTGCGAAACACACTGAACAATTGCGAACACAATGAGTACAGCATTACTTAGTCGTGCTCATGCATCACAGGAAACACACTATATAGGCACGCCATTAGTTGTCTTGTTTCAAATACAAGATGGAGTGAAGGGGAGAAAAATAACACAAACCCAGAGTCTATCAGGGATGAGATCACACACCACACCTTTGTAGCTACCTGCAGTTCGGGTTATGATGATCTGGACGCCTTGCTTGGCTGCATGTTTCCTCCGGCACTGACATGTCCCCCCGCTGCCTGTTTCACAAACATAAGATCGAAGGGTCAGTTATGTCTTTATAAACAAAATGGTTATGAATGCAGCAACCTCTTTGGATTAGAAAAGGAAGGCGGCCAACAGACTTACACTATGCATCTTTCATTACACGATGTATTTCTTAGGAATGTGCTGGATCTTACTCCAATTTTCGTGTCCCTTTTCTTCGAAGGTTTTACTGAGCACATGACACTCAACAACAATAATCGTCTCAAGAGACCGGGGCAGCGTTGGAAGAAGTTCCATCCTATGGCAGTACGAAATGTCTAATTTCTGGAGCGACTTGAGGCACTCCATATTTTCTGGCAACCTATCCCAGAGACAACCTTCAATGCGAAGCTCACACAGGCCATTGAAGAGTTGACTATCTTTAGGAATAGATGCCAGTTGGCTGCAATGGGTCAGTTCAAGTCTGCGCAGTTGCTTTGGGGCGTCTGGATAATGGCGATGCAACATCCAGCTAGGATAACTTGAACCTATGTAGTCCTCGATATAGAGCTCTTGAAGATCCTTTGGGGGCAAAGGCCTACAAGCACCTCTGCTTCCTCCTTTGGATCACCAAGGGGCGAGCTGAATCCCAGTCCCAGATTTCTGAGTCCCTTCTTCTCGCCTAGGTGGGCTTCAAGAGCTTCCTCTTTGCTTCTGACAATCCAAAGATCCTCTATATGGAGAGTGCCTCGAAGTTTGTTCAGATGCTCCAGCTGCTTCAACCCGTACCCTTGTTCCTCCTTCACTCTGAAGCTTTTCAGGGTTAGGAGTGACGTCAGCCTTCCAATGTTGGGCAAAAACAGCTGATCAGAGATGTGCTGCAAATGGCCTAGACTAGCCAAAATATCTTCAGGACATGATACTTCTTCACTCCCAAAATCTATGGTCTGGATTTGGTAAAGCTTGCTAAAAGTCCCTGGTAAAATCAGACCTGATAAGCCACCGTGAAAAGGGAAACCAAGGTAATGGAGATGCTTCATATGATCAATAGATGCTGGGACTGACAACTTATGTATAGAATTTAGTTTAATGATCAGCACCCGCAGTTTCGTCAGTCTCATGAACAATTGCTCCAAGTCTTTTTGTAAGTCATGTTTTCTTTTCATGGTTTCCATGGACTCTGTATAAGGCTCTTCAATGATCAGGGTGCGCAAATTTTCGAAGTCCACAATTTTCTTAATGATCTCTGCTCCATTGTTGGTCTCAACGAAAAGATGGCGAATCCCTCGGGGTATCTTTTGGTAAGACATTATTCAATCCAATTCTAAAGAATTCATCTCTAGAAACCCTCTCTGCCAACTTGTGTAGCAGGTCATGAATTGTGAATGCCATGATCACCTCGCCAAAAAATGCTTTTTGTACTTGCAGAAATGAGAATGTCAGTAACTGATCAAAGTAGCTCTGGCCTATATCTTCCAGTTCCTTTGTTGAGTCGTCAGTGTTTACAAACCCTTGTGCTATCCAGATGCGAACCAACTCATCTCGTTCTAACAAGTATCCTCTTGGGAAAGTGCTGCAGTAGGCAAAGCATCTCCTGATGTCAAAACCAAGCTGCTGATAGCTCCACAACAGAGCTCCCATTATGGTGTTAAGCACGTCAAGATTCGCTGTTTCCTCCCAGAAATTGATACTTTTGTTCCTCTGAAGCTGATTTCCTACTATTACTGCTGCAATAGGTGATCTGCATAGCCTGTTCGCAATGTCCTTCCCAATCCTCTCATATTCTCTATCATCATCAGATGCATCTGGTAGGGCATGATGCATGAACAATGATAAGTAGATTCCTTCTTCCAAATCAGGTATTGAAATTTGCTCCTGAGCACCAAGAGCTGTAGCAGCATCTGTTTTTTGAGATGTCACAAGGATTCTGCTTCCAAGCCGTGCAGCCCTGAGCGTATCAAGTAGAATAGCCCGTTCCTTCCGACTGTTATCATTGACCCAGAGATCATCCAGAACCAATAAGAAGCGTTTGCCTTTCAATGTTTGCTTCAACTTCGTTTGCAGACTTTCAAGACCTTCATCATTAGGTGGTCGGCTATGTGTGATCTGTTTTAGCATATCACGAAATATACCACCCACCGTGAATTTCTTCCTCACATCAATGAACATAACAGGGTCGAAATGTGCTGCCTCTTTCTCATAGTCATAAACACATTGCGCCAGAGTAGTCTTTCCGGAACCTCGAATGCCATAAATGCCGAATACAGAAAAAGGTTCGCTGGTGCTGGTGCTTGCTGCATCGGCATCTGGTCCATCACGAAGCCTCTTACTTATATCCTCACGGTCCTTTTCTCGACCAAACACTTTCCTTTCAATGTTTCTGTACAAGTCATCAATTTCTTTGTCAGTGCTGCTGCTTGCCTCGGCACTGTTCTTGACGGGTTGCTGCTGCTACTTTCCCTGTCAGTGTCCTTGGGGGTGCTGCTGCTTTCCTTGTCAGTGTCCTTGGAGGTGGAGCTGCTGCTCTTATTTAACAGAGGTGAATTCTGTGAATTACTGACAGTATGTTCTATGTCCTTTATCTTTATCCTCAAGCTGATTATCTCATTAATAGGAAGGACCCAATCTGTTGCAGTGCCATCATCATTCTGCAGGAAGGAAGCTCAAATTATTATGCTATCCATATATATAGTCTCTATATAATAATAATAACTTTGTGGCTGCTGTTAACCGGTAGGAGATAAAAGCTCATACAAATTTGCGCCACATATTGATTCGTGAACTTTATGAATCAATAAATAAAATGAAAATAATTAAAAAAAAGAAAAACGATCTTGGGAAGAAAAGAAAAGCATCCTTCTCTATTGGTCTCTGAAAAGGAAAAAAATCTTGAACCACCAGATACCTTTGTCTTAGGAGAAAAATAGAAAATAGGAATTATTTCCCTTTACTATCAGGATTTACATGCATATATATCAAAAATAGGTAGTTACGTGCATGCACATAAAAATCAGCAATTTATACTAATCAAATTACTTCAAGTAGCAAAATAAAAGGATTTACCACATCCAATAGATCATAGTTCATAGATGCATCAATTAGATCTACGGAAAAATTATATCTAAAACTTTTCTTATTTATCCAATTTTGCAACCCTTAAAATTAAATTAATGTACATTTCACCTATTATTTCATCAGAAATACCAGATTATCCTAACCATCCAATCTAAATAAATACATGGCCCACAATTATTTGGAAGTATCACAGCAAAGCTATATACATTTCAAAATATATCATGTAATAACGTCATATGCTATTCTTGTCTTTTTTTTTTTTTTTGGCAAAGATTATACTATTCTTGATCTTGCAATATTATTAGAGAAAAGATGGTGTGATTCTTTTAATGCTGTCAATTGTGGACGAGAAGAATTTCTTTATTAGTACACATAATCGTAATTAATGCTATAGCAGATGGAAATTGTCATGTGGACCAGACAGTACCTTAATGCCAACCAGTCCATCCCGGAGCTCACGCGCAGACAAATACAAAGACCAGAGTGCTGAAAACCCGTTCACCAACCAGCCGCAGATCATCTGCACCAGGGAATTCCAGATTGCATCAAGCGTCGGTGCTGCCTCAGCTGATCCGTGTTGATTGTTACCCCTGAATTCAGTGGCGGGTGCAGCTGTCACAGGTAGTTGCCCAGCTTCTCCCTGTCCCTGATGGATATACAGATGCAGGCTCTGGGCGCACTGCACCAGCTTCTCTCCAAGGTACTGGGCGTACGCGTGCAACTTATCTAGAAATCCCCAGAACTTCCGATCCAGATCCAGGGCGTACAGCTGCAGCTTCTCTCCAAGGTACTTGAGCTTCTGATTCAGGTTCTGGGCGAACTGCCACAGCTTTTGCCCGCCAATAGCCTGCAGCACCCAGCTGCTTACGGAGGTGCCGATCGACTTTCTGTCACCACTGATGACTTTCTTGTCGATTTGGCGATATTTCACAAGATCCAAGATGTCGTATGCGTCATACAACGCAAACTTGAGCTCATCCTCCAGTTCGCCGAGTTTCTTCAGATCAGACTCAGATCCCATGCCCTCATCTTTGTCTGCTCTCATGATTCTCTGCTCCGTTACATCTCCTAGTGTGTCCTCCAGGCTTGGGATAATCTGAAGCCGCAGCTTCCGGAGCTTTCTTGATAGATTAAAATCGAGGTATGAAAGGAGCTTGTTGACGAGGAAGCTGATGACGGGTATCAGAAACCAGCCTATAACAGCTATGGTCAAGGTGTAGGATGCCATGGCGGCCATGGCTTTGCGAGCAGGGGACAAGGCGAAGGAAAGGAGGAAGATGAATCTTTTGTTTACACAGCAGCTTCCAGCCACGGCCGAGATGCAGGGCGTCGGATCCGTGCAGCTGGGTGGCGATTCCGTGGACCTGGAACACGAGAACGTCGGACTCAGATCCAGACGGCTGAGACAAGGGAAGCGTGCGATCCGGGGGTACCTTGGTGCCGGCCGTCGGGGTCGCTGGCGCCGGGACCTAGGAGCCGTCGCCGAGATCGATGTCGCCGCGGAGGCTTTCGACGGCGAGGGGCGGTCTGCACGGCAAGGAGAGGAGAGCGGGGATCGATGAGCTGAACGACGACAGGTCCCGGCAACGCCGCGCTCACGGCCGCCGCGGGTCGCGGGCAGGGCCGCTGCGGGAAGCGGCCGGAGACGCGGAGGAGCGGCGAGCGACCGGAAACCCTAGGCTGTGTGCGCGATCTGGAAACGATGAGGGAGGACCAGCAATCTGTCGGCCGGTGCTGCTTTTACTTCAGCCGTTCGGCTGGTGCTGGGCTGCCGAACGGCTGGGCTGATCAGCCCAGCCAAATCCAGCCCAGCCTACCAAACAGGCTGAAAATTAAAGCTTGTTCCGTGGTCAAGACGACCGACGTGAGCCAACCAACACTTTGCTCACTGTCCCGGCCGCGCGCATGCACCGGTTGCTTGCGACGGTGCTCGCTCTTCTACTTGTCCCGGACGAGCAATTAAGGAACCTAATCGGAGACGAAAGCACACTGCAAGATGACTCTCCATTTCCCAACAGTTCAGGGCGCGAACGAGGTGTGCGTTCTTCATTAGTGTTCGTTGACAAAATCTCTCTCTGAACTGAACTGAGCTGAGCTGTTGACACAATCGAAGAAGAGAGCACAATTGCAATGTCAAATAATTCACGTACTAGTGAACAACGCATAGTGGTCCGTGGTCACCGAAACGACGCATTATGCCCAATCAGTCAATTGCTTTACTGTATGGGGCCATTACAGTACAATATATCCATCTAGACACAATCGGCACATTGTGCCCTTTCCATACTTCACATTAACTGTGTCTTACCATTCACCAATCAGCGAGCAAGCTTACAAGCTAATTAACGGTGGGACACATCTTCGAAGGCGACGCATATGCAGCGTGCAGCATCACCATTCACCTCACCTGCTCACCAGCATGTAAAAGCAGCAGTAGCACTAGCAGCAGCTGATTCAGCATCAACTCCGGATTAACCAATTATTACTGGCTGGAACAAACAAAAGCACACGCACATGCACATAGGTTAAAAAAAAAACACCTTAATTACAGTGTCAAGCTAGCCAAGCGTGATTAATCATCCTCCTAAGCACATTCTTAATCCGCACCACAGCACAGCACCCACGGAAACGCAGCAAGGCGCGCGCGCCGCGCAGCCAAGGAGGAGCAGGAGCACCGGAGCACGCTGGCGCGAGATCAGCGAGCGAGTGAACTCAGTAGCGAGTAGTGACTTGATCGATCAGAGTATCAGGCGGCCGGCCTTCGCCGGAGCGCGGGGGCGCGGCGGCGGCGCCGTGCCGGCGAGGCAGTCGCGGGAGTGCGTGCACGACCGGTAGATGCTGAGCACGGCAAGCCAGTCCGTCAGTGCGGCGGCCGCCGCCTGCGCCGCCGCTGCCTCCTCGCCTTGGCGGAGTCGTCGGGGACTACGAAGTAGCCGTCGGCGGCGTCGGCCGCGCCGACCTTGCTGGATTGCGCTCATCCTCGAGTCCCGTCCCATTACGAGCAACCAAACATGCAATAACCAAATGGATTAGAGCAATTAGTTATCTGACACCACTCCGCCACAATAGAATTCCCATATCGTTTGCATAACATTCGGTGAACCAAACACTACCTAATCTACCTAAAGACATTATAGTTGTAGATTTCGTCAGTGACTCAGAACCCTGTTCATGTTGAACAGTTCTGAGCCGCCATGCCCCATGCACAGTCCCATGGCATGGACATGCACACATCGCCCTCCCACCGGCCGTTCCACCCGGTTTTTTTTTTTTTTTTTTTTTTTTTTTTTTTTAAAAAACGTCCTAGCTGTGCCACGGCTCCATCCTAGCCTCTCGCCTGCCACGCACGCCCAGCCACGCAGGCAAGTTTCTGGAACCAACCCATGCACCTTTATCCATCCCACCTCCCTCCGATAGAATACCGTACAAATAGAAACTAAAAAAAAACACACCTCGCATCCTCTGCGGAGCATAGTCGCCGCTGCCGCCGCTCCTCCAGGTCGCCTTGCCATCACGCCGGCCACCGAACTCCGCCGCCGCCGGAGCGCCTGTCTCCGCACCCCACCTACGCGACCGGTGGTCGCGGGGGCCCCGCCCAGCGGCGCCCGCGTTTCGCCCCTGCCGAGGTCGCGCCGCCGCTGCCGTGCGCCACGACGGCCGCCGCCCCTTTTCCCGTCCACCGCCGACTCTCAGCGCGCACAGGTGCCGTCTCTCCTGCTTCTCCCAACTCCTCTTCTCTGCACGGATCTACCAATGCACATCCACGAATCGTCGGTTTTCCTTTTTTTTTTCTAATTTGTCCTTACGGAGCGGTGACAGACAGGTCCCATGTCGGCCCTTCGGCACCGCAATGGAGGGCTCCCGGCGGGATGCTGCACGGCCGCAAAGGAGAGGCCGGCCGTGTGCTGCTCAGCACCGGCTACGAAGGGATCCAAGTCCAAGGGCAGCCACGCCGGCCTGTGCGCCGCCGCGCTAGGGTTTGAGACCGGCCTACGCGCCGGCGATGGAGGGGTTCGAGACGGCGTGCAGCTGGCCACCGCCAACGGAGGGACTTCACCCGGGTTGCTAGGCTTCAGTGATGTACATCTGCGTCCTGTATTCACTTTGTGCCAAGATCGATATGCATCAGGATTAAGGTACAGTAGCCTCAACCGTGGCAGTTTGTTTTCGATGGACCTGTTCAATATTATCCCATGACTGACAATTACATTGCAGATGCTGGTTGTGCACCAATTGTTCGAGAAAACGTCTTGCTATACGAATTTCAAGCCTCAGCAGATCCAAATTTTCCTATTTTCGTCTTATTTACTTCTTTCCTTTCACCTTGCATGCATAACACCAGAGCTCAACATTGGCTCCACAAATTGGAGTAAGTTATGATGATGCCGGAGACTGAATAGAGAGGATTAGAGACTGAACTAAATAAGGTAAGTGGACCTATCTCTGTTCTCAGAAAAGAAATGATGGATATCTCGATAAGAGGATATGCACTGCACTGACACTTCCTGCCTGTGATCCAGTGCAAACAATCCATAAACTTCCTTGGATACGGACTGCACAGTCGTTGTGTTCTATTCCTCTGCCTCAAACTGTAAATTAGCAAAGTGCTATTGACAGGCACCAGGTTATTTTCCAATCCTTGGTTTCTTTACTGAATCATTGGTTGTTGTTGCAATCTCAGCTCACGATTACAAATCTTTCGATTATTTTGGTCTGCAGGTGCTCAATTTGTAGTTGACAATTACACAAACTGCTTATAACAAATAAAAGCAGGGCTTCAGTTGTTTTGCCAGGGCCCATTTCATTGTAGTACAATATAACAAAAGATATATGTGGAATTGTTATATCTCTGTTCGGTCAATTGCATTCTCTGAAGTACAGAGTCAGCTTGCATTCTGTATGTTGTACTCATACAGGACAGCTATCTTCATTAGATTTTGCTAACATTTTTACTTTACTTTCAGCATTGCAACAGAGATTCAGACTATGGTACATGACACCAACACTAAATTTGGAAAGAAAAGGTGAGCAACTAATACCTAATCTATATCACTACCCTTCCAATGAAGTTGCCTATATAAATACATATTCCTCAAACAGTTTGTCGATAATAAGGACTTTTAACACTAACAAAATGTTCTCCTCACAATTGTTTTGCATGTGTACGTGTAGGCTGCATTTTCTGAAAGCACCATCAACGACAACATTACTGCATGAGTAAGCTGACAACCTGCCGACCATCACTGCATTCCTCTTTTGGTGCTCCATAATCTTTTACACTCTCTGGAGCAGTACATCCCTGAATTTCTTTTTGCTGAGGACATGCCCCTGTAAATTCCATTTCTTCAGCCAGGATTAATGCTACCATATTTGCTGTTTGGGCGAAGATTAATGCTACTATATTTGTGATGCTTGCCTTAGACAGTGGTGTTGCATGTCTTAAGTTCTATATACTGTCTTCAACTATCCTTTTTTTAGGAAATAATAATGGCATCAAAATACATTTTCACCTGAGATACAAGGGCAGAGATTAAAGTGGTTTGCTAATTTGAGTGCCCTTATGTGCTCTTAGCTGCAAGATTTATTGCTTTCCAACATGCATTATTGCTTCTTTTCTTACATGCTGCGACAAGGAGGCATATACTTCATATGGTTTGTCTGTATCTGCATTTTTGCTTATTGGTCTAAATCTTTCTTTACAGAAAAAACTGTGCTTACAATCCTCAGCTACGTGCTACCTCGGCCGCCCCTGTCCTCTTTGCCCGTACCCAATCCCTCTATCCTCAATCAGTCTCTCCGAGATATCGTCGACCATCATACAGGATTGTGCAGGGTTTAATGTACTCTACTGTTTCCATGACCAAACTCATATTATAGCTTTCTAGCCCGCGCAACTGCGCGGGGTTCCAGCTAGTATATACTATGGCCGTGCTTGGATTCCGTGTTGTCCCTCGCCTTGCCTAGCGGAGCGAATTGAAATAGTGGATGCATTTGAATCCTTTGCCCACTGTCTCATGGCATGTGAAAGCAAGAATTTTGCTTGCAAGCTAGCTTAATTGGGTGAGCTAAATTTGGCTGTCCTGTCCTACCAAGGCTTAGCCTTGCTCGGTGAGGTGAGACAAGCAAACCGGACAAGGGAACCAAGTTGACCCTATATATATGGATCAAGTTGTATGCATCGATCCATTCAACCTAAAACGTTTTAGTTAATAGGCAAGGATATACAATTCTCATAAACTTCGATGGTGGCTCTAACCATAATGAGCTGATCATGATTTAGAAGTTTTAGGAATTAGGTGGACTCTAGATGTAGAGATCCCAAGCTTAGACATATGCGAATGCGACGCATGCAGCACTAGCAGCAGCAGCTTGCCTGCTTCAGCGTCAGGTCCCGATTAATCAATTATTATTGGTTGGAACTGGAACAAACAAAAGCACACTCACGTACATGCACATGGGGGAAAACGAAAGCCACCTTAATTACAAGCAAGCCAACCCTGATTAATCCTCCTAAGGCCTTGTTTGGATGTATTGGGTTTAACATCAATTCACATGTTATGGGGTAGATTAATAGAGCGGAACTTGAAATAAATTATACCCTAATCCACCCAACACATGCATGTGGGTTGATGCCAAACGGAATACATCATGTAAGTCTACTACAATCTACATGTGTTGACATACATTGGAATGGAACTTAGCTTATTTATACTTCAATCCACCCTAATACATGTGGATAAATACATGTGCATCCAAATAAGGTCTAGGCATATTTCTTGTTCGTACGACAACACCCACACGCGTCCGACGCGACATCAGTAGCGAGCGAACTCACTAGTGGATCTGCCGGTAGGCATTCGCCGGAGCATGGGGGCGTGGCAGCGGCGTGCTGGCGAGGCATTCACGGGACCGTGTGCACGACGTGTAGAGGCTGAGCACGGTGAGCCAGTCGATTAGTGTGGCGGCCAGCGCCGGCAGTCGCTGCCTGCGCCGCCGTCGCCGCCGCCTGGCTTTGGCGTCATCGGGGATGATGAAGTATCCGTCGGCGACACCGACCTTGGTGGAGAGGAGGGAGGGCGGGAGGGGCAGCGGAAGCGGCAATGCCATCTTGGATTTGCCGCTGGCGCGCGGGCGTCTTGGGGATACCCGGGCGGTGCTCCCAGGAGAAGGGCACCGTGGAGGTGCGCAGCGGGGACAAGAAAAAGTAGTTGTGAAACGGTGAGGGCACCGGCGAGAAGGATGGGAACGGAAATAAGAGGTCAGAGGAGGCGGACGACAAGGCAGACGGCTCCGTTGGCGGGGACAGGGAGGGGTTGGGCATTGGTGTGCGCTTTTCTTCCGTGTCTCTTGGTGTGGGCGTCGGACAGAGTAGACAAAGTGCTGGAGCTGGAGTTAAGGCGCAGCGCAGTAGGGGAAGGGAGGAGCTGCGTCGGGCTTTTATGGTTGGGTCATGGCGCGGTGACGTCATCCGGATGTGCAGCTTCGGTTTGATCCTGGTCGCTTTCTAACAACCTTGATGTCTTTCACTCAGATTCCAAATGTAGTTCGTTTGACTTTTTGGATCCCAACTTTGACCACTCGTCTTATTCAAAAAATTAGTGCAGATATGGTTAAATTTGAGTCATTTTTGAAGGTCTTTTGTTAGTAAAGCAAGCCACGGCAAAATAAATTATATTTGACAAAAAAATTTGAATAAGACGAGTGGTCAAAGTTGGAGTTAAAAAAGTCAAACGAACTACAATTTGGAACGGATTAGTAGTAACCAAGGCTGTACGGTGTCTACGTAGTTAGGCAATGATGTTACGACGACCGAACGAACAAGAGGGCATTTGTTTAGTAGTAATACGTTCTCAATCTCAAGTAGAACTTTTCTGTGCAGGCCGAAACAGTGTGGCCGACTGAGCACACAGATACGTACTAGAGTGTTAGGCGCTGAGGAGGGGCTTGTCGCTCGCCAATTCTGAGCGACACGCTAAACACAGGACAAAATTACTTACTCCCATCCCGTGCTGCGCTGCGCCACCGTTGGTTTGGTTAGGAAACGAAGGTCGCGTGATTAGCCGGGCAGCACATGCTTATTGCCGACCGCAGGTAGCAGTCCCGTAATTTTACGATCTTAATTATATGTTGCTGTGTCGTGCGGGCCAGCGTCACCCAATTAAGTAAACCCACCCACCCCCTCCCCCCTCCCCCCCCCCGGGAATCAATGTGACTTTTGATAGCAAGATTTTGCTGTTGAAGTTGTACGTGTTCACCTATACTTTTCACCGAATGTTTGTTGAAGTTTTAGTCATTTTATGGCATTTTCTTTAAAATCCAGAAATATGACATTACATAGATCATAACACCATCAAGGATGAACAACCCATCTATCGCATATGCATATCTGCTAACAAAGACAATAACAAATCCAATGAACAGATCTATAGCACATATAACCAAATGCGCTAGAGATGAGTTTAGACTGTACACTTGAGTCAAATGCATGCCGAAGGCAGAGGAACACGGTAACCATCAAACGCATGCCGAAGGCAGGGGAACACGGTAACCATCAAATGCATGCCGAAAGCAGCAGGGGAACACGCTAACCATCAGCCTGAGTCATGATGATGGCGTGTATGTGTCCGTCATTTCTCCTAACTACAACACTAACCCCTCTTTAGCAACGAATGAATGGCAACGGAAAATTAGAAATGTTTTGCAGCTGTTCCGTAATTTACTCTTATTTGGCCGGCGAGCCTCGGCAGGCAACCGGCGTATACACGTCGGCAAAAAAAAAAATTACACCGTCGATTTCCCGATCTGCGCTCCCTGTTTATCCCCACGGTGATTTACTGTAGCCATGCACGTGTCCCCATCTGATTAGTTCGAGGACAGATATCTTCCTCCCGAGTCCTGTCCCTCACCCGGTTTCTCTCTCCCTCCCCTCTCGATGCGGCGACGGGTGCGAGGCGACGCCCTGCCTCCCCCACCCCACCGCCCGCACGGCGGCGCGCGGCACGTCCAACCACCGCCGGTGGCCGCCGCACCCGCCGGTACGACCTCCTGTAGGTGTCGTCCTACCTCTGTTTCCCTCCACCGTCCTCTCACAGGTTTGCTTCCCCTCTCTTCCCCTCTCTCCTTAACTAGTGACTTGCGCGCGCCCATGCGCGCGTGATAATTCTACGCAATATATTTACCATTCTATTTGATAAAGGGAATAATCTTAATATATACATGACTATGAATAGATATGGCATAAACACACATGTTACACGAAGCACTTGCTGTCAATAAACATAGACAAACAAAGAAAAACAAAGAAGACACTTTCTCAATACGCCAACATAAACAATTCATTGTTCTTCGTGAGGCAGCACTTGGGGCGAAAATCCGAATCCGAATATAAACATGAATGCTTGTTGAGCGATGTGTTGAGATGAGATAGTTGTACATAGTTCATGAGCTGTGTAGACCAAGGTAATTGATAGAATAATAAAATGCCAATCATGTTTTCTGCCAAGCTCTATAAAGATCTATTATGCAGAACCTAGCTGAGCATGCTGAGTTGCTGACAAACCCCAACTATACACAGATGAAGGAAGTAATCTTGGCTTCTGCATAGGACGACATAGCAGAGATGGTAGTGTAGGTAATTGATGATAATTCTCTCTGACCTGATGATACCTGGTCTCCTGAAACAAGATAAGTAAAACATTCAGAAACAGCTCTGCATTTACAACACATGACAGAGTTTGTCCGTTCACCAAGCCAAGCCAAGCCAAGCGATGTCCATCTCTTCATGCTGTTAACACAAGCATTCATGGCCGGCTAAATCTTCATCAGGTTTTGTTACCAAGTGGGCTCAAAAGAAAATTATGAGTGTAATAAATTTTCTACAAGAGAAACATATATGAACAGGGTTATAGATCAGACCAAGTTGGAAGCCAAGCGTTTATTGCTTGAGACCACACAACTGTTTTTGTTTCCAATAAACCGTTCCTGAGACTTAACGTGCAAGTTATGACCGGCCATATACTTCAAGAAAACACACGACACAATTTTCAACATGTGCAGTCTCCTCTAGTTAAAAACTAAACCAAGAAGATCAGATCTGCAGAACCTTGTTGAACCTACTCCCATCTCACCGGTTTATGTTAGCTGGTGGGCTAATTTACCATTTTTATACCTCTAAAGTTTGGTACTCTTAGCTTTATCCATGCAGACAATGAAACAATCCCAGAAAAAGAGAACTTGTAATATCTAACATGTATATTAGCAAGAAAAACATCTGTTATATAACATAGAATAATTTTATTGACAGGTAGGCAGTGGTTAGCTACTTTGGCAAAGTTTTTGCCCAAGACAGCGCCTGTTCCATGCTTTTATTGTTCATTAATGATTTCTACACTCTATATTATTTCTTCAAATATTATCAGTTCAAGATAGTACAGGACCGATGGCACAAACATGCATTCCTAAAACATGATAGGCTGTGAGAGCTCAGATGTTAAAAGATGCCAGAGCAACCCACACTGCATTTCTTAATAGCAATACCATGGTAGGATAGATCCATGTGTAGACAAACAAAGCTTCTACTGATGGGATAAATGTTATAGCTGGAGAGCAAGGTAACTGCATTTGATATAGTTAAACAAGGCCAACATCCATGGCTACATACAAAACAGTTGTCACTAAATTGACAAAAAGTTAACAGCCACATTTCACTGTCTATTCCTATCAACAACAAAAACTGAAACACTAAACAAAGGAAGACGAAGTTGCTGGTTTCAGCGGACTGCTAACAAAATTGTTGTCTAGACTCAGTTAGCAGCTATCTGCCAACCAGTCAGAGGCCAAGAAACCAAAGCATCCTGGCAAGTTACTCAAGGTCTAACTGGTTCTTTATAAAAAAAAAAGTTCAGTACTGCAATTATGAACATTCCCAAACTCCAATCCGGAACATGATATTTCAAAGCTCCAATTATTTAGCACATGTGCAACTTAGTTAGGTAAGCACAAAAATACTCAGTACCTTATATAATGCACATACGATGAAAATCAGGTAAAAACGAAATGCAACTTATTTACAGGCAAGCACAAAAAAACTCAGTATTTTATATACTCGGAGCATTCGTACCTTATATAATGCATATAGAAGAAATGTAAGCATACCATTTCAGGTTGAGCTATGATCTTCAAAATTCTAGCAGATGACAAAACCTTAAGAATCACACATCCTGCACTGTCGTCGCTCATCAATGCTATATTTTTTGGTACAAAACCTGTCATCACCAAATCCAAAAGCAAAAAGACTCATAAATCACCACTTCCTACTCCACACATCAGATCCATATGTTCAAATCAGAATTAGCACAACCATCTTCTCTTCCAACCCTAGCCATCACCAAATATCCAAATCATGGATCATTGCAGACTGCAGCCCACTCCACATACCAAATCGAAAAACACAAGGCATAGCCACACCATGTCAAAGCCTCAAAGGAGCATGCAGGAGGGGCAGGCATGCACGATGCCGAACATAGCCTGGCTGACGACCGGCCACCGGCCGCCGCCGTGAAGAGTGAGTCACCATCCGAGAGCTGTAAGAAGTATTTCTTTTTCTGAGGCATTCCTTCAAACAGGCAGCAAACACTCATCCCTGCACAGAAGATACAGAAAACTAAGCACACATCGATGGTCGTCTATGGAGCCGGCAAGGGAAGGAGAGAAGGAGCAAGGGAGGAAGGCACCCTCACCTGAGCCGGCAGCCTCCCACACCTATCTGCCGCCGCAGCAACTGGTATGGCCGCGCCGCTTCGAGAGACGGAGGGAGGGGCTGCCGCGCCGGAGCCCGCCCGTGCCACGGCCACCCGTGCAGGGCCACCGCGCTTAGGGCCTCACTCAGATCCGCGCCGCCGGCGCGCCGGGAAGCCACCCAGGCCGCCCCGACCTTTGCCACGGCCGCCGAGCTGGGCGCCTCCCTCACATGTGGCTGCACTGCCCTCACAAGGGAAGAAAAGGAGGAGAAAGGGAGAGAGGCCAGCTTCACTTAGGTCTGCCCATGCCGGCGGCGAAGAGGAGGGAGCTAGGAGAGGTGGGCACATTCGTCCTGCGCCTGCGGGCGCCACTGGAGCTTGCTCGGGTCAGGGTGTGTGTGCAACGCCGTCGCCATCGCGCCGCACCGCCGGTGGAGCGCTCGCCCTGCGCCGTCGCATAGCCGTGCCGGGCTCCGAGGGCGCATCCGAGTCGCGGCACCACCACGCCTGAGTGCGCGCTCGCCCAGCGGGCACTCGCCCAGGCCGCCTTTGCACGCCCTTGCCAGAGTGCCCGCCACCCTGGCCGTCACGCCGGAGGGCTCCCGCGCTGGGTCTTGCTCGAGAATCGAGCCAAGGCGCCCACATCCGGGTCCTCCCGCGCTCCTCCGCCGCTGCATCGGGCCGCCCGAGCAGGCGCCGCCACCCCTAAGCACCAAGCACCACAGATCCGGCGTTCTCCTGACCCCAGCACCTACAGACACCGCGTGGAGAAGGAAGCCACCGGTAAACAGCAGAGGAGAGGCACAAAAACCAATGAAAAGCGAGGACAATGAGAGGTCGAGCGGCTCACCAGTTCATGAGCGTGCTCGCTCCGCGGTGTCGCGCAGCAACGCGGGGGTGCGCCACCGTCGGGCCGTCGCGCTGCCTCCCGCGCGCCGCCGTGACCGGCAGCCCTAGCCGGGGGCGACGCCTCCACGCCGGGCTGCGCGCCTATCGGGCCGCCGCGCCGGATCCCTCACGCCGCCGCGCTACGCATCGGGAGAGAGAGGAGGGAGGAAGGAGAGAAGAGAGGTTGGGAGGGAGAGAGGGAGTCGGTCGATATTTTCTTTCCTCCCGCCCCTCAGCCACTCATCCTTCGACAGCAAAAAAGCTCTCGACCCGGGACTGGCGCTGGCCATTGGCTCCTCGACAACGCATTGGCGGAGCGGGGCCCGCTGGAGAGCGGTGCGTGCGCGCGCGGCCGATGCCGTACAGGTGTAGAGAGCTGAGTGGCCATCGTCCGATTTCCATCCAGTGCAGTAAAATTTTTTGGCTACCGTGGCCACCGCCAGGCCGGGTCGTGGCTTGCTGCTAGAATATCTTTAGATCTATGTGGTGAATCAGCTGTTGGACCTCTCATTGGATGGGCAATTTCGAGGGGGTGAATCTTTGTCAGTTGAGGAAATCCGGTAAGGCAACATTGATTTTACCAGAATCTATTGTTCTCCCCTTTTCTCCACCTAGCTTGCCTGATCTCAGTGACTGGGTCCTGGATCCACCGTCTCCTGCCGTTCTTTTAGTTTCTATTAATGTGCAGATCATGTGCAGACTCATATCCTTCCTTGTACAGTACGAGGTTTGGGGATTGTGCAGTGATGGACTTTTTTGTAGACGAGACAATGGAATTGTGCAATGATGATTATATAGTTACTTTATTGTTCCGTGAATCTTGCTATTTTCATTGGCTTTGTGACGACAGTGTCGTTATATTTTAGTTGCTACGTTTTGTCCATTTGTTAATGAGCATAAATCCATTGTCAATGATGTCTTTGGTTCACACAGTTATTGGATGCTTATTACTGAGCACACCTCATTGCCAATGATGTATTTGAAGCCGTCCTTGATAGCAAGATAATTTATTTCTTGGTGAATTGATTTGTAAACTAAAGCTATGGATTGGCTTCCTTCTTTGATTCCTAACTCTATAGTGTTTACAATGTGTACGATTTTGCTATCTGAAATATGATTTTGCTATCAGAAATATGAAATAAGAAGATTCTGACAATTAACAAGTTGGGTGGGGTGGAAGATTGATGATTGGGAAATTTGTTTAATAATTCAAGAGAACTGTTGCTAAATTCCCCCTCTCCCCTTTTGTCCTTCTAATTAACATAGGACCACCTTTAATTGAAAGCAAAGCTCACACTGTTCACGTTATAAAAAGAACACATGTATTTGGTTATTGTTTTAGGACCTCTTTTGATAGGTTTTCTCATTGGAGCTTTTTGGGCTAAAATCCAAAAAAGGTTCCCTCTTGTAAACACTTCAATACCAAAGAAACTATTTTGTGTGCTATTAAATATAAATTTACAATCAGTCCTCCTAGTATTTTGGTGTTATTTTAAGAGGAGTGTATGTGATATGTCATGTATAATTTGCTGTTATCTGGCACTAAGGACCAATATATATAACTCACTCACAGTTCTTTTTTGCTGTTATCTGGCACTAAGGACCAATATATATAACTCACTCACCTACAATAACATGCTTGGGATAAATTTGGAGGTAAACTATTTTAATCTATCTAGTTCCCACACAACCACATCCTTATTATTAGTTAATGTAAAATTCATCAACTCAACCCAAGTTCTAGCCATGTCATACTCCCTAGCACACAAAGATCTTTTGAAATCAATGTACCATTCCTCATCCTCCCAGCATTCAGCTACCATGCTATCAGGCTCCCTAGCAATCACATAAAGATCCTCATATGCAATTCTCAAGGGAACTTGTAAAATCCAACAGTCATGCCAAAATCTGCACCATTTTCCATTTTCCACTTTGAAAGAAGCACCCCATTTAAAAAGGTTTTTAACTCTATGAAGACCTTGCCAAAATTGTGAACTACCCGTTGTCTTTGAATTAAAAAAGTTTCATCTTTTCATATACTTTGCCTTCAGTATTTTAAACTATAGAGTTTCTGGTTCAAGATGGATCTTCCAAATCCATTTGACCAAGAGACAATCATTCATAACTCTGGTATTAATAATCCCTAAACCCCTTGGTCTTTAGGCCTACATACCATCTCAAATTTTGTCATATGATATCTAAATTTTCCCTCAGCCCTCTGCCAAAGAAATCTAGACCTGATTCCATCCATTCGGCATGTACTCCTCCCTATTTCTACGTTATATAGCGTGCCGCAAGTTAGACGTGTCGTACCATGATAGGGTCGAGAACCAAACATCCCCATACTCAGCTATTTTGGCAGCATAGAGAAACCAGACATCAAGGCTAAAATTTGGCACTAGATTAATCAACTCATAACACAAAAAGAATTCATGGTTGGGTATGGAAGTCAGAGCTAAGCCAATTTTTTGTCATGATGTAAACACTTGTATCGCCCTTGACCACCCAAAAAAGTTTGGTAAGGCTGCTATAGACACCGATCCAAACGCACTCTAAATCTAGTACTATGTTGTCATGGCCTCTGCCATGATGGCGTACAACAAGACCACATCCAATTACTCTAATAAGAGAGGACCAGACACCTTGGATGGTATGCGAAGTGATGATCAGGAGGTGGTGACAATGAATAGCAAGGGTGAGGACCGATGAAGAGAGTTATTAGGCTTAAGATAAAACAGTAAGTTAGGCAGAGATCGAAGGAAGAACCCATTTTATTTATAGAGATGAACAAAAAGTGTTTGTGTTTTTAAAAATGTCTATTGAATTTTAGAAATAGTCAGCCCATTTATAGAGAATATAATAAATGTGGTCTCTAAACTTAACAGAGGTGGACTTATTATGAGGTTCGCTTTCTGAAAAAGTCCATGGCCCATTGAAAACTACCCCAAATTGCAAACTCTAACTCATTTGTACTCAGCAATGCCTGGCTTACCCTTCTCACCCCTGTCCCTTTCTCACCTCTCTCATCATCTAGATTCAACACGAGATAGCCGGCTCCTCCCCAGATCTAGCATGGCGAGCGACGACAATGGTAATAACATGGGCAGACGTAGGGGTCAGCGTGGGTGAAAGTCCCTAGTTTGGTTTTGGCTAATTGATAAAACCTAGGACTAACCTTGTTTATCTAAGTGGTTGATTTAGAGAAAGGTTGTCCACATGATGAGCTTAATGCATATGAAGCATGATACGTGTCATGTGATCAAAGATGAAGATCAAGACAAGGCTTGGCTCCATGGACCGGTGTTGAAGGTGAAGGGCTAGTCGAGGCTTCATAGCGAAGGACCATGCGATGGTGAAGCTAGGGCAAGACTAGGCGCCGATGGACCGATGCACGGTGAAGAGCAAGTGAAGTCGAGATCGATGGATCGAGACGATCACGTGACGGTGTGAAGCGTTCATATCATCCGGAGAAACAAAATGGGCTCAAGGCAAAGGTATAACCATTAGGGCCATTTTGTTTCGCACTCAAGACACCATAGAGGGTGTGAGTGGTTTAGGATCGATAGCCGCACTATTAAGAGGGGAAGTCTTATCGGCTATTCGACGCACGGGTGCCACTAGGGGTTTTCATGAAGTGCATTGCATGTAGACCCAGTGACCTAAACCATTGCCTTGTGTTTCTCAAGAGAATTGCTAACCCTTGTGTTCAAGAGTGATCGACAAGTGGAGGTTGGCAACCTATGGCAAGTGGTTCGACTTGGATCAACGACACGGCGACGAAATGACGAAGTGCTTCGCTGGACAGGGCGCCGGACGCACCTTGGGGGAGCGCCGGACGCGCCTGTTGGCCGCCGGACGTGACCCAGTGGCGGTCTGCGGCATGGGCTGGCTTCGGACACGCGGGGTATGGGCGCCGGAC
Source organism: Themeda triandra (assembly GCA_018135685.1). Taxonomy (NCBI): domain Eukaryota; kingdom Viridiplantae; phylum Streptophyta; class Magnoliopsida; order Poales; family Poaceae; genus Themeda; species Themeda triandra. The sequence continues at coordinate 226,882 of JAENPR010000051.1, read as the reverse complement.
GCGCCAGATCGGCGCCGGACGCCACCCAGTGGAGGCAACAGGACTGGTGGGCCGCCGGATGCGCGGGCCGGACGCCGGCCCGTTGGGCCGGACACGTTCGAACGCGCCGAGGGACGGTTCGGATAGGGCGCGTGGTGGGCCGGCTGGGCCGTGGCGCCGGACGCCGGGACGTCCGCGTCCGACGTGTGCCGGACGCCACCCAGAGCGGGCCGCAGCGCTGGCCGAGCGCCAGACGCACGCGGGCCGGACGCGCGTGGGACGCCGGACGCGGGCCGGACGTGAGGCGATTTGAACGTTGACCGGGCCAACGGTCGACGCGGACGCGTCCGGCGCTGGCAAGCGGACGCGTCCGGCGCATGTATTTGAGGCACCCCGAGGGGGTAACGGCCACTTTTGGCTTGGGGCCTATAAATAGTTGGTGGCCGGCCCTTGGGAGCCTCTCTTGGCCATTTCTATTCTCGTGTGCATCCTTTGAGCTGAGAAATTCCTCTCCACTCTTCTCCCTTGCTTGGTTGATCATCCAAAGTGAGATAGAGTGAATCACCTAGTGCATTACATTGCTTGAGGGCATCTAGTGGCACTCGTGGGTGGTTTCGTCGGTGGATTTCTTGTTACTCTTGGAGAGTACCGCTCCTAGCCGGCTTGGAGGAAGTTGGAGGCGTTGGCAAGAGAAGGTGATTGTTCTTGGCCACCTCCGGTTGATTTGTGAGAGGTTGAGCTCACCTCGTGGGGATCACGAAGAGCATCCTAGTGGATTGCGCGTGTCGTTGAGTACCTCGCTTGAGAGTGGTGTCTTGCGGTGCCTTGCGGGGTGAGCCTTGAGGGGCTAGTGACTTGAGGGTCACACCGAAGAACCTTCTAGGTGTTGGTCGACACAACCGGTGATGTAGCTTGGCGGTGCCCAAGTGAACACCGGGTGAACAAAACAATTGTGTTCATCTTTGTCTCCCGGTGATTGGTCATCGATTGTGTGTTGCCATTGTGATTGATTGTTCATCTTCTTGGTGATTGGCAACCTCGACTCGACGCGTCGGTATAACAAGCTCCATCCCTCTCTTGCATTACAATCCTAGAATTGCCTTGTGGTTCGCCAAGAGCCTTAATTGTGTAGCGCTATCTTGGCTTTACTTTCCGCAAAGTAGAGGTTCACCGAGAGCCTTAATTGTGTAGCGCTATCTCGGACTTTTGGTTGTTTGTGTGATCACTTGATCAACCCACTAGAATTGTTGGATAGGAGGCTTGCAACACTTAGTAGGCTAAGCATAACTCGCATTCCGCCGTTTGTCATACTAACGGAGTTTGCTTAGTGAGCTTGTAGAAATTTTATAGGCTATTCACCCCCCTCTAGCCATCTAGGACCTTACAAGTGGTATCGGAGCCGAGGTCACCGTTTAGTTCAAGGCTTAACATCCTTCGGTGCAAAATATGGCTCAAATTATGTTTAACCATGTTGGGGGCATGCCACCACACTTTGATGGAGTTAGTTCCTTTGATCATTGGTAGAGGAGAATGATCATGTACCTAGGTTCCATTCATGAAAGAGTTTTGCAAGTTACTTTGTATGATTATGCTATTCTTGATGTCGATCACCTCACCGATTTGGATAGAGCCAATATTACTTGCAATAGAATGGCTCTCAACACTATATACAATGGCAACGATACAAAAGTGTTTGAGGGGATCAAAGATTTGGAATTCGCTAGTGAAGTGTGGACAAGGTTGAGTGAAACATATGAGGGCACAAAAGTTGTGAAGAGTGCCAAGCTTTATGGACTCAAGAGTGAATTTGAGAACTTCAAGAAGAAAGATGATGAAACAATAATTGAAATATTTCATCGCTTGCAAGTGATTGTAAATGATCTCAAGAGTTTGGGGCACAAGACACAAGATGAAGATTTTTGCCACAAGTTCTTGTTGAGTTTGCCTAGAAGATTCAAGATGTTGATCATGATACTACAAAGAGATGAGCTTGAATCAAAGAAGCCAAATGATTTGCTTGGTGAAGTCTTGACATATGACAAATATGATCAAGATGTTGATGAGAAGGAGAAGGTGGAAGAAGAGAAGAAGAAGAAGACCGTGGCATTCCAAGCCACCTCCTCCAAGGGCAAAGCACCAATGTTTGAAGAAGAAGAAGAAAATAATGATGAAGATGGTGACTTTGAGATTGATGATGAGGCACTTGCTCTTGTTGTGAAGAAGATGGGTCACATGTTCATCAAGAGAAGAGGTTTCATGAAAAGAAATGACAACTTCAAGAGCAAAGAGCAACTAAGAAGATGCTTCAATTGTGATAGCACCGAGCATCTACAAGCCGATTGTCCATATGAGAAGAAGAAGAACAACAAGAAGGACAAGTTTGAGAAGAAGAAGCATGAGGCCAAGATGACACTCAAGAAGGGCAAGAATGGTGCATTTGTGGTCGCTTGGGAGAGTGATGATGATGAAGAAGAAGAAGATTCATCCAACAAGGCTTTTACTTCTATCGCCACCAACAAGAAGCCTTCACTATTCTCTTCATCATCTTCATGCTTCATGGTAAAAGAATCTAAGGTAATATATGATGATAGTGATGATGATAGTGAGATGGAATATGCTCACAATAGTGATAATGATGATGATGATGATGATGAACCTTCTAAGGATCAACTATATGACTTGATGCAACAAACTAGAGACATAGCTATTGCTAAGGAAAAGGAGTGCAAGAAGCTTTCAATGAAGGTAGCAATACTTGAGAAAGCCCTAGGTGAGCTCAAGACCACTCATGAGTGTCTAGTGGAAGACCATGAGAAACTTGGTGATGCTCATTCTAAGCTTGAAAAGGCTCACTCATTTCTTCTTGAGCAACAAGCAAAGAAAGTGGTGGTTGCATCTTGTGATATAGGTCTTACTTATGACATCATTGATGATTCATTTTATCAACCTATCATCATGACAAATGCTAACCCTTCTTGTAGCACATCATCCACCACCACCATCGACTCTATCTCTACTGTGAGTGATGGCTTCACTTGTGATGCTACACTAATGGTTGAGAATGAGACCCTCAAGAAGGAGGTGGGTGAGCTCACTCATGCCTTAGGCAAAGCCTATGGTGGTGAGGCCCGCTTGCTAAAGTGCTTGGGTAGCCAAAGGTTCTCTCTTAACAAAGAGGGATTGGGCTATACCCCCAAGAAGGGCAAGTCGGCCCTTGCAATTCCAAAGCCTAGCTTTATGAAGAGCAATGGTCGGTATTGCTATAGATGCAAGCAAGTTGGACACCTAGAGCATAGTTGCAACAAGAAGAAAGAAAATAAGGAGCTTGTTAATGCTATATCTTTTGATTCTTGTTACATGCTTACCAAGGGTGTGAAAGGTGTGCAAGCTAAGTTTGTTGGTACACCCATTGTTGGCCCAAAGAAGAAGGCTATTTGGTACCAAAGAGCTTAGTCACTAACCTACAAGGACCCAAGCAAAAATGGGTACCTAAGCTTCATTGATTTGCTTATAGGTGAATTATAAAGCCGGAGGAAGGCATTGGATTATTGATAGTGGGTGTTCTCAACACATGACCGGCACATCAAGAATGTTTGATTCAATTGAAGATAACACAAGTGGTATTGAGTTAACCACATTTGACAATAACAAGAAAGGCAAGGTTGTTGGTTTGGGCAAGATTGCAATATCAAATGACATGAGTGTGTCCAATGTTTTGCTAGTTGAGAGCTTGGATTTCAATCTTCTATCCGTGGCACAAATTTGTGATCTAGGCTTCAAGTGCATCTTTGAGGCAAATGATGTTGAGGTAGTTTCTCTTGATGGTTCCAATTCGGTGTTCAAAGGCTTTAGATATGAGAACCTCTATCTTGTTGACTTCAACACTAGTGAAGCTTCCTTGACTACATGTTTGATCTCCAAATCAAGTTTAGGTTGGCTTTGGCATAGAAGGCTTGGGCATGTTGGCATGAAACAATTGAAGAAGCTCACACAACATAATCTTGTTGAGGGTTTGAAAGATGTTGAATTTGAGAAGAACAAGTTGTGTAGTGCTTGTCAAGCCGGGAAGCAAGTTGGAAGCTCACATCCAAAGAAGAGTACAATGAGCACATGCACGGCATTCCAATTGATGCACATGGATTTGTTTGGACCGACTACATATACAAGCATTGGTGGCAACAAGTATGGGTTTGTCATAGTGGATGACTTCACAAGATTCACATGGGTATTCTTTCTTAGTGACAAGAGTGAAGTGTATGACACCTTCAAGACCTTTTTCACTAGAGTTCACAATGAGTTTGACATGTGAATCAAGAAAGTGAGAAGTGACAATGGGAGTGAGTTCAAGAATACAAGAATGGAGGAATTATGTGATCACTATGGAATTGGTCATCAATTCTCGGCCAAGTACACTCCACAATCAAATGGCTTAGTTGAGAGGAAGAATAGAACATTGCTTGATATGGCTAGATCAATGCTTCATGAGTACAATGTTTGTCAATCATTTTGGGATGAAGCAATCAACACGGCATGCTTTTACATCAACCGGCTCTATTGTCATCAATTCCTAGAGAAGACCCCATATGAGATACTTCATGGAAGAAAGCCCAATATTGCTTACTTTAGAGTGTTTGGTTGCAAATGCTACATCTTGAGGAAGGGCACTAGACTTGGGAAGTTTGATAGAAGATGTGATGAGGGGTTCCTACTTGGTTATTCAACTACAAGCAAGGCTTATAGAGTTTGGAACAACTCAAGTGGCACACTAGAAGAAGTCCATGATGTGCAATTTGATGAAGCCAATGGGTCACAAGATGAAGAAGAGAATCTAGAAGATGTTGGTGGAACTCAATTGATTGAAGCTATGAAGAACATGGACATTGGGAACATTAGAGCAAAGCAAGTGATTGATGTGCAAGATGAAGATAAAGATCAAGTGCTCAACTCTCCATTGAGGCAAGATAGCAATGCTTAAGTGCAAGATCATGGTGCTAGTTCATCCAATGAAGATAAGTCAAGTGATCAACCAAGCTCAAGCAATCAAGTGCAAGTGCTACAACCACAACATGTTGCAAGAGATCACCCAATTGATAGTGTCATTGGTGATATTAGAAGTGGTGTGCAAACAAGATCAAGATTGGCTATATTTTGTGAGCATGCATCATTTGTGTCAAGCATAGAACCAAAGAAAGTTGATGAAGCTTTGAAGGATGCCGATTGGATCATGGCTATGCAAGATGAGCTCAATAACTTCACAAGAAATGATGTTTGGGAGCTAGTTGAGAGGCCGAAAGACTACAATGTCATTGGAACCAAATGGGTGTTCAAGAACAAGCTAGATCAAGATGGCAATGTGGTGAGAAACAAAGCAAGACTAGTTGCACAAGGCTATACTCAAGTTGAAGGTCTTGACTATGATGAGACATATGCTCCCGTGGCAAGATTGGAGGCAATAAGAATTCTATTGGCTTATGCATGTGCCCACAACATCAAGCTATATCAAATGGATGTCAAGAGTGCATTTCTCAATGGGATCATCAATGAGCTAGTATATGTTGAGCAACCTCCCGGTTTTGAAGATGAGAAGAAGCCCAACCATGTGTACAAGTTGAAGAAGGCATTATATGGTTTGAAGCAAGCACCTAGAGCATGGTATGAGAGATTGAAGTCTTTTCTTCTCTCCAAGGGGTTCATGATGGGCAAGGTTGATACTACTCTATTCACCAAGAAGATTGGTAATGATCTCTTCATTGTGCAAATCTATGTTGATGATATCATCTTTGGATCAACCAATCAAACATATTGTGAAGAATTTGGTGATATGATGGCAAAAGAGTTTGAAATGTCCATGATTGGTGAACTTAGCTATTTCCTTGGTCTTCAAGTCAAGCAATTGAAGAATGGGACATTTGTGAGTTAAGGGAAATACATAAGGGACATGTTGAAGAAGTTTGGGATGCAAGATGCAAAGCCAATCTCAACTCCAATGGGCACCAATGGGAATCTTGATAGTGATGTTGATGGAAACATGGTGAATCAAAAGGATTATCGGTCTTTGATTGGAAGCCTACTCTATGTCACCGCATCAAGACCGGATGTCATGTTTAGTGTTTGCATGTGTGCTAGATATCAAGCCTCATCTAGAGAGAGTCATCTCACGGCCGCAAAGAGAATATTGAGGTACTTGAAGCAAACAAGAGATGTTGGACTATGGTATCCAAAGGGGTCAAAGTTTGAATTGATTGGATATTCGGACTCCGACTATGGTGGTTGCAAGATTAATAGAAAAAGCACAAGTGGTACATGTCAACTTTTTGGAAGGTCACTTGTGTCATGGTCCTCAAAGAAACAAAATAGTATGGCAATCTCTACCGCCGAAGCCGAATATGTAAGTGCGGGGAGTTGTTGTGCACAATTGCTTTGGATGAAGTCAACAACAAAAGGGTGACATTTCTATTGAAAGTGTGGGCACCGATGATCAACTTGCCGACATACTCACCAAGCCACTTGATGAAAGAATGTTTTGCAAGCTAAGGAATGAGTTGAACATTCTTGATTTCTCAAACATGTGTTGAATGCACCCCACCACTACTTGACATGCCTCTCCTTCGACAAAGCAAGGTACAATTGCTTGACATGTCATTCATCCTTTAGGATTGTACTTGTGGTAGCACATGTAGACATACAAGTTGCATTTGGAGCATTCATGATAAATCAAATGTGTTTGATGGATATATGTTACCACTATTGCTTCTATGCTTGTTTTTGATCTAGTGGTGACATATGACATGTTTATGGGCTTGCAATCCTAGTGTTGAATCTAGAATATTTGCTATAAGTGTTTAATTCAACATAGGCAAGATAACCCTTTCATGAGGTGTGAAGAAGCTTATCTTTGGTTCAAACCGAATTAAATATCTTTGGCAAATGTCCTAGATTGAGCCAAATTTGACTAAAAGTTTTGTTTGCTCCATCAAAGTCCTTTTCTCTCCACAATTTGATCCCTTTTTGGGCAATTGTTGACAAAGGGGGAGAGAAAAAGATGATTGAACATGATAAGGGGGTAAATAAAAATTTTGATGCACACAAGAAGGGGGAGCAAGCTCATGAACAAAGTTGTTGCATTTGTTTATGCATTCTCATATGACTTGCTCATTGCACTTGGATAGCTTTACTTTACAAGGTTTTATACAAGTGGTGTCCTCTTGCTTGTGTGGTGCAATGCTAGTATAGAACTTGAATGATGAAATGATCTACTAGCATGCATAGGTTCGAATGGTAGGATCAAGTGGTATCTAGACATTTCCCATTGTTTTACAAGTGGTTCAAGAACCTTGCTTATAATGTTGATCTCACGGGGTTCTTGAGTTTTGATGGATGTCTAGTTACTTCATGGTGCTAAGGATGGTGTAAAAGGTAACTCCGATTGGTATCACGCTTCAAAGATCCATTTCTTACACCTTAGCATCATTTTGGTAGAATTACTCTCCCATAAATTTATATCCATGCATATGTGCAAAGCTTCAAATCCAAACTCTATGCACATATGTAGGGGAGCTAATGCTACCAAAACCAAGCTTGCTATAGTTGTCCAAATCCTTCTTGTGAGTTTAATGATTGGACAAGTATGATAAGTTTAAAAATCTCATTATAAAAATCATCTTTGAAGGTTGTCATCAGTTAAAAAAAAGGGGGAGATTGAAAGTCCCTAGTTTGGTTTTGGCTAATTGATGAAACCTATGACTAACCTTGTTTATCTAAGTGGTTGATTTAGAGAAAGGTTGTCCACATGATGAGCTTAATGCATATGAAGCATGACACGTGTCATGTGATCAAAGATGAAGATCAAGACAAGGCTTGACTCCATGGACCGGTGTTGAAGGTGAAGGGCTAGTCGAGGCTTCATAGTGAAGGACCATGCGATGGTGAAGCTAGGGTAAGACTAGGCGCCGATGGACCGATGCACGGTGAAGAGCAAGTGAAGTCGAGATCGATGGATCGAGATGATCACGTGACGGTGTGAAGCGTTCATATCATCCGGAGAAACAAAATGGGCTCAAGGCAAAGGTATAACCGTTAGGCCATTTTGTTTCGCACTCAAGACAACATAGAGGGTGTGAGTGGTTTAGGATCGATAGCCGCACTATTAAGAGGGGAAGTCTTATCGGCTATTCGACGCACGGGTGCCACTAGGGGTTTTCATGAAGTGCATTGCATGTAGACCCAGTGACCTAAACCATTGCGTTGTGTTTCTCGAGAGAATTGCTAACCCTGGTGTTCAAGAGTGATCAACAAGTGGAGGTTGGCAACCTATGGCAAGTGGTTCGACTTGGATCAACGACACGGCGATGAAACGACGAAGTGCTTCGCTGGACAGGGCGCCGGACGCGCCTTGGGGGAGCACCGGACGCGCCTGTTGGCCGCCGGACGCGACCCAGTGGCGGTCTGCGGCATGGGCTGGCTTCGGACACGCGGGGTATGGGCGCCGGACGCGCCAGATCGGCGCCAGACGCCACCCAGTGGAGGCAGCAGGACTGGTGGGCCGCCGGACGCGCGGGCCGGACGCCGGCCCGTTGGGCCGGACGCGTCCGAACGCGCCAAGGGACAGTTCGGATAGGGCGCGTGGAGGGCCGGCTGGGCCGTGGCGCCGGACGCCGGGACGTCCGCGTCCGGCGTGCGCCGGACGCCACCCAGAGCGGGCCGCAGCGCTGGCCGAGCGCCGGACGCACGCGGGCCGGACGCGTGTGGGACGCCGGACGCGGGCCGGACGCGAGGCGATTTGAACGTTGGCCGGGCCAACGGTCGACGCGGTCCGGCGCATTTATTTGAGGCACCCCGAGGGGGTAACGGCCACTTTTGGCTTGGGGCCTATAAATAGTTGGTGGCCGGCCCTTGGGAGCCTCTCTTGGCCATTTCTATTCTCGTGTGCATCCTTTGAGTTGAGAAATTCCTCTCCACTCTTCTCCCTTGCTTGGTTGATCATCCAAAGTGAGATAGAGTGAATCACCTAGTGCATTGCATTGCTTGAGGGCATCTAGTGGCACTCGTGGGTGGTTTCGCCGGTGGATTTCTTGTTACTCTTGGAGAGTACCGCTCCTAGCCGGCTTGGAGAAAGTTGGAGGCGTTGGCAAGAGAAGGTGATTGTTCTTGGCCACCTCCGGTTGATTTGTGCGAGGTTGAGCTCACCTCGTGGGGATCACAAAGAGCATCCTAGTGGATTGTGCGTGTCGTTGAGTACCTCGCTTGAGAGTGGTGTCTTGCGGTGCCTTGCGGGGCGAGCCTTGAGGGGCTAGTGACTTGAGGGTCATGTAACAACTCCAGTTTTAGGGTTAGCAAAATCTTGCATCATGAGCATGATCATCACATAAGCATCATTATGGCATTTTTGTAGCAATTATTTTTGTGCTTGATTTAAAAAGGCAATTAGTGATTTCAAGTGATTTCTAGAAGTCATACTTGTGGTGCTTTTCTCAAAATGGGGCTTTAACAAAGTTTATAGAGAAGAATTTTTGGAGAAACTTTTGTTTTGACCCCAATTTATGAAAATGACTTTTGGTACTTCAAAAATGGCAAAAACAGTTTCAAAAATTAATTTTAAATGTATTTTTGAGGCCCCAAATTTTTATTTTCAAATCTAGGCCGATTTTGCAAAAACTTTCTACATGAAAGTTATTCATCTTTTAATTTTGAGTAACTTTCATTTTTGGACCAAATTCAAATTCGCAATAATTTTTGAGTTATGGGCAGTCAAACTTCTGATTTGAATAGTGGGACCAGGTGGGACCCACCCGGCCCCACCTGTCATCAACCTCCCCCTCCTTTCCCTTCTGCCCAGCGCGCAGAGCGCCGCAGCGCGCAGCGCCGCAGAGCCGCAGCAATGCGCCGCTGCCGCCCTCGCCTGCGCCCCGCCGTCTGCCCATCTTGTCGCCCGCACTCGAGCACTCGCCCCGTCCCCTCGCCTGCCTCGCCTGCCTCGCTGCCGCCTCCGCTTCCCGCCTGCGCCGTCAATTCGCCATGGGCGATCCGGCATGCCGCGCCGCGCCAAGCGAGCGCGACACTCGCTCCGCGACGCCGCAACGGGCAGGCCAAGGCACTCGAGCACCGCCCGACCGTCGCGCGAGCCCCGCCGCCGCGCCCGCCCGCTGAGCCGCCGGCCCGCGCCGCGCGGCCGCCATGACGTTGAGCCGACCGCCATGGCCGTCCGCCGGACCGCCCCGCTCGTCCGCCCGTGATTCCCCGGTCCAAAGTGGACGCGCCAGCGCCCATAAAACCCCGCCTCGCCTCCCACTTCACTCGCCCCCCTCCAATTTCCCTCTTCCTCTCCCCCAGCGAGCTCCCCAGGAGCCGCCATGGCCGCCGCCGCGCCCCGCGCCGGCTAGCCGCCACCCCGCTCCACCATTTTCTCCCTTGAGAGCGTCACGGTGTTCGCCTTGCCCCGCTCCACCTGCTCCGCGTGACCGAGCTTCGATTCGACCTAAGGTAGAGGCCAATCGGCCGGTCTTGTTCTCGCCGTCGGGCGCCATGCGCCGGCGAGCTTATCCGGCGTCGCCGTCCGCGCGCGTCCGCCATCATTTTCATCCCCTAGCTCGCGCTCTAGCTCCGCCATGGTCTAGGCAAGCCCGTAGGTGTTTCCTTGCGCGCCGCCGTGGTTTTCTCCGGCGAGTCGCCGTCGCGCCGTGCCGCCGCTCGCTCGCCGTCCGCCGCGCCCTGCGATTTAGGCCACGAGACGCTTCATTTTTACCACGCCCGTGTCCGCGCCGCCGCCACGAGCACCACGGTGCCACCCGCGCAGCCGGAGGTGCCGCCGTCGGCGAGTTCTCGCCGGCCGACGGCGGTGCCCTGCCCTCCGGTGGCCGACAGGTGGGCCCGTTGTCGGGACCCACCAGTCAGTGCCACTGGCGCGGGTGCGCCTTGGGTACACCGTGCCGGGTACGCGTAGCAGCGCGGGCCCGCGCGTCAGCCGCAGTGGGGATCATCTCGGGTGCGCGTAGCATTTTAGGTCTTTTCCGGTTTAAGAAAATGATTTCCAGAAATTGTTTTAAATCTTCCAAAATTCATATCTCCCTCATTTTAAGTCCATTTTGGGTGATTCAAATTTCTATATTTTTCTTATGATGAGCTTTATGCATGTAGGGTATTGGTGTATTTTTATAAAATACTTTTCTGTACTGTATTATTTAATATCTTTAATTGCTTATATCTTGTTAAATGCATAATAAATTGTAGGTTTATCGGAAAAATGTGGTTCTTGTTTTGTTGCTCTAGTTAGGAGAAGCTTTATCTATGAAAAATATTATTTATATATGTCATGAGTAAAAATTGCCCTGTTTAATTATTGTGCTTGCTTTGCTTAGAGTTTAGAAAATTCATAATTAATTATTTATGCAAGGTTTAGGCTTGATAATTTTTCTAGGGTGTTTTCATACTTATAAGTAGCTGTTAATCACATGATATCTGTTGTTTGACACTTTTCATCATACAAAGTATTTTTAGGCCCTGATTTATTGCTGCCTTGTCCTTTTTGTATAGAATAAATGGTTCACTGTTTTGACCTGCAAATTTTATGGTAGGCTTGTTGTTACCTAGGTTAGCTACTGTAATTTTTGTAGATTTTTCTGAGCAGTATAGCTATAGGTTGCTGTTATGCCCTATTGTGATCATGATCGATTAATCGTCGAAGTCTAGGTTAACTAGTGTCCTTGCTATGTTTAAATTAGGGTTATAAAAGGTGTAACATGTTAGGATGATGTTGACTACCTTGTAACTTCATGATTGGTTCATCATCATCATCATACGCTTCCATTTCGTATTGCATTTCCGATATTCATACGCACGATGCATCATACAGGATTGCCGGAAGGAGCGACGCCAGTAGTTCCCGAGGAGCCGGAAGGAGAGGAGCGAAGCAGCGGGAGCAAGGTCTTTGGGAGGCAGCACGGGACGAGGATCCGGACGCCGACTTGCCCGAGTGCCCTAACCATCACCCTAGCTCCTTTGAGAAAGGCAAGCCCGGGAGCATTACTCCTACGGTTTTCAAAATGTTTTACTTGAGTCATTTATTTATTATGATGCATTAAGTTAATAGGCGTTGACTTGGAACCGTTATTTGCATTATGATTACCTTGACCCACACGAATACTTTACCCTAATTAAGTTCGGGATCACGCTTATGCTTAGCACGCTTAATTAGATCGGTAGAAGACGGGTGATTGACCCTCATCCGCGAGGTAGGTGGTTACTACCCTATGGTTGATACTATGGAGGTTGGTTAGAGAACATAACCATGTGGCCTTGTTAAATCACGACTAGTCGGAGTTTGTGGTGTGTTAGACCACGGAAACTCCGGCGATGTCACCTAATGGGACTATGGCTTTGTACGTCCTCGGATCATGTTGAACAATGCCTCACGAGATAGGGGAAGGATGCGATCATCCGACCGCGAAGTCTTGAGGATGTTTGGGCCGGCATTTCAACGGAGTTGAGTGTGTTGCCCACAGCGCGGTATTAAAGCCGGTGGCCGGTCGCGCCGGAGGTACTGGTAGCGGGCATGCCCCGGTGCAACCGTATTCGTTGAATTCCGTGTTTCCACCCGAATAGACCAAGGTGACCGTCACTCGTTCGGCCGGCGAGTGTGGTTTGTGTGAGGAATACCCGCCCCGGGTTTGCAATCGATTATAATCGCCATCGTTCTGGACGGTGAACACTTGACCGAGCAGCGGCACCGTCGCAAATCATTGTGAAAAAATAGGATGGTTATGGTTCTATGTTGTTGATGCTGGTATGCTCAACCTGAAGGATAGGATAGCATTGCTTGCTCATACTCTGGAGATGAAGTAGTACAGGTGCTAACCTAGTGATGTCAGGATCCAACTTAAAAGATGTTAAGTTAGAGAGTCTCTTATAACTAAATGATTATTAATAAGCTCACCTTTTTATCGCAAGTTTAAATGAGTCAGCTACCCCACTTATAAAGCCTAGCATACTCCTTGGTGTCACTTTATTTTCATTTATGACGGGTAAGTCTAGCCGAGTACCTTCTTGTACTCGGGGTTTTATTCCCTTGTTGTTGCGATGGTGAGATATTCTATGGGTATTGCCCAACTTGCTTCTACCCGCGTATGGGGATGAGTAGATCGTGGGCACGATCAACCTATCTATCGTACCTCTATCTTTGTTGTCGGATGTGATGTTGGACCGGGCACTATGTTTCAACTAAGTGTGCGTTTGTGAACTAAAACTTTATTTGCTTCCGCAATTTGGATTTGAACTCGGTATTGTAATATTTATTTCGTACTCCGATGTAATCTACTATTTGTGAACCTATGTATCACTATGAACTGTTGTATGTTGAACTCAATTCGGTCAGGGTCAGTATTGTGGAAAGTTTGAAATCCTTCCAGTTTCACGGACTACGGGTTGATATAGCCACAGTGTGCTGATTGAGTTGCTTTGGCGACTCATAAGTACATTGTGTTTATATTAATTGGTCGGTTCTGTTACAGGTCACACCGAAGAACCTTCTAGGTGTTGGTCGACACAACCGGTGACGTAGCTTGGCGGTGCCCAAGTGAACACCGGGTGAACAAAACAATTGTGTTCATCTTTGTCTCCCGGTGATTGGTCATCGATTGTGTGTTGCCATTGTGATTGATTGTTCATCTTCTTGGTGATTGGCAACCTCGACTCGACGCGTCGGTATAACAAGCTCCATCCCTCTCTTGCATTACAATCCTAGAATTGCCTTGTGGTTCGCCAAGAGCCTTAATTGTGTAGCGCTATCTTGGCTTTACTTTCCGCAAAGTAGAGGTTCACCGAGAGCCTTAATTGTGTAGCGCTATCTCGGACTTTTGGTTGTTTGTGTGATCACTTGATCAACCCACTAGAATTGTTGGATAGGAGGCTTGCAACACTTAGTAGGCTAAGTATAACTCGCATTCCGCCGTTTGTCATACTAACGGAGTTTGCTTAGTGAGCTTGTAGAAATCTTATAGGCTATTCACCCCCTCTAGCCATCTAGGACCTTACAGTGGGTGGCCCAAGGGATGGCATAGAGACTAGGTCCAACACGGGCGGTGCCGGCGGCGCTGGGATCTGACTTTAGGCTTCGAGTTCACTAGAGTCACCAGTCCATTTGCTCATCCTTGTCACCTAGATCTTTTTTTTTCATTCCATTTACTCGTGATAAGGTGATGCAACCCTTGGATTGGCAATGGTCGTGCGATGACGCTAACGGGGAGATGATGACAATCGTCAAGTGCTACATTTGCATCCAACTAGACCCTATCCATGGCATGGCAAGGCCAGATCTACGGTAGCACAGGCCGGATGGCAACACACTATCCATGGCATGGCATGGTTTTCACTCAATTTCGAAAACCAAACTAGGGTCATGCATCTTTGAGTCTAAAGCTTAACAAGAACTAAATACTAATAATATTGCCATTTTACCGTTACCCTCCTCAAATATATCCTCTCATCGTAGCTCCACCACTACCTTAACTTCCTAATATGCAATTACGTATTCTTGCATTGTCTCCACCATCACATTGCTCGGCTTCGGTGATGCCACCACAGAATCCATTAAAAACTATGAACTCATCACCCCAACTACCAACTCCATCCAATATACCACCACTATGGTAGATGATGTCCTAGCTGCCTTGTCCTTCTGATCATCCAACAAGCCACATTCCTTGGCCATCTCTACATCTAGATTCCACCTAATTCCTAAAACCCCCAAATCATGATCTGCTCATCATGGTTGGAGCCACCATCAAAGAAGCAGTTGAAGTTTAAGTGAATTGCATATCCTTGCCTATTAATTTAAACTTTTAGACTGAGCCGATCGATGCATACAACTTGATCAATATAGGGTCAGCTGGTTCCCTTGTCTAGCTTGCTTGTCTCACCTCACCGAGCAAGGATAGCCTTGCTAGGACAAGAGAGCCAAATTTGGCTCACCCAAGCTAGCAAGCTAGCAAAATTCTTGCTTCCACAGGCAACAAGACAGTGGGCTAAAGGATCCAAATGCATTCACTGTTTCAGCTCACCTCGCTAGGCAAGGCGAGGTTGAACTAGGAATCCAAGCACACCCATGGTATATTACGAGTGGTAAGACAAACGGTATGTGAAATACATTGTGGCGGGAGTGGTGCTGGATCACTGATTGTGCTAATCTGTTTGATTGCTCGGAATGAGATGGGACTCAAGGATGGGCGCAATCAGGAGTAATGGATTGGTATTCGATAACGAGGCATCTCTTAACGGGCCAGGTCAAAGCGAACAGTCATATCGCCATCTAATTCCCTACGTGATCAGGTTACGTTACATTTTAGCGGACAAACACTTTGTTAGTTCAAATATCAACAATCACAATTGAATTTTTTTTCCATTAACCGATAACGGAAACAATCACAATTGAAATGAAACAATTATATATATTTTCACCTTTGATATAATGATGGAAGCATGCGTGTGCAGAGGAGTGTTGGCCTATAAATAAGTTGCTCAACCTTTAAATCGGGCTGTAAGAGAATCGTCGGATTCCCCTCGAATAAACTATCATCAGGACATTCCCTCGTGCTAATATCCTTTCTAGTACTACCTGCATACGCATTCACTTGAGGCTTAGCAAACTATATACCGTCCTTATTATATTGACCCACTTCATCACACCGTCTTATTACATTGTGCTCTACGAGAATAATCAAACTTGGTCAAGGTCTAAGTGAGGTGGTATTGGTAATGAACTGATTTGGGCTGAATCAGATCGGAGGATCAGCATCAACTGAAAGTAGATGACGTGATGGCAAAGCGTTAACATCTGGTAGTGAGTTGTCAAGGTCGTCGGCAGGAGCATTATTTACCCTCATCGACGTGAATGTAAACATCTTGCTTGTTTGACACGGCCCGAGTAACCTTGGAGTACACGGGATACACGGGAGTGCCAAATTCACTGATCCAGGTACGGTCCTCGTGACCTTGTGCTTCGAAGAAAATTGTCTGATCCAGCAGACACTGGTTTCCAAATGTCAACGAGAGCGTCCTGCTGCATCCTTAGCTCGCTTTCGCCTGCGGGCATGCTGGTCGTCACGCCGGGCTGTCCCCTTGCCTTTGCCTGCGGCCAGGAACTTTCAGCTCAGCGTGTATTGTCATAGCTGAATCATCGATAGACAGTATGCAAACAAATGATTGCCAATGATTGCAAGTTACATATTCTTTTAACACAGGGAGAATGTGCCCAACTGTTGTTAATTACGTACAGTCTTTATCTGAGTCGATCCCGGCCGCGATGTGATGACAACGTTACACCAAAAATTCAGAGGTGCCATCAATTCGAAATCCGGATCGACAATCCGATTTTTGACAACTGTTATTAATTACCAGTAGCCTTTGTCAAAGAAGTCCCGCGATGTGACGACGGTACACCAAAATTCAGACGTGCCATCAATTCACCCTATGTGAAGTGGGTATAAAGATTGTTGCTCAACTAGAGGCGGCGACGACTTGACGACTTTTACTCGTCAAACCTGGCCATTTTAGGAGAGGGTGTCGGGAAGCACAGTATGCCAAGGATGTAGGTTTTTTTTTCCCTATGTTTTTCTCTATTTTGAGATATGAGTCTAAGTACTATTGTACCTTTTTAGCTGTATATTCTTCTTGGATATAGTGGTCAGATTAATGAATCCATTATCTAAAAAACTAAAATCCGGCTGGATCGATAGCCCGAATTTTGATTTATTCTGTTTGCAACGTGGTGTGTCCGTCATTTCAATTCTCTCGGTGGTTTTCTACTCTTGGAATTTAATTTGTGATTGGCGTCACTGGTGTCTATATGTTATTACCTCCTACACATTTTTTTTTGGTGGATGGTTAGTGAGCAAGATGGGCTGCTAGGTGAAGTGGACGATCGATACTATACATGCTTAGTCTTTGACCAGTGGTTAGCTTTAAGTATATAAAGAACTGCATGCATGATTCTGCGGTTAATGCAACAAGTTGCTATTATGTGATTCCACTTCTGGACGATAAAATAAAAAAATACAATAAAATAAGGGATTATATTAAAAAAAGTTTCCAGATACATAATAAATTAAGAAAGTGCTCACTTAACCGAACCTTATTACAGTATTATTATAAGGCCGATCCAAATATTGTTGGATTTTTTAGGCTCGGCCTATAAGTAGTCTAGAAATTAATAAAAGAATTTTAAAGCTCCACAATTAGAGATAAGTGAGAGTGGGATTAGTACAATGTGGACAACCCACTAGGAGGAAGGTGTTTAACTAAAATCAGAAGCTAGTGTGTGTTTTCGTATACAAGTTGAGGAGTCAGGGGTGGATCTAGAGCAAATTCGAAGAGGTACAATTGCCTTGTGAGTGCGTAGATTTTTTACGGTGGGAGTTCGAATATGGTGAAAATTTAGGTATAATAATCACCGGTTCTTAGTTTTGTTTGGGTGCACCTGCACCTAGTAGCTCCTATATACATTCACCCCTGCAGACTTAGAGGACCACACGCTCTACTATAGAAAGGATATGTACAAACGACTCCTCTTTTTAGGAGGCGACTCAATCTAAAAGCGCTCCTATAAATGCTTACCAAAACGGCTGCTGGTATTATTAGCCACTCCTATAAATGATCCTATTTGTAGGGGGCGGTTTTAGATCCAGCCGTCCCAACAAATGATTTGTAGAGGCCGCTGGACCTAGAACAGCCTCTACAAATGGACTCCAAATAATAAAAATTAAGTATTTAAATTTGAATTTTCCAACATCCTCGATGGAGGAAAAAAGACCAAATAAAAGTTGTAGATCTTGAAATATTATACAACTTTGTAGTTGATAACTTATTTATTTGAAATCATCTTATCAAGGAAAACTATATTTGAATTTCTCACATTTGAAATTTGAATTCCTATCTGCCCTAGCTGCCTTATCCTTCTGATTGTCCAACAAGCCACATTCCTTGGCCATCTCTACATCTAGAGTCCACCTAATTCCTAAAACCCCATTCATGATCTGCGCATCATGGTTGGAGCCACCATCAAAGAAGCAGTTGAAGTTTAAGTGAATTGCATACTCTTATCTATTAATTTAAATGGTTAGGTTGAGTCGATCGATGCGTACAACTTCATCAATATAGGGTTAGCTTGGTTCCCTTGTCTGGCTTGCTTGTCAGTTGAAGTTTAAGTGAATTGCATATTCTATCTATTAATTTAAACATTTAGGTTGAATCGATCGATGCATACAACATTACATTTTAGCGAACGAAATGCTTCGTTAGTTCCAATATCAACAATCACAGTTGAAATGAAACAATTGTTAACTGACTTCTATATGAGGACGAGCGTTAGCTCGGTCGGTCGGTTTGTCAGATGAGCGAGCGGCCGGGCGCGAGTTCGATTCTTAGGAATCGCAACTCGCGTCTCTCACCGGGGTTTTTCCCCAGTAGTCTCCGGGTAGGTCCTGGTAAGATTAGGGTGTACACATGCGTGCGCGTTCAGCGGTACTGCGCGTTTCCCGCGCACTGGAGGCTTTGTACCTCCCAATCTCTTCCTAGTATGTGTATGAGGACGCGCATGCGTGTGTGTGCGTGTGGTGTGAGTGTGTGTGGTGTGAGTTCGTGACGTCCTCGTTGTACCCTCTCAAAAAAAACTGACTTCTATATATTTTCACCTTTGATATGATGATGGAAGTATGCGTGTGCAGAGAAGTGTTGACGTATAAACATAGTTGCTCAACCTTTGAATCGATCAGGCTGTAAGAGATTCGTCTGATTCCCTCGAATAAACTGTCATCGTGACATTCCCTCGTGCTAATATCCTTTCTACGACTAACTGCAGACGGATGGTCCATGCATTAATTTAAAATCACTTCACTTTTAGCACAAACTATACCGTCCTCATTATATGACCGACTTCCCATAGCGCCTTGGTCAATGTCTAAATGAGGTATTGGTAAACTGATTTGGGTTGAATCGGATCCGATGGTCAGCATCTCAACTGGAAGTAGATGACGTGATGGCAAAGCTTCAACATCTGGTATATTGGTATTTAGTACTGAGTTGTCAAAGAAAAAGGTCGTTGGCAAGAGCATTTGTTTGACGGCCAAAGTAAGTAACCTTGAATACACGGGAGTGACAAATTCACTGATCCAGGTAGGTCCTTGTCCAGCCGACACTGGTTTCCAAAAGTCAACTATAGAGCGTCCTGCATCCTGCTTTGCTTGGACACACACATGTGCAATAGTAGATCGAATAGCTAGGCTAGCTCGATCAGCTCGCTTTCGCCTGCGTTCATGCTTGTCGTCACGCCGGGTTGTCTCCTTGCCTTTGCCAGGAACTTTGAGCTCAGCAGCGTGTATTGTCATAGCTGAACCATCGATAGACTGTGCAACCAAATGATTGCCAATAATTGCAGGAGTTACATATTCTTTTAACACAGGGAGAATGTGCCCAACTGTTGTTAATTACCAGTAGTGTTTATCTGAGTCGATCCTGGCCGCGATCAGATATGACAACTTAACGGTACACCAAAACTCACACTCAGAGGTGCCATCAATTCACGGCAACTGAAACTAATCCGGACCGACACTCCGAAGTTTGATTTTTCTGTTTGCAGCCTTGCTAGTAGTATTAGTACTAACATTATAGTATTGTTATTTGTCTGTGTCCGTCATTTCTCTCGCTGGTTTTCTACTCTTGGAATTTAACTTCTTGGTGTGTCAGTGGCGTGTATGCTATGGCCTCCTACACATTTGTGTGGATGGTTATTGAGCAAGATGGGCTAGGTCTGGCTAGGTCTTTGACCATTGATTAGCTTTATAAGTAGTTTTTCCCTAAAAAAAAAGCTTTATAAGTAGTTTATGCAACTCGCTATTATATTATTCCACTTCTGCACGATCAAGTAAAAAGAACTTTAAAATAAGGGATTATATTTAAACAAGTCTACAAAGATCTCATAAAAAATTAATTAAGAAAGTGCTCACATAATCAGACAGAGATTGTTGGATTAACTAGGCTTGGCCTATAACTAGTTTAGCAATTTATAAAAAAAAATTAAAGATTCACAATTAGTGCTAAGTGAGAGTGAGATTATATTAGTACAATACCAAAACCATACTAGGAAGATGCTCAACATAAATAGAAGGAGAGTTTTTTTTGATTGCTTCAACCTTCGATTACAAGTTGTAGTATCTAAACTCATATACCAACACCAACACACCAACACCAACTCACAGCACACATACGCACCCTAACACACTCACACCTCTAGTGTGTAAGCTAGACCTATAATCTATATCTAAAGACTAGAAGAACACGGCTGAAATATGTGACAGTGGTGGCGTATCCGTGTGAGGCACCTGAAAATATGAGGAATTAAAACTCCGGTGAGGAAACACATCGATCCCAGGGATCGAACCGTGCCCGGCTGCTCGCACACTGTGAAAGCAAGCCAACCGAGCTAGCGCTCGTCCTCCAAGGAGGAGAGTTGGGGTCACACATGCACATCGTTGTGCGAGCTGAACCACGTTCGGACATGTTGTACCCCTCATGCAACCTGCTGTTCACCCCCTTTAGTCCATAGCTTTCTTATACAATATGAAACCCCCTTTTGCAATGCATATATGTGTTGCTAAATATTCAAATAAACGTTGCAATGGTCTATACCAACGCATTTATATGTGTTGCTAGAAGTGGCGTTGCAAGAGTCTATGGCAACACATAATTATGCGTTGGAAAGGATCAATTTTGGTTTGTTAATATGGCATGGCCAAATTATTTATTTTAGCCAAATTATTATTCATAATAATGTCATTCATCGTATATTTGTCCAGTACATGCAAAATTCACAATACCAGCAAAAGATATTTCAATAAATTTGATTCATCAAGTACATTACAGAATATTTGTCCAGTACATGCAGAATTCATAGATACATATCAACTCTTGTTTTCAGAAAAAAACGTAGAAACATTAAGGTAACTACAGAACCTAAATTCTTGCTACACTACTACGGATATGCCAAATTTGTCTTCTTTCTTCCAGTGATGTCCAAACATGAGAAATATTCAACTGACCTTTTCGACCTGCAAGGGCACAGACTAGTGAAAAGATAATTAAGTTGAATTGTGGATGACAATCTTAAACTATCAGGCCCAATATGCATTTAAGTGGACGTTAATTTTTTGCACTAGAAAATTACAAGTACGTTACAAGTAAAGGAAATCATACATACCAGATATCATGAATAATTATACCTAACAGGTTGCATATGTCACAGTTCCTGCTTCACTGAATAGGAACAAAAGACGATTCTGTTATTACTACAACTGATGTCAAATATCAGTGAGGATCTTCCAATGATAACTATACGAGTCAAATATGAATCATCATTATGCAAAGTCATGAGACCTGGAACTGAGTAGCACTCACATATAGAGGAAATAAGATATTATTGAATGAAGAAAAGTAGTAATAAAGAATCAATAGTCTTCAGAGATTGACAAGTTAAAAGATTTTATTGCCCCCTCCAAATCACTAATACAAGATACAGCCAATAATTCAGTATATTAACCCCGTGATAGACCACCGTGACCATATCACTGGCCATGCTTCTGCCTGTGCTTTTTTTGATTCAAGAAAAGAGATCACCAATGAAAGACAATAAATGCACACGACATTAGTGTTAATCAAATTGGGTATCGAAGATAATTTAGGAATTCGAGAAGTATGAAAATCAATTATTACTAATCAAAACCACATCTGAGAATGAAGATGGGAAAGAAAAATACCTCCAGGATGGCACCGTCGATCGATTGGAGTTCTCAGAAAAAGACTCTGACCATTACGGCTCCCTGAGTTGAAGCGGCACAGAGGATTTGAGGAGTCCACGAAGCTCATCTAGTCGCCAAATTCCTCGTAACCTGATTCAATCGAGATCATTGTATGGAGGTCAACCGAGATGGGCGGACAAGGTACGAGATCGAGAGATTACCGACAAGAGGAGCTATCTCCACCAAGCGGCTCTCGATCTGCGTTGCTCCACCTCGTCGCTCCCTGGACGCCGCCGCCCTAGTGGTTCGCTTCGCCGCTTCTCGCGCTCTTCGGCTGCTCCGCTGGTGGTCGGTTGTGCAAGAGCGGCTCCAGCGAACGGCGTAGATCGGCGGTAGATGTTTCGCATCCTGTCCGCTCTCTGTTCACGGTGCTGCGGCGGTGTGACCTTTTAGATCGGAAGAACGAGAGTCCAGGATGCAACCTTTTAGGGTGGGTTATTATTAGTACTAGTCCTTTGCACGCGCCATTGCGCGCATGGCCAAGTGGATAGTCAATGTTGCTGTCAAAAATACATGAATAAATTGAATGTAAGAGGATTATTTAAAACCAGGGTTCATAATGATTACATAGACAAGGGATAGGTGGAAAACATTTTCAGCTAAGCTACAGAATTGTTCCTCACATCTGAAGCACTCATTCTTGGAAAGAGTCTGCCGGATCATGAAATAGCTCATGCATAACATAGCTATCTGTATGATCATGAAATGGAGAACGCTAGAAAAATGATCTTCAGAATAGTTGGTCAAAATAATGTTGGGCAGCATCTTCTAGCTTAGTACCTTCTACACAGAAGACAGAAGCCTTCAGCTATCCACAATCGGATAATGTGACGCTTCTCAAAAATATAATGTTTAGGGAATAGGGAACAGAATTTGAAGCACTGCTGACGGTGTATTGGTAAAAGATCATAGCATGGTATTAATGCTGGTAAGATGCCATCAGCGATCATATCAATTTCAGACAATCAAACTTCAGAATGACATGACCCACTTAGGGCTTTAATGCACATTGGATTGCCACCACATTTCTCCACAAACTTACAGCCAGTGCTTTCTAACTAACAGTAATTATTCATAACTAAATCTTCAAGCACATGTTCCTCGAAAATCATAGAGCACTAGCCAGTTCCCTCGAGCAATGAGCGGGGAGGGCCGAGAATGGGAAAGTATGACCGGAAAAAAATCATGAATTGTTAGGTAGAGGTCAAAAAATACATGAAGTATTATGTGAAGGATACAAAAAATCTAGGGCAAAAAGGATGGGAATCGGAAAATTTACAATATCCCATATTTCATACTTTTACAAAAATCTAAGGGAAGCAATTAGTCTTGTACAGCATGTGCCTTGCCATGTACCTGACTTTTGTATCAAGCTAAAGGTAAAGATTAGCACACACATTGGCAAAAGATGGCTAAAATAACAATGACGAAGGAAGCAAAGCAATGTTTGGTTGTTCCACACCTGAGCATGTATTACAAAACAGTGGGAGCTTTTTTTTTTTGTAAGAAAGACCATGGCCAAAGATCCTCGTTATTAATATTAAAAGATGGTCTTTAGTGTTTCTGCATGCAGGTAGTTAAATCAAAGATAAACAACTTTGTACTTTTGTCTTAGAAAGCAAGCAAATAAAAAAAAAAACAGGATGCAGTCATGTAGTCATGTGCACATAGGAAGCAACATGAAGTAATGGATGAAGATGGAACTATAATATAATCTTGGAACTGAAACTATTTGAACTGGAGCCTAATAATAATAAAAACATAACTAAATTGGTAGGAGCCTGTGTAGTTGCAATGCAGGAGCCAACAGAATAACTAAAAGTACAAAATATAATGAATGGTCATGGTTATAGGTAAACTACCTAACAACTGTATGAACTGCAAACATGCATGATCCAAATTTCGCGTTACTGAATTGGAAGTGATTTGAAGAGCTTTGGTTTTCACAGACAACATTGTTGCTCTGTAGATGGCGAAATTAGTAGCCGCATGATACAAACAAATATTAGCAAACTGCATAGATAAGGCAACACAATTACAGGAGAGTTTGTGACCAAAATAATTTATCTGCTTTAGAATTGATAGAGGACTGTTGGTTATTTTATTTGGACCCCAAATACATGAAGCTGTATACAATTAAGGAATCACAAAATAATAAACCAACTGTTCCAAGACGATGTATGAAAATACCCCAAACACATAGAAAATGGAATTTACAGGGAGAAACAGATTGCAAGGAGGGGCCCCAATTACCAGGGCAGCTCTTTTAGGCCATGTAGAAACCACATTATAAATGGAGTGGACGACACCATTATTAGGATATATTGCTGTCAATTTTTGAACCTGGATATGTGAAACGAATGAGGACATCAGCATGCGCAATCAGAAGATGCGCGATTGCAATGTGGGCGATAGAGGCCAATAGGCATCAGTACTTTGTTTGATGCATATTTGTTGGAAAAAGAAGACGATATCAGCACTCATGTTAATGTCTGAACAGGTATGCAAGAGGAAACCAAGGTGATGAAGACTTGAATTAAATTAGTAAACAGCGCATTTTAAAAATATTGCTTACCTGATGCACTTTTGCATGGTGTCCGTGGCAACTTCAAATGGTAGGGAACAAATTGGAGAATCAAGGTGCCCATAACAACCTGAAGGAGCAGTCCTGTTGCAGACATATCGAACTGAAACAATTGCACGTAACTTAAAAGTAAAAAATAGCAGCTATCCATACTGTGATGGCATGTATGTTGCTTGTCTGATTTAGGATATCAAAGCCATACCATTTAAATATTTTCTGGCATAAGAATACATTTTAGTACACGCTTGAAGCCTTGATGCCCAGTGGGCACCAATCCACCTAATGGCAATCTGGAATAAGATTTACCTGGCAAAAATAAAGAATGTTACAAACTGTAGAGAATCTGCACTACGTGAGTAAATGAACCTCTTCCCTAAGCCTGTATGCTAAGAAGCCTTTTCTTTTAACATCACCAGCTATCTTCACATATCAACTTTTCAAAATTATGAGGCATACTCAAATAATAAAGGGAAAAAGCTGAAATCACACACAGAAGTGTCTTTCAACCTAAATCCTGCCATATTTTTTTCATGTGTATCCTCCTCACTTCCACAACCAACAAAGAGATTGGTGAGGACTGAGCGTAGCTCAGTTGGTGTGCCTTGCCGGTGTGCAAGCCACCCACCAAGGTTCGAAGCCCAGCTTCGGCACCTGCGTGTCTCACCGGGAATAGTGGTTTCCTTAATAATTTCCGTTGCCTCTCACGCAGACGTGCCACAATGGTTAAGTGATGTGCCCGCCACAGCTCGGAGTCGGTTGATCTTCGAGTATCTCTCAGCTGCGTTCGTTGTCTAAGTATAGTTGTAGGTTGGTTAGTATACAGTGGGTGTGTGAGATGTTCGTGTGTGTGGTGGTGTGTGGTGTGTGTACCTGTATCCGAACAGATACTACAGCTGTACTTAGATGAGAGATTTCAAAAAAAAAAAAAAACAAAGAGATTGGTATTAAAACCATTTTTCAAACCAACATATCAATGCAATAAATGGAGAGCACACATCTTTCAGTTCAGGATAATGGAATGGAAGTGCTTATATGGGCAATGAACTTACCGAGATAGTCTCTCCAAGCTCAAGTGCGCCAATATTAAGCCTTGATATTGGTCCTAGAGCGCCTGTAAGGTCAAATGTGAGTAAGGCAGGCAGAAACCCAGAAACTGACAATCATGGTAAAAATGAAATTTGGGAGCAAACCTACCGAAGGATATTACAGTAAAAAAGATCAAGATGCCAACTGCACCAAACAGTGTAATAGTAATGAAGTTTGGGAAAAAAATTGTTTCTTCTTCGCTTGGAACCTGGCTTATAGGGAAAAAAACAAAAAAGAACTGTGAGTGAGTTATATATATAGGTCCTTAGTGCTAGATAACAGCAAATTATACATGACATATCACATACACTCCTCTTAATATAACACCAAAATACTCGGAGGACTGATTGTAAATTTGTAGAATGACAACAGAATGGGGAAATCACCACACACCCTTGAGGGTGGGGAGCCTTTCATATATATAGCCATTGGCATACATGGAAGATACACACATGGGAAGTAATTCCCTGTACAAGGAAACAATCCTAGGCTATATAAGGAAGTTAGCCTATCTAATCAATCACTAATCAGTGGCTAATCAATCTATAATTGATGCTGGAATATATATATCCTAATACCCGCCCGCAGTCGTAGCGGAAGCATCACGGACGCATAGACTGGTCCGAAAATCAGTGAAGAGCTGGACGGGCAGACCCTTGGTCATGATGTCAGCGAACTGGTGCTCCGTGCGACGGTGGTGGACGGGGTTGGCAGTCATGTAGACGGCGCTCACATTGTCACAGTAGACAACCGTCGCATGAGGGATGGAGATGTGAAGCTCCTGTAGTAGCTGACGCAGCCAGCAGCACTCAGCCACAACATGGGCCACTGCACGATACTCAGCTTCAGCACTGGAGCGGGACACGGTCGTCTGGCGCTTGGAGGACCAGGAGACCAGGTTGTCGCCGAGGTAGACACAGAAGCCGGAGGTGGAACGGCGCGTGTCTGGGCAACCAGCCCAGTTGGCATCGGAGTAGGCGGTGAGCTGATCGACGGCGCCGGTGCCCAGGTGTAGACCGGCTGACAGGGAGCCCTTGACGTAGCGCAGGATGCGCTTGATCAGCGCAAGGTGCGGCTCTCGAGGGTCGTGCATGAAGAGGCAGACCTGCTGCACAGCATATGCAAGGTCCGGCCTCGTCAGGGTGAGGTACTGGAGGGCACCTGCGAGGCTCCGGTACTCCGAGGGGTTGGCGACGGGAGCACCCTCGAAAGCGGACAGCTTGGTCCGTGCATCCACAGGAGTAGCTGTCGGGTGGCACTCTGACATGCCAGCCCGCTGAAGAAGATCGACAGCGTACTGCCGCTGTGAGAGGAACATGCCATCGCTGTCCCGCTCCACTGAGATGCCGAGGAAGTGGTGGAGGTCACCAAGGTCCGTCATGGCAAACTCAGAGTGGAGTCGTGAGGTGATATGCTGGAGAAGAGCCCGTTGACGACGCAGTGACGATGATGTCGTTGACGTAGAGGAGGAGGTAGGCCATGTCGGTGCCCACCTTGTAGACAAATAGGGAGGCATCCGATTTGGATGCTGTGAAGCCGATGCTGCAGATGAAGTTGGAGAAGCGCTGGTTCCAAGCTCGCGGGGCCTGCTTGAGTCCATACAAGGACTTCTGCAGTAAACAGACGAAGTCAGGGGCAGCAGGGTCGACGAAGCCTTTCGGCTGCTCACAGGAGACTGTCTCCTCGAGGTTGCCGTGAAGGAAGGCGTTCTTCACGTCGAGCTGGCGTATTGGCCAGTCCCGGGACGCGGAGATGCTAAGGACGGTGCGGATCGTGGCCGGCTTGACAACCGGGCTGAAGGTCTCGTCGTAGTCGACACCGGCCTCCTGGGAGAAGCCGCAGACGACCCAGCGCGCCTTGTGCCGGGCGAGGGAGCCGTCAGAGTGGAGCTTGTGCTTGAACAGCCACTTGCCAGTGACGATGTTTGCACCCGGGGGCCGCGGTACGAGGCGCCACGTGCCGTTGTCGATCAGCGCCTTGTACTCGTCCGCCATTGCAGCACGCCAAATGGGATCGGCGAGGGCGCTGCGGTAGTTCGCCGGAACAGGTGAGGCGACGGAGGCGGTGAAGCCGAACCGCTGGACGGTGCGGAGGGTGCCGATCTGTGATCGTGTCACAGGCCGGGACACTGCTGCAGCGGGTGCTGGGGCCGCTGGAGCAGTAGCAGACGACGCTGGTGGGGCCTCTGGTGTCGCTGGAGGTGTAGGAGCCGCAGGTACCACCTCGCGGTGGCTGGCGCTGCTGCAGGCTGCGCACGGCGGGTGTAGACAGCGCCAAAGCGCCGACCGCCTGGCTGTGCCCCGCCCATAGGGGGAACAGCCTGCAGCTGTGGGACGTTCGCAGGAGCAACCGCCGGTCGCCCATGATCGCCCAGCTGGCGCCCGCCCGCAGGAGGAGCCAGGGGACCAAGCCGGAGGATGGCTGGGTCCAGTTGCGCCGGGAACACGTCCTCGCTGCAATCAGCGAGTGGCGGAGTAGGTCTCGCTGATGGCGTCGTAGAGTCGAGTCCCTGCATCAAGAAGTCAAGTGATGACGGCATGGATGCCGCCGATGGTGTTGCCGAGAATGGGAACACAAACTCGTCGAAGACAACATGACATGAGATGATAATGCGGCGGGTGGCCATGTCGAGGTAACGATAGCCCTTGTGAGAGGATGGATATCCCAAAAAAACACAGGGTGCTGATCGTGGGGCGAGTTTGTGGGTAGAGGTGGCTGTGAGGTTTGGGTAGCAGAGGCACCCGAAGACACGAAACGAAGAGTAATCTGGGAGTTTGCCATGGAGAATTTGGTAGGGTATTTGTTTGTTGATGGAGGAGGATGGGCGGCTGTTGAGGATGAAGGTGGCTGTGGTGAGTGCCTCAGCCCAGTAACTAGGTGGCATGGACGCATGGAGGAGCATGGTGCGGATGGTGTTGTTGGTGGTGCGGAGCATGCGTTCGGCTTTCCTGTTTTGGGGGGATGTGTAGGGACAGGAGAGCCGGAGTAGGATGCCATGGCTAGTGAGGAAGGATGTGGTGGCGTGGTTAACGAACTCTGTGCCATTGTCTGCTTGGATTGATTTTGGCGTGGTGCTGAACTGGGTTTGAGCATAAGCAATGAACTCGACCAAGTGTTGCTGCACCTCGGATTTGTGGCGTAATGGAATGGACCAGCAGTAATGGGAAAAATCATCTAGTAGAACAAGATAATATTTGAAACCAGAGTTGCTAAGCACAGGAGATGTCCACACATCACAATGAATTAAATCAAACGGAGCATTTGTTACAGAAGTAGAATGACTAAATGGGAGTCGCACATGCTTGCCAAGTTGATAGGCATGGCAGAGGCATGGCGAGTCCTTATTGTAGGAAATGGTCGACATGCTCCGGAGGGTGGCGAGGCTGGAAGGACCGGGATGGCCGAGACGGTGGTGCCACAGGGACGACGTGGTGGCGAGGCTGCAACAGTGGGCTGGTGTGGAGGGAAAGGTGTAGAGGTCGCCACCACTATTGCAGCGAAGAGTCACGCGCCCCGTCTCCTGATCCTTTACAGAAAAACCACAAGCGTCAAATTCAATTGAGCAAGCATTGTCACGGGTGAATTGACGAACGGAAAGGAGGTTGCGCACGAGATCGGGTGCAACCAGAATGTTGTTAAGGCGAAAAACAGAGTGCGGAGAAGGAAGAGTGGAATTGCCACGGCCAGTAATTGGAATGGTCATGCCATTGCCAACAGTGATCCCAGAGGCAGGGGGAGGGGAGTGGGACAGAAGTATACCATCCGAGGAGGTCATGTGGGCAGTGGCGCCGGTGTCGAGGACCCAAGGCGAGGACCCCTCGAGGGACATCTGGTTCAGGGCCGCGACGAGGCCGGCCTGATCCCAGCCACTGTGCTGCTGCTGGGGTGGTGGGGTGGAGACGCTGGAGAACTGCGCGGGGGCAAAGGCCGTGTGCGCCTGGGCCTAGGGGTGGGCGCCGAGGACCCCAGGACCGTGCGAGGCCGGGGGAGCCATCGGCGGGCGCCGGGCTCGCGGTGCGCCCGCCCGCCCGGGGGGTAGCGAACCCGGGGTCCGCGGCGGAGCGGGGGACCTCTGGCCACCCCCGGAGCCGCCGCCCTTCTTCTTCTTCCAGCGGCTGCCGCCCTGGCCGCCGCCGCTGTTGCCCTGGCCGCCGCTGCCGTGGCCGCCATAGCCGCCCTGGCGACCGCCGCCGTTGCCGTGGCCGCTGCTGCCCTGACCGCCCGCTAGGCGACAGGGATTGCCGTAGGAGGTGTGGAAGGCGGTCTGGGCGGCGATCGTGCCCTCGTTGGCGAGGCGAAGTTCCTTCAGCATGAGCTTCTCGCGCGTGGTGGCGAAGTCCGGCAGAGGGTGGGAATCGGCGATGTTGTCTGCGGTGCTGGCGAAGCGAGGGTTGAGGCCACGGAGGAGGTTGAGAACGAGCTCTGACTCGGTGATGGTGCGGCCGACATCGCGGAGCGCGTCGGCGGTGGCCTTCACCCGCTGGGCGTAGTCATTGATGGTGGAGTCGCCCTGCGTCATGGAGTGGAACTCGTGGCCGAGGAAGATGGCGCGCGGAGCTTTGTTGGCGTCGAAGAGGCGCCGGATGGCGAGCCAAAGCTCGCGTGCAGTCTGGTCCGGGGCCGCCGCCAGACCGATGACATCCGGCCCGGCCGAGCCGAGAAGCCAACTGCGGACGCAGGAGTCCGCGATCTCCCAGGCCGGGTCAGCGGGGTTGGCCGCCACCGTGCCATTGACATGGGAGAGGAGGCCGAACTTGCCGCAGAGGGAGGAGAAGAAGGGTTCCCACTGGCTGAAGTTGGGCTTCGCCAGTTCCAGAGTCACAGGGATGTGATTCTTCACATTGATCGTCGCGTAGGGGGCGACGAAGATAGCAGGAGCAGGGGAGGAACCCATACTCTGCGAGGAACTGGAGGAGGAGGTGTCACTGGTGGCAGATTCAGTGGTCATGGCTGCTGGTGGAGAAGAAGGGGAGGGCGCAGCAGAGTTGCTGTGCGTGGTGGGGGGGAGGAAGAAGGATCTTTAGTTTGATACCATGTAGAATGACAACAGAATGGGGAAATCACCACACACCCTTGAGGGTGGGGAGCCTTTCATATATATAGCCATTGGCATACATGGAAGATACACACATGGGAAGTAATTCCCTGTACAAGGAAACAATCCTAGGCTATATAAGGAAGTTAACCTATCTAATCAATCACTAATCAGTGGCTAATCAATCTCTAATTGATGCTGGAATATATATATCCTAATAAAATTTATATTTAATAGCACACAAAATAGTTTCTTTGGTACTGAAGTGTTTATAAGAGGGAACATTTTTTGGATTTTAGCTCAAAAAGCTCCAAAGAGAAAACCCATCAAAAGAGGTCCTAAAACAATAACCAAATACATGTGTTCTTTTTATAACGTGAACAGTGTGAGCTTTGCTTTCAATTAAAGGTGGTCCTATGTTAATTAGAAGGACAAAAAGGGGAGAGGGGGAAATTTAGCAACAGTTCTCTTGAATTATTAAACAAATTTCTCAATCATCAATGTTCCACCCCACCCAACTTGTTAATTGTCAGAATCTTCTTATTTCATATTTCTGATAGCAAAATCGTACACATTGTAAACACTATAGAGTTAGGAATCAAAGAAGGAAGCCAATCCATAGCTTTAGTTTACAAATCAATTCACCAAGAAATAAATTATCTTGCTATCAAGGACAGCTTCAAATACATCATTGGCAATGAGGTGTGCTTAGTAATAAGCATCCAATAACTGTGTGAACCAAAGACATCATTGACAATGGATTTATGCTCATTAACAAATGGACAAAACGTAGCAACTAAAATATAACGACACTGTCGTCACAAAGCCAATGAAAATAGCAAGATTCACGGAACAATAAAGTAACTATATAATCATCATTGCACAATTCCATTGTCTCAGTCTACAAAAAAGTCCATCACTGCACAATCCCCAAACCTCAGTACTGTACAAGGAAGGATATGAGTCTGCACATTTATAGAAACTAAAAGAACGGCAGGAGACGGTGGATCCAGGACCCAGTCACTGAGATCAGGCAAGCTAGGTGGAGAAAAGGGGAGAACAATCAATGTTGCCTTACCGGATTTCCTCAACTGACAAAGATTCACCCCCTCCAAATCGCCCATCCAATGAGAGGTCCAACAGCTGATTCACCGCACAGATTAAGGAGAGAGGGGAAGAGAGGGGAAGCAAACCTGTGAGAGGACGGTGGAGGGAAACAGAGGTAGGACGACACCTACAGGAGGTCGTACCGGCGGGTGTGGCAGCCACCGGCGGTGGTTGGACGTGCCGCGCGCGCCGTGCGGGCGGTGGGGTGGGGGGGGGGGGCAGGGCGTCGCCTCGCACCCGTCGCCGCATCGAGAGGGGAGGGAGAGAGAAACCGGGTGAGGGACAGGACTCGGGAGGAAGATATCTGTCCTCGAACTAATCAGATGGGGACACGTGCATGGCTACAGTAAATCACCGTGGGGGTAAACAGGGAGCGCAGATCAGGAAATCGACGGTGTAATTTTTTTTTCTGACGTGTATACGCCGGTTGCCTGCCGAGGCTCGCCGGCCAAATAAGAGTAAATTACGGAACGGCTGCAAAACATTTCTAATTTTCCGTTGCCATTCATTCGTTGCTAAAGAGGGGTTAGTGTTGTAGTTAGGAGAAATGACGGACACATACACGCCAACACCTAGATCGACATACTTCAACCATGCCATCATGACTCAGGCTGATGGTTAGCGTGTTCCCCTGCTGCCTTCGGCATGCATTTGATGGTTACCGTGTTCCCCTGCCTTCGGCATGCGTTTAATGGTTACCGTGTTCCCCTGCCTTCGGCATGCATTTGACTCAAGTGTACAGTCTAAACTCATCTCTAGCGCATTTGGTTATATGTGCTATAGATCTGTTCATTGGATTTGTTATTGTCTTTGTTAGCAGATATGCATATGCGATAGATGGGTTGTTCATCCTTGATGGTGTTATGATCTATGTAATGTCATATTTCTGGATTTTAAAGAAAATGCCATAAAATGACTAAAACTTCAACAAACATTCGGTGAAAAGTATACGTGAACACGTACAACTTCAACAGCAAAACTATCAAAAGTCACATTGATTCCGGGGGGGGGGGGGGGGCGTTAATTGGGTGACGCTGGCCCGCACGACACAGCAACATATAATTAAGATCGTAAAATTACGGGACTGCTACCTGCGGTCGGCAATAAGCATGTGCTGCCCGGCTAATCACGCGACCTTCGTTTCCTAACCAAACCAACGGTGGCGCAGCGCAGCACGGGATCGGAGTAAGTAATTTTGTCCTGTGTTTAGCGTGTCGCTCAGAATTGGCGAGCGACAAGCCCCTCCTCAGCGCCTAACACTCTAGTACGTATCTGTGTGCTCAGTCGGCCACACTGTTTCGGCCTGCACAGAAAAGTTCTACTTGAGATTGAGAACGTATTACTACTAAACAAATGCCCTCTTGTTCGTTCGGTCATCGTAACATCATTGCCTAACTACGTAGACACTGTACAGCCTTGGTTACTACATCAAGGTTGTTAGGAAAGCGACCAGGATCAAACCGAAGCTGCACATCCGGATGACGTCACCGCGCCATGACCCAACCATAAAAGCCCGACGCAGCTCCTCCCTTCCCCTACTGTGCTGCGCCTTAACTCCAGCTCCAGCACTTTGTCTACGCTGTCCGACGCCCACACCAAGAGACACGGAAGAAAAGCGCACACCAATGCCCAACCCCTCCCCGTCCCCGCCAACGGAGCCGGTCACCGCCTCCACTCGCTGGCGGCAGAGGCAGTTCCTCCCGCCGTCGTCCTCCCCCCTCCTCCTCCCGCGCAGTCCCCACATCTGCCTCCTCTTGGTCACCGTCCGCCTTGTCGTCCGCCTCCTCTGACCTCTTATTTTCGTTCCCATCCTTCTCGCCGGTGCCCTCACCGTTTCACAACCACTTTTTCTTGTCCTCGCTACGCACCTCCACGGTGCCCCTCTCCTGGGAGCACCGCCCGGGTATCCCCAAGACGCCCGCGCGCCAGCAGGCGGCACGCGCCAGTGGCAAATCCAAGATGGCATTGCCGCTACCGCTGCCCCTCCCGCCCTCCCTCCTCTCCACCAAGGTCGGTGTCGCCGATGGATACTTCATAGTCCCCAATGACGCCAAAGCCAGGCGGCCGCGACGGCGGCGCAGGCAGCGACTGCCGGCGCTGGCCGCCACACTAATCGACTGGCTCGCCGTGCTCAGCCTTTACACGTCGTGCACACGGTCCCGTGACTACCTCGCCAGCACGCCGCTGCCACACCCCCATGCTCCGGCGAATGCCTACCGGCAGATCCACTAGTGAGTTCGCTCGCTACTGATGTCGCGTGGACGCGCGCATGTTTTGATGCTCGCTCCTGCTCCTTGACTGCGCGTGCTTTGCGTTTGTGTGGGTGTTGTGGTACGAACAAGAAATATGCCTAAACCTTATTTGGATGCACATGTATTTATCCACATGTATTAGGGTGGATTGAAGTATAAATAAACTAAGTTCCATTTCAATATATGTCAACACATGTAGATTAGAGTAGACTTACATGATGTATTCCGTTTGGCATCAACCCACATGCATGTGTTGGGTGGATTAGGGTATAATTTATTTCAAGTTCCGCTCTATTAATCTACCCCATAACATGTGAATTGATGTTATATAACTTGATCCATATATATAGGGTCAACTTGGTTCCCTTGTCCGGTTTCCTTGTCTCACCTCATCGAGCAAGGCTAAGCCTTGGTAGGACAGGGCAGCCAAATTTGGCTCACCCAATTAAGCTAGCTTGCAAGCAAAATTCTTGCTTTCACATGCCATGAGACAGTGGGCAAAGGATTCAAATGCATCCACTATTTTCAATTCGCTCCGCTAGGCAAAGCGAGGGACAACACGGAATCCAAGCACGGCCATACACTACGGGAAAACTGTAATTTGCCGGGTGTAAAATGCTTTGTCGGGTGTTTTTCCTCGGGCACCCGGCAAAGGCATTCTTTGCCGGGAGCCTGACCCTGAGGCACCCGGCAAAGGCCGGCCTCCGACAAATCAGCCTTTGCCGGGAGCCAGGCTCCCGGCAAAGTCTAGCCCCCGGCAAACATTGATCTTTGCCGGGAGTCGACACCCGGCAAAGTTCAACACCCGGCAAACGTTATTCTTTGCCGGGAGCCGGCTTCCGGCAAAATTTGGCCTTCGGCAAAGGTGGCCCGCGTGACGGCGGCCACCTGTCGTCAGTCTTTGCTGGGAGCCACGCCGTTAGGCTCCCAACAAAGAATTTTTATTTTTTTTGAAAAAAAATTCTTTGCCGGTGTCTCCTGAGCGACACCGGCAAAGGCCTCTTTCTTTGGTGCCCAAGCTTGGCTCCCGGCAAATTAATTTTTTTATTTTGTTTTTTGGCCCCATTTTTTCTGAGGACTTGCTATAGTAATTACAACATCATATCAAAATTTGGGACAATTTTGACTTTTTATACTATATTTCTTGAATTATTTTTCGTCACTTGAATTTTTTTGACTACTCGAGATTTGAACTGCAGGTACGTGAAATAATGGAATTGGGTCATTCAAAAAATGATATACATGATTTTTTACGTATGTTGACACCGTATCCGGGAACTCGCATTAAATTACGACCATTATGTTGTCATGACAAGACGAGATAATCGCGGGAAAAATGTATTTAAATTATATAAAATCCAAACGAAGGCCGAAAATCACGAAAGTTGGCGATGTATCATGTCATCGCATGTGCGGCAAAGGTAAAAATTTCAAAAGATTTCGAGCAAATTGCGATGTTGGATGGCAAAAACCCAGACATCTCCACATGTGATCACTTGGGTTTTAGGCATCCGACATCACAACTTGCTCAAAATTTTCTTAATTTTTTACCACGACCTCCACATGCGATAACAAGACACCTCGACAAGTTTCGTGATTTTTGGGCTTCGTTTGGATGTTATATAATTTAAACACATTTTCCCGGCGAGTACATCGTCATGTTACGACCACATGGTGCGCGAAATTTCATGCGAGTTCTTGGATACGGCCTCTTCATACCCTAAATATCACGAATATCATTTTTTAAATGACCAAATTTCATTATTTTATATACCTGTAGTTCAAATTTTGAATAGTCAAAAAATTCAATGAAACGAAAAAAATTAAAAAAAAGTAGTTAAAAAACTCAAAATTGGCCTAAATTTTGAAATGGGATTTAATTACTGTAGCAAGGCCCGAAAAAAATAAGACCAAAATAATAATAATTTGCCGGTCTTAGCCTCTCAAGCCCGTAAGCGCTTTCGCCGGTCTGGGTCAGGTGGCACCCACAAAGAGTTTTTTCTTAAAAAAAATAAAAAACCCTTTTAACCTAAAGGCCCAGATCGGGTCGGCCCAACCCCCTCCCCATCCTCTCTCCTTCCTTCCCCCACGAACGCGCGCCGCCGCCCGACCTCGCGCCGCCGCCAGCCCGCCCGCCGCCCGGCCTCACTGCCTCTTTTCTCCCTCACGCAGCCCCCTCCTTTGGTGGCGCAGGCAGGTACGGGGCTAGGCCCCCAGCAGCTCGCCCTTCCGATGGACGGCCGGCCGGCTCCAGGATCCACGCAGCAGCAGCCCGTCCTGCTCCTGTGCCTTCCGTCCTACCGACTGCGCGAGGTGAGTCGCTCAAGCTATCCCATCTCTGCTTCTTCTTCCTTCATCCGCCCGTGCATCGCGTCTTCTTGATTCACTCTCTCCCCGTGTGTGGTTTTTAGGTGTTGAAGGTGGCGCCAGATCTGGGGTTTTGAGGAGCTGCTGTGAGCCTACGATGTATCTGCGGACGGGATCGGAAGAGCGGTGCCGGACCTGCAGCGGAGCTGTGCTGGCGCATCCACGACGACGGCGGCAAGGCTGCTTGCTGTAGACCAATGCGTCCGGCATCTCCAACATCAGCCGCTTCCATAAAAGAAGCACGTCCGAAAGGAGCACACTTCTGCACAAACGGCATCGCTGGAATTTGGTATGTATCAGACTCGATCTCCTCCCTATTTTGCAAATAGAGTCACTAAAAGTTGATATACAGAGTTTGAGGGGAAGACAAAAGGGGAGCTGTGCGTATGCTCTGACATTGATTTATATCTGCACTACATGTGAATGTGATGCATCAGTACTATTTGGTGGTTGCTTTGTCCAGGATGGTTTCTGTTAGGTCGTGATTTTGGAATCTAGGAGAGCCATTTCTTAAATTAGATGATGCCTTGGTACATGTATAAATTCATGAATTTCTAATGTTCTAGCAGTGTTTCTTTTGGATGGTCATGCATAGTGAAATAGAGCAGCTTATCCTTCTCTCTGAAAATGAACTAATCTCTGGGTCTAGCACTGTTCTAGGTACATGTATAAAACTAAATGATGTTTGTTCTCCACCGTGTTCAGACAATACACCGATTTCAGACTAATATAGCATAGGCTAGTGAGAGTCTTGGTCTTTTATCCATATAGCTAATTAATGCAGTGCAATATTTCATCTGCAATTTTAAGTTTACAATAATATAAGTAATAACTAGTATAGAGACATTTGTTTTCTTTCACTTAGAAAGTTGTCCAGGCTGTAGATGAAATTCCAAGGGAGTTGTGCTTCCCTGCTCATAAAAAAGTGCTTGTATTAGTTATCTTTTCCATGAACCAGTTCCTTAATATTTTAATCAATGGTATGTTAGGATGACTTGCTATGTCATTATTTATTTTGGGTGAATTACTCATAGTGCAATACATAATACTAGATAGCAGTAGAGTTGTTTCACCTAAGGTACTGACCATCTATTATCTCAACACTATGTTAGGATGACCTGCTATGTCATCATCTGTAAAGAATATATCTATTAAAGTTGTGGTTGTATTCAGTATGTATTTTGGGTGAACTACTCAGTGCAATCCACAAAACTAAATAGCAGTAGAATTGTTTCACCTAAGGTACTGACCATCTATATTACCTGATCAAGTCAGAGACTATGCAAAATAAGTTCTTGAAAATTCCACATGTTTTTCAGTTTACCTTGTTTCCACCTGTTTTTTGCAACTGATATGTTCATGGGATTTCTAGCTTAATTTATTTTACATGCTTACCACCTTGCTGATTTACCTGAGCCGCAGAATTCATACATGCTTAGTAATGGGTTCTTTGTTCTACTTTGTCATGTAGGTATGTGGCTAACAAATGTACGACTGAGGCCAAATGATAGTGTGCTGGGAGGGCTTGACACAAGACTTAGTTGGAAACAGTTAGTGACTTGTGTGTTATGATATATATAATGGACCTCATGTAAGGATGAATGATAAATGCATTTGTAATATTCATTGGATATTTTGTGTCAATATAATGGTTGGGGATCATAATAAAATGTCTGTATGAATGTCATCATGTGTTTATGCGCCTTCATATGACGTGTGGATATACTGAGATGTAAATATGTAATAAATATTGACCTCCATGTGATATATACTGAGATGTAAATATGTAATAAATATTTTTTTATTTTAAAAAATTCTTTACCGGGTGTCTCTGACAGGGCACCCGGCAAAGAAATTACGAAAAAAAGAAAAGAAATCTTTGCCGGGAGCCTTCTAACATGGCACCCGGCAAAGAAATTCAGAAAAAAATAAAAAAATCTTTGCCGGGTACCTCGATATGGCACCCGGCAAAGAAACGGCTGACGGCGCCGGGCCATGACGGCCACTTTTCTTTGCCAGGTGCTGGGTTTACACCCGGCAAAGTCTTTGCCAGGCGCCCGATAAAAGGCTCCGGCAAAGACTTCTTTGCCGGGTCATTTTTTGCCGGGTGGCCCTTTGCCGGGTCCAGCCCCCGGCAAAGGCTTTGCCGAGTGTAAAATGGGCTTTGCCGGGTGTTTTCGGCACCCGGCAAATTACCCGATTCCCGTAGTGATAGTATATTAGGTAGTGTTTGGTTCACCGAATGTTATGCAAACGATATGGGAATTCTATTGTGGCGGAGTGGTGTCAGATAACTGATTGCTCTTGTCGGTGTTTCGAGCCCGGGGGTCTAACACCAACTAGTAAATTTGCGTCGCGTGCTCCCTAATCTGGATGGTAATGCAAGATGGACACAAGAGATTTATCCTGGTTCGGGCAAAGAAGGCCCTACGTCCAGCAGAGGGGGGTGATCTTGTATTATCTTGCATCGAAGTGCTTGTACAGGGGTGAATACAAGCGAATCGTAAGGACTTAGCGTTTCGGGTGTGAGAATGTGTGATGTCGTGAACTTGT
This sequence comes from Themeda triandra, assembly GCA_018135685.1. NCBI lineage: Eukaryota > Viridiplantae > Streptophyta > Magnoliopsida > Poales > Poaceae > Themeda > Themeda triandra. The sequence continues at coordinate 188,083 of JAENPR010000051.1, read as the reverse complement.
TGTATGGAGCAATGAAAAACCCTTGCCCTATACTAAGCCCTAGCGTCCCCTTTTATAGGTGAAGGGGAGGCCGAGGTACACACGATAGTTCTAGGGCTGTCGTATGATGACGTCGAGAGATTGATGCCGATCAGGTCGCCGGACTTGTAGAGGCATGCTTTAGACTGGTTCGAGCACATAGCGACGTGGGTGATGATGGCCCGCTTGTCCTTCCACTGTTGTGTCAGGTATGGCCGTCGATCGGGGATGGACAGATGACTGTACGAAACCCTGTTGCTGTCACCTCCCGGGCGGTTAATGACCATCTCGAGGGGTGATTCGAGGGGTCGAGCCCCAGGTCGAGGGGACCGAGCCGCGGGAAACGTGGGTCGAGCGTTGACCGCGATGTTTCGAGGGGGTGCCGTTCGTGGCACAGTGCCCGGCATGGCGCCACAGTGCTACTGATTTACAGGGCATGGGCAGTAAAAGTTGATGAGATCGGGGCTCAGTCTTAATGCGATCGTGACTGTAGCCATGAGATTGGGCAAAGAGTGGTTGGAGTCATTTAATGTTGCTGTACGGGTGTCTGGAGCTCCTTTTTCTAGGGGTGGCCAGCCCGTTCGAGGCCTTCACTCGCACGAGAGGTTCTCCGAACTCTTTCGAGGGGTTGGGTTGGTCCGTCTCGAGGCCCCATTCGTACGAGGGGTATCCCGTAATTCTTTCGGGGGGTTGGTTGGTTGCGTCATGTCCCTCGAATGCGCTACTAGGTTGCTCGAGCCTGTCCGTGGGCCGGCCCAGTGTGCCTTGAGACCAACACCGGGGTTGGGATTGGAATGTTTTTAGGAAGAGTGAGATTTTAAGGAAGACAATGATGGTTCTATTTATCTCATCACCCGGGTTAATGACCCCCTAATCTAGGTATCCGACAGTAGCCCCCGAGCCCTTGTATGAGTGTAAAGACTCGTGCAAAGGGTCTTTAGCGGATCTTCAAGGGGTTCATTAACATGAAGTGGAGTTGAAGTACCTAGTCTCGAGGTGCAGGGTTTCGTTATGTTATCTCACCGTGGGGGGCGCGCGAGCGTCCCCCGCGAGGGTAGCCCCCGAGGCCCGAGAGGAGTGATCAAGAACTCCTCTAGGGGCTTTGATTTGTGTCTTATCGAGGGGATTGGTATTAACTGGAGTCGTAGTGCCCTATCGAGGGGTCAACTCTAGCCGTCGAGCCCCCGAGCGTTTTCGACCCTCTTTCGTCGAGGGGTGCCGTGCGTAGTCGAGCCCCCGAGCCTCGTGTGGCTGGTGCATTACTACCGTCCTTCCCACGGGTCCTTGCGTTCGGATTGTGGGGTGAAGAGCTTCGTGCTATCCTCGTTTGGACGAGCCCCGAAGTCCTCTGTGAGCTGGTAACGGGGAGATCTAAGTGAGAACTCGTGCCCCGTTCGATAGGGGTCGACAGAAGCCCTGAGGCGTCCTCATTAAGCAAAACCATGTGGATTACCTAGGTGCCAACTCCGGTCGATGAGAGTCGGTGGCTCGATGCCTCCCGTCGTAGGGATCCTTTGGTATTCCTAGGCTTTGCCTTGGATATGTCCCAGGGGGTCTCGAGAGTCCGTTCTGGAGCTAGGCCTCGTGTTGGCTCCCCCTGGGACATCCCTGACTCGGGTACTTGAGGGCGGCTGTCGAACCCAGTTCGAGGGCCAGCCTTCGCCCCCTCGAGATTTGGGGGTGGACCGGAGTCCATTTTACTTCCCTAGGAAGGGTTGCTCGAGGGCGGCTGTCGAAACCTGTTCGAGGGCCAGCCTTTGCCCCCTCGAGAACTTTGATGTGGGGCCAGGGCCTACTTAACTTCATGTAGAAGGAAATGCCGGGTATAACTCCTTCCTCCCGTTGGACGCGTCTTTTGAGGGTGAGTTACCGCAGCGCGGTCGTGGTGGGCCCAGGAGGAGCGGGAACGGCGCGGTCGTGGTGGACCCGGGTGACGGTTCCGCGCCGGGCTAGCGACACGTGTACCTGCAGTGAGAATCGAGGAGGCGGTTGGCAGCTGCATTTAATGCGGTTTTTACCTTACCGTTGGTGAATCCGCAGGCCGCCTCATGGCCGTTGGATGAACGTGCTGCAGCCGTCCGATCCGCCCGTTGCCCTACAGTTCTTGTGCTTATAAAACCCAGGGAAGGGGCCGCCGTCATCTTCTCTTCCGTTTGCCATCTCTCTTGCCTCGCCGCTGCCAGGAGCCCGAGCACCCTTTGCTCCCAGCGCTGCCGTCGCCTGAAAGTTTGCGCGCCGCTTCTCCCGCCGCGTCCGCCTGCGCAGGAGGGAAGGAGGAGAGAGCAAGCGAGAGAGAGAGAAAGGAAATTCCCGCTGAACCTCGCCGCTGCCGCTGCTTCCGGCGTCGCACCCGCCATGGTTTCCAAGCGCTCCCAAGGTTCCAGGCGCTCCCGGGCTGCCATGAAGGTCGCCAAGGCCCCCGTGCCCGTCGTCATGCACGAGGCGGGGCCGTGGCCAGAGTCGGGCGTGACGACGGCGATGCTCGAGGGGCTCGTCGACGGAGGGCTTCTTCTCCCCAATCCACCGGCGGGGCCAGCAGAGTGGATAGTGCCAGACGCTGGCCACCGGGAGCCCGACCCGCCGGCGGGCTACGTCGTTAGCTTCGTCAAGTTCCATCAGCGCGGGCTCAGGACGCGCCCGAGTCACTTCATGAGGGCGTTACCCCACTTCTTTGGGGTGGAGCTGCATCACTTCTCCCCCAACTCCATCTCCCATGCCGCCACGTACGCCGCCGTCTGCGAGGGGTACCTTGGCACGACGCCGCAGTGGGATCTCTTCTTGTGGATCTTCAAGGCGACCCACTACATCCACGCCCTGCCAGAGGGCGGACGGAGGTACGCGCGGGCGGGCTCCTGCGTGATTGCCCTGAAGCGGGGAAAGGATTGGATCCCCGCCAAGATGACCTCGAACAACGCTGGATGGGACTCCCAATGGTTCTACCTGCGGAACGAGGGGGGTCTGTTCCCCGAGTTCTCGAACCGCGTCATCACCCAGGTCGGGGAGAACTGGGTGTATGGCCCGCCCAGAGACGAGAGGAAGCACCTTGAGCCCCTCCTCAACGCGTTGGGACAGCTCCGCGACATGAAGGCGGGGCAGACTCCTCTGTCGGCCGCCCATGCCATCGCGGGATTGCACAACTGGCGAGTGCTCCCGCTGATGGAGCGCCCGCTTCGTCTGGACCAGATGAGGGCGGACGTCGACCCTGACGCTCTCGAGGGGAGCCTGATGTCGCCCGAGGCCCTCGACGTCGAGATAATCGCCGAGCGCGTGCGCCAGGCGGTCGAGGACAACTCCTTCTCTGCGGAGGAGATCAACTACTTCCCCATGCGTCCAGATGCGGACATCTTAGGCTTGGTGAGTTTCTTCGAGCTGGTCAACGGCGTTGGCAAGAGCCTCTTCGTTCGTCTGCTCGTTGAAGGCCTTGAGTCGAGGGGACCCGTATTCGAGGTCGGTGGGGAGGACGGCCTCAGACCCGTAGATCAGGAAGAACGGGGTGAACCCCGTAGCTCAACTTGTTGTTGTCCTTAGGCTCCATAGGACTGAAGGCAACTCGGCCGCCCACCTTTTGCCATGCTTGTTGAGGTGGTTGAAGATCCTTGGCTTGAGGCCCTGTAGAATCATGCCATTGGTGTGCTCGACCTGGCCATTAGTTCGAGGATGGGCAACCGCAGACCAGTTCACGCGTATGTGGTGATGGTCGTAGAAGTCCAAGAACTTTTTGCCGGTGAACTGTGTGCCGTTATCGGTGATAATGACATTTGGGACCCCGAAACGATGGATTATGTCGGTGAAGAATTCGACCGCTCGCTCGGAACGAATGTTGGTGATGGGCATGGCCTCGATCCATTTGGTGAACTTGTCGATGGCGACCAGCAGGTGCGTATAGCCCCCGGTTGTCTTCTTCAGGGGACCGATGAGGTCGAGCCCCCAGACCGCAAATGGCCACGTAAGGGGGATCATCTGGAGAGCGTGGGCGGGGAGGTGCGTCTGCTTGGCGTAGAATTGACACCCCTCGCACGAACGGACAAGGGTAGTGGCGTCGGAGACCGCGGTCGGCCAATAGAAACCCTGTCGAAAGGCATTCCCGACGAGTGTTCTTGGCGCAGCGTGGTGGCCGCAAGCCCCCGAGTGCATATCCTTGAGGAGCCTTTTGCCCTCCTCGATGCTGATGCAGCGTTGGAGAACGCCGGTCGTGCTATGTCGATATAGCTCCTTGCTGTCGCCATAGACAACGTAGGTCTTGGCTTTTTGAGCTATGCGTCTGGCCCTGGCTCGATCCTCAGGGAGTTCCCCTCGAATGAGGTACTCGAGTGGGACACGCCAGTCCATCGGGGGGCTCGAGGACGACGATGGTCCCTCGATCTCCATGACCTCAGCCCCCATTGAGGGGGCCTCGGTCGAGGGAGGGGGGTCGATTGTTGTGGCAGCGTTATCTCCCGAGCCCAAGTCTACGGACGGCTTGTGAAGATCCCTCGAGAGGACATCTGGAGGGACAGCCCCTCGAGAGGACGCAATCTTGGCAAGCTCGTTTGCAGACTCATTGTAGCGTCGAGCGATGTGGTTGAGCTCGAGACCATGGAACTTGTCCTCCAGTTTGCGTACTTCATTGCAGTAAGCCTCCATTCTTGAGTCATGACAGCTTGAAGCCTTCATGACCTGGTCGATGACGAGCTGCGAGTCACCTCGAACGTCGAGGCGTCGGATCCCGAGCTCGATGGCGATGCACAGGCCGTTCACGAGGGCCTCATATTCTGTGACATTGTTAGAGGCTGCAAAATGGATACGAATGATATAGCGCATGTGGACTCCGAGGGGTGAAATGAAGAGCAGGCCCCCATTTTCATGAGAGACCCGTCGAAGTACATGGTCCACAGCTCGGCCTGGATTTGTGCTGGAGGGAGCTGAGTGTCGGTCCACTCGGCTATGAAATCTGCCAGCACTTGAGACTTTATGGCTTTTCATGGAGCATAAGTGATGGTCTCGCCCATGAGCTCGACCGACCACTTGGCGATTCTTCCTGCAGCCTCCCGGTTTTGGATGATCTCCCCAAGGGGGAAGGATGACACCACGGTCACCGGGTGGCTAAGGAAATAGTGCTGAAGCTTGCGGCGCGTCAGCACGACGGCATAGAGCAGCTTTTGAATCTATGGATAGCGGACTTTGGTCTCCAAGAGCACCTCACTAATGAAGTAAACCGGCCTTTGGACAGGGAGAACGTGTCCCTCTTCCTGCCTCTCGACAACTATGACCGCACTAACCACGAGGGTGGTGGCAGCGACATAGAGGAGAAGAGGCTCGGCAGGCTTTGGTGGTACAAGAATTGGAGCTGAAGTCAGCATTGCTTTGAGCTTAGTCAGGGCCTCCTCGGCCTCGAGGGTCCAAGTGAAACGCTCGGACTTCTTGAGGAGGCGGTATAGTGGTAGGGCCTTCTCTCCTAGGCGCGAGATGAAGCGGCTGAGGGCTGCGAGGCACCCTGTGACCCTTTGCACACCCTTCAAGTCTCGAATCGGCCCCATCCGGGTGACGACCATGACCTTTTCAGGGTTGGCCTCAATGTCGCGCTGGGAGACGATGTATCCCAAGAGCATACCTCGAGGAACCCCAAAGACACACTTCTCAGGGTTGAGTTTGATGTTCTTGGCCCTGAGGCACTCGAACGTGATTTCGAGGTCACGAACGAGGTCGTCGACCTTTTTGGTTTTGACCACGATGTCGTCGACGTAGGCCTCGACGGTTTCGCCTATGTGCTTGCCAAAGACATGAAGCATGCATCTCTGGTACGTCGCCCCGGCGTTTCGAAGGCCGAAGGGCATGGTGACATAGCAGAACATGCCAAAAGGAGTGATAAACTAAGTCGCGAGCTGGTCGGACTCCTTCATTTTGATTTGGTGGTAGCTGGAATAAGCATCAAGGAAGGAAAGACTTCGCATCCCGCGGTTGAGTCAACGATTTGATCAATTCATGGCAAAGGAAATGGAACTTTAGGACATGCTTTATTCAAACTAGTGTAATCTACACACATCCTCATTTTTTCATTTTTCTTCTTAACTAGTACAGGATTAGCTAGCCACTCGGGATGATGTACCTCCTTGATGAATCCGGCCTTCTCGAGCTTGTCGACCTCCTCGCGGATGATCCTGTGCTTCTCCTCGTCGAAGCGGCGCTGGCGTTGTTTGACCGGTCTCGAGCCGGGACGGATCTCCAAGGCTTGCTCGGCGACATCCCTCGGAATGCCAGGCATATCCGAGGGACTCCATGCAAACATGTTGGCGTTTGCGCGGAGAAAGTTGAGGAGCACGGCTTCCTATTTGCTGTCGAGGACGGCGCTGATCGTCAACGCCTTCGAGTCGGAGCAGCTTGGGTGGAGTGGGATCATCTTGGTGTCCTCAGCGGGCTCGAAGCTTCCCGTCTGTCGCTTGGGCTCGGGGATCTCTGCGGCCAGGCTTTCGAGGGTCACCGCCAGGTCGTTGGTCTCTTCGATGGACTCCCCATACTCGATGCATTCGACGTCGTAATCGTACGCGTGTTCGTACGAGGTGTCGATGGTGATGATACCGTTGGGTCCTGGCATCTTGAGCTTGAGGTAGGTGTAGTTGGGGACTGCCATGAACTTGGCGTAGCAGGGCCGACCAAGGATGGCATGGTAGGTTCCGTGGAACCCAACCACGTCGAACGTGAGGGTCTCCTTCCTGAAGTTCGAGCGGGTGCCAAAACAAACAGGAAGGTCGATACGGCCGAGGGGTAGTGCCTTCTTGCCCGGCATGACTCCATGGAAGCCTCCGGCGCTGGGCTTGAGTTGCAACTTCTTGATGCCCAGCAGGTCGAGGGTCTCCATGTAGATGACATTGAGGCCGCTGCCTCCGTCCATGAGCACCTTGGAGAAGCGGGTGTTGGCGATAATAGGGTCGATGACGAGCGGGAAGGCCCCGGGGCATACGACATGGTCTGGATGATCATCATGGTCGAACGTGATCGACGTGTCAGACCAGTCGAGGTACTGGGGCGTAGCCACCCGCACGGAGAAGACCTCCCGACGCTCTGAAAGTCCCTAGTTTGGTTTTCGGTAATTGATGAAAACATGGACTAACCTTGTTTATCTAAGTGGTTGATTTAGAGAAAGGTTGTCCACATGATGAGCTTATTGCATATGAAGCATGACACGTGTCATGTGATCAAAGATGAAGATCAAGACGATGCTTGGCTTCATGGACCGGTGTTGAAGGTGAAGGGCTAGTCGAGGCTTCGTAGCGAAGGACCATGCGATGGTGAAGCTCGGGCAAGACTAGGCGCCGATGGACCGATGCACGGTGAAGGGCAAGTGAAGTTGAGGTCGATGGATCGAGACGGTCACGTGATGGTGTGAAGCATTCATATCATTTGGAGGGAACAAAATGGGCTCAAGGCAAAGGTATAACCAATAGGGCTATTTTGTTTTGCACTCAAGACACCATAGAGGGTGTGAGTGGTTTAGGATCGATAGCCGCACTATTAAGAGGGGAAGTCTTATCGGCTATTCGACGCACGGGTGCCACTAGGGGTTTTCATGAAGTGCATTGCATGTAGACCTAGTGACCTAAGCCATGCCTTGTGTTTCTCGAGAGAATTGCTAACCCTTGTGCTCAAGAGTGATCGACAAGTGGAGGTTAGTAACCGAAGGCAAGTGGCGCGACTTGGATCAACGACACGACGACGAAACGGCGAAAGTGCTGCACTTGCAGAAGGCGTCGGACGCGCCTTGGGGAGCGCCGGACGCGCCTGTTGGCCGCCGGACGCGACCCAGAGGCGGTCTGCTGGCGCTCGGGCGTCGGACGCACCGGTCGGACGCGGGCCTGCTGGGTCGGACGCGTCCAGCGTGCACTTGGGCCATGGCGCGCGCTGGTTGGGCTGTTGTCGGCGTCGGTCGTGGGCCGGTCTACGCTCTCTTGGCCATTTCTATTCTCGTGTGCATCCTTTAAGCTGAGAAATTCCTCTCCACTCTTCTCTCTTGCTTGGTTGATCATCCAAAGTGAGATAGAGTGAATCACCTAGTGCATTGCATTACTTGAGGGCATCTAGTGGCACTCGTGGGTGGTTTCGCCGGTGGATTTCTTGTTACTCTTGGAGAGTACCACTCCTAGCCGGCTTGGAGGAAGTTGGAGGCGTTGGCAAGAGAAGGAGATTGTTCTTGGCCACCTCCGGTTGATTTGTGAGAGGTTGAGCTCACCTCGTGGGGATCACGAAGAGCATCCTAGTGGATTGCGCGTGTCGTTGAGTACCTCGCTTGAGAGTGGTGTCTTGTGGTACCTTGCGGGGCGAGCCTTGAGGGGCTAGTGACTTGAGGGTCACACCGGAGAACCATCTAGGTGTTGGTCGACACAACCGGTGACTAGCTTGGCGGTGCCCAAGTGAACACTGGGTGAACAAAACAATTGTGTTCATCTTTGTCTCCCGGTGATTGGTCATCGATTGTGTGTTGCCATCGTGATTGATTGTTCATCTTCCTGGTGATTGGCAACCTCGACTCGACACGTCGGTATAACAAGCTCCATCCCTCTCTCGCATTACTATTCTAGAATTGCCTTGTGGTTCGCCAAGAGCCTTAACTGTGTAGCGCTATCTTGGTTTTACTTTCCGCAAAGTAGAGGTTCACTGAGAGCCTTAATTCTGTAGCGCTATCTCGGTCTTTTGGTTGTTTGTGTGATCACTTGATCAAACTACTAGAATTGTTGGATAGGAGGCTTGCAACACCGTGTAGGCTAAGCATAACTCGCTTTCCGCCGTTTGTCATACTAACGGAGTTTGCTTAGTGAGATTGTAGAAATTTTTATAGGCTATTCACCCCCCTCTAGCCATCTAGGACCTTACACGCTCCCTCTTACGCTGTCGAGGCGTGTACCGGGTCGAGGGGCCTCCGTGGATCATGTACCAACTGGTGACGTCGGGGAAGTCATCCTTGTCTTTGTTCTTGTCGTTGTCGCCGCCTTTGTCCTTCTTCTGTTCACCTTTCTCGAGGCCCAGGCTCTTGAAGTAGCCCTTGAGCATGCGGCAGTCCTCGAGGTTGTGGTCGACTGGCCCCTTATGGTATGGGCAGGGTTCCTTCAGCATCTTGTCGAAGACGCCCCCTCGGGAGGGGGTCGAGGTTTCTTGCGCTCGGCGGCAGCAATGAGATCATCCTTCTCAGCCTCACGCTTGCCTTGCTGGCCACCCTTCTTCTTCTTGCCGTTCTTCTTCGAGCCCTTGCTCGAGCCTTCGCCGTTGCCGACCGGCGGCTTGGCGTTGTCCTTCTTTTCGCCGAAAAAGGCCCCGACGGCCTCCTCGCCAGCTGCGTAGTTGGCGACGATGTCCATCAACCCTTCGACGGTCTTTGGGCGATCGCTCCCGAGCTCCCGCACCAACTCCTTGCAAGTGGTGCCTGAAACAAACGCCAAGATGACGTCGTGGTCGGGGATGTGCGGTAGCTCGGTACGCTGCTTGGAGAAGCATCGGGCGAAGTCTCGAAGAGACTCTCCGTGCTGCTGTTTGCAGTTGCGGAGATCCCAGGAGTTGTCGGGACAGATGTAGGTCCCCTTGAAATTGCCCTCGAAGACCCGGACCAGGTCGGCCCAGTCGCGGATCTGATCGGGGGGGAGCTCCTCGAGCCACCGTCGAGCGGTGTCAGAAAGGAACAACGGGAGTTGCCGGATGATGGCTTTGTCGTCCCAAGCACCGCCCAGCTGGCAAGCTAGCCGGAAGTCAGCAAGCCAGAGCTTGGGCTTGGTCTCCCCGTTGTACTTGGTGAGGCTCGTGGGGGGTCGGAACGGGCTCGGCAGCGGCGTGCTGCGGATGGATCTGCTGAACACTCGAGGGCCCGGAGGGTCGAGAGCCTAACGGTCCTCGTCGCTGTCGTAGCGCCCCCCCCCCCACGATGGGGGTTGTAGCCTCGGTCCTTCGCGCCCCCGTTCTTGCGCCGTCGATTCTCGATGATGTCGTAGCGGGCGTCCAGGGGCTCGCGGTTGTCGACGAGGCGGTCTCGAACAGGTGCGCCCCTTCTTGCTTGAGGGGCCACATCTTGGTGGACGGAGGCCTCCCTCTCGTGGTGGGGGGCTCGGCCGGTCGTTCCGACGCCTCCCCCGGTGCCTCGAGGCGGAGCTTTCCGCTTGTTGCGCGGCTGCCACCTTGAGGAGACCCTCGACCTCGTTGCGTATCCGCGCAGCCTGCGGATTCGAGGGTGCGGGCATGTTCTTAAGGAGCATGGTTGCCGCGAAGAGGTTCTGGCTCGCTCGAGGGAAGCGGTTGATGGGGGGTGGCATGGGTGCCTGCTGCGGGACCTTATCCTCCACGATCCGCTGGAAGATGTTTCAAGCCCGGCCTCGAACCCTTTCACCGCGTGGGGCCCGCAGCCTTGCTCGAGGGCCTGCTCGAGCTGGTCCAAGCGTTGGCGATCCTCGTCGAGCTTGGCCTTCATCTCGCGGAGCTGCGCGAGTTGCGCGGCGCGGTCGTCCTGTGGAAGATGTGGTTCGTCGAGCTCCTGCAGCAGTTCCTCTCGAGGTGGGATAGCCGCACCGTCCTCAGCCACGGCCGCGCCGTCGGGCGGCGCGGCTGCGGCCGGGGGTCAACCGTCTAGGCAGTGGATTCCTCGCCGTCGAGGTTGAAGCATTCCCGGGTAGGGTCGTAGCAGCCAGAGTCGGAGTCGTCAGAGTCGGGGTCGCCGTAGAAGGGTGTCCAAGGCCTCCCGGTTCTCTCCTCCTCGAGCTGCCGCCGCAGGGTGCCGAGCGTGTAGCACCTGGGGCCAGGAGCTCCGTCAAAACCATGGCTCACAGACGCGGACGAAACGGCCTCCAGGCTTACGGCGGTACGCAGGAGGGGACTCGAGCGCTCCTCCCGCGTGCCCTTGCTGGAGCGTATCCCGTTGGCGTACGTCGTGGCGGCGTTGGTGAGGCCGAACGGGAACCGCCGTCGGGCCTCGTAAATCCCATGCGGCAGCTGGCTGTGCAGGCCCTCCGCAGGGAGACCTGCATCGACCGCCAGAGGCGGGGGGACCCGTGCCGAGCTCGCCCGGAGGCGGGCTGGCGGTGGTGGTGCTGATGGCGCCTCCTCTTCGGAGGAGAGCCATGGTGGCGAGATCGTCGTGGCGCCCCTTCTGATCGTGGGGGCGTGGTGCGGCCTCTACTCGGATCCCCGACCGAGAGCAGGGTCATGTCGTAGCCGGAGCCAAGCGACACAAACTCCAGACTCCCGAACCAGATCACCGTGTCGCGTGGAAGCGGCCATCCGAGAAAAAAGCGGGAAATCGTTAGTGACATGCGCTCCCCCTACCTGGCGCGCCAACTGTCGGTATTTCGAGCCCGGGGGGTCTAACACCAACTAGTAAATTTGTGTCGTGTGCTCCCTAATCTGGATGGTAATGCAAGATGGACACAAGAGATTTATCCTGGTTCGGGCAAAGAAGGCCCTACGTCCAGCAGAGGGGGGTGATCTTGTATTATCTTGCACCGAAGTGCTTGTACAGGGGTGCATACAAGCGAATCGTAAGGACTTAGCGTTTCGGGTGTGAGAATGTGTGATGTCGTGAACTTGTTGTATGGAGCAATGAAAAACCCTTGCCCTATACTAAGCCCTGGCGTCCCCTTTTATAGGTGAAGGGGAGGCTGAGGGGTACACAGTAGTTCTAGGGCTGTCGTATGATGACGTCGAGAAGTTGATGCCGATCAGGTCGCCGGGACTGTAGAGGCATGCTTTGGACTGGTTCGAGCCTGTAGCGACGTGGGTGATGATGGCCCGCTTGTCCTTCCACTGTTGTGTCAGGGTATGGCCGTCGATCGGGGATGGACAGATGACTGTACGAAACCCTGTTGCTGTCACCTCCCGGGCGGTTAATGACCTTGGTTTCCCTTTTCACGGTGGCTTATCAGGTCTGATTTTATCAGGGACTTTTAGCAAGCTTTACCAAATCCAGACCATAGATTTTGCGAGTGAAGAAGTATCATGTCCTGAAGATATTTTGGCTAGTCTAGTCCATTTGCAGCACATCTCTGATCAGCTGTTTTTGCCCAACATTGGAAGGCTGACGTCACTCCTAACCCTGAAAAGCTTCAGAGTGAAGGAGGAACAAGGGTACGGGTTGAAGCAGCTGGAGCATCTGAACAAACTTCGAGGCACTCTCCATATAGAGGATCTTTGGATTGTCAGAAGCAAAGAGGAAGCTCTTGAAGCCCACCTAGGCGAGAAGAAGGGACTCAGAAATCTGGGACTGGGATTCAGCTCGCCCCTTGGTGATCCAAACGAGGAAGCAGAGGTGCTTGTAGGCCTTTGCCCCCCAAAGGATCTTCAAGAGCTCTATATCGAGGACTACATAGGTTCAAGTTATCCTAGCTGGATGTTGCATCGCCATTATCCAGACGCCCCAAAGCAACTGCGCAGACTTGAACTGACCCATTGCAGCCAACTGGCATCTATTCCTAAAGATAGTCAACTCTTCAATGGCCTGTGTGAGCTTCGCATTGAAGGTTGTCTCTGGGATAGGTTGCCAGAAAATATGGAGTGCCTCAAGTCGCTCCAGAAATTAGACATTTCGTACTGCCATAGGATGGAACAACTTCCAACGCTGCCCCGGTCTCTTGAGACGATTATTGTTGTTAAGTGTCATGTGCTCAGTAAAACCTTCGAAGAAGAGGGACACGAAAATTGGAGTAAGATCCAGCACATTCCTAAGAAATACATCGTGTAATGAAAGATGCATAGTGTAAGTCTGTTGGCCGCCTTCCTTTTCTAATCCAAAGAGGTTGCTGCATTCATAACCATTTTGTTTATAAAGACATAACTGACCCTTCGATCTTATGTTTGTGAAACAGGCAGCGGGGGGACATGTCAGTGCCGGAGGAAACATGCAGCCAAGCAAGGCGTCCAGATCATCATAACCCGAACTGCAGGTAGCTACGAAGGTGTGGTGTGTGATCTCATCCCTGATAGACTCTGGGTTTGTGTTATTTTTCTCCCCTTCACTCCATCTTGTATTTGAAACAAGACAACTAATGGCGTGCCTATATAGTGTGTTTCCTGTGATGCATGAGCACGACTGAGTAATGCTGTACTCATTGTGTTCGCAATTGTTCAGTGTGTAATGCTGACTGCCCAGCTTCTGAACTAGATGGTTGTGATTCCAAAGTTCATATACATTCTGCTTTATTCTTGCAAGAGAGTTTGGTTTGTATATGATATTCATTCTTATGACCATAAATCTGGTGTGTGCTTGATTTGGTTCGATATAGGCTCTGCTCTGCACTTTTCTGCCCTGCCTTTGAGCTTCGTTGAACTCTGCGTAATTTTTTCCCCCCCTAAGCCTCGGTGCTTGCCTGCATGGTCGTACGTCCTCCGTGTGTGTAACTTACATTTCCACCTAGGCCAGGCATGAGCGAGGTCTCGTGGCTGCGTGCGAGGTCTGCCCCTGCCTGCCGCACGCGAGTTCTCGGCATCCCGCCGGCGGCCGTGCGAGCGAGGTCCACGGAATCGCCACCCAGCAGTACGGATCCGCCGCCCTGCATCTCGGCCGTGGCTGGAAGCTGCTGTGTAAACAAATTTAAATTGGCTGGAAGCTGGGCTGGTCGTGGCTGGGTGCTGCCAGCAGCTTGTTGGCTGGCTGGTTCAGCACCAGCGCCAGCCAGCCCATCCATCCCTGCCGAACATGCATGGTATCATACTAGTTATTATGTTTTCCTGCGGCCTTAACTACAGTGATCCTTGCTACAGTCATACAGTAACGAATCAGAGCCGTCCGTTCATACTAGTTATTATGTTTTCCTGCGGCCTTAACTACAGTGATCCTTGCTACAGTCATACAGTAACGAATCAGAGCCGTCCGTTCCATTCCAGGGCACACCAGACGTGGCCACGTCTTCCTTCCTCCGGAAAGTTCCTGCTTTACACCCCGCCTTATCCTCCCGGCTCCTCCACACGCGGATGCCGCGACCCACCGCCTCGCAGGCTCCGCAGCTTCGTCCTCTTCCCCGCCACACCGCCCTCACCACCACTCGCCGACGTCTTCGTCGGCCACCCCGCCCCCAATCTCCCATCCCCCGTCGCGTCAGCTGATTGCTCGCCGCTTCGCCGGAACGCACGGCCATGCGCCGCCAGGCCATGCGTTTCTCCGTCTCCACCGTCGCCGACGCCTCTGCGGCCTTCGCCAACATGGTCCGTCCTCCCCCCCCCCCTTCCCGATCTCCTTCCCACGCTCACGCCACGTTCGACCAGCCCCCTTTTCCTTTCCCATCGCAGAAGGAGCTGGCGCGCCGGCGCATCTCCATAAGCCTCGCCGACCTTGAATACCTCACCGTCGTCGTCGAGTACTTCGCCGCCTCGTCAAATTGCCGTAGGTACACCCTCCATCACCTGCATAGATTGATTCTGTTCTTATGTCATAGATCGATTTGGTTTTTGACCTAGGGTATCAATCGATTTGGTCCCCTTCGCCAACCTGATAGCCACGGTTGATGCCTTTGGTAACCTGTAACATCCCGAAAATCCGAACTACAAAATTTTTTTTTCTAAATAAACCTATGTTGTTGCTTGACATGAAGGAAACCCTACAAGTTTGCATGCAAAGCATCTAGGTTTAGCCGTCGAGCATTACTATGCAACAACAATCACAAGTGTCTTAATATAGATCCTAAGCCACTTGTGATTAGGACTTTAGGAAAACCTGTCATAGTTACTAATGAGAGTCTATGACCAACTATCAGCTGGTCTATGCCATAGCAATAACCCCTAGGTCATGAACCTAAACCCTAATGATCCTATGCTAGAATTAGTAGCAATGTCACCAAGGTGTATCGTGTATATAGGTACACTTACCTGTAGTATATATCCTACGACCAACTATAGCCTAACTAAAGCTAGCTAGTGGTTACCACACTAACCCGAGACATGGTGACATAGGCCTATACCCATGACTCCACCTATGAGGTAATTAGTCTTAAACCCTAAGCCATAGCATTAGAGGCTATGCTCACCAAGTAACTAGCTACGTGACCCTAGTGGGTTAGAGACTAGTAACACATACCAATCCATATTGGTACCTCTATGCTTGATGGTGAAGCTACTTAGCCACCTACACACATATAGCTACCCTAGAAGATCAACCCACACCAAACTGGGAGCTACCTACCTTGGATTGGTTATCCACTTAACCACCCTGAGGTATAAACCAACACTAGTCCACCGTAGTAACTTAACCCACTTAATATAGTTAGTGTGCCCTAGCCCTATATAGCCTAGTGGACCACTATAATGCCATATATGTAGATGGTGGGTATAATTAGGGAACTAAGACCTTAGTCGACAACTTAGTAACCTAGCTAACCTAACTAGTGCATCTAATGCTAACCCTAGGAAATCACATTATACCTAGGCACTCCAACTATGGGGTTATAATAAGCATAGGACATAAGCCATCTATGTGACTTGGACTCCCAAATACCCCTATGTAATTATGTGAGGCACATAGAGAACCATCATAGCTTAGTCACTAGTAGGACCTACTCAAATCATAGTTATCATCACATGTCCAATTACAAGATATGCAAGCATCATTTTCTTGCACTTTAAAATATTGTGAATGATTTGGCTTTTATTGGGATTTTTGTATTGGATAATTAAATCAACAACTACACATCTATTTATTTATTCATACGATGAATAAATATATATACATATCATTATGGGGAAGAATATATCCCAACATGCCCTAAGACTTTCTATGACCGCCATGACATAATGTACGGGAGATACAAACCATAATACATATACATGTATTGTACAAAGCAAAAACAGAAATGGAAAAGACAAAGGAAAAGGAAGGAAATGGCAATGGCCATTCTGGCCCAAACAACTAGCCTGGGCCAACAGCAAAGCCCGCCGATCCAGTACACCATCTTTCCTCCTCTTCTCTTTCTCCATTTCCTCACCCGAGCCGGCCCATTCATTCTCCTCTAATCTTTTCTCTTCCGCCGGCCTGCTTCCTCCTTTCTCTATCGCTACCGGCCCATACTGGCCCAACATGTCCGGCCCACGAGCAACAACTGGACGCCGCCGTCCCCACGTCGCGATAGGACAGCCCGCGGCCGCTGACAGGCCGTCCCCACCTGTCATAGCCTTCACCTGCCTCCCCTGTTCTTTCCTCCCACGCGAACGTGCGTGCACGGATCGACGGATTCCCCACGCAATCCTTCTCCTCCGCTCGATCCTCGACTGTGGACATCGACGGTCGCAAGAACCGCCACGCCGCCCGACCGGGAGCCGACAAGCTCTGCCACATAGCGCTCGCGGCGCGCAACTTTTCCTCCCCGCGCGATTTTCGGAAAAAGCGGACACCTTCGCCCACGCGCTGCCGTCCGGGCTACTATCCCCACTGACGCGTGGCCCCGCCTACACTAGCCGCGACGTGGCGCGCTCCCGCTCCACATGATCGCTCTGTGCCCGCGAGCGCCTCCCGCTCAAACCGCGACGCCGCCGTGCCCTGTTCCCCGCCGGAACCACCTTTTCGGACCACGGTGACCACACTCGAGTTCGCTAACTCGAGAGGGTGGTCAAGCAACCGGGAAAACCTAGCCTCGGAGCGCCCCCGACCCTCGATCAAGCCTCTCCTTGATCACCGACCGCTCGCTGCTAACCCAACCTCGCCGTCGGCTATAAAAGGAGACCTTGGTGTCTTGGGGGTTTTCCCCATTACCCCGCCGCCACCCTACGGCTCAACCACCGCCACGCCGAGAAGGGGAGGAAGTAGAGAGAAGAAGAAGGAGGAGAAGGAGCCAAGAGCCGCTGGGAGAGAAGGAAGCCGTCGCCGTCGCCGGTGGAGAAGTAGAAGGCCGCCGCAGAGCCCACCAGAACGGAAGAGAAGCAAGGCGCTGCCGGGCTGCCACCCCAACCCCGCGCTGCTTCGACACCAAGCCGAGCCTCCACCGACGCGCTGCCTCAACACTGCCTCCCCGGCCACGTCGGTAAGCCACCGTGCCCCAAGTCCAACCTTCGCCCTGCTCGATTCCGGTCATGGCGCTGCGGCGCGTAGACCGAGGGCCCCTACCGGCCTCTGGGACACACGCAGCCCCACACACGGACCGGCCAAAGCCTCAGGAAGTCCGGCGCCACCAAACGCCGAGAGCCCTGCCCGCCATAATCGCCGCCGCGACCATGCCCGCCGTGGAGCGCCGCCGTTCCCGGCGAAGATAAAACCCCTTTGGATGCTTGAACCCCGGATCTGACCTCGCCATGGTGTGTCGCGTCCCATGCGCGCGCTAACGGCGAAAGAAGACCGCGGGAGATACCCCCGCCGGCGACCATGTCCACATGGGGCCTCTTCGGAGCGCCACCATGGCGCACTTGCGCCGGCAAGCTCCGGCTGTCCTCGACCGTTGAGGCTTACCGTTGAGCTTTGCCGTGGCCTGCTGCACCCCGCGGCGTCGTCGGTTGCGGAGGATGGAGTACCGGAACCGTTGCCATCGTGCGCCGCCAAGCTCGCCGGAGTCCGCCGCGAGCCTCTGCCGCGGTGGAGCGTCGCCGTGCTTCTTGGTCGTCGTCGGCAAACGGAGCAAGACCCCCGCGACTCCAATCGATTGATCGAAGCCGCAATTTTGAACCCGGGGAGCCCTTGGCCCTTCGCCCGTGCACGCCATCGGCGGCAACATGGCGACGCCGACGCCGCCGCCGCTCGCTGCACCCTAGACAGCCGGAGACCCTCGGCGTGCCCGTCGAAGCCGCGGGGAAGACGACGCGCTCGATGATGAAGGAAGGGTACCCCGTAGCACCCCTGCGCGTGACCTTGCCGCCGTCGGGATGCCATGGCACAGCGGACATAGGGAGGGGAAAGAAGAAGATGAGATGGGGTGAGAAGAGGACGAATGAAGTAGAGGAACTCGGTCCATATGGACCGGAGGATGACAGAGGGCCCCACCGCCTTGAGATCATGATGAGCCAGTTTCGTGGACGGAATCGACCCGCTGCTACCTCCATGCGCTGGGTCCATGAACACCCGGAGACAGACTGGTGGACCCGCTACTGTTAGTCCACCATAGACCGACGCCGTGGACCTGAGCCCGATCCAGATCCGGATGCATGACGTGGCGCAACCAGACACCGCCACGTGTCGGCCCGGCCCGGCCCAGATCCAGCCCAGACCCGGCCCATGTTCGGCCCATCTGGCCCATTAGTGGCCCAATTAGGGTTGACCGGGTCAACGCTGACGTCAGCACTGTCCCACCAGCTGACATCAGCAGCCACGTCAGCATGCCACATGGCCTAATGACGTGCTGCCACGTGTCGGCCTATTATTAATCGGCCTTTTATTATTTTTAGAAAATGATATAAACTTCGAAAATTCATAACTTATTCATACGAACTCCGAAAAATATGATCTTTATATGGAAATTCATCTAAAATCGAGCCCGACGCAATGGGACTATGTTTGAGTGCATTTGGTTCTTCTATATTTGATTTGCTTCTTTGTGGCTTCTATAGGAGTCGCTAACGCGACTATTACGTTTCGGTTTCAGAGTCGATTCGGGCGAGGAACGATCTGAGGATGGAGACTATGAACTCGAGGGAGTGAACCTGCTGAACGACTACGGAGGACTTGTACCACTACAGACGGACTTGTACCCCTACTATCGGATTCGTACCACTACTTCCTCGACATCGCAGGTGTCATGGCAGCACCTTTATTTTAGAGAATCCTATTAGACATTGCATGATTAGAATTGCTAGCACTTTATATTTACTCCTTTGCTAGTATATGATGCATGCTATTGCTTGAGCTATGTTTACCTTGTTCGAAACCCTTTTACCATGTTACCCAGCCTTGCGCTCGCACTTATATATTACGCCCTTCGTGCTTGCATATATCATCACCATACTTATTATAACTCCACTTCGCATTGTATATGAGGTGCGGGTGGTGAACCCTTGGGAATGGTTTGGCTTGGGATGCCGGACATGGTTATGGTGATGAGCGGTGTGCTGCGTGAGTCTTGGGTGCGTGGTGAGGGTTGAGTTGGCCGGACAGGGATTACGACGAGCTTCGAGCGAGTCTTGCCGAGGGACACGGCACAGGTGCCCCGTTTTATGAGTTGGCACAGGGAGCCACGCTTTATGAGAGTACCGTGGCGGGTACATGTGAGGATTGAGGAGTCTCATCGTGCGAACCTCTGGGAGGTGGAGCTTTGGGAGTGGGGTGCTGTGGCGGCACGTTAAAGATTAGCCCATACAGGGGAGACATCGCTGTCTGGCCAACACCTAAGGACTTGAGGGCTCGTGACCTGATCATTGGACGCTTGCTTTCCACTCGCTCTCTAATGGGGGGGAGACGGTCTAACCATCTGGTAGAACGAATGCCATTACTGCCGGGTGTAAGCGGATTTGTGTCGGGAGGTACGGGCCGAGAGTGCTCACACCCTCCTTAACCAACATAGTGACCCCTTGGCCTGGTACTATGTCTCACAGTCTCGGCGGCCAGGGTCGAGAGGCAGGATGGTATTCGCTCTAGGCTTATGGCGATCGATATCTGCCTAGGTGGGCACACCTATGATGGCTATCTTGTGGAATAGTGAAACCTCTGCAGAGTGTATGGTTGATCGATCGATACATACGCCGACTCGTCGGCTATGGACCCGATCCGTGTGATGCTTGCTTGTCTAGGAGAGGAGTCTTCGCCTTCCTTGGGATTGGGTAAGTTACATCCGGCCGTGAGCACGGGAGGCTGCGGGTCATTGAGGCCTGACGAGAGGGAGTCGTCTTGCCGGCCACGTGAAGCGTGGTGGGGTATGGTGTGTGGTGTGTGGGGTGTGGTGATGTGTGGATGGGATGGATGGGATGGTGGATGGATGTGTGTGTGGGATTTGGGAATGTGTTAAACTTGACTATTATATTATTATTATTACTACTTGTGGCTACTTTGCATGCGCTAGGATGCAAACCACGGCTAAATATAGGATCGCGGATCCCTTTATTTTCTCTTTTCCACTAAAGCTCATTCGGTGCTTGACCATGGCACTGCACACATGCGCGGTGTGCAGATTTTCGTGATGTTAGGGTTGAAAGGATTAGATGGTCTCGTGCCTACGCTCAAGTTGGAGATCGAAGCCGCTTCCGCATTTTACTTCCGCCTTCACCACTGTTTCGCATGTTAGAAATACTCGATTGCGCCTTGTGGCGTTGTAATTATTATTGTAAACCCTTCTAAATGTACTCTGTATCCCCGAATTCGATGTATGGAAATGATTATCAACTGTTGTATATCATTCTGTGGATTTTCCCTTCGCGGAAAATTGAGGATGTTTCAGTTGGTATCGGAGCCATGCTTGACCCTAGGACGAGACCCTTAGGATTGGACGATAGCATAGGATGAGCCAGCCCTTCTTTCGGTTATATTACCGACCTTACATCATTTTGTGCTTGGCTTACCTCCTGTATTGGACTTGCTGACCATATTTTTGGACCGTTGTGCCAATGATGATCTATTGAAGCATGCCCTTCTATCCTGAGTACCTCGATGGATACGACCAAGTTCTACAGGAAGAGCTTCAAGAGATAAGGAGTCCCTGAAGAAAAGTGACAATAGACGTGCCACGAATGGGTAATACCTAGAGGAACCGAAGCCTGCTACATGGTGACCCTGTAGATTCTCCCAGGCAAGGAAATGTAGTATTGAAGCCCTACGTCATTCCTGGAATGGAAAATATTGTCCTTACTGCTGTGTCATCTATTGCACATGCAGCTATTCAATCTGTGATGCGAAATGCGCACAAACTCCTCGAGCATGGCCCATTGCCGTCTATTACCCCGTGCCCTCGATGCCTTCAATAGTGCCATAGGGTAATGGGATGAAGCCGAATACACCTAGGCAAAAGGGACTGATGACAACCTCTAGGTTAGTAAGGAGACACCTGTTATCCAAGATAGACTCATGCTAGAGCCAGACCAAGACAAGAATTTTTACCAGCACAAATCTTGCTGAGTTAGAAGAGCAAGACAGCGTCATCCACCTGGTGATGTACCTGAAACCCTGCCTCTACCTGCACGACAGCGGGAAGAAGCTTGTTTTTACGAAGAAGCTACCCGACCTATGCCCAACCATGTAGAACAAGAGAAGTTCTTTAACCCCACCTATCTAGTTTCTTAGACAAGACTCATCATGATAAGGGGGTAGGTAGAAGATGATGTAGATAAGCCCTGTGTAACTACAAGTCGTGCCATGATTAGAGTAAAATGCCTACCATTATAAGCTACTTACGCGTAGTACGTTTTCTTCGTGGATCTCTTGGTGTAGCTACCAAGGATATCACCTTGTAATCAACCTAATGTAATGAGTGCTTGGTTTTTATTGGATTTTATGGTTCTTCATGCTTCTTTGTATGAGTGTAGGATAGATCTAATGAATTTTAAATTGTTTAAATCATCTAAACATACAGCTGATAATAAATCATGCCACTTGCACATGATTCCTAATCCTCGTGACCCATGCAACAGGATGCCCAACCATCAACCTGGTAGCTTGAACCATAGCTCAACCCCCTTCAGACATCACCATGGATAGAGATCAAGGTAGTCACATGCCACCCATAGGACTCAACCTTGAGAAGGAAGAACTTCACTCTCTGCTACCCAAAGGAACCCCCACCGAAGGAAGCTCTCAGCCGCCCCCTACCTTCAGTGGAACTGACGAAGATCCTATCAACGCTGTAGACTGGCTATATGACATGGCAGAAGAGTTAGACTCGACCACCTACACCGAAGAAGAAAGTGTGAAGATTGCAGCCCATCAGCTCACAGGTTCCGCACATACGTGGTGGAACACATTCAGCAATGCCCATTCCAAACCAACCAGCATCTCATGGAGAGAGTTCAGCGAAGCCTTTCGCCAACACTATGTGCCAGATGATGCAATGGAGGACGTGGAAAGAGAGATTCGAAGTGTAAGGCAAGGAACAAGAAGTGTTCATGAGTATAACATCCACTTCAACCGCATGTTGCGTTACGCACCTGCCGTACGTGACTCTAAGAAGGATAGGATGTTCTACTACCGCAGAGGCCTAAATGATGGCATCCGAATAGTCCTTGCGGGAAGCACCTACCAGACCATTGAAGAAGTGATTAACAAGGCAATTGAAATAGAAGAAGACCTCCTCGAGTATGAGATAGTCGAAGGAAGGAAGAGATGCCGTATTAATGGATCATTCAATGGTTCACTAGTACGACAAATGAGTGTAATCACAGACTCATATCGTACCCAGGCCCGAGGCATGTGGAACGCTACTGCACCTACTTCTACAGGCAGTGTGCATTTCACTTACTATGGATGTGATCATCCTAACCTCAGAGAAGCCGACCATAGAGGAATGAAGACCACTCGGTCAATTCAGAATCTCGGTACAAAGAATCTCGTAGCAATCACAAGTGGTGTGTTTATCACCTGTTATGGATATGACAAAATGGGCCACAAGATCGTCAAATGCCCCAGAAGGAAGATTGTCCCTACTCCAGCTTCTGTCGAGAATGTTCTCAACCTGGACAATGATACTCACTAGCATGTAGTCAAGATTTCGATTCTAGTTGATGTATCATGTTTAAACATGTCCAATTCCAAGCTTGTAAGAGAATTTATCTTATTAATAAATGCAAGGATTTCCTCTTTTTGCACTAGTACACCAGTGAACAATTTCGAGACCTCTGGGACATATGTATCTCTGCTTATGAATAGATCCTATCCATCAAACCCTACCTTGCTACTTTGGACATTCCAAATAGCATGCTTAAGCTAATATAAAGGCCGATCTATTTTATCATCCCATGCTATTTCAAAACAACCCTCCGTACCTTTTATTTGAAAAGTTTCACCGCTCAAAAGGAATTTCATTTCAAAACAAAAGTGTTGCTTTGCACACCAACCTTTAATAAAATGTTTGTGAACTAAAAGAAAATGGCTCAAGTTTTATCTTCAAAGCTTTTGAATTCAACCAATGAGCCAAACTTATTTCAAATAGACCACGTCTTTGAAATATATTGCAACACGTTTGCTAAACAAAATTATTGTGAAAGGGTTTTGTTTGCAACGGTCCCAAAAGTAATTTCTTTAAAACCTAGTTTCAAAATAATTAAATTTGATTGTGAAAACCATGCTATGCAAATGAGCGGTGATTTCAAACCATTTTCGAAACCATTTAATTTGAAAACACATAAAAGGTGTATTTGGTTTCAAAACAAAGCCATTCAAAAGTGTTTGATTTTAAAACTCGTATTGATTTCAAACCTCCTCGAAATCTCTTTTGGACTTTAAAGCTTACGAATCACTATATATTTTAAAATAAGAATTTCAAAATAACCACGACAATGAAAGTCCAACGAATGATAGCCCCAACCAACAAATGCATGCTATGCTTAAGCACCTTGGATACCCCGTACAAATTTGGATCGAGTTACCAAAGAAGGCAAAGGACGACGAATACTTCTGCAAGATCCTTTGAAGCGGCTACGCCGACTAAAAGTAAGGACAACAATTACGCTTATCAAAGTAGCGCAGCGGAAGCGTGGTGGGCCCATAACCCACAGGTCCCTGGATCGAAACCTGACTCTTAAAGACATGATATAGTCCGAACAAATTTGGGATCCTCCCACACGCAAAAACCCTATGTTGAAACATCCTACAGTGACAACTCCTCGACTGTCGTCGAAGTACCTTTTGGGAATCCTCAAGATCTACCTAGTCCACAAACACTAAACCTACACATACTCGACCAAGGATCTAGACAAAGAAGTCAAGACTCTACTACTCACTCCTGCAACTCGGTGGAGCAACCACATCAACTGCGTGAATCTAGAAGTCAGACTTATGGGAAGCATCATCTTACCACTTATAGTAGTACTTCACACCTTAAATCTCGGGGACGAGATTCTGATAAGGGGGTAGGACTGTAACATCCCGAAAATCCGAACTACAAATTTTTTTTCTAAATAAACCTATGTTGTTGCTTGACATGAAGGAAACCCTACAAGTTTGCATGCAAAGCATCTAGGTTTAGCCGTCGAGCATTACTATGCAACAACAATCACAAGTGTCTTAATATAGATCCTAAGCCACTTGTGATTAGGACTTTAGGAAAACTTGTCATAGTTACTAATGAGAGTCTATGACCAACTATCACCGGGTCTATGCCATAGCAATAACCCCTAGGTCATGAACCTAAACCCTAATGATCCTATGCTAGAATTAGTAGCAATGTCACCAAGGTGTATCGTGTATATAGGTACACTTACCTATAGTATATATCCTACGACCAACTATAGCCTAACTAAAGCTAGCTAGTGGTTACCACACTAACCCGAGACATGGTGACATAGGCCTATACCCATGACTCCACCTATGAGGTAATTAGTCTTAAACCCTAAGCCATAGCATTAGAGGCTATGCTCACCAAGTAACTAGCTACGTGACCCTAGTGGGTTAGAGACTAGTAACACATACCAATCCATATTGGTACCTCTATGCTTGATGGTGAAGCTACTTAGCCACCTACACACATATAGCTACCCTAGAAGATCAACCCACACCAGCCTGGGAGCTACCTACCTTGGATTGGTTATCCACTTAACCACCCTGAGGTATAAACCCCCACTAGTCCACCTCAGTGACTTAACCCACTTAATATAATTAGTGTGCCCAAACCCTATATAGCCTAGTGGACCACTACAATGCCATATATGTAGATGGTGGGTATAATTAGGGAACTAAGACCTTAGTCGACAACTTAGTAACCTAGCTAACCTAACTAGTGCATCTAATGCTAACCCTAGGAAATCACATTATACCTAGGCACTCCAACTATGGGGTTATAATAAGCATAGGACATAAGCCATCTATGTGACTTGGACTCCCAAATACCCCTATGTAATTATGTGAGGCACATAGAGAACCATCATAGCTTAGTCACTAGTAGGACCTACTCAAATCATAGTTATCATCACATGTCCAATTACAAGATATGCAAGCATCATTTTCTTGCACTTTAAAATATTGTGAATGATTTGGCTTTTATTGGGATTTTTGTATTGGATAATTAAATCAACAACTACACATCTATTTATTTATTCATACGATGAATAAATATATATACATATCATTATGGGGAAGAATATATCCCAACATGCCCTAAGACTTTCTATGACCGCCATGACATAATGTACGGGAGATACAAACCATAATACATATACATGTATTGTACAAAGCAAAAACAGAAATGGAAAAGACAAAGAAAAAGGAAGGAAATGGCAATGGCCATTCTGGCCCAAACAACTAGCCTGGGCCAACAGCAAAGCCCGCCGGTCCAGTACACCATCTTTCCTCCTCTTCTCTTTCTCCATTTCCTCACCCGAGCCGGCCCATTCATTCTCCTCTAATCTTTTCTCTTCCGCCGGCCTGCTTCCTCCTTTCTCTATCGCTACCGGCCCATACTGGCCCAACATGTCCGGCCCACGAGCAACAACTGGACGCCGCCGTCCCCACGTCGCGACAGGACAGCTGCGGCCGCCGACGAGCCGTCCCCACTGTCATAGCCTTCGCCTGCCTCCCCTGTACTTTCCCCCACGCGAACGTGCGTGCACGGATCGACGGATTCCCCACGCCATCTTCCTCCTCCGCTCGATCCTCGACTGTGGACATCGACGGTAGCAAGGACCGCCACACCACCCGACCGGGAGTCGACAAGCCCTACCACATAGCGCTCGCGGCGCGCAACTTTTCCTCCCCACGGCGATTTTCGGGAAAAGCGGACACCTTCGCCCGCGCGCTGTCGTCCTGGCTACTATCCCCACTGACGTGTGGCCCCGCCTGCAATAGCCGCGACGTGGCGCGCTCCTGCTCCACATGATTGCTCTGTGCCCGCGAGCACCTCCTGCTCAAACCACGACGCCACCGTGCCCTGTTCCCCGCCGGAACCACCCTTTTGGACCACGGTGACCACACTCGAGTTCGCTAACTCGAGAGGGTGGTCAAGCAACCGGGAAAACCCTAGCCCCGGAGCGACCCCGACCCTCTGATCAAGCCTCTCCTTGATCACCGACCGCTCGCTGCTAACCCAACCTCGCCGTCGGCTATAAAAGGAGACCTTGGTGTCTTGGGGGTTTTCCCCATTACCCCGCCGCCACCCTACGGCTCAACCACCGCCACGCTGAGAAGGGGAGGAAGTAGAGAGAAGAAGAAGAGGGAGAAGGAGCCAAGAGCCGCTGGGAGAGAAGGAAGCCGTCGCCGTCGCCGGTGGAGAAGTAGAAGGCCGCCGCAGAGCCCACCAGAACGGAAGAGAAGCAAGGCGCTGCCGGGCTGCCACCCCGACCCCGCACTGCTTCGACACCATGCCGAGCCTCCACCGACGCGCTGCCTCAACACTGCCTCCCCGGCCACGTTGGTAAGCCACCGTGCCCCAAGTCCAACCTTCGCCCTGCTCGATTCCGGTCATGGCGCTGCGGTGCGTAGACCGAGGGCCCCTACCGGCCTCTGGGACACACGCACCCCCACACACGGACCGGCCAAAGCCTCAGGAAGTCCGGCGCCACCAAACGCCGAGAGCCCTGCCCGCCATAATCGCCGCCGCGGCCATGCCCGCCGCGGAGCGCCGCCGTTCCCGGCGAAGATAAAACCCCTTTGGACGCTTGAACCCCGGATCTGACCTCGCCATGGTGTGTCGCGTCCCATGCGCGCGCTAACTGCGAAAGAAGACCGCGGGAGATACCCCCGCCGGCGACCATGTCCACATGGGGCTTCTTCGGAGCGCCACCATGGCGCACTTGCGCCGGCAAGCTCCGGCTGTCCTCGACCATTGAGGCTTACCGTTGAGCTTTGCCGTGGCCTGCTGCACCCCGCGGCGTCGTCGGTTGCGGAGGATGGAGTACCGGAACCGTTGCCATCGTGCGCCGCCAAGCTCGCCGGAGTCCGCCGCGAGCCTCTGCCGCGGTGGAGCGTCGCCGTGCTTCTTGGTCGTCGTCGGCAAACGGAGCAAGACCCCCGCGACTCCAATCGATTGATCGAAGCCGCAATTTGGAACCCGGGGAGCCCTTGGCCCTTCGCCCGTGCACGCCATCGGCGGCAACATGACGACGCCGACGCCAGTCGCCGCTGCTGCACCCTAGACCGCCCGGAGACCCTCGCTGTGCCCGTCGAAGCCGCAGGAAGACGACGCGCTCGATGATGAAGGAAGGGTAACCCCGTAGCACCCCTGCGCGTGACCTTGCCGCCGTCGGGATGCCATGGCTGCAAGCAGACATAGGGAGGGGAAAGAAGAAGATGAGATGGGGTGAGAAGAGGACGAATGAAGTAGAGGAACTCGGTCCATATGGACCGTGAGGATGACAGAGGGCCCCACCGCCTTGAGATCATGATGAGCCAGTTTCGTGGACGGAATCGACCCGCTGCTACCTCCATGCGCTGGGTCCATGAACACCCGGAGACAGACTGGTGGACCTGAGCCCGATCCAGATCCGGACGCATGACGTGGCGCAACCAGACACCGCCACGTGTCGGCCCGGCCCGGCCCGACCCAGATCCAGCCCAGACCCGGCCCATGTTCGGCCCATCTGGCCCATTAGTGGCCCAATTAGGGTTGACCGGGTCAACGCTGACGTCATGCTGACGTCAGCACTGTCCCACCAGCTGACATCAGCAGCCACGTCAGCATGCCACGTGGCGTAATGATGTGCTGCCACGTGTCGGCCTATTATTAATCGGCCTTTTATTATTTTCAGAAAATGATATAAACTTCGAAAATTCATAACTTATTCATACGAACTCCGAAAAATATGATCTTTATATGGAAATTCATCTAAAATCGAGCCCGACGCAATGGGACTATGTTTGAGTGCATTTGATTCTTCTATATTTGATTTGCTTCTTTGTGGCTTCTATAGGAGTCGCTAACGCGACTATTACGTTTCGGTTTCAGAGTCGATTCGGGCGAGGAACGATCTGAGGATGGAGACTACGAACTCGAGGGAGTGAACCTGCTGAACGACTATGGAGGAGGACTTGTACCACTACAGACGGACTTGTACCCCTACTATCGGATTCGTACCACTACTTCCTCGACATCGCAGGTGTCATGGCAGCACCTTTATTTTAGAGAATCCTATTAGACATTGCATGATTAGAATTGCTAGCACTTTATATTTACTCCTTTGCTAGTATATGATGCATGCTATTGCTTGAGCTATGTTTACCTTGTTCGAAACCCTTTTACCATATTACCCAGCCTTGCGCTCGCACTTATATATTACTGCCCTTCTGCGTGCTTGCATATATCATCACCATACTTATTATAACTCCACTTCGCATTGTATATGAGGTGCGGGTGGTGAACCCTTGGGAATGGTTTGGCTTGGGATGCCGGACATGGTTATGGTGATGAGCGGTGTGCTGCATGAGTTTTGGGTGCGTGGTGAGGGTTGAGTCGGCCGGACAGGGATTACGACGAGCTTCGAGCGAGTCTTGCCGAGGGGACACGGCCTGGGTGCCCCGTTTTATGAGTTGGCCTGGGAGCCACGCTTTATGAGAGTACCTGTGGCGGGTACATGTGAGGATTGAGGAGTCTCATCGTGCGAACCTCTGGGAGGTGGAGCTTTGAGAGTAGGGTGCTGTGGCGGCACGTTAAAGATTAGCCCATACAGGGGAGACATCGCTGTCTGGCCAACACCTAAGGACTTGAGGGCTCGTGACCTGATCATTGGACGCTTGCTTTCCACTCGCTCTCTAATGGGGGAGACGGTCTAACCATCCGGTAGAACGAATGCCATTACTATAGGGTGTAAGCGGATTTGTGTCGGGAGGTACGGGCCGAGAGTGCTCACACCCTCCTTAACCAACATAGTGACCCCTTGGCCTGGTACTATGTCTCACAGTCTCGGCGGCCAGGGTCGAGAGGCAGGATGGTATTCGCTCTAGGCTTATGGCGATCGATATCTGCCTAGGTGGGCACACCTATGATGGCTATCTTGTGGAATAGTGAAACCTCTGCAGAGTGTATGGTTGATCGATCGATACATACGCCGACTCGTCGGCTATGGACCAGTCCCGTGTGATGCTTGCTTGTCTAGGAGAGGAGTCTTCTGCCTTCCTTGGGATTGGGTAAGTTACATCCGACCGTGAGCCTGGGAGGCTGCGGGTCGTTGAGGCCTGACGAGAGGGAGTCGTCTTGCCGGCCACGTGAAGCGTGGTGGGGTATGGTGTGTGGTGTGTGGGGTGTGGTGATGTGTGGATGGGATGGATGGGATGGTGGATGGATGTGTGTGTGGGATTTAGGAATGTGTTAAACTTGACTATTATATTATTATTATTACTACTTGTGGCTACTTCGCATGCGCTAGGATGCAAACTACAGCTAAATATAGGATCGCCAGATCCCTTTATTTTCTCTTTTTCACTAAAGCTCATTCGGTGCTGATCATGGCCTGCACACATCTGGCGGTGTGCAGATTTTCTGTGATGTTAGGGTTGAAAGGATTAGATGGTCTCGTGCCTACGCTCAAGTTGGAGATCGAAGCTGCTTCCGCATTTTACTTCCGCCTTCACCAGCTGTTCGGATGTTAGAAATACTCTGATTGCGCCTTGTGGCGTTGTAATTATTATTGTAAACCCTTCTAAATGTACTCTGTATCCCCAGAATTCGATGTATGGAAATGATTATCAACTGTTGTATATCATTCTGTGGATTTTCCCTTCGCGGAAAATTGAGGATGTTTCATGACCGCACGAATATGACTGGGACAGAGGTTACCACGAAGATCACCGCTGGAAAAATCTCAAAGGAATGCTTATTCATGCGGGTTGCAGCTAGGGTCTGATCTGAAATTTTGTTCAGTTACTGTGTCTTCGCACCTAGCCTGAATTTGTGATGCTGCTTTCAGTCCTTAACTCAGTGTTCTGAATGATCTCAACCTGATACAACTGTTGCAAAAGGTTTAAATCAATTCATGTTCCTTCCTAGAAATTGTCGTTATGTTTGTCCAGTATAAATTATGAAATTCAATCATACAGTTGGACCCACTGATTCCACGCCCTATGTGGTTCTCAATGTTCTGAATTATCTCAACCTATTATAACTGTTGCAAAAGCTTTAAACAATTCGTGCTCCTTTCTAGATGTTTTTGTTATATTTGTCCTATATAAATTATGAAATTGATTCATTAAATTGACCCGATTAAATTCCACGTCCTATGTGGTTCTCATGGTTTCGCCTATTCCCTTTCATGGTTCTAGGTTGTTCTCATTGTTTTTACAGCAGCCCCAATCTGATTCCTATGGATGGTCAGCCTCATCCGTCTCGACCACGACAGATGGCTTCTAATTCAGCATACTGCATTGCCCCACATTGACTCCCTTTCTCATCTCTGGTGAGTGCTAAAATTCCTCCTCCCCACAGTTCCTACTACCCAGTGTCTGCTCCTTTAATCCAATTTGGTTTTTCGGTTTCGTCGTTTCATATGCAAAACAATGAATGGATTTTTATGCAGTGCTTGACTACAATGCCAAGGGATGATGCCCGCCCGTATCCCCGCAGCTGCTGGCCTTACCTCCTTCCCATCTAGCCGATATCTGAATGTGTATTTTGTAACTTTCTAAATTCTCATTTCAGTTGAAGGCTTTGCTTGCAGTGTCCGAAACACTATTATGGATGTCCCAAATGTATTTCTTCATGGTGGCTTATTGAAAGGAGTAGTTGCCTACAAAATTCTAACTTTCTAATTTGCCATTTTCAATTCAAGTTTGTGCTGGCAGTACTCCAACAAATTGCGGCTCACCGGCTGATTCGACATGGAAGTCTTGGCAACCTTCTTTCAGTGCCACTTTCAGCTGATCCTAGCTACCTAGCTAATCATTTGTTTTGCATATATAAGGTCTAGACTGATGGGTAATTTATCATTCAAAGCAAGGGCATTAGTACAACATATTGACAGTTATATCAAGCCCAACCTCCTGCGATGTGCATTTGTTATTTGTTACCGAAAACATTCCCATGGCCACCCTTGCCTGCCAAGTGGGTACACAACCTACTTCAGTACTCACAAGCCTTTTTAAAATGGTCATAGATCATTGCATTTCGATCACAGCATTGCAATTTTTACAAACACCAGTGTACAACTTATCTTACTGAAATTTTCTTTTTCTTCACCTACTTACTGTCAGTTTCCTCCTGTTCCAGCAGGTTCATTTTCCCAATATTATTGGCAACATAATTTTCTTTCTCAAATAATTGCTAGATTTATCATCATGTTCCCTTTGCATAATTTAGGTAAGTCTTTATAGACTATACTATGACAACCCATCTTCAAATTTCAATCTAAGCATTGATCTATTTGTCAGTTTTTTAGTTGCTTCAGCCATGCGCAATACAATTCAACTAAAATAGTTACATACATGTCATCTCATTTGCTTTGCATGCATATTGACACTTGACCGTTACTCTACATGTGGTGCAGTCCCCTATTGCGAATTCATTTCTTATGCCATTATTGTTTCCTAATTGACACTCATCTCATGGCTTTTCCTTCTATCCTACAGGGCCTTCAGTTTGCCAGATCTTCCACGCAGAATATATCTCAGATTGCCTAAGTATGAACAAGAATTTAGATTTTCTCAATTTCGACTAACCACATTGTATTATATGACGAAAAAGATTATGAGATGTGATTAAAATCTCTGAGGTGCCGGCATTTACGAATACAAATGTACCAAATGTTTTTCAACTGTTTTTATGAGCAAAATTATGTGCTACAAATTGCTAGCCCGCGCAAATGCGCGGGGTAGCTGCTAGTTGCCATATATGAATGAGCACAACAGTGAAACTCTGTAGAGAAATGAAGAACAATGTACACTTGCAGGACATAAATTTAATTCATATGGATAAAGTATATTCTTAGACTTGAATGTTGAACCATCTCATTATTCTCCAAAAAGAGACGTAAAATTTCTCCATTCAAAGAAGCATTACACCTTTCAGAGGGCTCTTTTGTACATTCTGAAATAAGGTTCTTTTAGACCATTTCCTCAACTTTCTCCTTCAGATGACATATGAGGGAGAATATTCGCTGAAGTAGAGACTTTTGATTCAGGCAACTGAGACTCTCTGGTCCCATCCTGCTGATAGCATATGATGGTAACACAGGCGCCATGTTGTCAGTGGCTTGAGCTATTTTAGTGTCCTGTTCTTATTCGAGATGATAATACTCTGTAGAAAGGTGCACTGGGTTATTGTGGTTGTGCGAGATGAGCTGTGGTGTTGTTTTTAGATGGAGAAACGGTACTCATCAAGAAACGCTTTTCTGGCAAATGCACCCAAATTGTCAAAGGTTGTTAGTGATTCTCCAATTATACTAGTGGAAAATAGTCAACTATGTGGCCTGGAATTGGGCTTTTGCAATACTATTGTACATAGCTAGGATCCTGATGAACTGGTCAGAAGCCGTAATCTTTCAGCGATTCAGTCCAGCGAGATAGTCGCATGGGAATATCATCCACTACCACTCCCAGCCGCAAAGTTGGGAGCTGGTCAAAAGAGCTAAGACTTGTCCTCGTCCCTTTTGGTTTTATTATAAGAATCTTTACTGCGCTGTCACTTGAGAAAAACCTGACTGATGATGGCGTCTGAAGATTGCAATGGCAGGTGATGAGTTGTCCTGAAATCTTGCTACTGATGGCCGTTTCACAACGGAACCACTCTGTTCGTTTTTGTTGGTACAAGTTGCACGCTCCAGGCTGTTACACGCTGTGGTCAGCTGCAGGCTGGAATTATGTATAAGTTGATCCATTCTGGACACAACTTGGCATCAACAAACCTTTTGTGTCAGTCCCTTGCTCTTCTGGCTCTCTCGGATCGACAACACGGCCGGGGTCGCATGTCTCAGCTTTCTCCTGCATAACAAGCCGACAGGCAACAGGACCACATGTCACGTGTGAATGGATTAAGGTGTTCTGGACGTGACCTTTTGTTTGCAACCGTATAGAAGTGTAGAACATTGCTCCCTATTCACGCCTGTTTGCCAGCAATTGTGAAGGACCGGAAACGGCGACCAGATGGGGGTGAATGGAAGCCTCAAATTTCTTTTAAAATATTTGGCCTATGTCCCAAAATCACCACCAAACAAATAAAGTCTCCAAATCTAAGATACTCGCACCAACCGGTAATGTGAGTATTTAGATAAATTCTTTAGAGCGATAGAAACCCAACGCAATGACGGAATTGAAATCGGAGTCCGAAAACCAAGTTACACGCAAAACAGAAAATCGAGCCGTGAAAATTCACTAAAAAATAACAGAAAATTCGTTCATCCATCAGCACGCGTATTGTGCTTGGCTATCTGTCCAACAAGCAAACACAGGGAATAGCTGATCACAAAAATTAAGAAAAAAATCCAAGAAAAATAGTGAAGAAGAACAGGATCTCAAGATCCAAAATCAAGACACCATAATTGAACACAAGAGTCAAAAGAGAGCTCGAACAGTCTGCGTATACACCACTGCCGACCGTACAAGATCTCGAAAAATACAAAAACAACTCAACAAAAATCAAGAAAAAAATCCAAGAAAAATAATGAAGAACAGGAACTCAAGATCCAAAATCAAGACACCATGATTGAACACAAGAGGCAAAAGAGAGCTCGAACAGTCTGCTGTATACACCTGCTGACTGTACGAAAAGAGCCTAAGCTGCAAGCACCATTATGTATAAACAAGGCATACTAGTAGGAGCATAGATGTAATCAAAACTGCTATAGTCATGAAGCTCAACAAAAGTACTATGATACATGATGAAATGCAATATGATACAAAAGAACAAAAAGAAAGCCAAAGAACCAAAAGCAAAAAGAGAAAGCCAAACAACACTGTACATCAAGATACAGCTACCCTACTCTAAAAAGGGTAGCAAACGCCCAACTCCGCTCTCAAATGGGCAAACTGGGTTTGGTCGAGGGGCTTTGTGAAAATATCTCAAGAGCCGGTCATGGGTTCGAATGGGTCAAGGTCTATGTCTCCTTTCTCTTGGTGGTCTCTCGGAAATAATAGCGGATCTCAATGTGCTTGGTTTTTGAGTGGAGTACTTGGGTTTTTGGCAACGCTTATGGCACTAGTGTCATCCGTAAAAGAGGCACTCGCTGAAGTTTAACCCATAATCCCTCAAGGTAGCAACTATCCAAAGCGGTGAGAGCAACAAGCGGCGCAGCGACATACTCGGCCTCACAAGTGGATTGAGAAATAGAAGACTGCTTGCGAGAAGACCAAGAGATCAAAGACGAACCCAAAACTCACAAGTACCCGAAGTAGACTTCCTCTTGACTCGATCACCCGCATAATCAGCATCAGAATAACCCGAAAGAGAGAGTCGAAGAGGTCGAGTACCACAGACCAAGCTCAGGTGTGAAGCGTAGGTACCGTAAGATGCGTTTGACGGCCTGCCGATGCGAAGTGCGCGGTGAAGACTGGAAGCGTGCGCAGAGGCAGACCGCAAACTGGATGTCGGGCCTCGTCGCCGTTAGGTACAGCAATGACCCGATCATGCTGCGGTACTCTTTCTGGTCCACGACTTCACCTTCTGAGTCAGCGTCCAACGCCGTCGTGGTTGACATGGGGGTTTGAAGTGGCTTGGCCCATGTCGAAGCGCTTCAGCAGATCCTTCGTGTACTTGCCTTGGTGTACAAATGTCCCGTCCCGGGTTTGCTTGATTTGCAACTCGAGAAAGAACGTCAGCTCGCCCATCATGCTCATCTCGAACTCCCTGCTCATCATATCTGAAAACTTTGCAACAAGAGCATGTGAAGAGCCACCAAAAATGATGTCATCGACATAAATCTGCACCAAGAGAGTGTCATTTCCATGCTTGAGGAGAAACAAGGTTTTGTCGACCGACCCCATGGTAAAACCCTTGCCCAACAAAAAGGACTTCAAGTCGCTCATACCACGCTCTCGGGGCTTGTTTGAGACCATACAGGGACTTTATGGAGTTTATAGACATAGTCGGGATGCTTGGGATTTTCAAAACCTGGGGGTTGCCTCACATACACCTCCTCATCTATGAATCCATTTAGAAATGCACTCTTTACATTCATCTGATACAACTTGAACCCTTTCGAAGCTGCAAAGGCTAGAAAGATCCTAATGGCTTCTAAACGGGCAACAGGAGCAAAGGTTTCCTCATAATCTATCCCCTCTTTTTGGAAATACCCCTGAGCAACCAACCTAGCCTTGTTTCTCACCACAACTCCATCCTCACTCTGCTTGTTTTTGAACACCCACTTGGTTCCTATGGGATGACACTGAGGTGGAGGTGGCACTAAAACCCAAACTTGGTTTCTCTCAAAGTTCTCAAGTTCCTCATGCATAGCATTGACCCAACTGGATTAGTTAATGCCTCAACCACTTCTTTGGGCTCAAAATCGGCAACAAAAGCGAATGTGCAAAGTGTGAAATCTCATAAGACTTGTTGCGAGTGACACGCTCATTTATGTTACCGATCATGGTTGAAGGAGGATGGCGATGTTGAATGTGCCGAGGTGCTTCCCTTGTTGAAGTCGCCTCCCCCTCAACAGCAGCTGGAGCTCCCTCAGGTGCAGCTGGTGCAAACTGAGGAGCCTGGTCGTACGGCCCCCAAGTGGTAGAAGGAGTGGGAGTAGGGCCGTCAACCGAAGTAGTCCTCGCAGGGTCAACTGGGGCAGCCGGTGGAGTCGGCTCAGGATCACCCCAATCGGCATCGTCCTGCTCCTCCTCCACAAAAATGCTCTCATTCATCTCCTCATCACCTGCATGCTCAAAAACAGGAGAGGAACAAGGTGCGGCCTCGTCGAAGGTGACTTCACAAGTCTCCATGACACGGTTAGTTTCAAGGTTAAGAACTCGATAAGCATGCGAATGAGATGCATAACCAAGAAAAATCCCGTCGAAGATCTCGATTCAAATTTGTCCAAGTTTCCCTTCTTCAAGATAAAGCACTTGCAACCAAACACCCGAAAATGGCTCACTTTAGACAAACGGCCAAACCGCAACTCATAAGAAGTCTTCTTCGTGAAAGCTCGAAGGAAAATGCGATTTGAAACATGACATGCCGTGTTGATTGCTTCGGCCCAATAGCGCCTAGGAGTCCTATGCCATCAAGCATCGTCCTGGCCATCTCAACAAGGGTCCGATTCTTGCGCTCAACAATCCCGTTTTGCTGAGGGACATACGGCGTAGAAAACTGATGCTCAAGACCTATGGATGAGCAGAAGGTCTCAAAATGAGTATTTTTGAATTCAGTGCCATTATCACTGTGGATAGCTCACATGGCATGCTTTGGTAACTCATTTTGCAACCTTAAGATCGGGTCATGAACATGAGTGAAAGCCTCATCTTTACTCTCCATGAAAAAGACCCACGAATAGCGAGAAAAGTCATCAACCACAACCAACACGTACCACTTGCCACCATCGGATCCGAACCCGAGCCGGACCTACAGTGTCCATATGTAAAAGCTCGCCGGGCCCCTTGGTCATCACTTGGTTCACGGGAGGATGAGAAGCTGCAATCATCTTCCCATGACGGCACGGGT
This sequence comes from Themeda triandra, assembly GCA_018135685.1. Lineage (NCBI taxonomy): Eukaryota > Viridiplantae > Streptophyta > Magnoliopsida > Poales > Poaceae > Themeda > Themeda triandra. Next base: position 151,511 of record JAENPR010000051.1, on the reverse strand, counting down.
GACAAACAAGATCCTTCTCAAACTTGAGCTTGGGCAATCCTCGGATTAGATCAAGTGAGCTCAATCTTGCAAGCAAGTCGAAACTCAAGTGACCAAGTCTGCGATGCCACTTCCAGAGCTCAGAGGAGGAACTTGCCACCAAACAGCGAGAAAGACCAAATGAGCGAGAAAAATCAGCTCGAAACACTTTCCCAAAAGGCACAATCTTGCAAACGAGGTTTTCCTGGGCATCAAGAACACGACAAAGTCTTGGCTTAAAACGAACCTCAAAACCATCATCAAGTAGCTGAGAAACGGAAAGCAAATTGAAGTGCAAATTTGATACCAAAGCCACATCCTTAAGCACAAAGTTCTCATTCAGGCGAATGGACCCACGTGAAAGACCCTTGCTGTTATCCCCAATGTAATGTACTCACTACACTTCATTTGGGTGAGGCTGGAGAACCATTTTAAGTTTTCGGTCATGTGTCGAGAGCAACCGGAATCAACGAGCCACGTGTTCTCCAGACCTTCATCCTGCATCAATAGTAAGACATGGGATGAGCAAATGATCCAACACTGGGGTTAGTAAACTGAGGAGAAAACCATTGTTGGCTCATTCGCCCATGAGAAGTGTTAGCAAAAGCACCATGCATGCCATGTCCCATTTGAGTGGAGCGATCACCACGACGAGGAAAACGTGGTCCGCTCAAACTGTAAGACTGAAAGCCACGGTCATGAGATCCAAGGTCATAAGCAGGACCTGAACCCCGCCGGGCACGACCACCTCGTGGTCTCACACCTTGAGGCCTAGATCCTTGAGGTGTTGCACCTCTTGGCCTAGCACTGTGCCTCTGGAAACGTGGAGCAAACACACCATGAGTAGAGTTATGGAAAAGCTCATACTCATGCCGCTCATCTCTCTTCCTCCGAAAGCAAAACTCAAACAAGTGACCATCATGGTGACAATAATCACAGTGGTACACCTCTCTCTTGGGTGGTGGTTGACTCACTCTCTCATGGGTATGGTTCACTCTTTGGGTTTGCTTGTTCTTTGGAGGGGGTTTAATAGAGATGTCGGGAAGTGTGTCAAGTGGGTTCCTTAGGTGGTTTGTTTTTGGAGTCCACACTTGCTTTGGAGGTGGAGCTTTGGGAGATTCCTCAAACACACCATTTCTCACATCGGGCTTGTTAGGCTGAGGTGGAGTGATTTTGATCAACTTGGGGTAGTGGAAGGCTTGATAGATTTCTCAGATGCACTCATACCACTGTGATCACCAACCTTGCCAAAAACATTTTCACCCTTCCCACCTATAGCAAAGCCTAATCCCGTTGTGTCAGTTCCCCTCTTGAACTGACTCATCATCATGCCAAGCTGCGGCTCACTACAAGACAACTAACTGAGCATGGACCGAAGATTTGTGATTTCTTCTTCGGCCCTTTTCTTGTCATGCCTACAAGAGTTCAATTCTAGCTCTAAAGCCTCACAGCAAGCACATCTAGACACTTGACTAGTTTTCTCTAGCATGGCAATCCTAGTCATTTTCTCACCTAGCTCGACTTCAACTCATCACAAGACTTGCGGGGACTCAAAATGATAGGCTTAGCTCTAACCTCATCAAGTTCATCTACCAAAGCAACATACTTGACCGCAGGTCAGCAAGATTTACCATATGAATAGCACAAGCATCACACTCGGACTCATCGAGATATAGCTACGACCCCTTAACAAACTCAAGCTCTTTGACCGCAAGCTCTCACTTAGCCTTAAACTCTTTTCTCTCACGAGCAGCAAGTCTAAGCAGTCTATCTTGACTAAGCAAAGCATCACCCACGGACTCTAGCTCAGCAGTAAGAGACTTGAGATTTTGTTCTACCTCAGGCTCGGGGTCATCGTTCTTCTCAGTGCTTGTGGTAGACTCGTCGAGTTCCATGGTGCAGTAGCCTCCAAGCTTGGAGTCGGCGAAGAAGCACAGCCCGTTGAACCTGTTCTCGACCTTCCGCTCGGCCTCATCATCACTTGGGGGTGAGCCGCTGTCGGAGTCGTCGTCGAGGTCGCTGAGCGATGCGAGGAAGGCTCGCTGCTTCGCCTCATGCTTCTCCAGGTACTTCTTCTTGATGGCCTCCTTGTCGAATCCTCCCTTGTACTTGTACTTGTACTTGTGGGAAGAAGACTCGTGCTTGTCCTTGCGCTTGCCGTAGTCGTTCTTGTTGTAGGAGTTCTTGTCGGCCTTGGGGCAGTTAGCGATGTAGTGGTCGGTATCTCCACACCCGAAGCAGCCTTGCTTGGTGATGCCACGCCGGCGATTCAAACGGTTGTTGTGAAACCGTGAGAACCGGCTGATCACCAAAGCGAGCTCGTCGTCCCCAAGAGCCTCCATCTGCTCCTCTGTAGCTAAAACCAAAGACGACAAGGCAAGAGACAGTGTGAAGGGTTAGCGAAGAACTTGAACCTCCCCGTACACGAGACCAAAGCCGTGGTAGGGGCGACGGATTTCGATCCTCGCCTGCGTCTGGTGATCAATCTCGGTGGACTTGAGCTTGCTGAACAGCTCATCCACAGTGAGAGTCTCGTAGCTGGGCGATTCGATGATCGCCGAGACCTTCACTTCTCAAACCCTCCGATCAAGAGCATATAGAAGCTTAAGGGCTCTTTGATGATCGTCATAGGGCATCTGAGGGTTGTTTGCCCTCATCTTGTTGTAAGGTCCTAGATGGCTAGAGGGGGGTGAATAGCCTATAAAAATTCTACAAACTCACTAAGCAAACTTCGTTAGATACACAAACGGCGGAAAGCAAGTTTTGCTTAGCCTACTAGATGTTGCAAGCCTCCTATCCAAACAATTCTAGTAGGTGATCACTAGCACAAACAATAGCTACCACTAGTGATCAAGAGTTCTACCCACGGGATTTAATCTACACAAGGAGTGGTTCCCGACCGACCACACAAGCAATTCTACCCACGGGATTTAGTCTACACAAGTTGTGGTTCCCGACCGACCACGCAAGCAATTCTACTTTGCAAGAATGTAATCAAAGTAATACAAGAGAGGGTAGAAGCTTGTTATACCAACGCGTAGAGTCGAGGTTGCCAATCACCAATAAGATGAACAATCAATCACAATCGGCAACACACAAAGGATGATGACCAATCACCCGGAGACAAGATGAACACAATGATTTATCCCCGGATGTTCACTTGGGCACCGCCAAGCTACGTCACCCGTTGTGTCGACCAACACCTAGATGGTTCCTCGGCGTGACCCTCAAGTCACTAGCCCCTCAAGGCTCGCCCCGCAAGGCACCGCAAGACACCACTCTCAAGCGAGGTACTCAATGACACGCGCAATCCACTAGGATGCTCTTCGTGATCCCCACGAGGTGAGCTCAAACCTCTCACAAATCAACCGGAGGTGGCCAAGAACAATCACCTTCTCTTGCCAACGCCTCCAACAATCTCCAAGCCGGCTAGGAGCGGTACTCTCCAAGAGTAACAAGAAATCCACCGGCTAAACCACCCACAAGTGCCACTAGATGCCCTCAAGCAATGCAATGCACTAGGTGATTCACTCAATCTCTCTTAGGATTCACAATCAAGCAAGAGAGATGAGAGGGAGAGTGTTTCTTCAGCTCAAAGGATGAATGAATGAGTTGGGAGAGCCAAGAGAGGGAGCCAAGCCCAGCCACCCATCTATTTATAGCCCAAACTCTTCAAACTAGCCGTTGCCCCCTCGGGGGCGAATTTTCACTGCGCCGGACGCGTCCGCCGCAGGCCGCCGGACGCGTCCGGTGCTTCAGCCCGCGCGCGTGCCCCAGACGACCGTTGGCGCCGCGGCTAACCGCGTGCCGCCACGTCGGCGTCCGGCGCGGCGTCCGGCGCTTGCCAACCCGCGTCCGGCAGACCGGCCGAAACTCAAAAGTTTCTGGTCCGCGTCCGCCGGCCGCCGGACGCACGGCCCGGCGTCCGCCGCCTTCAGCTCGCCAGCCAGCACCACGCCAAGACTCAGCATGCGCCGGACACAGCACAGTGAACATGCCGCGTCCGTCGCGCGTCCGGCGCTCAGCAACGCAGAGCCACCAACCTGAGCCAAGCTAACACGCGCCGGACGCGTCCGGCGCCAAAGCCCTGCGCGTCCGGCGCTACAAAAACTTCGTTTTTTCAGCCCGTCGTGACGCCAACTTCTCCGTCATGCTATCCAACAAGTATACCAACTTGAACAACGAAGATAGCATGATTTCAACCAAATTTTGCATCCGGCGCAATAGAAAATATGCATCCATTTTTCTCGAAAGCGCCGAATCCCGCCTCGCAGGCTCGGCGGGAGGAAGAGAGGGACCCAAACCCATCTCTACCCTGCAAACCACAGCGCGCTCAAATGCCACCTTTGTAAATGTGCCAACACCACCAAGTGTACATCTCCATGTGCTTGTGTGTTAGCTTTTCACAATCATTTCCCAAAGGTTAGGTTAGCTCACTAGGCCCTACATGCAATGCACTTCATGAATTCACCTAGTGGCACCCGTGCGTCGAATAGCCGATAAGACTTCCCCTCTTAATAGTGCGGCTATCGATCCTAAACCACTCACACCCTCTATGGTGTCTTGAGTGCAAAACAAAATGGCCCTATTGGTTATACCTTTGCCTTGAGCCCATTTTGTTCCTCCAAATGATATGAACGCTTCATACCATCATGTGACCGTCTCGATCCATCGACCTCGACTTCACTTGCCCTTCACCATGCATCGGTCCATCGGCGCCTAGTCTTGCCCGAGCTTCACCATCGCATGGTCCTTCACTCCCAAGCCTCGACTAGCCCTTCACCTTCAACACCAGTCCATGGAGCCAAGCATCGTCTTGATCTTCATCTTTGATCACATGACACGTGTCATGCTTCATATTCAATATGCTCATCGTGTGGACAACCTTTCTCTAAATCAACCACTTAGATAAACAAGGTTAGTCCTAGGTTTCATCAATTAGCCAAAACCAAACTAGGGACTTTCACTTGTTCACGATGGTTTGGAAGCGAGTGAACAAAGAATCAACAGATTCACCATCGATTTGAACAAAGTTCTCATACTCTCGCTTGTGTGTCTCATAGAGTCGGTCTTGACATGGGCGGTACCCTCATGATAGCTCTGCGATCTAGACCGAGATCTCTCGAGCGGTTGTACAATCGAAACACGCTCAAATTCTTGCAAAGAGAGAGCGGAGAGAACAAGACAGTTACGCGTATTGTTCGCCTTGTGTTGGTCGATCTGTGCTTGGTCAACACGGGTAGCAAGTACCACGTAGTCCGCATTCTCACGAGATCTCCCAAACACGCGAATCAATCCCTTGGAGATGCGCCGACATGCATATCTTCCAATAGGGATAGTTTGTGCCATCGAAGTGCGGTGGCTTGCCAAGCCCACGGTTCTCCATACGTCGCCTTCGGGGATCACGGACCGATTAAGGTGGAGTGATCCTTAACCGGCTCTGATACCAATTGAAGGACCGGAAACGGCGACCAGAGGGGGTGAATGGGAGCCTCAAATTTCTTTTGAAATATTTGGCCTATGTCCCAAAATCACCACCAAACAAATAAAGTCTCCAAATCTAAGATACTCGCACCAACCGGTGATGTGAGTATTTAGATAAATTCTTTAGAGCGATAGAAACCCAACGCAAATGACGGAATTGAAATCGGAGTTCGAAAAATCAAGTTACACGCAAAATAGGAAATCGAGCTAGTGAAAATTCACCGAAAAACAGCAGAAAATTCGTTCATCCATCGGCACGTATTGTGCTTGGCTATCTCATCCAGCAAGCAAACACGGGAATAGCCGACCACAAAAATTAAGAAAAAATCCAAGAAAAATAGTGAAGAAGAACAGGATCTCAAGATCCAAAATCAAGACACCATGATTGAACACAAGAGTCAAAGAGAGCTCGAACGATCTGCCACTGTATACACTGGCGACCGTACGAGATCTCGAAAAACACAAAAATAACTCAAGAAAATCAAGAAAAAATTCCAAGAAAAATAATAGTGCTTGTGTAAATGTGCCAACACCACCAAGTGTACATCTCCATGTGCTTGTGTGTTAGCTTTTCACAATCATTTCCCAAAGGTTAGGTTAGCTCACTAGGCCCTACATGCAATGCACTTCATGAATTCACCTAGTGGCACCCGTGCGTCGAATAGCCGATAAGACTTCCCCTCTTAATAGTGCGGCTATCGATCCTAAACCACTCACACCCTCTATGGTGTCTTGAGTGCAAAACAAAATGGCCCTATTGGTTATACTTTTGCCTTGAGCCCATTTTGTTCCTCCAAATGATATGAACGCTTCACACCATCATGTGACCGTCTCGATCCATCGACCTCGACTTCACTTGCCCTTCACCGTGCATCGGTCCATCGGCGCCTAGTCTTGCCCGAGCTTCACCATCGCATGGTCCTTCACTCCCAAGCCTCGACTAGCCCTTCACCTTCAACACCAGTCCATGGAGCCAAGCATCGTCTTGATCTTCATCTTTGATCACATGACACATGTCATGCTTCATATTCAATATGCTCATCGTGTGGACAACCTTTCTCTAAATCAACCACTTAGATAAACAAGGTTAGTCCTAGGTTTCATCAATTAGCCAAAACCAAACTAGGGACTTTCAATCTCCCCCTTTTTGGTAATTGATGACAACCACAACAAAGATGATTTTATAATAAAAGATTTTGAACTTGTCATACTTGTCCAACCATTAAGCTCACAAGAGAAATTTGGACAACTATAGCAAGTTCAGTTTTGGTAGTATTGCTCCCCTACATATGTGCATAGAGTTTGGATTTGAAGCTTTGCACATATGCATGGATAAGATTGTGGGGAGAGTAATTCTACCAAAATGATGCTAAGGTGTAAGAAATGGACCTTTGAAGCGTGATACCAATCGGAGTTGCAATTTACACCATCCTTAGCACCATGAAGTAACTAGACATCCATCAAAAACTCAAGAACCCCGTGAGATCAACATTATAAGCAAAGTTCTTGAACCACTTATAAGGTAAGGGGAGTCTAGTTACAACCTATGCATGCTAGTAGATCATTTCATCAATCAAGTTCTATACTAGCATTGCACCACACAAGCAAGGAGACACCACTTGTATAAAACTTTGAAACTAGGTGCCATGAGCAAGTCATATGAGAATGCACAAACAAATGCAACAACTTTGTTCATGAGCTTGCTCCCCCTTCTTGTGTGCATCAAAATTTTATTTACCCCCTTTATCATGTTCAATCATCTTTTTCTCTCCCCCTTTGTCAACAATTACCCAAAAATGGGATCAAATTGTGGAGAGAAAAGAATTTTGATGGAGTAAACAAAACTTTAGTCAAATTTGGTTCAATCTAGACCACTTGCCAAAGACATTTAATTCGGTTTGAACCAAAGACAAGCTTCTTCACACCTCATGACAAGGTTATCTTGCCTATGTTGAATTAAACACTTGTAGCAAATATTCTAGATTTAACACTAGGATTGCAAGCTCACAAACATATCATATGTCACCACTAGATCAAGCAAAGCATAGAAGCAATAGTGGTAAACATATATATATCAAATACATTTGATTTATCATGAATGCTCCAAATGCACCTTGTATGTCTACATGTGCTACCATAAGTATAATCCTAAGCATGAATGACATGTCACACAATGGTACCTTGCATTGTCGAAGGAGAGGCATGTCAAGTAGTGGTGGGGTGCATTCAACACATGTTTGAGAAGTCAAGAATGTTCAACTCATTCCTTAGCTTGCAAAACCTTCTTTCATCAAGTGGCTTGGTGAGGATGTCGGCAAGTTGCTCATCGGTACCCACACTTTCAATGGAAATGTCACCCTTTTGTTGATGATCTCTAATGAAATGATGCCTTATATCAATGTGCTTTGTTCTTCCATTTAAATCGGGTTTTGTGTCATCTTGATTGCACTCTCATTATCACAAAATAATGGCATATTCTTGAAATTGATGCCATAATCCTTCAAAGTTGACTTCATCCAAAGCAATTGTGCACAACAACTCCCCGCACTAACATATTCGGCTTCGGCGGTAGAGATTGCCACACTATTTTGTTTCTTTGAGGACCATGACACAAGTGATCTTCCAAGAAGTTGACATGTACCACTTGTGCTCTTTCTATTGATCTTGCAACCACCATAGTCGGAGTCCGAATATCCAATCAATTCAAACTTTGACCCCTTGGGATACCACAATCCAACATCTCTTGTTTGCTTCAAGTACCTCAATATTCTCTTTGCGGCCGTGAGATGACTCTCTCTAGGTGAGGCTTGATATCTAGCACACATGCAAACACTAAACATGACATCCGGCCTTGATGCGGTGACATAGAGTAGGCTTCCAATCAATGACCGATAATCCTTTTGATTCACCATATTGCCATCATGATCACTATCAAGATACCCATTGGTGCCCATTGGAGTTGAGATTGGCTTTGCATCTTGCATCCCAAACTTCTTCAACATGTCCCTTATGTATTTCCCTTGACTCACAAATGTCCCATTCTTCAATTGCTTGACTTGAAGACCAAGGAAATAGCTAAGTTCACCAATCATGGACATCTCAAATTCTTTTGCCATCATTTCACCGAATTCTTCACAATATGCTTGATTGGTTGATCCAAAGATGATATCATCAACATAGATTTGCACAATGAAGAGATCATTACCAATCTTCTTGGTGAATAGAGTAGTATCTGAAGGGTTATGAGGGTGCTACGCTAGCCAGAAAACAAAACTTTTTCTACCTCATCGCCCGGATCTACCGCTAGTTACGGGTTACGGGATTACCACTAGACGCGCGAAGCGGCGGAAGACGACTCGATGTAGTCGAACGCGTCGCAGCGGTGCCGTGCGGTTGCGTGGTCGTCCGGCAACTCCTCCCACCACTTGCGGTTCGTGCGGTTCGTCCTCGTGCTCCGGATGCAGCACCTCCGAGGTGTCACACACGTACGAGGGAGAAGCGTGCGCCTCGGGACCGCTAGGTCCGCGAGGAGCGAAGGCGAGAGCGTGGAGGGCGACGCGGCTGCCAAAGGCGTGGATTGAGTTTGGCCGCGCCCCTCCCCTCTACTTATATAGGCGTCTCTCATGTGCCCCGAGTTGGAGGCGCATTAGAAATCCTAAGCCTTGTCTAATTCGGGTCCAACCCGAATTAGGCTTCCGGCCCCCTTAAGCGTGCGACCCTATGGGTTCACGCACACATAGACATGGGCCGAATACTCCTATTCGCCCAATAGCCGACGGCCTCTAGCAAGGCGTGACAACTCCTATGTGCACGCAAATGATCATATCGACGAACCACTACGACCACATACGAGTTACTCCCTTGCCTCATGATATTTGGTTCAACTCGTGGGTTAACACTTAACCCAAGCACGGACATGCATTTGTTGATCCAATCACTTGAGTGATCCAGTGATATCACTCTCCTCAGAGAGGGGCAAGTCCCATCTTGATTGTCTATGTCTCACAAAGATGCTTCTCGACAAACCCGAAGACATCCTTTATAACTACCCGAAACGGAGTAGCGTTTGTCGGTCCCTAAGCAAGTCGATACACATCTCGAGCACATACAACAATCTCGGTCGAAGGACATAACGTATATGATGTGTATAGAGACAATCTCATGTCGGGTCGATCCACCTACATGTCATACATGTGCCCACATTATTAGTTCGACATCTCCATGTCCATGACTTGTGAAACATAGTCATCAACTAATAATGTGCTAGTCTAATATTCATGTGTGTCCTCACATGAACTCCGACCGAGGACGAATATAGAATAACCATACAAGTAAAAGAGTTCCACAAACAATTCACATAATTGCCAATCAATACAAGTTGTCTTTAATGGATATTCTATGGACACATTTTACATATCATGGATACAAGCGGAATATCATCATCTCTATGATTACCTCTAGGGCATATTCCCAACAGTCTCCCACTTGCACTAGAGTTAATCTCTAATATGTCTAATCCCCATAGACCTTATGTGCGCCTCATGCTTAGGCTGTGGAAGAGCCTTTGTCAACGGATCTGCTACATTCAAATCCGTATGTATTTTGCACATTTTAATTTCACCTTCACTGATGAACTGTCGAATGAGGTGAAATTTCCTCTGTACATGTTTGTTCTTCTGGTGATTCCTTGGCTCCTTAGCCTGCTCTATCGCCCCATTATTATCACAATGTAGATTCAATGGGCTAGCCGCATTAGGAAACACACCAAGATCAATGAGGAAACGCCTCATCCAAACACCTTCCTTTTGCGCTTCCGAAGCCGCAATGTACTCGGCTTCGTTGTAGAATCGAACACTGTCTCCTCGCTTGGAACTTTTCCAGCTTACGCACCACCATTTACCGTGAACACGAAACCCGATTGAGATTGTGAATCATCTACATCGGTTTGGAAGCTAGCATCGGTGTAACCATTTACAACGAGCTCTTCCTTACCTCCATAGATCGGAACTCATCCTTAGTTCTTCTCAAGTACTTAAGAATGTTTTTAACCGGGCGTCCAGTGACTCTCACCAGGATTGCCTTGGTACCGCTCGCAACACTTAGAGCATATGAGACATCTCAAGGCGAGTACATATCATGGCATACATGATGGAACCGACTGCCGAAGCATATGGAACCTTACTCATGCGTTTGCGCTCTTCATCTGATGAAGGACATTGCTTGTCGCTAAAGTGCATACCATGTGACATAGGCAAGAACCCTTTCTTGGATTGCTCCATGTTGAACCGTTTCAACACCTTGTCCATATATGTATCTTGGCATAATCCTATTAGCCTTTTCGACCTATCTCTATAGATCTTAATGCCCAAGATGTATGTTGCATCTCCCAAATCCTTCATAGAAAAACTATTATTCAAGAAGTCTTTACTGATTGCAACATAGGAATGTCATTCCCAATCAATAGTATGTTATCCACATACAAGATTAGAAATACAACAAATATCCCACTAGCCTTTTGGTAAACACAAGGCTCTTCTTCATTCTGACGGAAGCCAAACCCTTTGACAACCTCATCAAAACGAATGTTCCAACTCCGAGATGCTTGCTTTAACCCATAAATAGATTTCTTAAGCTTGCATATTTTTCCAGCATTATTTGGATCAACAAAACCTTCGGGCCGTATCATATACACGTCCTCTTCCAAATTTCCATTTAGAAAGGCTGTTTTAACATCCATCTCGCCAAATTTCATAATCGAAATAGGCGGCTATTGCTAGAATGATCCGGATAGATTTAAGCATCGCTACCGGAGAGAATGTCTCGTCGTAGTCAATTCCTTGAACTTGCCAAAAACCCTTTGCGACAAGTCGAGCTTTATAGACGTGAACATTTCCGTCCATATCTTTCTTCTTTTTATAGATCCATTTGCACTCGATGGGTCTAACACCATCGAGCGTGTCAACCAAGTTCCAAACTTGATTATTTCCCATGGAATCTATCTCGGATCTCATGGCACTCGCCATTGCTCGGAATCGAGTCCATCATAGCTTCGCGTATGTTGCGGGTTCGTCATCGTCCAACAATAACATCCCCACGCAATTCGCGAAGTCTTGCCGATCTTCGTGGTTGTGGAGGTGTTTCGTGGCCACGGGCATCTCAACTTGTTCTCGCTACATTAGCATCACTCGTAGAGTCCTTCTCGATCGGCTCATCTTGAACTTCTTCAAGATACACCTTTTGTCCACTCTTCTCTCTTTTGAGAAACTCTTTCTCTAAGAAAACACCATTTCGAGCAACAAACACTTTGCCCTCTCGAGCGGTTGTAGAAGTAATATCCTAAAGTTTCCTTTGGATATCCCACGAAAAAAACACTTGTCCGATTTGGGTGTTAGCTTATCGATATAAGCCGTTTGACATAAACCTCACAACCCCAAATTTTTAGAAAAGACAAACTAGGACTCTTCCCACCCATATCTCATATGGTGTCTTAACTACGGACTTAGATGGTACTCTATTCAATGTGAAAGCGGCCGTTTCTAGAGCATATCCCCAAAACGATAAAGGTAGGTCCGATCGGCTCATCATAGACCGAACCATGTCCAACAAAGTCCGATTACGCCGCTCGTACACGCCATTTCTCTCCGCGTTCGTTCGGTGGCGTAAGCCGTGGAACAATTCCGCAACTCTTAAGATGATTGCTAAACTCATGACTCAAATATTCGCCTCCATGATCGATCGCAAGGCCTTAATTTTCTTGCCACGTTGGTTCTCTACTTCATTCTGAAATTCTTTGAACTTTTCAAATGTTTCGCACTTATGCTTCATTAGGTAGACATAGCCATATCTACTAAAGTCATCGAAAAAGTTATGAAGTATTGAAAACCGCCTCTAGTCAAGTCGTGCTCATTGGTCCACATACATCACTATGTACTAGTTCCAATAAGTCGACGCTCTCTCGGAAAACTCCGAGAAAGGCGTCTTGGTCATCTTGCCTAAAAGGCAAGCCTCACATGTCTCGTAAGATTCAAAATCAAACGAAGTTAGAAGTCCATCATCATGGAGCCTCTTCATGCGATTTTCACTTATATGACCCAAACGACAATGCCACATATATGTAGGACTTAACTCATTAAGCCGAGACCTTTTAGCATTAACATTACGCATGTGTGCATCATCAAGATTTAAAATAAATAATCCATTCACAATGGATACAAGAGCCACAAACATATCATTCTTTGAGATAACACAACCATTGTCTTTACTCGCAAATGAATAACCATCCTTCATCAAACATGAAGGTGACACAATGTTTCGACTTAGACTAGGAACAAAATAACAATTATTCAATTCCATGACAAATCCCGATGGCGAGGTGAAGTTGCATCGTCCCGACGTTCAACGCAAAGAACTCCTTGCATTGTTGCCCACGCGGAAATCAACCTCTCCTTTCTTCACGCTTCTACTTCTTATCATTCCCCGCATCGTATTGCAAATATGAGCAACCAATCCGGTATCAAATACCCAAGAATTGATATAAGAGTTAGCGAGGAAGATGTCCGTAACATAAACAACAAGCGTATGAGCGGGAGTACCTTTACTACCGCCGTCCTTCTCTAAGGACGCCAAGTACAGCCTTTTGCGCTTCTCTTCCAAGTGACCATTCTTACCACAATGAAAACATTTAGCATCGCCGGTGGTCCAAATTTGGGGGCGGGCGGAGTCGGCTTAGAGATCTCATCTTTAGCCTTGCCCTTTTTCTTCCCCCACCCTTCTTTCTCTTAAAGTTAGGCTTGTTCTCGGGATCCAACACTTGGCCACCGACCGCTTCTTAATGTCGGCCTCGCTTTTTTTCAAAGATGCCACACAACTCATTCAAGCCCCTCTCGCCCCCATGCATATGGTAGTTCGCAATGAAGTTCCCATAGCTAGGCGGCGAGACGAGAGAATGAAATCGGTAGCCAACTCGGGGCCAATTGGGAAGCCTAGCTTCTCCAACCTCGAGTGTAACCAACCATCTTGATTACGTGTGGCCCAACAATGCACCCTCGCTAGCTTGGTTTCAAGAAGCGCCTTAGAGACATTGAACCTTTCAAATTCCCTAGCTTGAGTTTGGAACATATCCTCAAGCGCCACGATCATATCGTTCGAGTGATTGTTATCGAACCGCATCTGCAGATCGGATTCCATACATGCAAGCATAAGGCGCTTATTTCAAGATCAAAGCATCACATGCTTTCTTGTAAGCGTTTTTCATAGCAAAGAGATGCATCATCGCAGGCTCATCTCGGTAAGGGGGTGTCTAGATATTCCTCCTTTTTTTTAGCCCTGAGAACAATTCTCAGATTGCGGATCCAATCCGCATAATTTGTTCCATTCAACTTATCTTTCTCAAGGATCGAACGCAAAGTAAATGGTTGCTTAGAAGACGCCATTTAATCTACAACAAAAGTAATGTAAAATACTAAGACAAAATATCCATGATAGAGTAAATAATATCAAATATGATCTACTCCCACTAAAATCAATATCCCTCGATTGAAACTTAGTGATTCAAGACCCACAACTAGCAAGTCGACTAGTGAGCTTTAGCATCACCGCTAGAAGACATGATAGATCGGTAAGCAACTATTTGCTAATCATATCGCATATGACTCTTGTTGTTGGATAGCATCTCTATGCTTGGGTTACCAACTTCTCATGCTCCAAGGTCCCTAACCGTTAGGATGACCTTGTTTAAGCAACCAAACCTTCAGCAAGTATCCGATACGAACCTGTCTAGTCAAGAAAAATCGATGGCACCCTAATTTCATAGACCCACCATCGATTGTACAAGATAGTGACAGTGCAAGGTTTGGGGGAGCACAAACTTAAACATTACTGAGGGATCGTTCTACTTCACTACCGCACGAATGTAGACAAAAACATTATAGCATGTGAAAGTAGAACATGGTAAGAACGGCATAAACACGATATGACTTGGTATAGCCCATTGTTCTTTTCGAGATCTCCATCTCTTCAACTGCTCATCAAAATCACTAGACAAGAGGTAACCGATTCCGACTACAAAAAAAATCGCGAAAACTCTATCTTCCAAGCCGTTTTTCGCAAATCTAGCTCGGGCCAAACCGACAAGGGTGGATGTAAAATTTTTTTCTCTACAACTTTCGTTTAAGAATCGTCTCGATCCGAGTTACGGTTAAAAAGTTACGGCTGTTTTACGAACAGAACTTTTCTCGGAACCTGGCCCGGTGGCCGATCCAATTGCCACCGCCGCGCATCACATGCGCTCGGCACTTGACCTAGGGTTCAATTCGATCAATCTGATTGATCTCTAACTTGCCGTGATTGGATTTACATGTATCACTTAACTCGGATGGCGGAATTCACCGGTACGAGTAGATCGTTACAAGACCAACGCGACAAGATCATGAACCAAGATCAGAGACTCATCTAAAACCGTGCATATCACATATGCGATATCCAGAACCTATAACAACGTAGTATAGAGCTTTGATACCACTGAAGGGTTATGAGGGTGCTACGCTAGCCAGAAAACAAAACTTTTTCTACCTCATCGCCCAGGATCTACTGCTAGTTACAGGTTACGGGATTACCACTAGACGCGCGTGGCGCGAAGACGACTCGATGTAGTCGAACGCGCAGCAGCAGTGCCGTGCGGTTGCGTGGTCGTCCGGCAACTCCTCCCACCACTTGCGGTTCGTGCGGTTCGTCCTCGTGCTCCGCATGCAGCACCTCCGAGGTGTCACACACGTACGAGGGAGAAGCGATGCGCCTCCGGACTGCTAGGTCCGCGAGGAGCGAAGGCGAGAGCGTGGAGGGCGACGGCGGCTGCCAAAGGCGTGGATTGAGTTTGGCCGCGCCCCTCCCCTCTACTTATATAGGCGTCTCTCATGTGCCCCCGAGTTGGAGGCGCATTAGAAATCCTAAGCCTTGTCTAATTCGGGTCCAACCCGAATTAGGCTTCCAGCCCCTTAAGCGTGCGACCCTATGGGTTCACGCACACATAGACATGGGCCGAATACTCCTATTCGCCCAATAGCCGACAATGGCCTCTAGCAAGGCGTGACAACTCCTATGTGCACGCAAATGATCATATCGACGAACCACTACGACCACATACGAGTTACTCCCTTGCCTCATGATATTTGGTTCAACTCGTGGGTTAACACTTAACCCAAGCACGGACATGCATTTGTTGATCCAATCACTTGAGTGATCCAGTGATATCACTCTCCTCGCAGAGAGGGCAAGTCCCATCTTGATTGTCTATGTCTCACAAAGATGCTTCTCGACAAACCCGAAGACATCCTTTATAACTACCCAAGAAACGGAGTAGCGTTTGTCAGTCCCTAAGCAAGTCGATACACATCTCGAGCACATACAACAATCTCAGGTCGAAGGACATAACGTATATGATGTGTATAGAGACAATCTCATGTCGGGTCATCCACCTACATGTCATACATGTGCCCACATTATTAGTTCGACATCTCCATGTCCATGACTTGTGAAACATAGTCATCAACTAATAATGTGCTAGTCTAATATTCATGTGTGTCCTCACATGAACTCCGACCAGGGACGAATATAGAATAACCATACAAGTAAAAGAGTTCCACAAACAATTCACATAATTGCCAATCAATACAAGTTGTCTTTAATGGATATTCTATGGACACATTTTACATATCATGGATACAAGCGGAATATCATCATCTCTATGATTACCTCTAGGGCATATTCCCAACAGTATCAACCTTGCCCATAATAAACCCCTTGGAGTGAAGAAAGGTCTTCAATCTCTCATACCATGCTCTAGGTGCTTGCTTCAAGCCATACAAGGCTTTCTTCAACTTGTACACATGGTTGGGCTTCTTCTCATCTTCAAAACCGGGAGGTTGCTCAACATATACTAGCTCATTGATGATCCCATTAAGAAATGCACTCTTGACATCCATTTGATATAACTTGATGTTGTGGGCACATGCATAAGCCAATAGTATCCTTATTGCCTCCAATGTTGCCACGGGAGCATATGTTTCATCATAGTCAAGACCTTCAACTTGAGTATAGCCTTGTGCAACTAGTCTTGCCTTGTTTCTAATCACAACACCATCTTGATCTTGCTTGTTCTTGAAAACCCATTTGGTTCCAATGACATTGTGATCCTCCGGCCTCTCAACTAACTCCCACACATCATTTCTTGTGAAGTTATTGAGCTCTTCTTGCATTGCCATGATCCAATCGGCATCATCCAAGGCTTCCTCAACTTTCTTTGGCTCTTTGGTTGACACAAATGATGCATATTCACAAATCATAGCCACTCTTGATCTTGTTTGCACACCACTTCTAATATCACCAATAATACTATCAATTGGGTGATCTCTTGCAACATGTTGTGGTTGTAGCACTTGCACTTGATTGCTTAAACTTGGTTGATCACTTGACTTGTCTTCATTTGATGAACTAGCACCATGATCTTGCACTTGAGCATTGCTAGCTTGCCTCAATGGAGAATTGAGCACTTCATCTTCATCATCTTGCATATCAACCACTTGCTTTGCTCTAATGTCCCCAATGTCCATGTTCTTCATTGCTTCAACCAATTGAGTTCCACCAACATCTTCTAGATTCTCATCTTCATCTTGTGACCCATTGGTTTCATCAAATTGCACATCATGGACTTCCTCTCTAATGCCACTTGAATTGTTCCAAACTATATAAGCCTTACTTGTAGTTGAATAACCGAGTAGGAACCCTTCATCACACCTTTTTTCAAACTTCCCCAATCTAGTGCCCTTTCTCAAGATGTAGCATTTGCAACCAAACACTCTAAAATAACCAATATTGGGCTTTCTTCCATGAAGTAACTCATATGGGGTCTTCTCTAGCAAAGTGTGACAATAGAGCCTATTGATGTAGTAACATGCCGTGTTGATTGCTTCATCCCAAAATGCTTGACTAACATTGTACTCATGAAGCATTGATCTAGCCATATCAAGCAATGTTCTATTCTTCCTCTCAACTAGGCCATTTGATTGTGGAGTGTATTTGGCCGAGAATTGATGACCAATGCCATAGTGATCACACAATTCTTCCATTCTTGTATTCTTGAATTCACTCCCATTGTCACTTCTCACTTTCTTGATTCTCATGTCAAACTCATTGTGAACTCTAGTGAGAAAGGTCTTGAAGGTGCCATACACTTCACTCTTGTCACTAAGAAAGAATACCCATGTGAATCTTGTGAAGTCGTCCACTATGACAAACCCATATTTGTTGCCACCAATACTTGTATATGTAGTTGGGCCAAATAGATCCATGTGCAACAACTCAAATGCCTTGCATGTGCTCATTATACTCTTCTTTGGATGTGAGCTACCAACTTGCTTCCGGCTTGACATGCACTACACAACTTGTCATTCTCAAAAACAACATCTTTCAAGCCTTCAACAAGATTGTGTTGTGTGAGCTTCTTCAATTGTTTCATGCCAACATGCCCAAGCCTTCTATGCCAAAGCCAACCCAAACTTGATTTTGATATCAAGCATGTTGTCAAAGAAGCTTCACTAGTGTTGAAATCAACAAGATAGAGATTCTCATATCTAAAGCCTTTGAACACCAAGTTGGAGCCATCAAGAGAAACTACCTCAACATCATTTACACCAAATATGCACTTGTAGCCTCTATCACAAATTTGTGCCACGGAGAGAAGATTGAAATCCAAACTTTCAACTAGCATCACATTGGAGATACTCATGTCATTTGATATTGCAATCTTGCCTAAACCAACAACCTTGCCTTTCTTGTTATTGCCAAAAGTAATTGACTCAATGCCACTATCATTCTTCTCAATTGAATCAAACATTCTTGATGTGCCGGTCATGTGTTGAGAACACCCACTATCAATAATCCAATGCCTTCCTCCGGCTTTATAATTCACCTACAAGCAAATCAATGAAGCTTAGGTACCCATTTTTGCTTGGGTCCTTGTAGGTTAGTAACTAAGCTCTTTGGTACCCAAATTCCCTTCTTCTTTGGGCCAACAATGGGTGTACCAACAAACTTAGTTTGCACACCTTTCACACCCTTGGTAAGCACATAACAAGAATCAAAAGGTATAGCATTGTCAAGTTTTTTGTTTTGTTGCTTCTTGTTGCAATTTTGCTCTAGGTGCCCAACTTGCTTGCATCTATAGCAAAACCGACCATTGCTCTTCACAAAGCTAGGCTTTGGAGTTGCAAAGGCCGACTTGCCCTTCTTGGGGGTATAGCCCAATCCCTCTTTGTTAAGAGAGAACCTTTGGCTACCCAAGCACTTTAGCAAGCGGGCCTCACCACCATAGGCTTTGCCTAAGGCATGAGTGAGCTCATCCACCTCCTTCTTGAGGGTCTCATTCTCAACCATAAGTATAGCATCACAAGTGAAGCCATCACTAGTAGTAGAGATAGAGTCGGTGGTGGTGGTGGATGATGTGCTACAAGAAGGGTTAGCATTTGTCATGATGATAGGTTGATAAAATGACTCATCAATGATGTCGCATGTAAGGCCTATATCACATGATGCAATCACCACTTTCTTTGCTTGTTGCTCAAGAAGTAGTGAGTGAGCTTCTTTAAGCTTAGAATGAGCATCACCAAGCTTCTCATGGTCTACCACTAGACTCTCATGAGTGGTCATAAGCTCACCTAGGGCTTTCTCAAGTATTTCTACTTTCATTGAAAGCTTCTTGCACTCCTTTTCCTTGGCAATAGCTATATCTCTAGTTTCTTGCATCAAGTCATATAATTGATCCTTAGTAGGTTCATCATCATCATCAACATTATCAACATCGTGAGCGTATTCCATCTCACTATCATCATCACTATCATCATATTGTACCTTGGTTTCCTTAGCCATGAAGCACGATGGTGATGAAGAGAATAATGAAGGCTTCTTGTTGATGGCGATGGAAGCCATAGCCTTGTTGCATGTATCTTCATCTTCATCATCATTGTCACTTTCCCAAGTGACCACAAATGCACCATTCTTGCCCTTCCTGAGTGTCATCTTGGCCTCATGCTTCTTCTTCTCAAACTTGCCCTTGTTGTAGTTCTTCTTCTTCTCATATGGGCATTCGGCTTGTAGATGCTCGGTGCTATCACAATTGAAACACCTTCTTGGTTGCTCTTGCTTCTTGAAGTTGTTTCTCTTGAAGCCTCTTCTCTTGATGAACATGTGTCCCATCTTCTTCACCACAAGAGCAAGTGCCTCATCATCAATCTCAAAGTCACCATCTTCCTCATTGGTTTCTTCTTCTTCAAAGATTGGTGCTTTGCCCTTGGAGGATGTGGCTTGGAATCCCACGGTCTTCTTCTTCTTCTCTTCTTCCACCTTCTCATCATCTTGATCAAATTTGTCATATGTCAAGACTTCACCAAGCAAATCATTTGGTTTCTTATTTTTAAGCCCATCTCTTTGTAGCATTAGCTTCAACATCTTGAAACTCTTCGGCAAGCAAATCAAGAACTTGTGACAAAAGTCTTCATCTTTTGTCTTGTGCCCCAAACTCTTGAGATCATTCACAATCACTTGTAGACGATGAAACATTTCAATGATTGTTTCATCCTCCTTCTTCTTGAAGTTCTCGAACTCACTCTTGAGTCCATATAGCTTGGCACTCTTCACAACCTTGGTGCCCTCATAGGTCTCACCCAACCTAGTCCACACTTCACTTGCAAGCTCCAAATCCTTGATTCCCTCAAACACCTTTGTATCAATGCCATTGTATAGGGTGTTGAGAGTCATTCTATTGCATGTGATGTTGGCTTTGTCCTCATCGGTGAGATGATCATTATCAAGAATAGCATAGTCATGCAATGTAACTTGCAAGACCCTCTCTTGAATTGAACCAAGATACATGATCATCTTTCTCTTCCAATGATCAAAGGAACTAACTCCATCAAACATAGGCGGTTTGCCCCCAACATGGTTGAACACAATTTGAGCCATCTTAACACCGTAGGATGTTAAGCCTTGCACTAAAACGGTGACCTCGGCTCGATACCACTTGTAAGGTCCTAGATGGCTAGAGGGGGGTGAATAGCCTATAAAAATTCTACAAACTCACTAAGCAAACTTCGTTAGATACACAAACGGCGGAAAGCAAGTTTTGCTTAGCCTACTAGATGTTGCAAGCCTCCTATCCAAACAATTCTAGTAGGTGATCACTAGCACAAACAATAGCTACCACTAGTGATCAAGAGTTCTACCCACGGGATTTAATCTACACAAGGAGTGGTTCCCGACCGACCACACAAGCAATTCTACCCACGGGATTTAGTCTACACAAGTTGTGGTTCCCGACCGACCACGCAAGCAATTCTACTTTGCAAGAATGTAATCAAAGTAATACAAGAGAGGGTAGAAGCTTGTTATACCAACGCGTAGAGTCGAGGTTGCCAATCACCAATAAGATGAACAATCAATCACAATCGGCAACACACAAAGGATGATGACCAATCACCCGGAGACAAGATGAACACAATGATTTATCCCCGGATGTTCACTTGGGCACCGCCAAGCTACGTCACCCGTTGTGTCGACCAACACCTAGATGGTTCCTCGGCGTGACCCTCAAGTCACTAGCCCTCAAGGCTCGCCCGCAAGGCACCGCAAGACACCACTCTCAAGCGAGGTACTCAATGACACGCGCAATCCACTAGGATGCTCTTCGTGATCCCCACGAGGTGAGCTCAAACCTCTCACAAATCAACCGGAGGTGGCCAAGAACAATCACCTTCTCTTGCCAACGCCTCCAACAATCTCCAAGCCGGCTAGGAGCGGTACTCTCCAAGAGTAACAAGAAATCCACCGGCTAAACCACCCACAAGTGCCACTAGATGCCCTCAAGCAATGCAATGCACTAGGTGATTCACTCAATCTCTCTTAGGATTCACAATCAAGCAAGAGAGATGAGAGGGAGAGTGTTTCTTCAGCTCAAAGGATGAATGAATGAGTTGGGAGAGCCAAGAGAGGGAGCCAAGCCCAGCCACCCATCTATTTATAGCCCAAACTCTTCAAACTAGCCGTTGCCCCCTCGGCGACCACCGGCCGACGCGTCCGCCGCAGCCGCCGGACGCGTCCGGTGCTTCAGCCCGCGCGCCCCCAGACGACCGTTGGCGCCGCGGCTAACCGCGTGCCGCCACGTCGGCGTCCCGGCGCGGCGTCCGGCGCTTGCCAACCCGCGTCCGCCGCCCGCCGAAACTCAAAGTTTTCGGTCCGCGTCCGCCGGCCGCCGGACGCACGGCCGGCGTCCGCCGCCTTCGCTTCGCCCGACAACAAGACCACGCCAAGACTCGATGCGCCGGACACAAAGACATGAACATGCCGCGTCCGTCGCGTCCGGCGCTCAAGCAACGCAGCCACCAACCCGAGCCAAGCTAACACGCACGGACGCGTCCGGCGCCAAAGCCCTGCGCGTCCGGCGCTACAAAAACTTCGTTTTTCAGCCCGTCGTGACGCCAACTTCTCCGTCATGCTATCCAACAAGTATACCAACTTGAACAACGGAGATAGCATGATTTCAACCAAATTTTGCATCCGACGCAATAGAAAATATGCATCCATTTTTCTCGAAAGCGCCGAATCCCGCCGAGCCTGCATGCAATGCACTTCATGAATTCACCTAGTGGCACCCGTGCGTCGAATAGCCGATAAGACTTCCCCTCTTAATAGTGCGGCTATCGATCCTAAACCACTCACACCCTCTATGGTGTCTTGAGTGCAAAACAAAATGGCCCTATTGGTTATACCTTTGCCTTGAGCCCATTTTGTTCCTCCAAATGATATGAACGCTTCATACCATCATGTGACCGTCTCGATCCATCGACCTCGACTTCACTTGCCCTTCACCATGCATCGGTCCATCGGCGCCTAGTCTTGCCCGAGCTTCACCATCGCATGGTCCTTCACTCCCAAGCCTCGACTAGCCCTTCACCTTCAACACCACCATGGAGCCAAGCATCGTCTTGATCTTCATCTTTGATCACATGACACGTGTCATGCTTCATATTCAATATGCTCATCGTGTGGACAACCTTTCTCTAAATCAACTACTTAGATAAACAAGGTTAGTCCTAGGTTTGATCAATTAGCCAAAACCAAACTAGGGACTTTCACTTGTTCACGATGGTTTGGAAGCGAGTGAACAAAGAATCAACAGATTCACCATCGATTTGAACAAAGTTCTCATACTCTCGCTTGTGTGTCTCATAGAGTCTGGTCTTGACATGGGCAGTACCCTCATGATAGCTCTGCAGTCTAGACCAGATCTCTCGAGCAGTTGTACAATCAGAAACACGCTCAAATTCTTGCAAAGAGAGAGCAGAGAACAAGACAGTTCTGGCAGTATTGTTCGCCTTGTGTTGGTCGATCTGTGCTTGGTCAACACGGGTAGCAAGTACCACGTAGTCCGCATTCTCACAGATCTCCCAAACACGCGAATCAATCCCTTGGAGATGCGCCGACATGCATATCTTCCAATAGGGATAGTTTGTGCCATCGAAGTGCGGTGGCTTGCCAAGCCCATGGTTCTCCATATCGCCTTCGGGATCACGGACCGATTAAGGTGGAGTGATCCTTAACCGGCTCCGATACCAATTGAAGGACCGGAAACGGCGACTGAGGGGTGTGAATGGGAGCCTCAAATTTCTTTTGAAATATTTGGCCTATGTCCCAAAATCACCACCAAACAAATAAAGTCTCCAAATCTAAGATACTCGCACCAACCGGTGATGTGAGTATTTAGATAAATTCTTTAGAGCGATAGAAACCCAACGCAATGTACGGAATTGAAATCGGAGTTCGTAAAATCAAGTTACACGCAAAATAGGAAATCGAGCTAGTGAAAATTCACCGAAAAACAGCAGAAAATTCGTTCATCCATCAAAGACAAAGATTGTGCTTGGCTATCTGTCCAAAAGCAAACACAGGAATAGCCGACCACAAAAATTAAGAAAAATCCAAGAAAAATAGTGAAGAAGAACAGATCTCAAGATCCAAAATCAAGACACCATGATTGAACACAAGAGTCAAAAGAGAGCTCGAACAAACCGTATACACTCGCCGACCGTACGAGATCTCGAAAAACACAAAAATAACTCAAGAAAATCAAGAAAAAATTCCAAGAAAAATAATGAAGAACAGAACTCAAGATCCAAAATCAAGACACCATGATTGAACACAAGAGGCAAAGAGAGCTCGAATACCGTATACACCTCGCTAACCGTACGAGATCTTGAAAAACACAAAAACAACTCAACAAAAATCAAGAAAAAATTCCAAGAAAAATAGTGAAGAACAGAACTCAAGATCCAAAATCAAGACACCAGGATTGAACACAAGAGGCAAAAGAGAGCTCGAACAGTCAGCTGTATACACCTGCTGACTGTACGAGATCTCAAAAACCACAAAAAAAACAACTCAAGAATCACAGACACATGATTAAACCCAGTGGAAACAGCTGAGACTAGACGCTCAGCTTGCCACGCACGCTGGTTCGAGTACAAGTCAAAGACTTGCAGACCTCTCTCTCACACAGCAGCTAGAGGAAGAGAAATCCTAAAAGGAGAAATGGAAATGGAAGAGGTAAGGGGGAAGGGAGACCCTCATCCTTTATTTATAGGGGCAAGCCTATTTTACATTCCTTCTTTGCCCTTGGATACATGAAGAGCTAAACCACTTAGGCAGGGGCATAAGGGTCCAACTCAGGCTTCTCTTGATCCGACGGCCACCGCGCCTGCTCATCGGTAGCCTTGCTTCCAAGCAATCTCCCCGATGCCGCCACGTGCCGTCCGTCCGCGCTGGACCACCCCGATTTTGAGGCGCAAACCAGAAAAACCCGCCATCGATGGTTTTGAGGCGAAACCACCAAACCCTCTGCGAGTAGCGTAGCCCGTACGCGTCCCCCGCCGTGTACACTTGCGCTCGTCGATGTCCCTACTGCGGCCCACCACGGCTGGCCGCCCGGTCCTCAGTCCTCGATCCAAGCCTCACGTCCGCCCTTCACCGCACCCGGTCCGTCGGCACGGCACGCCCTACTTGATCTTCACCAACCGTCGACCACCGTCTCCGAGCTCGATACCCGCAAACAACACAAGCCAAGAGACACCATTGTTTGACACGAAACCGCGTGCCATCGGTTAAGCGAAACACACGCACACACGCCATTGTGTTGGCACGTTGACAATCACTCATCACAAAAAGTCCACACTATGGTTATGATAAAAACCATGTGTCCTCAAATTGTCAACGTTACGGGCAGGGAAGGAGACCGCGGGTTCTCTCCGAACGTTGGGATGGTTATGGCTTGTTCGCGCCTCGAGATGAAACCATGCCAAAACACTAATCTGACTCTCATGTATTACATTCTGATCTGAGATCGAATACCTTCATGGCTTCATATTCTAGCACCCAATTTTGTTTGAGCGATTATTTCATTATTATAGCACCCAATTTCGTTTGAGCAATTATTTCATTATTTACCTTTGACTTATTTTAAGAATTTGAACTGTTAATCGTCACTTACCAAGAAATGAACTATTTTATTTTATTTTTCTTTTTTTGCAAAACAAGAAACCAAATATGTACAAGAAAATATTTAAGGTACATAATTAGTATCATTAGTAAATCACCGAATATATTTTAGTTTTAAAATTGTTTAATAAAAAATATAAATATTGCTAATACTTTTTTAAACCTGGTAAAACTTTTATAAAAACTGACCCCATAACGATATTTTTTTCAGAAACACTAAATAACACACTTTTTTCAGATGGAGGAAGTACACACGTGAGCTGCCGTAGACTCTTGTATTTGCATGTCACTATTGATCATCACTCCGTATTCGTACAGGTACAGTATATAATTGTTTTTTTTCTGAAAGACGCGTGCGTCTATTCTTTTCTAGATAAAGGAAAAATTGCGTTCGTGGATTTCCTGCGCCTAGCAGTACGTCGGCATGCGGACCTTTTCAAAGGCTATTTTTGGACGTTTGCGTAGAGAAGGAAGTCAGGAACTGATGGCGACGCGTGGGCTCTACTTGCTGGCTTGCTGCACGAGGGGTAAAGAGTTTGCTGCGACGTCGGGCCTCTCCCCATTCCATGGTCGTTTGGGATCAAGTCAGTCAACGGAATGGCCGGCCCCGTTTGAACGCGATAGATGGCAAGTGTGGATGCAGCATGTAGCTGGGGAATGACCGACAAAAATGCAGCGTAGACTTATGCTCGCATGAACGAAGTAAAGAATGAACAAGCAATCGAGCATCCTTTCAATGAATATTACACGTTGAAAAGCATCGTGCACACGCCAAATATGTTACGTCGACAAGCATCACGCGTGCACACGGTATATTTGTTTGTTTGTTTTTTCTTGTGCAAAGATATGATGTTTCACGGATATACCAAAAGCTTGCTATGCTATAGGAAGATGACATCACCGCCATCTGATACTCATACAGTCATACGTGGAAAGTGGAAACGAAAGGGGGAAGCAAATATAATCATTCACGAGGCGTGCATGATTTACATGACAGCGTGGTTCCTTCTGAAGGCACACAAACTCGTCACTGAAAGCCTGTGACCATTGCGCATAGCCATGTTCACGTACTAGTTCCAATCATGCCTCAGACGCTTTCGATTTCATTTCACCACTTCAGTTTTGTAGAATACCGTGTATTTTTTGGTTAATTAGCCCCTCCCTGAAAACACACACAAATTCATGGTGCGGATTGGACAGGTGCAACAACTGAAAAAAAAAAAAAAAAAAAGCAAAACAAGAACAACAAACAACACCTCCAAAATTTCAATGCGATGGAGCACCTGAGTAACACTAAGAGCTAGGTTAACTTCCGTGAGAGCAATTTATCAAAGAGGTTTGTATTATTTTTTTTTAAAAAATAGGCTGAGTTTTCTCTTGTTGACTTCGGTAAAAAAAAAAAATTCAATGCAAACACCAGTACAGAAATGCTTGTGGGACACTCGAAGGTGCGCATATCATTTACCTGTAAATATACGGCAGTAGAGTCCCAGCTAAGCTGCTAGCTGCGCGAGACGAAGACGAGAAGAGAATCCCGTTAGTCAACCCAGGGGACGCGCCCAGTACACGCCGAGAAAAATCAAACCCAGGAAAAATATATAAATTGCACATCGCTCGCTGCACGTAACGAACGCGCCAACAAACCACAGCGGCGCAACCGCGGAACCGCGCCGCAGGAGCCCTGCCCGCCATTCCCTCTCCCCTGCCGCGGCTGGCGGCTGCCGTGCCCAGCGACCCGCGATTCCAGGAGCGCCGACTGGGTGCGCGCGCACTCCTCAAGACGCATCGTCCCCCGAGGCGTGAAGGAGGACAGGGCAGGACAGGACCAGGCGGCGCGGCGCGGCGAGAGCACACAACCAACCTCGGCGCCGGCGGCAGGTTTCGTTTGATCGGTCGCCATGGCCGGCGGGGAGAGGGAGGAGGCGCTGGTGATGGACTCCGGCGAGAAGCGCCTCAACGAGCTCGGCTACAAGCAGGAGCTCCGCAGGGAGATGGTACACGCCATTTTCACTCCCTCTCTCTGTGATCTTGACCGTCTTTCTCTGCGGCTGAATTTTCTTTCTTCTCGGTTCTCAAGATTCTGATGCATGCCTGTTTGCCGTGTGCCTGCAGACGCTGTTCAAGACGCTGGCCATCTCCTTCTCGACGATGACGCTCTTCACGGGGATCACGCCGCTGTACGGGAGCAGCCTGCAGTACGCGGGGCCGGCGCCGCTCGTCTGGGGCTGGGTCGTCGTCTCCTTCTTCACCTGGTTCGTCGGCATCGCCATGGCCGAGATCTGCTCCTCCTTCCCGGTACTCAACTGATTAGTGCCCCACTCTCTCTCTCTCTCTCCCTCCCTCTCTGATTACCATTTCTTTGATTCGTGATTAGTCGTGCCAGCTGGTTTTCTTGAAAGGGCTTACCTCTTGATTGATGCTACTTTGCATGGTCAGATATTTTGCAAGCCATGTTCAGTTCAAATGGCACCATACAAATTACTTATGTTTTATTGGGATCTCAAAGGATCCAGTGCCGTGTCATCTCTGTTATCGCTTGCGTAATTTGTTACTGTTGCCATATGTTAAGCGAGGTTATTTATTTAGTTACCTATACCTATCTTCTATGGCTCTGTCAATGCTCTGCATTTTTTTAGATATAATGGTCAATGCTCTGCATTTTCTTTAGATAATAGTCAATGCTCTGCATACTGAACCTTTGTTTCTTTCTTGAATCATACGTTTCTTACTGATCCCAGAAGAAGACTGAAAAATGTCAGACACCACATCATACAGCTACTTCAATTTGTACATAGACCGATGTTAATGCTTCTCTTAAAAGAGACCATACAGCTAATTTGTATTGCTAATTTTCTTCAATCTGCCCAACCAAATTTTACTGTCGTGACTTTTCAATGTTGCAATATGAAATTTTACTGTCATGACTTTTCAACGGCATGGTTGCAAATGCAATGCATTGTTCTGATATACTTGTGCTCGTGCTTCCGAGTCAGGCTTGTTTGTTTCTGATCACATATGTTTGCAACTGAATACTGACACAGTTTATCTTTTTTGAGAGCAGACCACTGGCTCTCTCTATTTCTGGGCTGCTCATTTGGCTGGTCCAGTCTGGGGTCCGTTGGCATCTTGGTGCTGTGCTTGGCTGGAGGCCATCGGCCTCATTGCCGGAATCGGCACACAGGTAACCTACTAACCTCCTCTGTTTATTATTATTACTAATCTTGCCACATGCTGGAACTGCCTAAAGACTGCAGTGGTCTTCCTCTGTTCTCTTGTACAATTTCATTCCATCCTTACATGGCAAAATGGAAATTGCAAGCTGTCCATTTTCTGTTTTCAATTTCCACTTAATCCTTACGGGCAAACAATGGAAACTAACAACTGTCGATTTCACTACTCATCATAGTAATAAATCATAAATCATACACCCTGTCTAGACAACTCATAATAAGTTGTACTATACTAAATATAAATGTTCTATTCTACTCTGCAATTCGCTATTTGATCAGACCTTTGAAAATTTTCACTCAGATGAACTTAACAATCACATTACCTACCATGCCAACTCATCTTGCCTGCCTCTGTGTTGCAATTCCAGGCTTATGCAGGATCCCAAACACTGCAGAGCATCATCCTACTCTGCACCGGCACCAACACGGGCGGTGGCTACTTGGCCCCTCGCTGGCTGTTTCTGGTCATGTACATCGGGTTGACGCTGATCTGGGCCGTGCTCAACACTTTTGCTCTTGAAGTCATCGCCATCCTCGACGTGATCTCCATGTGGTGGCAGGTAACCCAACCGCTGTCACATTTGAAGAGGCCATTCCTCTCTTCAGTTCCCATGGCACACCATGCTCCTGTTTCTTGCTTGCCTGGCTTCAGCTTCTGTTTGGTGCTTGCATTGCAGGTGATCGGTGGCACCGTCATCGTGGTGATGCTCCCTCTGGTGGCCAAGACGACGCAGCCGGCGTCGTACGTGTTCACTCATTTCGAGACGGCGCCCGACGTGACGGGGATCAGCAGCAGCGCTTACGCCGTGGTGCTGTCCTTCCTGGTGAGCCAGTACTCGCTGTACGGGTATGACGCGGCGGCGCACCTGACGGAGGAGACGAAAGGCGCCGACAAGAACGGGCCCATCGCCATCCTCTCGAGCATCGGCATCATCTCCGTGTTCGGCTGGGCGTACATCCTGGCGCTCACCTTCAGCATCCAGGACTTCGGCTACCTGTACGACACGAGCAACGAGACCGCGGGCACGTTCGTGCCGGCGCAGATCCTGTACGACGCGTTCCACGGGCGGTACGGCAGCTCGGCGGGCGCCATCGTGCTGCTGTTCGTCATCTGGGGCTCCTTCTTCTTCGGCGGGCTGTCCATCACGACGAGCGCGGCGCGGGTGGTGTACGCGCTGTCGCGGGACAAGGGGGTGCCGCTGTCGTCGGTGTGGCGCCGCGTCCACCCGCGGCACAAGGTGCCGGCGAACGCGGTGTGGCTGTGCGCGGCGGTGTGCGCGCTGCTGGGCCTGCCCATCCTGCGCATCAACGTGGTGTTCACGGCCATCACCTCCATCGCCACCATCGGGTGGGTGGGCGGCTACGCGGTGCCCATCTTCGCGCGCATGGTGATGCGGGAGGCCGACTTCCGCCCCGGGCCATTCTACCTCGGCCGCGCCAGCAGGCCCGTCTGCCTCGTCGCCTTCCTCTGGATCTGCTACACCTGCTCCGTCTTCCTGCTCCCCACCGTGTACCCCATCAAGATGGACACCTTCAACTACGCGCCCATCGCGCTCGGCGTCGTCCTCGGCCTCATCATGCTCTGGTGGATGCTCGACGCGCGCAAGTGGTTCAAGGGCCCCGTCAGGAACATCGAAGAACACAATGACAACGGCAAGGTCTGAAAGACACCACCTGCCTACGTCAAGCAAGCCTCAAGCGACTACTCCACGCCATTCTCTCTTTTTGAACACCAACACCATGCTCTCCCTCTGTGTGTATGATGCTGGATCAGTGGGGTTTAATTAGTTTAGATTGTGGAGTGAGCTGACCTCTGGGTGACATACAAGGAAACTAGAGGTTGACCCGTTATGGAGAACAGAGGAAAAATTGAGCAAATACAAAAGGATTATGAATGACCAGCAATGTACAAGCAGGGGACATTGATGTACTCCCTCTGTAACTAAGTTATTTTAGGTTTGTTCTAAGCCATTTCAACAAAGTTCTCTCGATTTAATTTAGCCAGCTGCGGTTATTTCTCTTGACTTTGACCTAAGAGCATGTTACCGTAAACATGGTTGAAAACCAGAGCATCAGGGCAACGATCGGAATGGTGCTGCACAAGTAGTTGTAGTGTCTTCGATGTCAAGCTTGGCCACTCCTCGCAGCTCCTTCTTCCTGACGTCAACAGCAGCCACTAACCCCATCAGACCCCTGCTGGCAGCCTTGCACGATAGGTAAACAACATCGTGGTCGATGCTCAAGGCGGGGTAACCCATATGCAGGACTCCCAGTGGGGACGACAAAGCTGCTTCTTTGGCCTCTTCCTCCTCACAGTCACCGCCACCGCCGCTGCTCATAAGCTCTTGCAGCAGCTCACGATGCCTTGGGTCGCCGACGTGGTATTCCTGCGACTCCGGTGCATTCGGTGCGCCAGTCCTCCCATGATGTTACCGGGATCGGCATGCTCCACGTCGTGGCCTTCCACCGACCAGGGACGACGACGGAGCGCGGCGATGGCGGCGGGCAGTCTTTGCGGCGGCACCCATTCAAGATACGTGGCAGGTTCAGGGGAGGACACGGCATCCTTCACCACTCTCGGCGGAACGATCTCCATCTCGACGTACTTGATGCAGTCCTTGTGCCGGCTGACGGTGATGTCCCGGACAAAGCGCTCGCCGTCGCGGAGGAACCTTCTCCAGTTGCCCTCGGCCGGCAGCAGTAGCGGCATCATGTCGCGCAGCTTGGGTCCTGGCCCGTCCGGCCTGGGTCCTGCATGCGATGAGTATTGGGCCTATTTGGCTAGTGGCCAGCCCAATCCCAAAGTTTGGCGGATCACAAGGTATGAAAGCAAGGCCCACGAAATATGATAGGCCCACATGCTTTCTGATACGCAACGCAACGTCTTGGAGGACAGAGACGGCCACCGCAAATCTTCGCCGCGTCCGGTTCCACGGCCACCGCCAGTCTCACCGTGAAGCCGGAGCCCGGAGGACCGGGACGGCGAGATGGACGCAGGTTTGGCGACCTCGAGCTCCGCTCGTGCATTCCTGGAGCGAGGGCATGACGGGGCGGCGGCGGCTACAAGTTCGCGCGAGAGGGGGGCGGGGACGTCGAGGCTTCGATGGCTCAATCTCGATGGTCCGCCGACTCTGCTCCGCATATTCGCATAGATAAGGCGTATGCTGGGCTGGTTCGGTGAGTGTCCTCTCTTGCTCGTAGAACATGCAGTGTGATATTTTTTTTTGAGTCTTGAAATGTTTATCCTCTGATGCCGTTGGTGGATCCAGAATTTATTGGCTGGGCATTCGATGCAAGAAGGGTTTAATAGAAACGTTTGAAAAGATTTTGCAATGAAAAAGTTCATAATGCATACAGAAATTCATACAAACACTGGACTCAAATAGTTGAATATATCCAGTATATGTCTTCAAAAAAATATATCCAGTATATTTAACTTCCGGTCTTCAGTCTAAATCTTTATTCTTAACCTACATGTATATTTATTGTTATAATCGTGCAATGGATGTAAGCAGTCCAAAATTCCATAGAGTTCAGTATTTGCTAGTTTGCGACTATCAATTTTCATAGTTCAGGAAGGTACTATGAGAATATATTCTTTAGTACTGCTGAAGATAATTAGGAGAGGGGAAAAGTTTCTTCAGCGGATCAGTAGCATATGTTGATTAGTGTCCTGAAAAAAAAAAATTGTGGATGTAAATTGGCAGCAGATAAATTTATGTATCCCGTAGATCACCTCCTCTTGCATGGTTGTGTGCCTCCAGCTGCTGTCCACAGCTGAGGGAACAAGGAGGTGGTGAAGAAATCGAGTTTTAAGCAGCCTAGGCCATTGGTGGCTGGACATTGCATAAGATGTAGGGTATGGAGGACAGGAATGTGGATACTAGGATGCTTTAAACTCGATTTCAACACCACCTCCTTGCACAGGCTTTCCTCAGTGTTTCCATGGACAATGTTCTTAGGTTCTTTGCTTCCTTCTCTTCACAACATGTGTTCATGTATGCATGTGTTTTGTTTTATCTACTGAAACAGTTATGTAAGACAAAAGGAAGAGGAAGGAGAAACTAAGAACAATAGGCATGGGAGGCATTGGGAAAGAACAAATCTGAACCCCAAGTTCCAGAACAACAGAAGAGAAGAAAAATATGTGCCTTCCCTGATATTCCCATGCCCACTGCTCTTAGACACCCATTTCTTCCCCTTCCCAACTTACTTTTAAGACCCCAGCTCCTGAGCCTACACATGTGTATATTTTTTGAGGCAACTACTTATGTGTATATTTTATTCTTCACTAGAACTTGGTTAGAAGCCAAAGGAAGAGGAAGGAGCACCTAAGAACAATAGGAATGGGAGGCACCAGGAAAGCAATGAGACAAATGCCAGCTTCCAATTTTTTAGGTGCAACCAGCTGATAGCTCATGCTTTCCTCCATGTTCCCATTCCCACTGCTCTTAGACAGACTCTTTCTTCCTCTTCCTTGCTTGCCTGGGTCTAAGACAACTCGATAAGAAGCTGAACTGCTGTATATATATACAATGCCTATAGCATTCAGATGCTATATATAATACCTGTGGTGCTATGGTCTACTGTTTTTGTGACTTAGAGGGAAAGCAATGGGTACACCTAGTCCATGGCACATCATTATTCCTATCATTCAATGAATGTGTATAGGTCATATTTTTCATATGCACATCTAATAGGTCAGCAGGCAAGATCAGGTCTTTAGAAAGGCATTACAACATCAAGAAAAAGGGGACTATGGTTTAATTTAGTTTTTAAAGAAGGTAGGTGTATGGAGCTGAAGATTGCTAGAACCAAGAAAAAAAATTAGAATGAATAGTCTCCACTGTGCAATATGTGGGCATGATATTATCCCATGGGCTTATGAATAGTCTAGGAACATGTAAGTTGCAAGTTTAAAATTTCTTGTTCTGTCTTTGTATGTCACCATGTGTTAACTCATTTGGTAGAGTGTGTTAACAAGGGCTCTGTCAATGAAGAACTTACTTTTCATGCGCTTCTCACCATGTGCATCAGTATATAGTTTTAATGAATCTGGATGTTCTTTCTGTTCTTATTTTTCTTTTGTGGATGTATCATGCACACATTGTTTGATCTACCTTGTATGAGATGGTATACATCATATCAAAGTATATGTGCGTGTTAGTTTTAAACTTCCCAGATTTGAGATATTTATCTAACTACGTGTTACTGCCTTTAGAGGAGAGAAGAGGAGAGGATAAATTCTCCATTTTGTATGCACGACAGCAATTGGAGGTCATTGTTTGTTCCATGCATGGCAGCATGATCTCGACTTCAATCTTGTTTTTGTTAGCTGTACTGAAAAAAAGTAATGCCCATCAATTTTTCTGTGGTAAAGATGTTAAACATCCCCATCTTTGACCATCACATTAGAAATTGAACAAGAGCTTTCTCTATTGCTCAACAGAAATGCTCTTGTTCAGTTGATAGACACTTCTTTGTAGGTCAAAGACTAAAATGGTGCATTAGTAAGAGAACCTTGTGATGTCCTCAATATCATTTTTTACGTAAGATCCTCAATATCATTATTTGTTCTGCAAGAGTTGTGGACCTTGATGCTGATATATTATAGTTACATGTTGAGCTTAGTGCCACTGTTGTACATATATTAGTTCTTTCACCTTCTGCATCAGCTCTCTTTTTTGTGAATATTTGGTTTACATGTAAATTCAGCTGTCAAGTTTTTGAATCGCTTCTTTTGTACTAGTCTTGTGGTGACTTATCCACTCATCCGCTTGTCAAAATATAATAAAAAATTATGATTATTCCTGATATGATATCATTGGGATTGCAGATGATTGTAATTTGGTGTCCAAAGATAAAGCTGGCAGACATGATCGATCAGGTTATGTCACTGCGAAGGCAATTTGACAGATGTGAAATAACACTTGTCGAGCACAGCCAGGTCAGCTATGTGTCAAATTAGCGAGAGATTACATAGATCCATTAGATGGGCATCAAATCTGACTATAGTCCACAAACCAATCTTCATATGAACCAAAGAGTAACAAACACCAACTTGTATTAAAATTATGAGGTAACTTACATATACAAAAATAGGTATATTGGTTGATACATAAGTTGATTCGACTTTTATCCCTTGTAGTGCATGTACCTTTGACTGACTTAGGTTGAATCTCTGAAAAATTCTAAAATGATTCTTAAATTTACTGACATAGTTAGGAACCAATTCCTGGGAAATTTGATGCCTCATATGCTGTAAATTTAACCATACCTTGACTAACTGAAACCATGTAGTTTATCTCTTGTGTTCTATTTGTCAACAATGAGCCTGAAGGGGTGTGTGTGTGTGTGGGGTGGGGTGGGGTGGGGTGGGGGGGTTTGGGGAGCAGAGAACCACGTAAGAACACTAGTCATGAGATGCATCTGAAAAGCACTGAAACAAATATGAGCATTAATTGTAGTGGGAAAATATTGTTATAAGCGCCCCCCCCCCCCCATTAGTGTATGCGTTCTTAGGTTCTTTGTTCTTATTTTCGATCTTTGTTAATGAACTCTCTATCTAAATCTCTGTATGCGTAAGCCAAAAGGAAGGGGAAGGAGTAACTAAGAACAATAGGTACGGGAGGCATCGGGAAACACTAAACTAATCTCCACCCATAGTTGTAGAGGTAAAGAAAAGTTTAGCTTTCCTCCATGTTCCCATGCCCACTGCTCTTAGACACTCATTTCTTCCTCTTCCTGACTCACTCTCAAGTCTCAAGGCTTCACAATCTAAACTTATATGTGAGTATATACTGTTTTCTTCACTAGCACTAAATTTCGCAGGCCAAAGTAAGAGGAAGGAGCACCTAAGAACCGTAGGAATGAGAGGCAACAGGAAAACATTCTGAAAAAAACATAGTTCATGCTTTCCTTGATGTTCTCATTCCCACTGCTCTTAGAAATTCTCTTTCTTCCACTTCCTTGGTTACCCACTCAAGATTTCATCATTTTATTCTTCATGCCAGCATTTGCTTCTTTGATTGGAACTATTTTGCAGGCCAAAGGAAGAGGAAGGAGCACCTAAGAACTGTAGGAATGGGAGGCATCAGGAAAACACTGAGACAGATTATCCAATAGTTTCATGCTTTCCTCCATGTTCCCATTCCCACCACTCTTAGATACTCTCTTTCTTCCTCTTCCTGGCTTACTGGCCTAGTACAGCAACAATAGAAAGACTGAACTGATGAAGGCTATGGTATTCCGTGGTATATATAAGGTCACAGTACTTTAGACCATACAAAATCCTTGTGAGGGAAATAAGTGTACGCACCTACTTGCTAGCATGGTACACTGCTGCACATTCTATTTTATTCAATGAAAGTGGGCCTGGGAGCTTCTATTGGTAAAATGATAGGTGACACATTTGTACACCGGGAATTATTATATCTTATTCCTTGATATTTCTAAAAGGCCAACGGCTAAGTCCTTGACACTAATCAATTCAACTACAGCACAGGGGAAAACAACTTGTGTGACTCGTTCATGTTTTCAAAGAATAAGAGATCAGTGCATGTGATTGAAGATCATTAGAAACAAGACATTACCTACTTAGCACTAGTAGTGTTCTATGCGATTTATGCCAGCTTGATATGATCCCATGAGGTCATGAATATTAGAGGAGTTCACATATACAAGAAAAATACATTTATCACGTATTCATTAAGTGTGCGCCAAAATGACAGGCAGATTGAAATTTGTACAAAGTAACAAAGAAAAAGCAAACTTTGAACCAGATCATTGATTTCAAAAATTGTTGTGATAAACACAAATACGTTGCCACTAACTGATGGTCATAAACTCACAATCTCCTAGAAGACTAATTTTCTACTCTTACATGTGGTTTTTCTGGAATTCAATTTGAATGCTGATTTAGCATGAAGGTACTGATTTCAGCCTGATGCGTGTATGTTAAGTCTCACTGTTATGCACTGCCTCGATATTGGTTCATATCATCATATGCCTGCCAATCAGTAAAGTAACATGTACATCAGAATATGAGACAAACTGCATCCTGATCATTTACATGAACTGAACTTTTTTTTTTGTTCTGTTTGTATCTGCCTCTCAACAATTGCAGAAGGCGTGAATCAAAATGGAGCTCGAGTAACAAGGACTCTAACTTTCATGACCTCACCATTTGGTATATCGTTTTACATGTTATTTCTGTTTTATTCTGAACTCTCTTATCTTATGTATGCATTAGGATCAGGTGCTTCCCCTTGTATTAGATTGGGGGTATCATCTCAAAGTATGTATGTATATCTGAAGCTTCCTGCTTCAATCTCTCTGTCAAAGTACATGTCAATGCTGAAGCAGGCATCTCAGAATGTGGCACGCCAATCTTCATATGGGACCAATAGTCAAACATTGACCTTAATTAGATATATATAAGAGAACATCAGGTAACTAACATTTTGTGTAGGTATCTTAATACAAAAAATGATTATTATTTATCTCTATGCTGAAGCAGGCATCTCAGAATGCAGTTGCCTCTACCAGCGGTAGAAGCGTGATGATATCCACCTTTTCACTGTGATAATGATCTTAATCCCAAAAGATATGAACATCATTTATATAAACTTGTGCTCTTGCAGTTGTAGACTTACACTTCATGACCTGTACTTATCTGGAATCTGAAATTTATGAACGACCTCATTTGAATTCATCTCAATACTCGTATATTTTATCTAATATGTTATCAATTAGAGACACTTGATCCTTCAGCCATAAAGCTTTGTTTACATTCTGTACAGATGAAAGCTAAGCATATTAACAACACTGAATACCAAGTCTGATGTTGGCTGGACTTGGAGATTGGCTTGCCCCTTCTAGTGTGTCTTTTTTCACGATCTGGCATATACACCAGGTCCCTTCTAGTGTGTCTTTCTAGATGAGACAGAAGAGAAAGGATCCAGTTCTCCAAAAGAAGTAAAATGTCTAGATAGTAGCAATCTGGCTCAGTGAGTGCTTTTTATGCAATTTGTTTTAGATAAATGCTTTTTCTATTACGAACTGTGTGGTAGTTTCAGTTTCTTAATCTGTAGTACCATTTTTTTTGCTAATTAATGCTCAGTTCATAGAAAAATCATTGGCCACATTATAATTATCTAAATTCACTGAAATCATTTAATAATTGGCGATTGGAAATGGAAATTTCTCAGATCCCAATTAACGATTTGACATGTGTATGAAGTTTAATATCGAATGTTATCGCAATCTATGCTCTAAAGCTTGTATAACAATGTCCTAGATCGGCCACTAAGATCTAGAAACCTTTTTTTTTTGTTATTTATTTGTTTCCTTCACTGCAAGCATTTTGGCAAGTTCACAGGAAGAGGAAGGAACACCTAAGAACAGTAGGCATGGGAGGCATTGGGAAAGAAAAAGAACTTGACCCTTATTCTAGAAGGTGATCATAGCTCATTCTTTCCTCCATGTTCCCATGCCCAACGCTCTTAGATGCTCTTTTTCTTCATCTTCCCAACTCACCCTCTAGCCCATGATCATATTCTTCCTGCTAACTCTCAAATCTGTATGTACTATTAAAGGAACTGACTGAGCTAAATGGAAGAGGAAGGTGAACACAAGAACGATAGACTGGGAAACCAAGATACAACATTCACCTCCAGTTGTGGAAGTGCACATGCTTTCCTCCATGTTCTCATTCCCACTGCTCTTAGACCTTCTTTTTCTCCCACTTCCTTGGTTACCCACTCTAGATCTCATCATTTAATCCTTCACTTTGAATCACTGGAACAATTTTGCAGGCCAAAGGAAGAGGAAGGATGTGGAGGTATAAACTCCATATACCCTCACGGCCTAGTTTGGGCCGACATGCTATCATCAAATGCCCATCAAGCTTCAAGACCGATCGGCTCGGGCCTGGACAGCCCTAAAACAGCGAGAATATCGAAGACCGACAAGGAGGACAAGACCTAGCCGAGATAGAAAAGTTTAGACTTGTAAAGTATGTAAACTTAGTACCCGATAGGCTAGTTCCGACTTGTAACCTTGCTCCCCGTGATATATAAGGAGAGCAAGGACCCCCATGCCGGGGACGTAACGCATAACGCACGTCATACATCCACATCATAATTGAAACAGAGCAGGACTAGGGTTTTACGCATCCTGCGGCTCCGAACCCGGGTAAACCTCGTGTGATTGCTCCCTGTTTACGTCTTGCTCGCAATCTCGTGCGCCTTCCGCCAATCCATTACGTCGTAGGCATACCCCCTCGGTCCGGACTATCGCCGATATTTCGTCGACAAAGGGCGCGCGTAGGGGGTGCGCACCGAGATTTCACGTCGATCAAGATGATTTCCTTCCCGGCTTCCATGACTTTCGAAGCCGGCCTCACCTTCAACTTTGGAACGTTCACCTGACTTCCAACTCAAGAATCGCTACTACGACTCTCACGCTCCGGCTATCACGCCGACAGCGGGCACCAACAATGGTGGTCGCGCCAAACCAGATCCAACTCATCCCGGTGACCACCATTGCACTCCCAACCAATCCACCGCTGATAGTTGACGGCACGGCGTCAACACCTCCGACCGGTCCTAACCAAAGGAGGCACGCGGCAACACGGATCTACTCCGTTTGATCCATCAACAAGACATGAGGTTGATCGAAACCCATGCCAACTTCGAGTCACTCCGACGACGCGTCAGGCGTGATCTACAACTCGCGCGACAACAAATTCCTAATGCATCGACACGAAGGCAAAACAACAATCGTAGAGTCACTTTTGGGCGTTCCGAGCGGCCACGTTTGCAGCC
The DNA here is from genome assembly GCA_018135685.1 of Themeda triandra. NCBI lineage: Eukaryota > Viridiplantae > Streptophyta > Magnoliopsida > Poales > Poaceae > Themeda > Themeda triandra. The sequence goes on along the minus strand of JAENPR010000051.1, from coordinate 112,357 downwards.
GGCGAATCTACAACGACGCGTTCCAACAAATCCTCGTGGTGACCATACACGGCCAGATGGCGGCAGAAATTCACAGCAGCTCCGACCACGGCCGATCATCATACGTGGTGCTCGAGAGGCCAGCCAAGCAACATACGGCAGAAATCCCGGCCGATATCCAAGATCCGAGAGAGGACTTCACAACAAGCCTCACGGGACAACGCAGGTCCGATCGACAACACAAACTACCCGACACGATGTACCTAGTCGGAGTTACTTGTCAACAAGATGATCGAAGCAGAAACGCCCGTCGCAACGAACGACGGCGACGCCGCCCCAGAAATCCGACGAACCGGTCGGGAACCCGCCCGCACCTCTGCGGCAACGCAGCAAGAACGATCCCCACAAAACAACACATCTAACGCCCGGTTGTTCGCAACGCACCGAGCTAGCCGCCGCCCTTCGTCGTGATGAACAACGGAGGGAAAAGCGCGACGGCAAGAGAGATCGGCCGCCATGGCAACATCAAACGCAACAGCAAAGAGCGTAACGACCACGAGCACGATCAACTCGATCCCCTTCAATGACAATAGCGTCGGCACACAGGGCCAGGGCACTTGCTGACCGACACCAAGACGTAGAAAGAAAACGGAGGGAAGCACATCAGAAACACATGGCAGCAACCAGAGAGAATCGCCGCAGCTTTGGCATAAGGGACGACACAAGGGATTCACCTAACGTGGATGAGCCTCGTTGTTGTACCCAACCCACACAGACGACCACTGTATACAAACGTGCTCGGAGTCCTCCCCGGTCCGAACGGTTCCATCTCTTCAAACAAACCGTAATGGTTTCATCACTCCCTTCTTGGACAATTTGGACCGAGAACCAAACTGGAGGCTCCCTAGTCCAACTCCTCCCGAGGACGGATACCTCCACACCGAGCACTTATTCCCTAATCCAATAAACCCCGCCAATCTTCGGCGCATCGAACGCTTCGATCACTGAGGCGCAAAACATCCGAAGGCATGTTCATAAACGGCGAGTGGTATGAAGTAGTACAACAAGGAAGCCAAGTGTGAGAAGAACTCAAGCTCCTTAGATTCTTTTACAGATGTACCTTTTCCAAAAAGGACAATCCCAATACTTGCTCGGAACGGGATAACTATATCCGACCACGCCCGACGCCGCGATGATCAAGTCTTGGACGATGACGACCTACTACTCGCACCGAAGAAGATCCGGTCATGATTCACGACTTGGAAGAAAGAGAAGCGAGCCGAAAACTAAAAAGAATGAGAGATACGTCCTCCTCTTTTATCAAGACAAGTTTTCTTTTTTAGGCGATTTCCCTTTCAAGGTTTAAGTTAGCGTCGGTCGTACACATCGTTGTAAGTCATTCCAAATGACAAAAAAGCAATCTAATGTGTACTATTTTATAATAAGAAGTCAAGTTTTCGTGTCAAACACTTGAGCACATGAATTTTCTTGTCATTCAAAGGAAAATCATCCTCGATCTCGACGCGTTACGACATTCTCTAAACAGAGGATTTCAAATCCCGAAACAAAATCCTACGGCATAAACATGACAAAGTCATAAAATAGGATCAAAATAAGAGATAAATAAAAGGAATCTCGAAGGATTCCGGACAAGACACATCTCAAAAGATCCAATTCTTTCATTAAAAATATAAAAATTTTTACAAACGGGGGACTCGATTGCATCTAAAGCAATCTAGTCATCCCCGAATGCCTTGCCGACCACCAGTCAACAGAGTCGCGGCGACGACGGCCTCCGCCGCCCGGTGAACTCGACGGCGCCGCCCTCCGTGGCGTCATGCGCCGCCACCGACAGCTCCATGCCACGGACATCAACGCCCGAGATGGCGTCGACGGTGGCATAAGCGGCGGAAGCACCATGACGAACGCCATGAACCGCCACTGCGGCCACTTGGCCGGGGATCGCCGCCAGCCGCGCGATGACATCGCCGCCCTGGGCGTTCACCGCATCCGCCGCGGCATGCGCGGCCTCCTGCAGCTGCTCCAGCCCCGTCGCCTGCAAAAACAGTAAAGCTTAGAACAACAAGCACTTAAATAAAATAGGGAATATGAACAGAAAAAGGAAAACGACACTCACCGCCGACCCTGATGTCGGCAGACCTGGACCTTGCGGGCCAGCCTCTCGTCCGCCGCCTCATTGACGGCGGCGTTGGCTTCGGCCGCCGAAGTCGGCGGCCAGCCCCCGTCTCCCGCTTCCAGCTCCTCCCAGGCGGAGGAGAGCGCCTTCAGAACAGGTCGGCGTTCGCCTCCGCCCGCCCCGGTTGCTTGGTGGCCTCCGAGTAGAGGTCCCCGATGCGCTCCCGGCTCCGCCTCTACGGTCGAGCGTAGACACTGTGGAGTTCGCCGAGAAACCGCTCGCCGAACGCGGGTGGAGACACCGCGGACGCCGCCGCCGCCTCCGCCACGACAGAGCCACATGCTCCGCCGCAATGGCAGCTCCGGCTTCCACGACCGGAGCCACCCGGCTCGGGGCCGCGGCCCTCCGGCATCCCGCGGCTCCTCCGCGCCCTCCTCGCCGCCTCGGCGGCCGCCAAGGCGGAGGTGCCCCCGCACCTCCAATGGTCGGGAGGGTGTACCTACATTGTCAACGACGAATTGCGGTTATACCAAAAGAAGAGAACCCCAAAATCAATCAAAGGAAAAATCCCCTTTCAAAGCTCACCTCCTCCGCGGCCTCACCTCCCGAGGGAGTTCACCGACTCCTCCCTCCCCGCCGGCGCTTACCGTGACGGCGATCCATCTAAGGAGGCGGCGGTGCGAGTATGCAATCTAAAAACCCTAGGTTTTGAGAGCGGGGAGGGGAAGAGCGGGGAATAGAGAATGCGCCGCGTGTACGTAATTCCCAGCGCGGCCGTAATTTATAGAAGAGCCCGAGGACTCGAGAAGGCAACCGACGAGATCGTGGGTAATCAAAACCCGCGGCCCTCTCGTTCCCCAAGAACACGAAGCGACGAAAACCGCTCCACTCGGGCGACGTGCATTTATACCTTCCCTCGCATCGGGAACCCCCGAGCGCTCGCCGACGCACGTCGTCGGGGGAGGCGGAGCGATTGAGGCACCGACACGATGGTCCCACCACATCAGCAAGAATTGACTTGACCAAGACTAAAAACCGTACGCCAGATGGACGTGACAGGTCGGTTGCTGATGTACGGTTGCATCAGCAAGCGAATATTTTTTGCTCACACACGCGATCATGACGTGACACGACGGACAAAAGATAAGTATCCAATATCTCTAATAAATTTTCTACATTTCAAAAAACCACACTTTGAAAAAACAGTTTGCACAAATTTCTTTCCTCAAACACGAAGCAAATCAGGAATGCACTGTCTCTGGTCTCACTCGCTACGTGTTCACAGCTCCAACGCTATACAACACAGAGTGCGCCGCGCGGTCGCTCCCAAAGAAAAAGGGCTCCAAACATTCCGGCACCGCGCCGTTTGTTTAGGATCATCTAATCCCTAAGGCCTGGTCGGCTCTTGAATGAGGAAGAGAAGAGTGCTTTCGGCAATTTTTCTTCCAAACTTGTAATAAGCATAACCTACCCTTCGCATAACAGAATTTTATATACCTTATGACCATTCTTTCAGAACAAAGGCATGATCAAAGCCCGCAACGGGAAGACGGTGGCTCACAAGAAAATACGGATAAGTGCTCTCCTAACCTAACATACATGCCTTCTCCGATCTTTTTTCACAAAAAGATTTCTTTACACGAACTACTTCAAAGTACGTTCGAAAAACTCTTTACAAAGTTAAAAACACCTTTTTTCTTTGTATCAAATGGCCAAGTACGTCACCCCTCCAACAAAAACAATCGGCGTGCCTTTGTCTCGATCAACCCCGCTACGTGTTCACAAAATCTCCAACGCTATACAACATAGGGGTGTCGGCGGTCGCCTCCAATGGAAATAGGGCCCTAAGTGATTCGGCCAAACGCGCTATTCACTATAGGTCACCTACACACTGCGGGACTGATTAACTCTAAGGAGAGGTGATTACTAAAAACCATTCTCAAACACCAAATTTTGATACAATTCTATGTCATAGATTATATCAAATCACATCAAATTAAACATTCACTCATACCAAATTTTCTCTTTGCAGCAACAACTCGAAGAAGCGTTCCAACCCACAAACAAAGTTACGATAGCATCAACAATTCAACCCACACAATCCGACAACAGTGAGCTGGGATTTTTTCGCCAATGATACCGGTTATTCGGGACACAAATAGCTAAGCTATTTCATGGGTTTAGATTCAAAACCATGGTCTCACAACACGCTGGGACTGAGTTAAATAGCAAAGCTATCTTAACTTAATCATGACAAAGTCATGGCATGGTTCAAACCGACCAGCCCAAATGAAATTTGGCTCGCTTCGGTCTCACTCAAAGAGTGGTCGGAAACACATAAAGCATGATATATTGTCTTCTTTTTTGGACCCTGACATAACGTGTTCCACCTCATCTCAGGCTCGGGGACTACGTGGGCCCACGTCACCTGAGAGGTGACATGGGCTAGATCCTTCTTTTAGAGCTTGCTGCAACATATACTATCTTACAAAGAACCTCGGGGACTACGGGGCCCACGTCATTTGCATGACTCGGCCTGATCCTTTCTCTTTACAAAGAGTTTAGTTTCAAAACTAAGCTAAGGCAACGACCAATCACGACAGTTACCATGTGATGGCAGGCATCACACACTAACGAGGGCCCACGTCTCCGCATTTGGGACCTTTTCAAAATTCTTTTTCTTTCGGAGCATCATAAATCTTTCGGTCAAAACCGAAAACGTCAACCAAGTGTAAGCAAAGTGTGGTCGGAAGCATTAGACGGTCCTCCACCCTCGGACCACATGCCGAACGTGTGTCCGACCACCCTTTCTCACTCAACCAAGCAAGACGGTGTTTTTTCCTCAAGATCCATGATGCTCGGGACTAGCCGTGGAGGTATAAACTCCATATACCCTCACGGCCTAGTTTGGGCCGACATGCTATCATCAGGCTGGCCCATCAAGCTTCAAGACCGATCGGCTCAGCCGGGCCTCGGACAACCTAAAACAAAGAGAATATCGAAGACCGACAAGGAGGACAAGACCTAGCCGAGATAGGAAAGTTTAGACTTGTAAAGTATGTAAACTTAGTACTGAGATAGGCTAGTTCCGACTTGTAACCTTGCTCCCCGTGATATATAAGGAGAGCAAGGACCCCCATGCTGGGACACCGGCATAACGCATGACTCATACATCCACATCATAATTGAAACAGAGAGCAGGACTAGGGTTTTACGCATCCTTGCGGCCTGAACCTGGGTAAACCTCGTGTGATTGCTCCCTGTTTACGTCTTGCTCGCAATCTCGTGCGCCTTCCGCCAATCCATTACCGGTCAGGGCATACCCCTGGTCGGACTATCGCCGATATTTCGTCGACAAAGGAGCACCTAAGAACTGTAGGAATGGGAGGCAATGGGAGGCATCAGGAAAACACTGAGACAAATGTCTGTACCCAATAGTTTTCATGCTTTCCTCCATGTTCCCATTCCCACCGCTCTTAGATATTCTCTCTCTTCCTCTTCCTGGCTTACTGCTTAGTACAGCAACAATAGAAAGACTGAATTGATGAAGGCTATGGTATTCTGTGGTATATATAAGGTCGCAGCACTTTAGACCATACAAAATCCTTGTGAGGGAAATAAGTTTACGCACCTACTTGCTACAGCATGGTACACTGCTGTGCATTCTGTTCAATGAAAGTGGGCCTGGAAGCATCTCTTGGCAAAATGATAGGTGACACATTTATAGACGGGGATTATTATATCTTATTCCTTGATATTTCTAGAAGGCCAACAGCTAAGTCCTTTGAGACTAATCAATGCAAGTACAGCACAGGGGGAGTAACAAATTGCGTGATTCATTCGTGTTTTCAAAGGACGAGAAATCATTGCATGCTATTGAAGATCATTAGAAACGAGACATACTAACTTAGCACTAGTAGCGTTCTATGCGATATATGCCAGCTTGATATGGCCATGAATATTAATAGATGAGTTTACATATACAAGAAAAAGACATTTATCATGTATATTCATTAAGTGTGCACCAAAATGACAGGAAGAAATTTGTACAAAGTAACAAAGAAAAAGCAAACTTTGAACCAGATCATTAATTTCACAATTGTTGTGATAACAACAAATATGTTGTCACTAACCGATGATCTCAATCTCCTAGAAGATTAATTTTCTACTCTTACATGTATTCTTCTAGAATTCAATTTGAATGTTGATTTAGCATGAAGGTATTGTTTTCAGCCTGATGCGTGTATGTTAAGTCTCGCTGTTATGCACTACCTTGATATTGGTTCATAGCATCATATGCCTGCCAATCAGTAAAGTAACATGCACATCAGAATATGACACAAACCGCATCTTGAGTTCTTGACCATTTTATATCAACTGAACCTTTTTGTTCTGTTTCTATCTGTCTCTCAACAATTGCAGAAGGCGTGAGTCAAAATGGAACCTGAGTAACAAAGGACCCAAATTTTATGTGCACCTCACCATTTGGTATATCATTTTACGTGTTATTTCTGTTTTATTCTCAACTCTCTTTATCATCTCAAAGTATGTGTGTATGTCTGAAACTTCCTGCTTCAATATCTGTCAAAATACATGTCAATATTTTTTTAATCCACTGATCAACATCAAAGCAGACTGTGGCACACCAATCTTCATATGGGACCAGTAGTCAAACACTGACCTTACTTAGGTATATATATATAAGAGAAGATAGGTAAATAACATTTATTGAAGGTATCTTAATACAAAAATTGATTATTATTTATCTCTATTCTGAAGCAGGCATCTGTCAGAATGCAGGTCCCTCTACAAGGGGTTATTCCCACTTTTTAACTGTGATAAGGATCTCCCAAAAGATATGAACAACATTTATATAAACTTGTGCGCATTCAGTTGTAGACTTGCACATTTCAGTGACCCGTAGGTTTATCTGAAATCTGAAATTTATGAACTACCTCATTTGAATTCATCTCAATACTAATATGTTATCAATTAGACACTTGATCCTTCATCTGTTATACAAGCTTCGATTACATTACGTACAGATGAAAGCTAAGCATATTAATAACACTGAATACCAAGTCGGATCTTGGCTGGACTTGGATGTTGGCTGTCCCTTCTAGCGAGAACCTTCATGTTTGTTGTCCCTTCTAGTGTGAATGTAGAATGGAGTTCATGTTTGCTGTCCCTTCTACTGTGAACCTTCTTGATGAGACAGAAGAGAAAGGATCTAGTTCTCCAAGAAGTCAAATAACTAGATAGCAACAATCTGGCTCAGTGAGTGCTCTTTTTTTATGCAACTTGTTTTAGATAAACTCTTCTTCTATTACGAACTGTGATATAGTCACTGTATGGTACTTTCTTAATGTGTAGTATCATTTTGTTCTAATTAAAACTCAGTTCACAGAAAAATCACTGTCCACATTAAAATTATCTAAACTTGCTGAATTTGTTTAATAATAGGCCATTGGAAATGGAAATTTCTCAGATCCCATTAACGATTTGGCATGTGTATGAAGTTTAATGTTGCATGTTATTTGCATATGCTCTCAAGCTTGTACAACAATGTCCTAGTTTGGCCACTAAGATCCATAGTTTTTTTTGCCATTTATTTGGTTCCTTGATTGCAAACATTTTGGCAAGTTCCCAGGAAGAGGAAGGAACACCTAAGAACAATAGGCAAAGGAGACATTGGGAAAGAAAAGAACTTGACCCTTATTCTAGAGGGTGCTCATAGCTCATTCTTTCCTCCATGCCCAACGCTCTTAGATGCTCTTTTTTCTTCTTCTTCCCAACTCACCCTCTAGCCCATGATCATACTCTCAAATCTGTGTGTACTATTAAATAAATTGAGTGAGCTAAATGGAAGAGGAAGGAGAACCTAAGAACGATAGGAATGGGAGGCACTGGGAAAGCAAGATATATCCACCCTCCAGTTGTGGAGGCGTACATGCTTTCCTCCATGTTCCCATTCCCATTGCTCTTAGACTATCTCTTTCTTCCTCTTCCTGGTCCACCTTGAAAAGTTTCCGAATGAAATAGAGGCATGCATTGCTATGAAGCACACATATATAATCCAGGGAGCAAGAGCACTGATTATTGAACAAAGTCACCTACTACAGGATCTGCATGGGGCACAAAAGTACACTTCATTCAATGACATTATTATATTGGGCTATGTGACATCTACTATTATTAATAAAGATCAAGTGTGGTGATGGTTTTTTTTTTGCATGTGCTCATCAAATGCGAGGACAACAGGTGACAGCTTGGAAATTTAATCCTTGATTATAATAGCCATGCAAAATTACTTCTTGGCTTTGAGTAGTGCTTTTAAGGAAAGAAAAAAAAATCATGTTCTCATCATAGGATACATATGCAAACATGTACTAAGTATCATTTGCAATAACACAAGTGTTAATGGGTCCAAAGTCTTCCCAGTTTAACAGGAAACCAAAACTAAGACAAAAACATTTAGTTGGTTTTGTATAAGGATCTGTAGAAGACCACAATACATCAACTAAAGTTCTGATCATGCATTGGTGGTACCCTTTCTGTTGCTGCCCTCTTGGAGTTCCTTGATCATTGGGATTTGTTGGCTGAGGTTACTTTGTCATCTCGAAGATGAACAAGTTTGAGGCATTTTGAACCTGGTCAGTATACCGCCAAGTTGGCATTCAACCCGGGCATCATACCGCCGAGTCTTGGTAACATGTCTGAATTCGTGATCCAAGAAAATTAATGCCATTTTTTTCTCTGGCTAGCAGTAGCAGTTCATTGCTGATGTCTGACTGCAGATTTGTTTGGCACGAATGGGACTGCCACATCTTTAGAGCTGCCCTATGCAGTCAAGAAAAATAGTGTGTCAATCACATATTGGCATCATGTGTATTCTCTCAGGGCAGGTTTGATTCTTGTTATTTTGGAGATTGGCTTACATGATCCTTTACCTCAGCTTGATCATGTGTGGATGTTCCAGCTGGAGTCTTTTCTCCAGCACTAGGTAAATACCCGTGCTTTGCAACGGGAAAACATAATATCATGAACTGTCACACAAACTCACCTGCTGCATTTTTAGATCACAATAAATGACCCAGATAAATGAAAACGACAAAGAACAGATCCTGATAAATGAAAAACGCAACGTTTTTCAGACAAAGAACTGGTATTGATCAAATTGTGTCATAACAAAATCAGATCTAAATTATTTTCTGAAAAAATTAGAATCAGTAATGTGCATACATGTACTTGTTCAGGAAGCCCCATTCATTCATAACCTGAGAACAGGGGCAATAACGATCTTTTTTTTGAAGAAACATATTCAGTACTGAAATAGCTATATCAAGCAAGAGTAGGGACAAGTTCCCTGATTTCAATCTAGATGAGAGAACATTCTCACGCATGCCACTTGAATCAGCACCCATAGTGCACAACATATAAAGAAGAAACTTTGCTTGTTACTCTGTCTCACCAACACCAAGAACAAAATCAGAATGCTACACAAATGTGAACATTTTTCAACTCGTGACTAATAGAGGCTAAAAATTGTAGCAACTCCGATATCAGCATCTCCTTTCTCCAGGTCTCCTGTAGAGTATATTTGTAATTACATACAACTGCATAGCATTAACTGTTAGAAGATGCACAGAACTATAAGCATGTCAGATTCTCATACTTCATTGAGATAAACTGAGGGCAAAGTTCTGAACCTATTACGTATATGTTCTATTTGCAACTGAATGTGTAAGAGCAACTGAATGTGTTGCTTGATTCTGCCCTGATATTCTATTTGCAAGTGTCTTGGCCCCTAACCTCACATGCTGGTGACGTCATTTTCTCGAGGTGTCCACTGCTTTGGAGCTCAACAACTTAGGACAATGCAGTCCAAGACAAGAAATACATATAAGCCCATAGTGTTGCAACGTGTACGCTTGGAGGGAAACCCCCGTTTGCTTAGGACTGCCTACATACATACAACATTACAATAAACTTGTAAACATGTAACAACTAACAACAGACTCAGCACAAAAAATATTGCAATGGAGAGACAATTTGGCTTCAAGCTCACCAGAGGTTTGATAGGACTGGCAGGAAGCAACATAATGCATATATGGATGACCACCAGGCTTTGATCATGATTCTTCAATAGAGGAAGGAACTTATGTTACCTGATTCAAAGCGATCAAAGCATTATTTACATGGACAACAATGAAAATGAGATCTTAATGCTTCCACAGGTCTTCAGAACACTGTGCAGTGATCTGAGTTCACCAGCTGATTAGCAAGGTCTACATATTTATAGTTTCCAAAGCATTTAAAAATATAACTAACTATATATATCACAAAAACATGTCAAATAATTGACCTTAACACATGAGAACCGTCCAATCAGTAAGAATTCACGTAACTGAATGCAATTATGCAAAATTAAATTTCTTATTATTCAGGCAAGTGCTCCAACTCAAACGTATCGAGGAAAATAAAACATTTTGCTACAGTTGAAGCAACCCAAATATTGTACTGAATTAGATAGACCAGTGAGCGCATGATCCGTCAAAGAAGGCAAAACTCATAACCAACAACAACCCTGCAGTAAGTGTCAATCAGCATTGAAGACAGATACCATGAAACATCGACCTTAGCTGAGGTGAAGGCAACAAAGTTACCCTCAAGCAAGCATGGTGGCAACCTCAGTAACATTAGCATAGGTGTAAGCCTGTGAACATATAAATAAATTATTATCATGACAATTCAAAGGATGGTTTTGCTGCAAAATAAGGAGGGGGATGTTTCAAGTAAGCCCAAAAATTCACAAACACCACATGAATGGAGAAGTCGCAAAGCCCTCATATATATAGTTCGTTACCACTACATTGATTAATGACTCAAAACTGATACCTGAACTGTGATAGGAAATGTAGTTTGACAATCTAGCATTCGGGGTGGGCTGACTGGGCACCCTTGCCCTTTCGGCCCATAATAGATGTCAATTGGGAAAACAAACATTATTGTTGAAACTATATAAATGGTGGAAAACATATATAGTGTATGAGAAATCGCAGCTGATCCTCACTCGCCATATATATTCAGTATATACTTATTGATCCAATAAGTATATACTGAATATATATGGCGAGTATGTTGGATCCAATAAGTATATACTGAATATCCAGAAAGACCCCTAATGTTTGGTTGACCATGTTCGGGTGATCCAGCTCAAATATCCAGAAAGAAAAGAAGACACAGATTAGAACAAAACACATGGTAAATACTGCAAGCACAGATCACTGGGAAATTTCGACAAACACCTCCTTACGTGGCTACTGAACCTACTGAATGCCACAGTGCCCATTTTGTGAGTGCTACAACTACAGTGGCACATCTCTTCCACGGACCCCTGACGTACGAGCAAACACAGAAGTTGGAGATGACAGATATCAGCAATACATGATATGCCAGAATCGGAGAGGGAAGAGGATAGACCTACTGAAGGAGGTGAAGCAGATCGAACACAGAGGTCTGCTTGCTGCTGCCTCTGCCTTCCCGGGCAGCCGGCCGGTCAGGCCTAGCCTCCTCCTGCCTGTGGCGTACCGGTGCCTGCCATCCCTCTGCCTCCGCGTCGGCGGTGCCGCTCGCAGGCTCGCGCCGCCACCTCCCTGTGCTCGGCTGCTGCAAGCTGTTGTGCCCGGCGCCCCATGTTCATGTCCACGGCCCACCAGCCACCACCACCACTGCCCGCCCTAGGCGCTCGTCGGACGCCGCAACTGCCTGCTCGGCCGAACCTCCGATTCGGCGATTCTTTCTGTACAGATAGAACTGACCGACCCTTCCTTTTACAGCGTTGATTGGGAGAAGGGTAAAGAGTGCTGCACTTTATGAGGTTAGAGCCCTCCTCCATTGCCGCTGGACAGGAAGGAGGGCGCCGCGGCGGCGTGGGCGGGCGCGTGGACACGGCGGCGTGGGCGAGCGCGGAGGATACGTCGTGGGGGCGTGCGCGGAACCACCGGGGGATGGGATGCGGGGGAGATGCGGGGCCGGGGGAACGGGAGAAGTGTGGATGCGATAGATTTCACCGGGCGAGCGAAGGAGCACGGTAGTTTTCGCACGCCTGGTTTGACGATTTACTTTTAACCTTTTTAGCTGTAGGATTTGTGTAATATGTGCGATGTGCCAGCTGGAGTCTTTTCTGTTTCGTCCAGCCTTCGCAGTCCATTGTTTTCTTTGTTTCTGCCATTTCTATAACAGGTTGGATTTTGTTTTTTGTTTTTTACTAATCTCAAGTAGGAAAAAGGCTAATTAATATTCAAGTCTTTGAGGCGAAATTGCCTTTTGTTCTCTATGTTCATTGTTCTCTTTCCTTCAGCAGCCTTTGTTTTTTGAAGCGACCTTCAGCAGCTTGCCTGAACTCTTATTCCGGGCAGCAGCATCTCTAGTGATCAAGTGTGCTGCTCGCACTGCACAATTATAAATCAGGCTAAGCCTTCTGTACGTACGTAAGATTCAAGTCACTGTAAAAGTAGCTTTCCAGTGTCCCTATATGTGTGCAGTGCTCCCACTGCAGCATTATTAAATGAGATGTCCTTATAAAAAAAAGAGAGATTGGCTAATCCTTTTTCAGGTTTCAGAAATATTATGTTTGGGTTTTCACATCCCATCATCATAATGTAATCATAAACCTTTTTGACAAGTGTTCTTCCTCTTTCATAACAAATCTTGGATCCTAGTTCTAGGTCAATGACGAGTTTATTTTCCTCTTCCCTACATTTTTTTTTCATTGAAGATACTAGCTTGTGTGAGCTGAAAGAAAGAGGAAGGAGTACCTAAGATCGATAGGAATAGGAGGCATCGGGAAAACACTAGCATATTTCTACCTCCAACAGTGCTAGAGGAGAAAATGAACACGTCGCTTTCCTCTATGTTCATATTCCCACTGTTCTTAGTGACTCTCTTCCTCTTGCCTCATGCTCAATCCTGAAGCTGAACATTTTCACAATCACAAAGAAGAACTGTTCAGCAAAGCACTTTGATGTATATATAGACCTCTGTGCTGTGCTCCAATAACATTGCTGTGCTCTACAGTCTAGACTATGGAAAAGCTCATATAAGGACACCCAACCCATGTTCAGTGTAGGTTGTTGGTGGAAGGGGTGGGAGAGATATAAACCTGTCCAAGTCTTTGACCCATGCCCATATAATTGGTGAAAAGGTAAAGAAAAATAAGTGCAGTGTTATTTTGTTGGATAACTCTGAATTTATGACTGTAGGGAAGCATCCTGAGTCATTGGAACAAAGCAATATGATTTTGAAAATCAGCTGTTATGAGATATTATCCATAATCCCCAATGAGATGTCACCCTAATTTCCTTGGCATCCGCCTCCAAGGAAATGATCTATCCTTGAGTTCCAAAACTTCCAGGAAAAGAACTTCCCATATCCTCTATTCCTAGCACACTTTGCTTGAGGGTTAATAGTCAAGGTTTGTTTTTTTGGTTGTTTAGCCATTTTCCTTGGCGATTTTTGGCCCTCAAAGTAATTCAGTTCTACTATATAGTAGCACTTTGTCAGTTTCCTACTTTCTTCTTAAGAGTCCAATTCTTAGTCAAAACATGTTACTGTTGATACATTATCTATCGTGACTCAAGGTCCGGGACAAACTAGTGATAAACGTGTTCCATGTGGTCAATTAAAATTTTGTACTCATCCACTTATCTGAATGTGTTAATTTATTACTACATATGCTACCTGCAAAGTTTTCAGGTGATATGCATGTGTCCACATAATAGCACAAGATTATGTTTTGTTTTGTTACTACAGTTATTCAATCACACATTACCCGTTAAAATCCTTAACAAGTGCAAAAAAGACCACCACCCAATCGATTTTAAGCTATCCTAGTAGAAGGGTCCAAACCAACCATAGATGACACAAGACACAAGCCTCCAAAAAAAATACTCGAGTACCTTGTGATTTGTGAGCCAAGGAAAAGGAAGGAGGACCGAAGAACAATAGGCATGGGAGGCATTAGGAAAGCTTAAAGCATGCATGATACCACCTGGCCACCTCCAGGAGATTACCATAGCTTAAGCCTTCCTGCATGTTCCCATGCCGACTGCTCTTTGACCTTCATATCTTCCTTTTCCAGTCTCACCATTGTATTGTGTCATCATGCAAATATGTATATGAAGAACTTTAGCTTCAGCAAGAAATGATTATGCGAGCCAAAAAGGAAGAGGAAGGAGTGCTTAAGAATAATAGGAATGGGAGGCATCGGAAAGCACATTAGGCTCCATCATAGGAAACAAACACGTTGGCTTTCCATCATGTTCCCACTCCCACTACTCTTAGGCTCTCTTTCTTCCTCTTCCTGACTCACTAAGCCTGCAACTAGAAAACGTGTTCAGAGAGGCCTGAGCTGTTGAACAATTCCTCTGTACTCTGTATAGTAGACAGTAGTCTATCGACCAATATATAGATTAATAGACCTCTGTGGTAGTGCAGTGAACAAATTCATGCATCTCTTGGATGGTGGACGGAAAATAGCTAAATGACAGCTATATACATTATTGTACATCAATATAAACACTAGAGGATTGCATTTCTGTGCAACGTACTAGATAGCAATGGCATTGAGAGGACCTTAAATTTCCATCCACCAGGGGAAAATGAAGAATTACTCCCTCCATTCTTTTTACATGTGGCATTATCTTTGCCTTAAATCAAATATTAATATCTTTGATCGTCTATTTTTAAAATCTTATAGTTTCACAGTATATGAATTATAAATTATGGAAGTATTTCTTATAGTGAATCTAAAAACAAAAATATATATTATACCATGAACCTATATATTTTTGCTAAATCGATGATCGAAGTAATAAATGTTTGACTTATAGGACAAAGCTAATACGAAGTGTAGATAAAAAAGGAGGGAGTTTGAATTAATCTGATCTATTTAAGATTTTATTTTCATGTGGTAGTGTCAGTTAGTTGTTCAAGGAGTGGATGTACCCTAAAAAAATCAAGCCCTAGGGGCCGGGTTTGACCTCTTCCGAGGTATGACAACCTCCCAACTAGAGGGGACCGAGCCGCCACTCGCGGTTGGTGAGCTCTCTGGTGTGGAGGCCACCCCTCATGGTTCGAGCCTACTCGAGCACATGATTTTCCCACCAGGAATAGTTGTTCCGGTTTCAATTCGGTTGCCTTACGTGTGGATGCGCCATGATGGTCAGGATGACATGCCCGTCATGTTCAAAGTCTTGGAAGACTTCTCTCAGCCATGTGGAAGTCTCTTCGTACAGGTGTAGGTCTAGCTTGCGCACTAAGTGTATGTGTGAGTTTGTGTGTGTGGTGGTGGTGTGTATTAGGACGTGAGTTCACATACTACAATTTGTACCGAAAGAGTTAAGGCATAAAAAAACCCTCCTAGCTAGAGGACCTACCACCACGTTGTTCATGCGTTTGCAGGTGATGTCGTCAATGCTAAGATGTTGTCCAATGGAGTTGTAGTCATGAAGGTGTTTTGCCGGTTATCTCTCATTAAACCTTCGTGTTTAGTTGAGCTATTTGTTGTACCGAAGCAGTTTAGGAGAAATGTGTCACTTCACCTATAGTTGTGTAGTTTTTGGCCTTCCTCATAGTCCGAGTCAACTCTAGCTCTTCGTTGTGGCGAGAGGAAAAGTTTTTGTTGTCCTTTTGGAAACTACTGAACTTACATCATATAGTTGTCCCAACATATAACAAATGCATCTTGTCCGTTTCAAAAAACAAATGCATCTTGTGGCATATGGGATTCATGTACTGAACAGTCAATAGTTAACACATTTCAAATTTGCTAGTAGATTTTCTAGCATTTCATAACATGCACAGGGTTCCTACTCTCTGACATCGTCGTTGTCATTGCCTCAATTGGTTGAAACCAGCGACGAAGCCAGCGGGGGCTACCCGTGCTCCAGCCCCCCCCTACGGCCATGATTTACATGGAGCCCGGGCTTAGCCCGAACTACCGCCATGAGGAGGAAGAAGAAGGCAAGGAGGGGCTAGAGGAAGAAGAAGAGGAACATCCCTTGTTTTGTCGATTCCTGACTTCGTCGCTAGTTGAAACCAAGCATGGAACATGGTTTCGCCAGTGGTACTAACTCCACCAACTGCAGCTCGCCAGCCCAACCCTTGCACCATAGGCACCACCTGCACAGCTCCACCATATTAATTCCAACTTGAATCACATCATGGTTCTTTTAGATAAAGAATCACATCATTAGTTTTGTCATTATATTAACTTATCCATCGATTAAGGAATACTAAAGCTAAGGAAGCATATATAAGAAGGCTTACGATATAAGAGCTGTGCGCGTATATGGGACAGGAACATGCAGGAAAGCTTAAGCAGCTCCAATTCTCCATGCTAATAAATTACTGGAGGATGCATACTGTTTGGAGTTTCCCTGATGCATGCTTCCCATGCCTAGTGTTCTTCGGTGCTAGCTCCTTCCTCATTTTGGTTTGCCATTCAGGGGATGCACTGTGTATCTTCGTGTTTCTCGCTTTAGCATGCCTCCATTTTTTAAAAAAAAAATCCTAGCTCCGCATCGATTAATGCAGAGGCTGGGTATTAATATATTCATTTTTCCAAAAAGCATGCTTCCTTAGCTTTTACTAATTCACTATCAAGATTATCCATCATCCTCATATGGGAAAAGGTTGGTTTTCGTGTATGAAACAATTAATAGTGTAAGCAAAAGGATGAGGAAGGAGTGCTTGAGAGTAATAGGAATGGGAGGCACGGGGAAAAGACCAAACCAGCTTAAACCGATACAAACAAATTTGGCTTTCCTCCATGTTCCCATTCCCACTGCTCTCAGACCCTCTCATTCTTCCTCTACTGCTCTCAGACCCTCTCATTCTTCCTCTTCCTTGCTTGCAATTGCAACCAACACAGTGTATTCCGTCTAATAAATATCTCTCGTTTGATTTGATTAGCATTAATCTCGCAAGCCATAAGGAAAGGGAAGGAGAACCTAAGAGCCTTAGGAATAGGAGGCATCAGGAAAACATTAGACCAAAAGTCTCCATATATACAATAATGCTTTCCTTCATGTTCCTATTCCTAGTGCTCTTAGAAACATTTCTTCCTTTTCCTGGCTCACCCTCTAGGCCCCAATAATTTGTAACTTCATCTAACTCTACTCTCTCTAGGACTCGGACACATGTATGTAGAGAAGTATATATAGACCTCTGTACCTGCTACAGTGACTAGTGATGAACTCGCCATTTGCATGAATGATGAGCACCATATAGGACATATAGCAATTGATGATAGTGGGACCATGTTACATCTATGGTTCGTTCATTACATTCACAGACGATTACTCCCGGTTTGGCTATATTTATCCAATTAAAGGAAGAGATGAAGCATTGGATAAATTTAAAATATTTAAGGCTGAAGTAGAGAATCAGCATAGTTTAAAGATAAAGCTAGTCCGGTCCGACCGTGGGGGGGAGTACTATGGTCGGCATACCCCATATGGTCAACTTCCTGGACCTTTCGCAAGGTTTCTACAGGAAAATGGTATAGTTGCCCAGTATTCCATGCCGGGTGAACCTCAGCAAAATGGAGTAGCTGAAAGGCGCAACCGTACCCTGATGGATATGGTGCGCAGTATGATGAGTTACTCTGATTTACCATTGAGTTTATGGATAGAGGCATTAAAAACCTCCATTCATATTCTCAATAGAGTGCCAAGTAAATCGGTGCCCAAAACACCGTATGAATTATGGACAGGAAGGGTACCTTCACTAGACCACTTGCGTGTGTGGGGGTGTCCTGCTGAGGCTAAAGTCTTTAACCCAAATATTGGGAAACTTGATCCCAAAACAGTGAGTTGCCATTTCATTGGCTACCCTGAAAGGTCAAAAGGTTATCGTTTCTACTGTCCCGATAGACTCACAAAGTTTGTGGAAACGAGACACGCTATTTTTCTAGAGGATGAAATGATGAGGGGAGTATGGCTGCTCGGAAAATTGATCTTGAAGAGAAGCGGGTGTGTGCACCCAATCCCGTGATTCAGAGCCGTTTTTCGAAGCCGCCTATTGTTCCTCGCACCAATAGTGCAAGACACCGTGGAGCAAGAACTCCGTTTGTTGTTCCTCCCGTGGTAACAACGAGAGGAGAATGAGGAACCCTTCAAAGGAACCCATTGAAAATGTTGCCACAAATGAGGGGGAGCAATCTCAGCCTCCAACAAGAGATGTGCCAAATGTAGAGGCCCCTAGAAGGTCTCAAAGAGAAAGAAGGCCAGCTATCTCCAAAGATATATATGAATTAAATAATGTCACCGAAGAGTATCAAATGGAGGGTGATCCCACCTCATTTGAACAAGCCATGAGAAGCGATCATTCATCCAAGTGGTTTGAAGCCATGGAAGATGAAATGAGATCGATGAGTGCCAACGATGTTTGGGACTTGGAAGAAATTCCCAAAGGAGCCAAAACAAGAGGGGCTGTAAATGGGTCTACAAAATAAAATATGACTCACAAGGGAACATAGAGAGATTTAAAGCGCGACTTGTGGCTAAAGGTTTCACACAAAGAGAGGGAATTGATTACACCGAGACCTTTTCTCCGGTCTCATGTAAAGATTCTCTCGGAATAATAATGGCATTGGTGGCACACTATGATTTAGAGTTGCATCGATGGATGTGAAGACGGCATTTCTAAATGGGGATTTGGAGGAAAATGTATACATGGCACAACCGAAAGGTTTTGTCGTGGAAGGCAAAGAAAAGATGGGATGTCGCCTAAAGAAATCGATTTATGGGTTAAAGCAAGCTTCAAGGCAAAGTGGAACTTGAAGTTTGATAAAACCGTAAAGAATTTTGGGTTTAAAGCAAATGTCGAGGACAATTGTGTTTATACAAAGTTTAAGAATGGGAAATACATTTTCCTAGTCCCGTACGTAGACGATATTTTACTTGCAAGTAACGATATGAGTCTACTACAGGAAACAAAAAGATTTTTGTCCTCAAAGTTTGAGATGAAAGATCTTGGTGAAGCTTCCTATGTTTTGGGCATAGAAATTCACCGTGATAGAAGAAAGGGGGTATTAGGACTGTCTCAAAAGGCATACATTGAAAGGGTCTTGGAGAAATTCCAGATGCATAAATGTAGTCCATCACCTGCACCTATAGTCAAGGGCGATAAGTATGGGGATTTTCAGTGTCCCAAGAATGAGTATGAGCTCAACCAAATGAAAAGTGTGCCATATGCTTCGCAGTTGGACATTTACGGAAGATGCTCAAGTATGCACACGCCCTGACTTGGCTTATGTAACCGGGCTGCTTGGCAGATTCCAAAGTAATCCAGGTGTTGAACACTGGAAATTGGTAAAGAAAGTTTTGCGATATTTACAAGGAACAAAAGACCTGATGCTAACGTACAGAAGATCTGACTCCCTAAAGATCTTAGGATACTCAGAT
The DNA here is from genome assembly GCA_018135685.1 of Themeda triandra. Taxonomy (NCBI): domain Eukaryota; kingdom Viridiplantae; phylum Streptophyta; class Magnoliopsida; order Poales; family Poaceae; genus Themeda; species Themeda triandra. The sequence continues at coordinate 92,770 of JAENPR010000051.1, read as the reverse complement.
TCTGATTATGCGGGAGATGACAGAAAGTCCACATCTGGATATGTGTTCACTCTCGCAAAAGGAGCTATATCATGGAAAAGCTCAAAACAAACAGTTACTACAAACTCTACTATGTATGCCGAGTTTGTAGCATGCTATGAGGCATCAGGGCAGGTGAATTGGCTAAAGAAATTCATACCCGGTTTAAAAGTGGTCGATGACATCAATGGACCAATGACTCTATACTGTGATAATAATCCAAATATAGAATATGCTCACAACAATAGGTCAAGTGGTGCTTTTGCCAAACACATTGACATAAAGTACTATGTTGTGAAGGAGAAAATCCAGGATCATGTTATAAATCTTGAGCACATAAGCACTGAAAAGATGCTCGCGGATCCGCTTACAAAAGGCTTGCCACCCAAAGTGTTCATTGAACACGTAGCCGGCATGGGTTTAAGGCGAAGCCTATGATTCCTGGATGATAATAATAAGGGCCCAAAGATAAAGTATTTATTTATTTCAAACCGTAGATGTGTATTGTAGTCAGTGAAATCCAACGGCAATAGACCGTGACGATGAAGCATGTTCTATGCATAAATGCGAGATGGAATAAGTAAAATGAAAAGGTTAAAGTGAAAGAGTAAAGTTAAAGATAAAGTTAAAGATGAGATCAAGGGGGAGAATGTTAGGATGATCTCAATCCCGAGTTGGGCCCAACGGCCCAACTCGGGCCCTTGACCTACGCGCCACGATCGGGGCGCCCGGCCTATGGCCGGAGGGCCCCCGTCACCCTGCGCTATAAAAAGAAGGTGGGGGCGGCGGCTCAAGGTACGAGGTTCGCCTTGAGCTCACCAGACCCACCGACAAACCCTAAACCCGATCCGAGGGGCGCAGCCAGTGACGGGAAGCTCCTCCGCGCCGCCGCCACTGCACTGCGCCGATCTTCTTCGTCGCATGCGCTGCAACTTCGACGACTACATCGCCGGTCTCTTCACCAGCCTCTCCCTCGACGCGATGGCCGATCCCAGCAGCGCCGCCGCCGGATCGTCCTCCTCTGCCCCCATCAAGCCCGCTGGTAATACCTACCCGTCTTCTCCTCTCTCTCGACTTCACTGCCTATCGATTCCCAAAGTTTGTACCCGCTAGATCCCACTGCTAGTGATCCTAGGGTTTAACATGTGGCAGTAACGTATAGGTATAGCACATGCAAGAAGTAAGGGAGAGTACCAAAAAAAGTATGGTCGTCACCTTTTAATAATTAATTATGGTATGGTACTCTTATCTACACTAGTTTCAGGTATTGAAGTAGATAACGTACAAAATCAGTAGGAAACAAAAGTACTTTGCCTCTCAAAAATTATACACAAAAGCAAAGCAATATACAACTCCAGCAGAAGCACTTTTGCCTGCTGCTTGGTGTTTCAGAGTGTGTCGTTAGAATTTGATTTGACAAGCTGTTGAAATTATTGGGAACTATTTTTCATATTGATCTTTTAGAACTCAGAATGCCAAAACTCAAAGGTAAAAATGACTGAGATTTTCTTGTCATCAGTCATAGACATTCAATATAAAATTATAAATTCAAAACACAAGTTGATTTTCAGTAGCTGTCTTCTTAAGCTAACCGTCTATAGAAATGATTTTCAGACCAACAATATCCAAAAAATTGTCATTTTGAAATAGTTCTGAGGGATCTTCTAAATGAATATTTAGGTGCCTAAATGATTTTAATTGAAAAACATTCAACTGCATAGTTGTAGATCTCGTCAAGCTCTATAATTTTTATATGAAGTTTATTTTCATACAATAGGATAGTAAGAATGGCCAATAGGTCAACTTGTAACCACTAGTACCACCTTAATCGTTGGTCGTTCACGGTCTCTGAGATTGTCCATTGGTAAAAGTTATTAATTTTATACATGCATTCCAATAGTGTTCATATGAAAAGTTATGAATTTTATATACATGTCATCTAGAAACAAACTCTAGAAACGTTCTTTGAAAAAATAGAAACAAACTTTAGAAATGGATTTTTAGTGCTAGTAGTCTTAAGCAAATGTCTCTACAAGGCATTTCTAGTGGCAGATTTGTTAAGCATCCACTACACCTCCCTCCATCGAGCGTTCCAAGATGAGCATCATTTGTAGCATCTTGCCTACATGCCCTTGGCCTTGGTCACAGTGACGAGCTTGGTTTGATCAGCCTTTCTTGTCCTGTTCGGTCAAGCGGATGTCAAAGTGTTTTCTTTTCGAGTCATTTTTTAGAATGTATTGCTCACCCTCATGGCTTGGCCTGGAGTGAGGTGGCGATCTTTGTAAGAGTTCGGTTTCCTTTTCTTAATACAAAGATGCACAACTCTCTATTGCTTATTCCAGAAAAAAAAAAAAGAAATGCCTATTTATAGTGGTAGTTGCTTAGCAAAACCGTTAGTACAAATATTTTTGGTCGGTTGTCTCAGTTCATCAGCCCAGCCATTTTTGTAGGCAACTTTCCTTTTTTTCTTTTTTCAAAAGAAGTCTATGAGTTCCCTGAAAAATGGAATAGTTCGTGTACCGAGTAAAGTGTTCACGTTTTGCATGCAGTTCATCTCCCTTCTGTCTATGATTTTCGGTACCAACTTAATGTCACAAAAGGTGCATGTTTTATCTGTTGCCTCTCATGATCATGGTTTCTGCCTTCGTCGTGACAGAAACAGCAACGAATTAGCTGTGCCACTGTGTACATCTTATTGCAATATTGTTCAAAGTTCTAGTTGCCATTATGCACTCATACTAGTAATAACTAGCTAGTAGAATCTGTAGTAGAAAGAGGTGGCCCAAGACCTTTTGGTTGTGATGGATATCCCTAATTTTCTCCGTAAAACCATCACACAAGCCAAAAGGAAGAGGAAGGAAGGTGTAAGAACTATAGGAATGAGAGGCATTGGGAAACACCAAACTAAATTTCCACCCCAAAACTAGCAGGAAATCAAGCGTGGTTTTCCTCAATATTCTCATTCCCACTGCTCTTATACCCTCTGTTTCTTCCTCTTCCTGACTTGACAATTGCCATCAGGCCCTCATCTTTTTTTTTTTTTGTGCGAATACAGGCCCTCATCTAACTATGTGCTTTGGTATGTATATTATCCTCATCACCAAATCAATTGCGCTAGTGAAAGGAAGAGGAAGGAGCACATAAGAACCATAGGAATGAGAGGCATTAGGAACACGGCAAGTCTAATGTCCATCTCTAAACGATGGAGACGAATGAAATTAGGGTGTTGCGTTCCTTCATGTTCCCATTCCTATTGCTCTTAGGATCTCTCTTTCTTCCTCTTCCGTGCTCACAGATTCTGAGATGGTGAAGGTGTTGCAATGAAACCACTGATGCCTCAAGGATAGCTTATATAGATACTTTCAGTGCACCTAACTTTTGTGAACAATGAATGGACCAAGTGCAGCGTGCACGATGCAGCTTTGGATTACAGTGGGGTCATGTAAACTACAGCAGCCTAGCCATGAATGTGGGACCATGCATGATATCGATATATTGGCAATAAATAACACATGCAGGATGCATACATCATGGTAGTTGTGCCATAGTATCATGAGAGAGAGGCATTCATGTTGTATATTAGTCAATTGGTCTAGGCCATAAATTCAGAGAATGGAATCTTTTTTTTTGCGATCAATTTAGAGAATGGATTCGTGGGGAAAATAATACTATTAACATGTATTTACTTCATCAAATCGAGATTGGATTTTAATCTATATCTCTCTCGTGGAAATCAACATTTTTTTTTCAGATTTTGCTTAATTCTAAGAATGGAAGACTCAAATTTTGTTGAAGTAAATCTGGACATTAATCTCGCCGTCCCCAGTTTCAAAATCGATATTAATTTCTTCGTGTGCTTAACATTTGTGACAGTCCCAATATGCTCGCATGTGTTCAAAGCCATCGGGCATTCTCTGTTCATTTGAGACAGATTTTCGGAGTTGAAGGCATATATTTCAATCTCCATGTTCACTTTTTATGAGCAGCTCCAACAACTCCCAATAATTCACTTGGTATATCTTGTGTTATAGCAACTTGATATTTTATTTCCCAAGTGAAAAAAAAGCTCTCTCTCCAACAATTTGCTATTTCAACTTGGTAAATCCCGTGATGACCACTTTTTAGATTCTCCCCTAAACTTTTCCGAAATCAACCAAGAGCGTATCTATAACTCTCTGTGTCTAGTGCTTTTTCAGAAAAGTCCAGAAAAGAAAACCAAGGGCGGCACGACGACGGAGCGGCGCGCGTGCGGCGGAGCAGCTAGCGACGCGGCCGCGCGATGGAGTACGCAGTGCCTCCGCGCGCGTAAAGATACGTGCGCGGACGGGCTTTTTTCCAAGTTGCTATTTTACCAAGTTGATATACCAAGTTGTTGGAGATGAGATTTTGTGTTTTTGCCAAAAAATATAGAATACCAAGTTGATATTGGGAGTTGTTGGAGATGCTCTAACTCATCAGAAGCATTTGTCCATTCTAATAAGGGTCTATGCGTGCATGAACCCTCACGGAATAGCACGTTTATTTCAAAGTATTTGTTCACGTCATGTTTGTTGCATTTTTGTCTTTTTTTTACCTTTTTACCTTTTTTTATAACGTACCTGTATTCATTAGTTAAGGAAAATGTGTACAGCCGTGTACAAATACAGATACGGGAGAGGAGGATATACGGACAGCTGTCCCCGCCATCTTACACATATGCCCCTAAAGAAAAAGAAAATTACAATCAGGGTCCCTAGGCCCATGTTTCCTACTCGCCAGAAAGCTTCCTCGTCCGTCGTCGTTGAGCCGTCGCCCGCCGCCGTCGTTGAAGAAGAAGCCCCGGCCGCCACAGATCTGAAGAAGCCCCATCGCCCAAAGGCTTTCCAGGAGAGCCGCAGTAGTCACTTGTCCACAAGGACAAGATGAGTCGACGAAGAACGCGCATCGGCCGGGGACACGCCCCGGACTTCCTCGATCCTGGATCCGAGCACGCCGACAATAGGCACCGCCGCGAGAATATCGAGCCGGATCCATCCACCGAGCTTCCACAAAGCCCACAACTTCCACCGCCACCTCTAAGCAACAAAAGTAGCCCAACAGCTCCATTACCTGAGGATGATGAAGCGCCGACCCCGGTCTCCTGTACAGAAGTCGTCGACCTCGCCGCCAGCGCCGGAGAGGAACGCCGTCGGGGCGAAGGAGAGGCCACGAAGCCTTATTCCCCAGCGCCATCTCAGCTCCTCCGCCGCACCGACGACGCCCGGACAGACTCCAGCTCCGTCGCCATACACTGACGACGAGCAAACACTAGAAGCCCCGCCGCCGGACCTCGATGATGAGTCAACACGACAAACCCTAGCTCCACCGTCGACTACTAACGGCGAGCACAACCTAGACCTAGGGAGACATATACCTAGCCTAACTACATCCGCACGACGATTCCCCGAACCTCCTCCCTCTCCGGCGCCTAAATGGTCGCCGGAGAGGAAGGGGTCCGGTGGAATCGCCGCCGGGAGCTCGCGTCGCCTCCTCTTCTCCTGTAGCAAGGGGAAAGGAGCGAAGAAGGGCGGACAAAGTTGGTGGCGAATGTACGGAGAATTTATTCCAATCCATGACACAGTACCATTGTGTTGTCATAAGTTTGAATATTTATAGCCATCGTCTAACTTAAGTTCGAAATCATTACAGATAGCGAATCCATCATATTAAAGTGTGTACATGGGTTGATATGATGCCATGTCCCATTGCTCTTTGCTCTCATGTTCTCTTCACATTCCCTTACCATCTCAGCTTCAGTAATTCTCTGTGTGTTTCTCTGCTATGACAATTGCACAAGCCAAAAGGAAACACAAGGAGCGACTAAAAACAATAGGAATGAGAGTAATCGAGAAACAGCGTAGCTCATGTCGGGTTTTTACATGAACATGAAGCGGCTCTTATTCAGTATGGCAATGACAATCAGACTCTCTGTCGCTAGTTGGCTTGTCAGGTGGTCCAATTCCCCAGTACCACAACAGTCTGTTCTCCACCTTCAGCTTCGTTTTCAGACCACTCGGTCTCGACTAGATCTTGCCGTCAAAGGACGACGGTGGTTAATACCACATGTTAGTGTACTTATTACCTAAAACTGTGGTAGACAAGATAGATAAAGCTAGAAGAACATTTTTTTAGCAAGGAGGAGGAACTAAAAGGAAATACCACTTGATCAAATGGGTTACAATTTGCAAGAGTAAAAAGAAAGGGGGGATTGGGATTAAGGATCTCAATAGACTGAATATCAGCCTTTTAAGCAAGTGATGGTGGAAATTAGAAAATGAAGAGGGTCTTTGGTAAGATTTGATCAAGGCTAAATACTTAAATAAAGACTCTATTCACTCTGTATCTCATAAACTGAATGATTCTCCCATCTGGGCTAATCTCTTGAAAATTAAGGATCATAAACAATTTTATACCGTCAACGCAGCAAGAGAAAGGACTAATATGAGTTCACCTGTTAGATATAGGGGTTACACCGACGTAATTCCACGAGTTTTGGTGAATGATTCTCCCATCTGGGCTAATCTCTTGAAAATTAAGGATCTATACTTAAGGAGGAGAAAAATTAGAGCTAAAGTAGCATAGCTACATAGGAATGGGGAAAACCTAGTTTTCCGGATCTGGGAGTTCTTGGTAATTCCCCTGTAATATTCATTATTGTTCGTTATTTGATAAACTTTATTCTATTCTTTACAAGATTATTCCTGAGCTGTTCATTCTTTGTGATCAAAAGGATGCCTCTGTAGGAAGGGTTAAGAATGGTGATATAACTTTAACTTTTAGAAGATGGCTACGTTCAGAACTAAGGAGTATTTGGAATCATGATTGCTATGGGCTTTGACTTTATAGTTGATGCCTATCCATGCTAGTGTTATAGTGATGAGATGGCTTATTACTATTATTTTATGTGGCTAAATGATAAATTTATCATTCATTCCTATATTTTATGAATGGAAATTGAATAACAAAAAAATTATCCAAAGTACTTCCCGAAGTCAAATCGATGTATGAAGATCTTACATCATGTGACAGTAGGATTTATTTAAAAGTTTAAAACACATATGGAAAGGCCATATTCCTCCCAAGATTCAATTTTTCATGTGGATGTTATCCAATGGGGTGGTGCTTACCAAGGATAATTTGTTAAAACGAAATTGGGAGGGTAATTCTAAATGTTATTCCTGTTCCCATGATGAAACAATAGAACATCGGTTTTTCAGTGCACTGTGGCTAGAGTAGTGTGGGGATGTATAACCAAATGTTTAGGTGCAACTGATCTTCTAGAAAATCTAGATCACTGTTGGAGGTGGCTAGATAACCGGTTTCCCAGTGGAAAACAATACCATGTTTTCTGTGTGTCTGCTTTGTGTTGGGCCATTTGGAAAGCTCGCAACAAAGCATGTTTTGATGGCGTCATTATTAAGAGTCCAATTGATATCGTTTTCATGCTGGGGCCTTAATGAAATTTTGGGCAGGCTTGTTCAAGGACGTCGGCAAAGAAGAGGTGGAAGCAGGGATTGACATGCTGCTGAAGATGGCGTTGGGCATCCTGGCGTCCAAGAAATGCAAGACATCAGCTGAAGGAGGTAATGGCGAGAAGGCTTTAGATGGCGCACCATGAGATGCAGTCAGATTTGTGATCGCTCAGGTGCTGGAGTGCAAGTTCTCCCATTGCAAAGACTTTGGTTCTCACTTTTGGTGTTAGATTGTTTTTTTTTTGCTGCCTATTAGATGCTTTCCTCTTGCGCGGGGTGGTTAAGCGCATCCTGTCATTCAAAAAAGTGTCGCTAGAAACTAGTGCTGATGTATCCTCGTGCACTGTGTGGTTAAGCGCTCCCCTAGGCTCTCTTCCACCCCCTTCTTGGTAGTCTAAATGCTTCTCCTGAAACTATCTACAACTGTTGTATTTTTGTTTTTCTGTAAAAAATGGAAATGGGGATCCCCCGATTTAAAAAAAGGACGACGATGGTGAATCCCATTCCGAGAAATGACATTGGGAGAACTTGTGCTATAATTTTTTTGGCCAAGTGACGATAACATGCATGTTAAGGGTGACAAATAAGAATTAAGATGTTGCTACCAGTTGCCGAGTTTCTACTGCTATAAGCTTTTCAAATCTGCATAGCTAATAAAATTGAATCATACAATCAGTAATCGAACTCTGTGACTAATTGACTATAAATAATCATATCAAATAATCAACCACGCATTTCGCAATACTTATAGAAGGCATTGTTTATGGAGAGGGGCAAAATCAAATGAAAAAAAGCAGCAAAGGTTGCTTGGACCCTAGTTTGCAAAACAAAAGACCAAGGTGGTTTGGGTATACTGGACATCAAAACTCAAAATGAAGCACTCATCCTGAAGCACTTGCACAAGTTTCTCAACAGGGAATCTCTTCCTTGGGTGACTTTGGTTTGGGACAAGCACTACAAGAATGGTAAACTCCCAAATACAAATAACAAGAAAGGCTCCTTCTGGTGGAAGGACATCTTGAAACTCTTAGATAAGTTTAAGGGAATGGCAAGTGTGCAAGTGAATGATGGACAAACCTGCCTATTGTGGGAAGACCTATGAAATAACTCTGTGAGGAGAATTGCATTTTCCTGAACTGCACTCTTTTGCAAAAAACAAGCACTTGAGTCTTCAGAAAGCAATACAGGTGCAAGATCCAACTTCAATGTTCAACCTACCCCTGTCTTCCTAGGCCTATCAGCAGTTCTTACAGCTTCAAGATGAGTTGACAGCAATCACTCTAACTGAAATAAAGGATAAGTGGATTTACATTTGGGGAAATAGCCTTTTCACTTCCTCCAGAGCCTACAGACAGCTTTCTGGACAGCAGCAGGTCCACCCAATTTTCAAGTGGATGTGGAAGACATCATGCCAAGGTAAACACAAGATCTTATTTTGGTTGATTCTATGGGATAAATTAAGCACAAGGAATGTCCTAAGTAGGAGGGGTATGCAAGTAGAAGACTTGCAATGTGTGCTCTGTCAACAGCACTCTGAAGAAACTGTGCACCATCTGCTTTTTCAATGCCCATTCTCAAAACAGTGTTGGAGGCACTTCAATTTTCACTTTGATGATGATTTAGCTATCACAATGATCTTTCAAGAATGAAGGACACATTTAAATGTTCCTTTTGCATTGGATATTTTCATCCTCCTTTGCTGGGGGATTTGGATGGTAAGAAATGATGTCATCTTCAGACACAAAGCCCCAGCAGTTCAAGATTGTCGAAGATATTTTGCTGAAGAAGCTGGCTTACTAGTTCACCGAATCAAATCAAGATTAGCCCCTATGTTTTCCTTATGGCTATTTTCAAATCTGTAGATGTCTGGGCGGGGTCCTCTTTCTCTGTCCCCTGATGTACCTCTTCCTTTCCATGCAGACTCTTTAGGCTTCTTGCTTTCAGTTTCCTTTGTTTAGCTTCCTTTTTTACTTTTCTTTACTTGTAACTGGTTTTGTACTCGCTTGTTTTCAATAAAATTTTACAGTAGGAGCCTCTAGCTCCTCCTGATTCCTCAAAAAAATTTCTTATATCCCTTCTTGCTTAGTGGAATTGAAGTTGTTTGCCTATCGGGTGGCATTGCCATTGTTTGAACCGGTTGTTCGGTTAATGGTTTCTGCGGCTAATAAGTTGACTGATGTTGTTTTATTGTGAGAGAAAAATATTGTACCATGGCTGAAAAACCAGTCTGATAAGTCAATCCTCACCAATAGTGGCTTCATCTGCTCCTCCATCCATCACCAAAATAAAAATTCCAGCAAAGCTGGGCACTTTGAGCACAGAGCAGCTAGCCTGATAAGTTCAATCCTCACCAACAGTGGCTTCATCTGCTCCTCCATCCATCACCAAAATAAAAATTCCAGCAAAGCTCGGCACTCTGAGCACAGGAGCTTGAGGACTGGAGACTCGAGCTAGGCCGCTATGGGCTGGCTAGCTGGCTGGGGCTTACTGAGTGCCTTGACGCGGGCGGCAGCGGGCTACAGGCTGTACGAAGAGGGCGGCCGATGGCCGGTTGTAACAGAACCGACCAACTAATTTAATTACAAAGCACTAATCAAGCTGACGTGGCAACTTAAATAGAACTTAGTAACCAAACCAGCCCGGTAGTTCGGAAAACCTCGAAGGATTTTCGCACAAACATCAAGTAACATCCCGGACCGGTAAAGGCCCAACGAACAACCATCCATAATTATTACATAAAAGTTCTCAAATAGATAGTACATAACATAAATTTAGTTATTACAAACCAAGTTCTCAACATAGTGCGGAAGCAAATAGTTTAACAAGTTCTCAAACACACCCCAAAGAGTTTTGGAAACATAGTGCCATGTCCTTCATCATATTCCACAAAAGAAAGGGATGCGACAACTGGAATGATCGTGCCCACGATCTACTCATCTCCGACGGCAGGATGGAGACAGGTCGGGCAATAGCCGTAAAACATCTCCCCATCTGCAACAACAATTGGGAATTGCACCCTGAGTACATTGTACTCAGCAAGACTTAACCGTCTAACAGGAAATAAAGACACTTTGGTGGATGCCAGGCTGTATGTGGGTTAGCCGACTCCTTTCTTTGCCAAAAGATGAGCTTTTAAATCTTCATTTAGTGATAAAGGACTCTCTAGCTTATCCCATTAGGTAATTACCTAGCCATGCTAAGTTAGCATCCTGCACTAGTCATCATTTTAGTAGAAGCAATCAACCTATTAATCAACACCGCATTGATTGAATAATCATTAAACCATCATGTGGGGAACATAACCAACTCGCATTTCAAATCTTATTTGCGGCACCGTAACTGCTCGGTCAAGTTATTCACTATCCAGGAACGATGGCGATTATACTCGATTGCAAACCAGCTGGCGGGGTATTCCTCACACAAACCACACTCACTGGCCAGAGTGAGCGACGGTCACCATTGATCTACTCGGGAAACGCGGGATCAACAACTCACCACCATGACCAAGGAAACTCCCGGCTGCCAACAGGTAAGCGTGCCCATCAAATGACACCGCCCCATCTTAAGGACTCACAAACCGGGCCCTTGTTTACTCACCACCCATCGCCAGCATGGATACCTGGAAGTTGAAACCCGGCCCAAGTAGATTCAAGGCTTCGCGGTTAGGCACCACACACCCTTCCAGCTATCTGTGAGGCGTTGTTTAAAATGATCCGAGGACGCTCGTGTGCCATGATATATTAGAGGTGATTTCATCATGGCCACATGGTTATGTTCTACAACCTACCAACACCATCATCAATCCAGGGGTAGTAACACCTACCATTCGCGAGTGATAGTCGATCACTCGGCTTCTACCGACTAGTTAGCAAGCTAAGCAACATCGAAACCTCAACCTAATAATAGGATATTTATGGTAGCAGGGTAGTCCTAGTGCATTCTATGGTTCCATTCCAACGCCTATAACGTAATGCAGCATAATAAATAAAGGACTCAAATTTAAAAACATTGCGGAAACATAGGAGGATGCACCGGGACTTGCCTTTGACAAACGAGCTGGGCACGTGGTTAGGACAGTCAGGAAGGTCAGCTTCTGGCACCTCCTCCTCGGCTACCTCCTGCAGCTCGAGCTCCTGAGGATCCTCCCCGTCCTGCTCCTCATGCACGGCTTGTGGATTGTTGCCTAGCGATCCTGTATGGTGCAATGCCGAAAGTAAATACAAGTGTTGTTGTAGTAATGATGTAATGATGTCATGATCAATTATATAATCAGCAATAGATCAAACCCCAAGCTAGGCATACAATTCTTCATGCAAACAAGTACGATCTCCCGCTAAAAGTGCCTAAGTTATAACAGCAAGTCCTATCTGGACAGTACAGAAAATTCTACAAAAATTACAGTAGCTAATACATGTCCCAAATAGTCTACAACAGAAAATTCACCTCAAAACAGTAAGTACTTTATCCTACACAAAATTCACAAGTCAGCACTAAACAGGGCACCAGAAAATACTTTGTACTACCAAAGTAGTCCAAAGTCAAAACCAGAGACATGTAGGCCTAAAGCATGAACTAAAAACAGGGCATGCCAAATTTCATAAGCATTGGATAAACTATGAATTAATTATAAATTTTCTAATCATGGTGCCAAGAATGGCACTTGAACTGCAACTCTAAATTTTTCCACAGCACAAGGCCATGTGAAGGCTCACACTGATCAAGCATATCAAAACTAGCCTAGCAAAGCAAGTCTCACATTTTTCCGAGCAACGGGTGATTTACTATGAATTTCTAGAGATATATGCCATAGCAAGAAATTAAATAAAGTTCTATAAAAAAGTGTACCAAAAGCCACATCTCATAATTTCTATAGAATCTACTGCTCATAAGAAAAATAACCCAACTTGAATCACCCCAATTGGATTAAATATGACTAAGATATGAATTTTTGAAACTCAAAACTAAATCTGGGGAAACCTATTTTCTTTTTCTGAAATTCGATCCAAAACGCTAGGGGTACCCCGAGTGTACCCAGGCTCGGGTGAAACCGCTAGGTGCACCCAGTGGTGTGCACCCCGCGTCAGCTCTGCCAGTGGGCCCCGCAGTGGACGGGGTCCACCTGTCGGCCGCACCGAGTAGAGGACGACGGTGGCCGGCGGCGAACTCTCGCCGGCGGCAGTCCTCCGGCGCAACCACGGGCGCCTTTGGACGCGCCTCGACCTCACGCATCCAGCGCACCAAGAAGCAGAGGCCCCAGTGGCCGGAAACCACGGCGGTGGCGACCGCCGACGGGCGGTGGCGGCGCTCGACGGCGAGCGGCCCACCGGAACCGTGACGTCGCCCATCTTCTAGCCTACGGGCTCCGCCTCGCTCTGCCGGACGTGACGCGCCCCAAGAACCGAAGCAAAGACGGCTAAACCTCCGACCAACCCTCGCCGGGTGGCGATGGCGAGCTCGCCGGCGCACTGCGCGCGCGGCGCAAGACGACCCCGAGCTCACCTTTCTCTCCAACCTGTCGCTATGCCCCTGCATGCGACACCCCGACGCGCAAGAAGCTGCGGAATGGAGGTAGGAGACGGCCGCATTAGCTCGCCGAAGCTCATGGCGGCAGCGGACCTCCGCGCGAGAGGAAGAGGAGGAATGCGGGCGCTACCTTGACGAAAATGGCGCAAGAAAGGGTGGAGATGGAGGAGTCGAGGACGGCGCACAAGGTGCTGCCCTCGGATTCGAGTTTCACCGGTCGGAACTCGCGCTACGCGGCGGCGGAGCGAGCGGCGGCCATGGCGGGTCGGAGGAGGAAGCAAGAGGGAGGAAGGAAGGAGGTGGGCGACAGCGGAGTGAATGGACGGGACGGGCTCTGTCCCGTTTCCGTCTCGGGCAGGCGAACGCATGCGGGAGGAGGCAAGGCAGGCGGCGCATGCCGCGTGGCGTCGCCGACGCCGACGTACGGCCGCTGACGCACGGGCCCGAGGGCCGCGAGGACGCCAGCGAGGCGCCGGGCTGGTGCTGTGGTCCGCCCTGTGGCTCGCCGCAGCGGATCCGGCGGCCACACCGCGAGCGTGGGTGTGCGCCGGCGTACGGACGCCGCGTGGCGACCGCCGGGCGCGACACCGTCGCCGCGAGGAAGAAGATGAGGGAAGGGGGACGCTGATAGGTGGGTCCCACCCCTCTCCATTTCAAACTGAAATTTTAAACCCCTGTAGCTCCTAAACTATTTCGAATTAGGAAAAACTTTCAACATGAAAGTTTCTCAAAATTTCAAGACAAATAACTTTCCCAACTACGACTTTTGCTAATTCGGCTTGGTTTTGAGAGATTCAAAAATCAGTTTGGAAAAGACATTTAAAACTAATATTTTTAAACCCCTTGTGCACTGTTTTGCCCAAAATGAAGCCCTAAAACTCATTTTCATAAATTGGTCCCAACAGGAAAGTTTCTTGAAATATTTTTCTACATAAATTATTCCAAAGGACCAAAATCAAATAAGCAACCTATCTAGCACTTTGGAATAGATTTGCTTGCACACTTTAAACCAATAATCACCCTAAGCATGACTTTAATTTAAAACTAATAGCCACACTTAGCAAGATTAAATTATAAACTAGCAGGAAGATTCTCAATCATATTTAGATACTAATCCTAGCATCAACAAGCATCATTTGCAGACATGAAAAGATATTCTAGCCTAACTAATCAAGGCAAAGCATACATTAGGCTAACAATCAAATAATGATGTGCTTATGCAAATGATGACATGATTAGAGAAGTTTAATTAGTGCTTAACACTGGAGGTGTTACACCGGTGGAGCTCTCACCGACCAGGGTGGCTTCGAGGCAGCTTGCTATGGCCGGATATGGGATCTAGAGATGGCAAGGGTGACTCCACGATTGGACAACACTGCTGGAAACTCGAAATTCCCTGGCGGTTTTGAAATTTTTTTACGGTTATTGTATAAACCGTCGGGGTAATAAAATTACATTGACGGTTTTTGAAAAACATCGAGGGAAATTAAATAACGGTTAGGATGGTTTATGGAAAACACATATGGAAATTAAATTAAATAACCGTCAGAGAAATTCCTAATTAACCTATGAGTGCATATAACCGTTAGGGAAATTGTCTAAACAGTCAGGGTAAATAGAATTACCTGGACGGTTTTATATATTTTTTTGACATTATTAGCTGAGCATCTTTTGTTTCAGTTTAAACATTTTATTCCCAGCATGTAAAAATTCATTCAAGAGGTAGTGATTATTGCTAGAATTACTAATTTTAAACTTGTTGACATGCAACAAGGTGACAGACAACGATGTTGCAGTTGACGTGGGACTCAATGGTAGAAGTAGACACTTACGTTGGTACTAATCTTCAGCTAGTTCTAAGTGGTGTGGATGTTTAGCTAGTAATATCCATTAGCTCCTTTAGCTCGTACTCTTTTGAAGTGCTGCCTCTGCATACACTTAGAGCATCTCCAACAGTCTCCTAATTTCCACCCCCAATAAAAAAAACCTGTATTTTGAGGAATTGAAGACCTTCCAACAGTTTTCTAATCTCATCAAAATTTCTCGGTCCCTCAAAACCAGCTCTCCAATCCCTCAAAGACGAGGGAAAACTGCCTCTCCCAAATACAGTGGGCCCACAGCTGTCACTTTTTCCACCAGAGCCAAGCTCGCCGGTCATGGTGGTCGGCAGTGGCAGGGGCCTCGACGGCCTTCGCGGTGGACTCGTGCCGGCCTCGACTGCGAGCTGCTCTACGCCCAGCCTGTGCCGGCCTCTATTGCGAGCTCAAGCCAGGTACTCCATGGCGTGCAGCACTGCAGCGCGCCGTCCTTCACAGCGAGCGTGCGCCGGCCTCCACGGCGAGCCCGCGCCGGCCTCTGTGGCGAGCTCGCTCCCGCTCCTCCACGGTCAGTCCGCGTTGGCCCGCAGCGAGGTCATCCATGGCGTGCAGCGCGCCGACCTCCATGGCGAGCCCGCGGCAGCAACTCCACGGCGATTACGCGCGGGCCAACGGCGAGCTCGTGCCTGCTCCTCCACGGCCAGTCTGCCCAAGCAGGCACGAGCTTTGTCGTTGCGGTGCACAGGAAGCTCCTTCGATAGAGCTTCTACGCCGCCATTATGTATGAGAAAAGAAAAGGGTTTTTGGATCTGTGCCATCGAAATTTTACGACTTTGAAGATCTGCCATTATAATTCATGTAATCCGAGATATGCAATTACAATTCTTCAACAATCCGAGGCGCGCCATTTTCTACGTATGCCGGCTGTTTAGACCCACTGTCAGGTATACAGAGGCACAAGCACATTTGGTATGGAGCAGGATGCCCCTCGGTCCGCGGTAGAAGGACGGCGTCGCGACTCTGACCCGTCCGCTCTGACCACCACCGGATGACGAGAGGAAGGGGGCCGCGCCGCCGTTGGTGGTTGCATAGTTGACGTCGTGGTCGGATTCGCCGGGACAGGGGCGACGCCGTGCCCAGCCGACTGGATCCGCAGCCACGAGGATGAGGCCCAACGCCATGGATCACGGCGGCTGGAGGAACTCAGCACGGCAGCTGATATTCGAGGTGGGGCAGGGTTGTGGCGGCCGCGTCGGAGTCGGCGTGGCCACGGCTGCCATCGGCGCTTGCCAGGTCGCGTCGTCGTGGATCCACGCGGCGCGGGGAGGGGAGTGATGGAGGAGCTGCGGCCGACGTTGTCCCGGTACTCGGCCGCCACTCGGGCCCGCAGCAATCCGAAGAACTCCATCGACTCGTGGAGCTTCTTGCGCAGCCCGGCGACGACGGAGGTCCGGGTCCGGTCGGTGGAGGACCCCGGCCCGCAGCCTGGCACGGTGGCACCGAGCGGTTCGCGACGTTGGCGCGGTCCAGCGGCTTGGCGGCTTGGCCTTCTTGATCGCGGCGCCCACGTCCGCGTCCATCCGCACGCGCAGGTCGCGCACCGCCGAGGCGTTGTGCAGGGACTTGCCGGACTCGTTGCTGTCGTGGAGGGAACGTTGATGGATTCCACGTACTCGAAGAACCGGTCCAGGCTGCGAGACAGACAGACGGAGAGCGGACGGAGATGGCTCACGGCCGGTGGCTTCTAATTCTCGGACGGAGGGGCACCGATGTCCCGGGAATCTTCGGCTTCGACCAGGTCGAAGCCCAATCACTCTTTGACCACACCCCCTAGCTACGTGCGTGTTTCTTTGTTTCTTTGTACGACCCCCAAGGAACAGCTCGTTTATTTGAAATCATTTGTCAAGCAAGGCAGTTACCAGTTAATGTTTGTACTATAGTTTGTTGGTCTGAGCACTCGCGTCCCGTGTGTATTGCATCTTTGTCATCCTTTTCTTTTAACTTTCTTTGCACTAAATCATAGCTGAAAGTTAGCGGCGAATGTATGGAGAATTCATTTCATTCCATGGGACAGTACCACTGTGAACTTAAATTTAAAATATTTGTGGATAACAAAGCCATGATATTAAACCGTGCCATGTCTGGGTCTCTCCGTGCCCTTTGCTCTCATGTTCTCTTTATATTCCCTTACCATCTCATCTTCAAGAACTCTATGCTTGACAATTGGTCACATGCCAAAAGGAAATGAAAGGAGCGACTAAACACAATAGGTATGAGTGTCATCAGGAAACACTGTAGCTCAGGTCGCGGTGAACGAACATGGCTAAATGTCAAGTGGCTCCTATTCAGCGTGGCATTGACGAGCTAACGCTCTTCAGGCGCTACTTACCTTTACGAGGTGGTCAATTTCTTGCAACTGGCCTGCCGTGGCAGTACACATGTCGCTGAGGGCGACGGGATAGCGGCCGGCTTCCGGAGCCTGGCACCACTCTTCGCTGCTGCCTAGCTCTTGGTCGCACAATAGTTTTCTTCTTTAGTACGACGACTCCCTAACTCCACTGTTCCAGCCGATAATTGTTGTTAGCGTTCCACCTGTTGGGTAGGCCAATGGCATTTAGCCGTCAAGCCCTCCGGGCAGTGTATCTTTACTCTAACTTCCCTGAACAAAGCAACGTACGCTTTCGGAAAAAAAAAAAAGTGGTCAATTTTCCATCAAGTACCTCGGTACATGCTATCGTCCATCTTTGGGTTGCGCAGCGTAACTCCATGGTCATCCATACCTCTATGGCTCTATTGTAATCAATGTTTCTCCATGGATTCTTCGTATGATCGAAATAAAAAATGGTGAGACTTCGTTTGGCACAGCATGTGCATGGTTGGTTACGCCGAATAGATGAGGAAAGGATAAGGATACACCTTTTGCTTTTTTAGAGTAAAAGGGCAACCAGCCCCTGATAAGGATACACCTATCTGACACTTCTGATCGAACACGCTATAAACAGGCAATATTTGAGGTTTCCTTGAACCCTGATCATTAAGAACGAGGATGATCGCTAAACAAAGTTATGGACAAATAAATGGATTCATGGGAGATCCATTAAGAAGCTCAAGCCAAATCTTTCTTTTTTTTCAAAAGCATGTGTGGCACGTATCTCATTAATGGACGGCCAAATCTTTTCATGGCTGTAAGGAACACAGTTTGTTTGTTTCAGATCATTTTGGCAGGGCGGTTGCCATTCAGTGTTGCCTGGATGGCGATCTGAATAATGATTTAAATGTTCACGTCAGCAGTCCTAAATTTTTGTTAGATGCTATATTACATCATTGGTTTTTTTTAAGGGAGGTCCTTACTTGCACTCTACTAGCAAGTCTTGGTGTGAGAAGTAGTAATGGCAGAACAGTCAATACTTTCAGTAGTTGAATCATTGTGCTTTTACGGATTTTGAAACTCTGTAAACGTTCAAGTTAAAAAAAGAAGGCTATCATCTTGGGCTGGCAATTTGTATTTTGTTTCCTTCTAATAAACTTTGCAGAAAACCTCTGTCTATCCTTTCTGGGAACAAATGCATCATCTTAGACTATTCGTGGATTTTTTTTTTTGATACATGACATATTCCCACGGTCATTATTCTTAAGCTCTCTTGATTTATTCTCACCGCATCACACTCAGAATTCTCAAAGCCTAAATGTTTGTGAGCTCTCAAATCCTTGTAAGCATCTCTCTGCTAAGACAATCATGCGAGCCTTTTGTCCAAAAAAAAAAAAACCGATCATGCGAGCCAAAAGGAAAAGGAAGGAGTGCATAAAAACAATACGAATGAGAAGCACCAGAAAAAACCTCACTAAATTCCCACACTTTGCCGATGGAAACCAGTGAACCAGTCTTTCCTTGATGTTCTCATTCACACTGCTCATACACATTCTTTTCTTTCACTTCCCGGCTCGCCATTAGAGCCTCCACATCTAAACTAATATGTGCATTGGAATATTGTCCCGAATCAAAATAGCACAAGCAATGAAGTAAAAGGAAGAGGAAGGAGAACCTAAGAACCATAGGAATGAGAGGCGTCAGGAACACGACAATGTCAAAATTTAGAGCACTCGTGTTCCTTCATGTTCTCATTCCTACCGCCCTTAGGATCTCTCTTTCTTCCTCTTCCCTGCTCACGAATTCTCAAGGGAGAGAAAGCTCTTACCATGGAACCACTCGCATCAGGTGTGCATATATATAGGGACCTTTGGTGTGTCTGGCTTTGAGAAAAATGAAAGCACACCAAACAATGTGTACTGTAGGACACTGGTGTAGCAGCGGATGACAGTGGGGCCCTATAAACTATAGCAATTGATGAATGTGTGGCCATGTAGCCTGTATTATTGGCAATGAAGAGCAGATGCACGAAGTCCACATGGTGATCTTCTGGCTGTGCCATATCTGATGGCAGACACAACTGTACTACATAGATGGTGACCTGCAGGGTCAGATACAATTTTCAAGTCATTTGTGTTGCATCTTTGTCCTCATTTTTTTTTCTTTGTACTAAATCATAGCTGAAAGTTGGTGGCGGATATATGGAGAATTCATTCCATTTCATGAGACAGTACCATTATGTTATGTTATTAATAAGTCTGAATATGTACAACCATCGTCTACTTAAGTTTGAAATCGTTACAGATAACAAAACCATCCTATTAAACTGTGTACATGGATTGATGATGCCATGTCCCAATGCCCTTTGCTCTCATGTTCCCTTTGCATTCCCTTACCATCTCAGCTTCAAGAACTCTGTGTTTTTCAGCTAAGACAATTGCAGAAGCCAAAAGGAAAAAGGGAGGAGCTACTAAAAACAATAGGAATGAGAGTCATCGAGAAACACCCTAGCTCGCGTCGGTCCTTGCATGAACATGGCTAGATGTCAAGCTGCTTCTATTCAGTGGGGCGGTGATGAGCTGTTGTCGGCTGACCCTCTTGAGCCGCCTCTTACCTTGACGTCAAATGCAGTGCGTCCGCAACTTATCTCATTGTGAGTCTACAGATCGAGCCTCAAGAGGCCCAGTTGTCACCTGTGATCTATTCGTCCATGGTGAAGACTCTCGTTGTTCGTCGAACACCACACTATATTTGACCTTTAATGAAGTAAATGCAAAGCCACCTTTGCCCAAAAAAAAAAAAAAAAAAAAAAAAAAAAAAAAAAAAAAAAAAAAAAACAACACTCAAGCCAAATGTTGAGTACGTAGTCATTGTTGGCTCAAAATCTCAGACACAGGAGCACCCTTGCTCAGAACAAACACATCAATAATCTATTTCTATGGACTATCCTGCTGAACTTGGAACAGGAAAGATAAAAAAGATCAACGTTTGCATCCAGATGAGATTAACCTTGAAGCCACGGTTAGAGCATAGATGTCCGTATCTGTTTAATGCAGCTGGTGTTCTATGTGTTGTTTTTTGAAACGAAGTGTTCTAAGTTCATTTCACAGGAGGAAGATTTCGAATCTGCAGAGAGATTCTGATTGCCATGTTTGTTTTCTTCTTCTTTTTGTTTCCTTACACTTTACCTTGAGATTTTGTCAATTTGGTCGCTGTTTCCCTATGCATGCATGTATGAATGAACTTGGAAGGGAATACCGGCAGTTGCCATTCAGTGTTTCCTGAACAGTGAGATCAATGTTCACATCATGCGCCCTAAATCTTTGTCAGATGCTACATTATACATCATTAGTTTTTGTATACATGGAGGTTCTTGCTTCCACTCTAGCAAGTCTTGGTGTGAGAGGTAGCAATGGCAGAACAGTCAATACTTTCAGTAGTTGAATCATTGTGCTTTTATGGATTTTGAAACTTTATAAACGTTCAAGTTAAAAAAAAAGGCCATCATCTTGGGCTGGCAATTTGTATTTTGTTTCCTCCTAAGTTCTAATAAACTTTTTTTTGAGGGAATCGTAGAGCTTTCATTCATTCTCAGAGGGAATACAATCCGCGGCTGCTAGTTCGACTAGCCAGTCCGGTATTACATCAAGCCAAAAGAACGATCGTTCAGTGGCAGAGATCGTAGAAGCACACACGTGTGCTACCGAATTTACATCTCTATGCACCCAACACACTCTAAATTCAGAAAACAACTTCCCTAGCTCTATGATATCAAGACACAAACTCCCAATTGCCGAGTAGATCGAGGTTGAATCTTGGAGAAGGCGAGCCAAGCCCTGACAGTCGACTTCTAGTATCACCTTGTCATAGCCAAGCTCAATCGCCAGTTCCAAGCCTTCCCGAGCAGCCAGAGCCTCAGCCGAGAGGGCCTAAGTTCTAATAAACTTTGCAGAAAACTTTTTTCCATCCTTTCTGGGAAAAAATGCACCATCTTAGACTTTTCATGTTTTTTTTTGAGATATGCCATATTCCCATGGTCATTGTTCTTAAACTCTCATGATTTCTTCTCGCCGCATCTCGCTCGGGATTCTCAATGCCTAAATGTTTGTGAGCTCTCAAATCCTTGTAAACATCTCTCTTCTAAGACAATCATGCGAGTCAAAAGGAAAAGGAAGGAGCGCATAAAAACAATACGAATGAGAAGCACCAGAAAAAACCTCACTAAATTCCCACCCTTTGCCGATGGAAACCGGTAAACTAGTCTTTCCTTGATGTTCTCATTCCCACCGCTCTTACACAGTCTTTTTTTTCCTCTTCCCGGCTCACCATTAGAGCTTCCACATCTTAACTAATGTGTGCATTGGAATATTGTCTCGAATCAAAATAGCACAAGCAATGAAGCAAAAGGAAGAGGAAGGAGAACCTAAGAACCATAGGAATGAGAGGCATCAGGAACACGACAATGTCAAAATTTAGAGCACTCACGTTCCTTCATGTTCTCATTCCTACTGCCCTTAGGATCTCTCTTTCTTCCTCTTCCCTGCTCACGAATTCTCAAGGGAGAGAAAGCTCTTACCACCACTCGCATCATGTATGCATATATATAGGGACCTTTGGTGTGCCTGGCTTTGTGAAAAATGAAAGCACAGGAAACCAGAGGTGTACTGTACGTTGCATAGTGGGCCCCTATATACTATAGCAATGATGAATGTGGGGTCATGTAGCCTGTATGGGCAATGAAGAGCAGATGCATGAAGTCAAGATGGTGATCTTCTGGCTGTGCCATATCTGACACAAAGATGTTTCTGTACTACATGGATGGTGACCTGCAGGGTCAGATACGATGTTCAAGTCATTTGTGTTGCATCTTTGTCCTCATTTTTTTAATATTCTTTGTACTAGTAAGTCATAGCTGAAAGTTGGTGGCGAAAATATGGAAAATTCATTCCATTCCATGAGACAATACCATTGTGTTGTTAATAAGTTCGATGAACATTTATAGCCGTCGTCTAACTTAAGTTTGAAATCGTTACGCATGCCCTTAGCTCTCCCTCTTCACATTCCCTTACCATCTCAGCTTCAATAACTCTATGTGTTTCTCTGCTAGACAATTGCACAAGCCAAATGGAAAAGCAAGGAGTGACTAAAAACAATAGGAATAAGAGTCATCAGAAACACCGTAGCTCGCATCGGGTCTTCACATGGACATGGCTTAATGTCAAGCGGCTCCTATTCTGACTCTCAGAGGCTACTTACCTTGTCCTTGGATCTTTGCTGATGATAAGGACAAGCTCGTATTGTGGTGGCAGTGCGTGAGGATGCTGCTTGTACCCAAACATTCAGAAGGGGGTTCGACTCGCTTGCTCCCCGGCCTGGTCTCTTGGCTTAATGTCAAGCGGCTCCTATTCTGAGTGATAATTGATGACACACACCTAGTTACTAATGGCTTTGCTAATAAATGTATGTAGAAGTTTAGCAACTTAGGTGAGGATGGAGCTTGGAGACCATATAAATGGATATGATGGACTTGGTGCATGGTCGAGCTTCGAGGAGAAAAGGAAAGGCTCATGGAGATCAAGGCAAAGTATAACTTGATATGGCTTTTCGGTTTGGTGATCAAGACACTATAGAGAGTGTGATCACAAGGTTAGATAGCCGTACTATCAAGAGGAGAAGTCACGGCTATCACATCGATCGAGTGCCTCTAGGTCTTTTCATGAGCATGTGCATTCTAACCTAGAGCACTATCCTCTTGCCCTTGAAAATGGTTTTCAAAATGCTAACACACGTACACTTGAGATGTATAGACTGGTGTTCACAACAAGGCAAGTGGTGAAACTTGGACCAAAGAGAAAGCTACGTCGCGGCGATGCTGCCCCAGCGTCCGGTGCGTGTTGATGCTGCTCGGCGCACTGTCAGCCTCGGAACGTCTGGACAGGTAGCGTCGGACGTAGGGTTTCTGGATCCCAGCATCCGGCGCGTGTTATCTAGACTGGACACATCAGCATGAAGGCCTGGCTCTCGACGTCCGGAGCAGTAGCGTTGGACGCAGGGTCAAGGGACTCCAGCGTTCGGCGCTCACTGGCTTCACCTAGGCAAGTGCTGACGTGGTGCTCGACGGACGCGTCCGATGCGCGTCGGACGCAGTCTAGAGTGGTCCGCGGAGGGTCGAATCGTCGGACGCTGGAGACGGACGCTGGTCACGGAGCGACGGACACGGCGTCGGACGCCAGGATTCAAAGGATGGCTGCAACGGCTAGTCAGCGCTCGCATGTGTTGGATGCGTTGAACGCCTGCCCGACGGACGCGTCCGACGCGTTCACAACGGCTGTCCCGAGGGTAACGGTTGGATTTTGAGGAGGGGTCTCTAAATACTTGATGGTCGGCCTTAGGCTGGCTACCTTGGCCATTCTTACACTCCTGAGCATTCTTTGAGCTAGAGAGACTTCCTCCCACTCATCTTCTTGCTTGATCATTGGATTCTAAGTGAGACTGAGTGATTCAAGTGCATTGCTTAGTGATTTGCATCCAGAGGCACTTGTTCTTCATGATTGCTGTGGATTTCTTGTTACTCTTCAGTGATTTCTGTTACGTAGACGGCTTGGAGCAGCGGAGGTGTTGAGCTCGAGTTGGTGATTATTCGAGACCACACCAGTGGAGTTTGTGAGGGGTTCTTGCGCCTTCCCCGCGGGGAGATCGCAATTGGCTACTCTAGTGGATTGCTCGTGGCTTGGAGGATCCCCATCTTGTGTCGATAGTGCAGCACCCAACTGCGGGTTTGGCATGGAGAGCTAATTTAGTGTGCACATCGCCAAGTGGGTGTATCGCCACAACGAGGACTAGCTTGCCGGGAAGCAAGTGAACCTCGGCAAAAAATCATTGTATCAATTGATTGCTGAGGTGTTCCTCTTGTGTTGCATTGCTTGTCTCCACGGTGATTGGTTCATCTTCTCATCAACGGCGGTATAACAATCCAATCCTTCTCTAGTGGTAATTAGTGTAACTAGCTTCTTCACTAGGAGTAAGATAGCAACTTAGCTTTGTTGGTGTGACTAGAGATCATAACCTCTTACTAGAATTGTTTAGGTGGCTTGCATAGCATAGTCTTGCTAGTGCTAGGTTGCCTAGCCTTCTTAAGCACTAATCAGTTTGTTTAGTGCTTTGCAAGAAATTTTTATAGATTATTCACCCTCTCTAGCCTTTTAGGACCTTTCAGCGGGCCGCGGGGAGCGGGGGGAGACGTGCGCCATGCAGCCGCACGTGGTGAGTCGGAGGAGCTGCTCGATGCCGTCGTCTTGGAGTTGGAGGCGTCACCGTCGCGTGTCTAGGCGCGAGGGGAAGGAGGCGGGTAGAGGGATTCGATGGCGGTGGTAGGAAGGAGAGGGTATGGTTAACCGGGTAGAGGAGGAGATTATTGGACTGCTGGTGGGCTGCTGGGCTATTCGGCCTGCTAGGCTGTTCCAGTTCACCTATTGGGCTGTTGGCTACTACGGGCTTTTATTGGGCCTTTGTGATTTTACGGGTCGTGCCGTGCTAGCCCACGAGCTTGAGATGCGACCCAAGCACGGCCTGCTCTATGGGTCGGGCCAGCACGGGCCCGCTGGCCACCGAGCTGGGCCATGATTGGGCCGGGCCAAAAATACGGGCCTCGTGCTGGGCTCACGGGCCTGGGCTGCATGCCCAACTTTAGTGAAAAGAAGTGCTATTTATATTTATTGATTTCAAGTCATTTTGCCAGGGCAGTTACCAGTTAATGTTTGTAGTATAGATGGTGATTTGTAGGGTCAGATACAATGTTTCAATTCATTTGTGTTGCATATTTGTCCCCTTTTTTTTACTAAGTCATAGCTCATAGCTGAAAGTTGGTGGCGAATATATGGAGAATTCATTCTATTCCATGAGATAGTACCATTTTGTTGTTAATATGTTTGATGAAAATATTTATAGCCATCTTCTAACTTAAGTTTGAAATCATTACGGATAACAAAGCCATCATATTAAACTGTGTACATGGGTTGAGATTATTAGATGATGTATATCTCATTAATGTAAATGTGTCTAGGTACATTGTATAGGCCTAGATATGTTGATTGTTAGTAGATTTGTATAGACTAACAACCATGATCTCTTGTGTATTCGGTTGAGGGTTTTCCTCTACTTGTAACGCCACCGCTTGGGGGCTATTCCCCATGCCTATATAACGTGCAACCGTGAGCCAGGGAGAGGTATCACCTATATAACGTGCAACCGTGAGCCAGGGAGAGGCATCACGTTAACCAAACTTTACAGAGATGATGCCATGTCCCGATGCCCTTTGCTCTCATGTTACCTTCACAATCCCTTACCATCTCAACTTCGTTTAATATAACTCTCTCTGTGTGTCTCTGCTAAGACAATTGCACAAGCCAAAAGAAAAAGCATGGAGCAACTAAAAACAATAAGAATGAGAGTCATCAAGAAACACCATAGCTGCAGCAATCAAACCTCTGCATAATGTGCGATCAGGAGCCTGAGACCATGGATCATATCATCCTTGGCTGTTGCTTTAGCCGCGAGGTCTGGCATTTGTGGTTGGCCAAGCTGCACTTTGATGGGGTCATTGCTCTCACCGAAGAGCCGTCGCTCCAATGGTAGATGCGCAACAGGAAGTTGCTCCCAAAACACTTCCGCAGGGGTTTCGATTCACTCTTCTTCCTCATTGGGTGTCAACCTGTGAATGGTTTGGGCCAAAACCGGATTTCTGGATTGGTTTTTTATTTGGGCCTGTATGGTTTGGGGGGAATGGGCTATAGAGTTTTATGGGCCGATTTGGTTTGGACTGTTCTAATAATGGTTTAGAACAGTTTGAAAGGCCCACGGATGAACCGCACCGCCGGTCGGGGCTTGCCGTAGCAAATCGAACGCCATGGCAAGCAAATCGAACGCCATGGCAAGGTGGAGAAGAGGTTGCTGGACTTCCTCCGAGCGAACAGCAGGTGCTCCCGGAGTCTTAGCGTCTGCAGCGCTCGTCTGATGGCAGCGGATCCATGGATTAATGGACTGGACAAGTTTGGTTTGGTTTCTTCCGCGGCGATGAAAGTGATAATTCAGGCCGGTTTAGTTTCTGCAAAAAATGGGCGGACTGGATTGGGTTAATTAAACATGACGAGAACGTTTGGGTTGGTGTAGATTCAGTGCGGATTCCAGCCCATTCCCACGTTGAATTGGGTGGATGTTGTGGAAGGAGAGGAACGCGTGGCATTTGTGGTTGGCCAAGCTGCACTTTGATGGGGTCATTGCTCTCACCGAAGAGCCGTCGCTCCAATGGTAGATGCGCAACAGGAAGTTGCTCCCAAAACACTTCCGCAGGGGTTTCGATTCACTCTTCTTCCTCATTGGGTGGATGTTGTGGAAGGAGAGGAACGCGAGGACTTTCAATGGAGTAGCGTCCACGGCTGCTATGCTCTTCGAGAAGATGTTGGACGAGGCTGCAAACTGGGCGTCGGCCGGGGCTTCGCAGTCTTTGGGTTTTGGGAGGGTGGTCAGCTTTTTTTGGGTGAGGGCGTTCAGTAATTGTTTCTATTGTTACCGCTTGACGCTCTTTCAGTGTAATTTGGCTTGGTTTGTCTTTTTCGAACTCTCCTACGCGCAATGGTGTGGCCTCGAAAAAAACATGGCTTAATGTCAAGCGGCTCCTATTTAGTGTGGGAATGACAAACTCAATAATGTCCGACGCTAATAGCCTCTGCATTCCTCAATGGTCCAGTTCCCCTTCAAGCCTCTCTCCAGTGTTCTACCGAGTCCAGTGACTAGTGACTCATGCATGAATTACGAGCACCATAGGACATAACAGTTGATAATAGTGGGGGTCATGTTACATGTGTCAGAAACTATAGATATAGCACATGCAAGAAGTAAGGGAGAGTACTAAGAAATTGTGTGGTCATCACCTTTTTTCTACACTACTTTCCGGTATTGAAGTAGAAAACAATTCAAGCAATCTACAAAATCACTAGGAAACAAAACTAATTTGACTCTGAAACTGTACACAAAAGCAAAGCTATACACACTTCTCCTACTTGGTGTTTCAGAGTGGGTTTGAATTTGATTTTGACAAGCTGTTGCCAAGAACAATTTGCATATTGATCTTTTGGAACTCGGAATGCCAAAACTCAAAGGTAAAATGAATGAGATTTTCTTGTCAGACATGGAAATGCTCAATATAAATTCAAAAGACATGTTGATTTTCAGTTGCGGTTTCCTTAAGCCAATCGTCTATAGTTTCTGAAAATTGTCGATTTAGAATAGTTCTGAGAACTTCTGACAAATATTTAGTTGCCTAAATGATCTTAGTTGGAAAAAATCAACTACAAAGATGTAAATCTCATCGAGCTCTACAATTTTGATGCAAAGTTTATCTTGATATGATTGCAACTGTTCATTGGCAAAAATTATCAATTTTATATACATGTTGTATAGAAACAAACTATAGAAATGGATTTTAAGTGTCGTTCATCGTTAAAATATTGTTTTTAAAAATTGGGGTATTTCTAGTGGTCGAATTCTTGAGCATCCACCTATAGAAACACATACTTGTAGTGACAGTTACTTAATAAAACTCTCAGTAGAAATAGGTCATTTCTATAGTAAATACTTGTAGTGACAATTGCTTATGGGACTGCCTCAGCTTAGTTCGTTTATTTAAAAAAACAAAAAACTAGCTTAGTTCCTTAACTTCTAAATCCTCGCAGCTAGCTGTGAGAGATCGCATAACTCGTGCATGTAAGGTGTAATCTAATTATGTACCACTCTCTTTATTATTAATGATAAGCCAGGTCGACACATATGAGTCCACATGTTCATTTCAGTAATACAAACATCAGTTCAAAGCTTCCCCATAGTCCAATAGAGATTGTGTGAGCAACCGATGAGATTATTATCGTTTCATTGCAGGTAGATCTTCATGCATCTATTATCGATCTGTTTGACCGTTTCTAGTATACAGCTGGTCTTTGTGCGTGCTCCATCAACATTCACAATGTCACAGTTCATCAGCTCATCAGTCATTTTTACATGCAACTTGCTTTTTTTAAAAAAAAGGCTCTGAATTATTTCCCTAAAAATTGACATAGTTTATGTACTGAGCTAGTGAAGTGTTCGCGTCCTGCATGCGATTCATCTACCTTCTGTCAGTGATTTCTGGTTCCAACTTAATGTCACAGCACAGCAGGTGCATGTTTTATCTGTTTTGTCTCTCATGAGAATGGTTTCAGCCTTCGGCGTGACAAGAAACAGCGATGAATCTGTGGCAGAGTGTTGCCATCTAACATTTTTTTTTTTGTGTTCCTTGTTAAATTTAAATAAATGTTTGTTTCTTCCTTCACAATTTACTACCTGGAACATACATAGTGCAATATCAATTGTCAGAACAGTGAAAGTCCTAGCTGTCAAAGTGTGTATATGCATGTCTCTAACTTTTTCCGTGAAACAATTACACAAACAAAAAAAGGAAGAGGAAGGAAGGCTTAAGAACAGTAGGAATGAGAGGCATCGGGAAAGATCAAACAAAATTTCATCCTACAACTAGGAGGAAATCAGGCTTGCTTTTCCTCAACATTCTCATTCCCATTGCTCTTATACCCTCTGTTTCTTCCTCTTCCAGACTTGCCATCAGATCCTCCTCATCAAACTATGTGCTTTGGTATGTATATTATCTTCATCACCACCAAATCAATTGCGCTAGCAAAAGGAAGAGGAAGGAGCACCTAAGAACCATAGGAGTGGGAGGCATCAGGAACACGACAAGTCTAATGTCCATCTCCAAATGATAGAGAAGAACAAAAATGGGCCTTGCGTTCCTTCATGTTCCCAATCCTACTGCTCTTAGGACCTCTCTTTCTTCCTCTTCCGTGCTCAGATTCTAAGATGGAGAAGCTTATGCAGTGGAAGTGGAACCACTCATGCCAAGGCTAGTTCAACTGTTCAAGTAATATATATAGACACAGACACCTCCAGTTCAAGTAATGAATGGACCAGGTGCAGCGTGCACCAACAGGCCATTAATTGGATGCAGCTTTGGATGACAGTGATCGGCCATGTAAACTATAGCAGTCTGTGAAAGTGGGATCATCCATGCATGATATTGATATCGATATTGGCGATAAAAAACAGATGCAGGATTCATGTTAGTTTTTTTTCGAACAAGGAGATACCCCTCATTTCTATTAACGTTTTAACAGAAATACATCAGAGTTAATGAGACAGTTCAGAAGAGAAAAGAGACCGGCCCAGTACAGCCTGACCAAAAGAGAAACACTGAGCCTGATACAACATAACAGACTCGTAAAGGCAAAACCGAAGACAAAAGTTTCTGATCTCATCAAGCCAACTATCAGGGTTGCCGTCCACGGTGGAGAGGTTTGACGCCGATCACTTCTGGTCGTCTTTAGCTTGTCCTTCAGATTGATCTCCATCAGTTGTGGCTTCAACATCTTCAGCAACAGCAGAGTTGGGAGCCGGCATCAGCAGAAGCGGCGCCGATGGGTTCACCGCCAGGAGCCCCACGGCAATCCTGCACATGTCTTCGACACCTGCAATCATCACTTCTTTGTCGCCGGCCTTCAAGAGACCTGCCCAATTTTTCATAAGAGCACAAGCATGACTGATTATTGTAAGAGGATTTTTATTTTTCTACCATCAAAAGAAATACCGTTTCTGGTCTTCCATATGGACCAGCAAACAGCTCCCACCCCAATAGCATGAAATTGTTTAGCATTAGGTATCCATTTGTAACACCAATTCCAGCATTGATCAAAGTTAACAGGTATGTTTGAGGCACCCAATGCAGTGGCTATGGCAGCCCACACACATTTTGCTGTGGAGCAGGTGAAAAGCAAGTGATCAATGTCTTCTTCCTGACTACAGAAGCTACATGTGGAATCCCCAATCCACTTCTTTTTGATCATATTGTCCTTAGTTAGAATAACTTTATTAGCTATCAACCACAGGAAAAATTTTATCTTGGGAGGCACCTTGCCTTTCCAGATATATTTAAAGGAAGGACCCTTCTCAGATTTGGTCAGGGCATCATAAGTAGATTTCACAGTGAACTTTTTCTTGTTGCCTAACTTCCAAAAGATTAGATCATCCCCTTTTACTAGAGGAGTGTTAAGAATATCACAAAGAAGTTTCTTCCACTGTCTCTCAAGCTCAGGGGATTCATGTTAGTTGTGCCATAATATCTGAAATAGAGGCATTCCTGCTAGTCCATTGGCCTAGGCCCTGAATTCAATGAATGGAATCGCGGGGAAAAGAAGTGCATTTACAATTTTACATGTACTTGTATTCTTAAATCCAGATTGGATTTTAATCTAGAGTAAAGTACATTTTTTTACCTTCCAATATGCAAGTTAGTTTGGTTTTTAATCCTTAACTACAAAACTAGGTAGCAAACACCCTTCTATCGAAACTGGACAAATTTGGTCCTAAGATTGGGTTTATAGGTGGTTTTATGTTTCTAAAAATAATTAGAACAATCTGGTTTGATCTCTAAAATTTCATAATTATTTTATTATAAATTAGAAAATGATAAAACTAGTACCAATTTTCTTCTAAAATTTCATAATTATTTTATTATAAATTAGAAATTGTTTAGCATTAGGTATCCATTTTTACAATCACGATATTTGGAACCGGTTCATTTATGTTTCTATTGCTTTATTGCTTATAGTTGTGTTTGTTGGGACTATGAGTACCAACGACAGTGAGGGGTATGAGCAGAGGCCTTTGACTTGGGTAGTGGCTTCTGCCTAAGAAATTTGAGTACAAGAGGTGGAGGTCTCAACACAGAGGTCACGCGGAGTTCCTGGGGCAATGGTCCTGTACGTGCACCTGTCAAAGGCTGAACCTCCGACAAAGGTTCTGAGTAGAAGGCCATTGGGGATCGAAGATTTTGCCTAGATGCGAAGGCCTTCGATCCACAACGACACGAAGATCGAGACTACAATCAGGGTTTCTAGCCATTCCCATCCTTTTTCTATCTCGGGGGGTTGAGTCCCCCTTTTATAGTGTGTAGTTACAATATTTGGAGGGTATAAAA
Source organism: Themeda triandra (assembly GCA_018135685.1). Taxonomy (NCBI): domain Eukaryota; kingdom Viridiplantae; phylum Streptophyta; class Magnoliopsida; order Poales; family Poaceae; genus Themeda; species Themeda triandra. Next base: position 61,477 of record JAENPR010000051.1, on the reverse strand, counting down.
ATGCCCTTGTGATGATTACAACATATTCTAGAATATTCTACTCAGCTACATGTCCTCCTAAGGGCATCTGGGTCCTTTCCCTTTTGCACATGGGTCAATCATAATATTATCATTTTGGCCCAAGTAGCAGCCCAACGACTGACCTTCAACTAGTCAGCCTTCGACTGAGCTCTACAGCCTTTGCACTAGCTTCACTTGGGGCATTTGCACCTTTTTCTCAGGACAGTGGCTCTCGTGGTTTGTGGCCTTTGCACCAGCTTCACTTGGGGCCTTTGCACCTTCTTAGGATACTAGCTCCCGTAGCCCCGTGGCCTTTGCACCAGTGGGGCCTTTGCACCTTCTTCTAAGGACACTGGCTCCCGTAGTCTCATGCCTTTGCACCATCTTCACTTGCACCCTTGGTACCTTGCTAACACCCTACTGGGCCTCTAAGCGGGATTTGGCCTATATAACATATGGGCTCCCCCAACAGTGTTTATTATTTATTTAAAACAAATGAGATCTCTAAATAGAGCACCGACAAATAGACAAGATCTCTAAATAGAGCACCAACAATGAAAAATCCCCTTAGTTCCTCCTAGGTTGGTCGAGTTTTTTTACATTTGTAGAAGAAACCGGAAGTAGTTCCATATTTTTTGAATTAAAAGAAATTAATTATCATTTTTTTAAAGATCAGACCTGACCTTATTATCTTAGAGAATAGGAAAACCACCTAAAAAACAAGTATGAGGACAAAATTTATCTGGTTTCAATAGTTGGAGGGTTTCCATTGTTTGGCTTCACAGTTTAAGGTTGAAATCAGACTGACGTGAAATTTGGAGGTTGATTTAATCTATATCTCTAGTAAGAAATCAACATTAGTTCAGGTAGTTGCTTAATTCCAAGAACCGAAGACTCAAACTCCGTACAAATAAATCTGGACACTAAGGGTGTGTTTGGTTGGGCTTTTGACTGTGGCTTTTGCCCCCAAAAGCCAAAAGTCCAACCAAAGGGCTCAAAGGATGAAGCTGCTTTTGGCAAAAGTCAGCTTTTATCACAGTACAAACTCAAAAGTACCTCTAGCCCTGCTTTCACTGGCTTTTGGGGTAAAAAACTACACCACTGCCACTGGTTATGAGAAGGAAAAAAAAATGTTTCGCTCTTTCTATTCCTTCGTCCCCGTCCTCCCGACGCCGCGTCTACGGTTCCTCCGCCGCCGCCGCCCCCCCACTGCCACTGCGTATCACGCAAGCGGCCCCGTCCCCGGCACTGGCGGGCGAGCCCGTCCACGGCAGGCGGGCGCGCGGCGCCTTCCCCGGCACCGGTGGGCGGCCCCGTCCCCAGCAAGAGAGCGACACCCCGACTCGCATTAGTCAATTTGGTTTTACTCAAGTAGTCAAATTAGTACGTTACACAAAGGACAAACGATGAGGTCCCTAGCTTCCTCGAAAATTTAGTTGTGTACCATCTTTGGATCATAGATACTGGAACCTAATTTCATTATCTAAGAAAACTTCTTCAAAGAATAGATATTACAAATTGACATGTTTGGTATGAATCATAATCAGATTTCTGGACTGATGACCACGAGAACAAAAATTAATCACGCCAAACGCCGCACCATACCTTGATTGTTTTTAACCGCGATAGACACAGCGATCGCGAGAATACACTAGTCGTCGCGTTTTCAGCACCACGAGCTATCGGCCGTGTTTTGGATACCGCGCCACGCGTTTGGAGCATTGCGGTTCCAACTTCCAAACACACCCTATAAACTAAAATGAACTTCGAATCGAAAAGATTATAGTCAAAGTCAACATTTCTTGCATCTGATCAAAGGCATTAGGCATTCTCTGTTCATTTGAGACAGGTTTTTGGCGCTGCGGCCTGCAGGCATATCTGTTCATCAGGAGCATATGTCCATCTAACCATGCATGTATGAATCCCCAAGGAACAGCCCGTTTATTTGTCAGGGCATTTACCTAATGTTTGTACTATAGATGGTGGTCTGCAGGGTTCACGTCCCGTGTGTTGCATATCTGTTCTCTCTCTCTATCTATCTAACTTTCTTTGCACTAAGTCATAGAACAAAGTTGGTGGCTAATGTATGGAGAATCACTCCATGAGACGGTACAGTTGTGTTGTTAATAAGTTTGATGAATATTTATAGGCATGGTCTAACTTAAGTTTGAAATCATTACGGATAATAAAGCCAACATATTAAACCGTGCACATGGATTGAGATAATGGCATGTCCGGATCTCTCAATGCCCCCCTTTGCTCTCATATTCTCTTTATATTCCCTTACCATCTCAGCTTAAAGAACTCTGCTTCTCTGCTAAGACAATTGCACAGGCCAGACGCCAAAAGAAAAAGGAAGGAGCGACTAAAAACAATAGGCATGAGAGTCATCAGGAAACACTGTAGTTCAAGTCGGGTCTTCGCATGAACATGGCTAAATGTCAAGTTGCTCCTATTCGGTGTAGCGATGACGAGATATCTCTCATTCCAGGTGGTCTATTTCCCCATCAAGTACCTCGACATTCTGCTGTCCCATCTTTAGGTTGCACAACACTCCGTTGTCGTGATCCATAACTCTCTGTAGCTCTATTGCAATCAACGTGTAACCTGACTAATGGATTAAGGTAGCTAGAACAGGATCCTAGACTCGACACTCCGGCGATCGCCACAAGCTCGCCGCCGTCGCCAACCGGCACGGTTTCCGTGTCCAGATCGAGTTCAAGTCTGCTAGCGCTTGGCCGAGCGTTACATAGGAGTCGATGTAGAAAAATGTAAAATACATGGGCCGAAGGCCTGGGCCGACTTGATGAGTTCTGATGGGCTGCTTCACACCCAATCCGGTCCGTAGACACGCATGCTGGGCCTTCTCTTGCTGCTTCACGCCTTCTCTGCTTGCCTCGGCTTCAGTCTCCAGATCAAACAGATTTCACAAAAAAAAAGTCTACAGATTAACATCTTCAGACAGCACCGGTTCAGAGGGTTCAGCATCGTCAGGTCCGGTACCTTTGGTTCCGGCGGCTGCCGTAGGTGACACAACATTTCTCCACGAATTCTTCGTCTAAATAAAAAGAAATGGCGAGCCTTCTTACGGAACAGCATGTGCATGGTTGGTTACGCCGAATAGATGAGGAAAGGATACGGATTTACCTACCTGACACTTCCGAGCACGCTATACAGACAATGTTTGAGGTTTCCTTGAACCCTGATCATCAAGAACGGGGATGATCGCAATCTGGAGAAATAGATGGATTGATGGGAGATCCATAGAGGAGTTCAAGCCAAATCATTTTATGGCTGTAAGGAACAGCTTGTTTGTTTCAGATCATTTTGACAGGGCAGTTGCCATTCAGTGCTTCTTGTGGATGGCGATCTGAAAAGTGAGATAAATGTTCACGTCATGTGCACTAAATCTTTGTCAGATGCTACATTACATCATTAGTTTTTGTATACGGGAGGTACTTGAACTCTGCTGGCAAGTCTTGGTGTGAGAAGTAGTAAAATGGCAGAACAGCCAATACTTTCAGTAGTTGAATCATTATGCTTTTATGGATTTTGAAACGCTGTAAACGTTCAAGTTAAAAAAAAGGCCATCATCTTGGGATGGTACTTCGTATTTGGTTTCCTTCTAAGTTCTAATAAAGAAAACTTTTTCCGTCCTTTCTGGGAAAAAATGCATCATCTTAGACTACTCGTGGATTTTTTTTTTTGAGACATGCCATATTCCCATGGTGTGTTGTTCTTAATAACTCTTAATTTCTTCTCACCGCATCACATTCAGGATATTCTCAAAATGTTGTGAGCTCTCAAATCCTTGTAAGCATATGCTAAGGCAATCATGCGAGCCAAAAGGAAAAGGAAGGAGCGCATAAAAACAATACGAAAGAGAAGCACCAGAAAACCCCTCACTAAATTCCCACCCTTTGCAGATGGAAACCAGTGAGCTAGTCTTTCCTTGATGTTCTCATTCCCACTGCTCTTACACAGTCTTTTCTTCCTCTTCCCGGCTCGCCATTAGAGCCTCCACGTCTAAATATGTGCATTGGAATACTATTTCGAATCAAAATAGCACTAGTAATGAAGCAAAAGGAAGAGGAAGGAGAACCTAAGAACCATAGGAATGAGAGGCATCAGGAACACGACAATGCAGATGGCCTCCCTTGTGAGAGGAGAAATTTAGAGCAGTCGCGTTCCTTCATGTTCTCATTCCTACTGCCCTTAGGACCTCTCTTTCTTCCTCTTCCTTGCTCACAAATTCTCAACGGCGAGAAGCTTTCTTACCATGGAACCACCCACATCAAGTGTGCATATATATAGGGACCTTGATGTACCTGGCTTTGTGAAAAATGAAAGCACACCAAACAAGGTGTATTGTAGGACATTGGCGTAGCAGCTGATGGCAGTGGTCAGTGGGGCCCTATAAACTATAGGAATTGATGAATGTGAGCCATGTAGCCTGTATTATTGGCGATGAAGAGCAGATGCACGAAGTCCAGAAGGTGATCTTTCTGGCTATGCCATATTTGATGGCAGACACAAATGTGGTCAGATACGATTTTCAAGTCATTTGTGTTGCATCTTTGTCCTCATTTTTTTTTATTTTCTTTGTACTAACTACTAAGTCATAGCTGAAAGTTGGTGGCGGATATATGGAGAATTCATTCCATTCCATGAGACAGTACCATTATGTTCTTAATAAATATGAATATTTATAGCCATGGTCTAAATTAAGTTTGAAATCGTTATGCATAAAAATCCATCATGTTAAAGTGTGTACAAGGGTTCAGATGAGATGGTGCCATGTCCCAATGTCCTTTGCTCTCATGTTCTCTTCACATTCCCTTACCATATCAGCTTCAGTAACTCTCTATGTGTTTCTCTACTAAGACAATTGCACAAGCCAAAAGGAAAAGTAAGGAGTGACTAAAAACAATAATAGGAATGAGAGTCATCGAGAAACACCATAGCTTGTCTCGGGTCTTCACATGAACATGTCGTTAATGTCAAGCGGCTCCTATTCAGTGTGGCGATGATCATCAGACTTAGTGTTTCCCATCGAAGAACAGTGCGGTAATTCATTTGTGTCTCAGCCAAGCTCACATATCTTGGGAGGCTTCAGAATGAATTCACTATCAGAAATCTTTCACTTCTCAATATTCGTTTCCTGCAAAACATACCTGGACTGCTAGTCCATTCAGATGTATGCCACATCCATGTACTATCTTGTATATGTAGCTTATTATATTCAAATTTTGCATTGCGGTTCAAAACTGCTAGTCCATTCAGATGTATGCCTCGTGCAAGTACAATCTTGTATAGCTTATTATATTCAAATTTTGCATTGCTGTTGCAAACTATTGTTAGTGGAATATGAAACTCATTAAACTCCGTCTAGGCCATCCTCTTAAACTATTCATGGGCTAGACTTGCCAACCAATCTGAGACAGTGAGACTAATCAAATATTTCGGTTAAAACAAAGGCATCATATTAGACAATTCAAGTGTTCAAACTTCGCAAACAAACAATATCAAACGAAAATGGCTAACTGAGAAATGAAAACGAACGTGTCATTCAGTCATCCATGGATTGTGTGAGCCAAGAGGAAGAGGAATGAACACCTAAGAATGACAGGAATGAGAGGCATCAGGAAGACCCAAAATGAATGGTAGCCTTCCTGGATGTTCCCATTCCTGCTAACCTTAGGCCCTCTTTCTTCCTCTTCCATGGTCACTTAAAACAAGCATTGCAAACCAAAAGGAAGAGCAAGGAGCGCTTAAGAACGATAGGAATGGGAGGCACCGGGAAACACCAAACCAAAGCTCCCACCTCCACTGCTGGAGGGAGGGAAATTTCAGGAATGGCTTTCCTCCATGTTCCCATTCCCACTGCTCTTAGGCCCTCTCTTTCTTGCTCTTCCCGGCTCACTCTCAAGTCCTACAGCTACAGCTCTCCATAAGCATGAACATTGGTCGCTGACTAAAGCCCATCGGCTTAGAGGTGTATATATAGATCTTTAGTGCATTCTGAACTTGATGTCCGCAGCATTGGGAGGACTGGGAGCCAGGTGAATGTGATATTCAGGCCTGTCCTGCATTGTCAGTTTAGAGCATGTGCATGAGATCTTCTGCTTGCCATATTCAAAAGGTTACCAACAAAAAGATCCCAGCATTTATAACGGGGGACATTGGTGAAGAAGCCTCCATTTAAGAAAGTGAGAAGAAAAGTGATTGACACCTTATGAAACTCGATTGTAGGAAGGTACAGTCGTACAGATATTGGGCAATGAAGTATTAGGCAAATGGTAGGCAAACCACTATCCCTGTTGAAGCTTAAAAGCACGAGAGCTCTAATGGTAGAATGGTAGGCAACTAGACGACAAAAGTAAACGTGACTGCAAGTTCAGACAAGAACTGCTCCGGAACAAGTGATAAAATGCGATTAGCCCATAAATTTGGATATTACATATGAGCAACTAACCGTATACTGTTCTGAAGATATTCTAGATCCAGAGACTTCAAGAAAAAACATAATCATTTACAGGTCACGTTCTAATTCAAGTATTCAACAATTATAGTTTCAGCTATGCAACTGCTTAACTATCTACTATTTTCTGAACAAGGTTCGGCTGCACAGACAAACTTAGACAGAAATATGATATTCTTTGACAATGAGCTCCAGTTATGATCCCTGTAACAAGATCAAAATATGACTGCGTTTCCTGTACATGCATATTTAGATTTAGCATAGAACCACTGTGTAGACCACAGGGATCAGCTAAGCAATACACATACCGCAACCGTTCTTGGATCGTTGAGGCATCAGGAATGAAACATGTGCTCACTGATCTTCTGTTGTCTTACATGGACTGCTTGTCCATTTGGTTGCTATACTCATGCGTGTTTGATCCCTACAGCAGACAGTTTCCTGCTATATTTATTGTGTAGATGGTCTACATACTACAGTGTGTATAATTTTCATTCCATGTTTTTCATATCTTAGTTCTCACTGTTTTCTTTGCAATCTTGGTCATAGCAGAAAATTAAGCAACGAATGCATATGTGGATATGTTCCATGAAACAACATTTTCTGTTGCACATTCCTGACATTCCTAGTCATTTTTCATAACTACAGGACAAGCAAAGCAATACTATGATCTGTGTTCATGTATAGAACAGTTAGTAATAGCAGGTGTATTATTTTGCCAATGGATTAGTGCATTTGAAAAAAAAAATTGATGACTTCAATAAAACAGGAGGCATGTAAGCACTCTGCACTCGCAAATTTAACTCCATGAAGTTGTGATTAAGAAATCACTGGAAATAACTACTGCTACTAGCACAAAGTATGCATGGACTACAAAATGCTCAGCTCTGCAACACTTGGCTAGAGCTCTCTGAGATGGCAGACACCTGCTTGGACCCAGAGTGTACGTAGCTGGTTAATTTACTTATTAGTGCATATCACAAAGAGCTCACATGCTGAGCAATCATTTGCCACAGACGTGCTTGCATGTCTTTAGGCAGTAGACGATGCAATTAGTTATAAATCTTCTAGTTGCCATATTTGCTTCTTGCAAACTTATAGACCACCTGTCAATTTGGTTGCTATGCCCCATGTTTGTGTGATCTCAGTGTAGCTCAATTGGTTCAAGTTTGTAGGGAAGTTGTTGATTTTGTTTCTGTAGTAGAGTCAGATGTACAATGTTCATAACTCATGTTTCATCATCTTTATCTCTATACTTTCTTTTGCGGTACTTTGTCAAAGAGAAGTTGGCAGAAAATGCATGCCATCATATGTTCTGTCAAATAGCATTTCTATGTCTCTTGCCAACTATTGATTATTTCATCATCTATGTCTCTTGCTGTTAAGTTCGAGGAAATGCTAGCCAGTTTCTTACTCCATATGCTAGCTGATAAGTATAGATGTGTTCATATTTAGAACAGTCAATAGTTAAACAGTTGTATGATTGTTTTTTTATAAAAAAAACAAAGCAGTTATATGATTGTGCTAGTGGAAACTGAAACTTGAACTATTGGCAATCTAACTAAGCTATAACCTTTAACTCATCTGTGACCAAACATGCCAAAGAATTTTGAACTTAAAACGTTCCATGAAGCAAAGCCAAAATAGTAAACTATGCATCTACTAAGGCATGCCAAAACAGGAAAAAAATGTCAAATCAGGAACGGAGCACCTATTCTGTATACAGTTCATCCTGCATGTCATGTGAGCCAAAAGCAAGAGGAAGGAGCACCTAAGAACGATAGGCATGGGAGGCATCAGGAAGACCCAAAATGAGCTTTCCACCTCAAAGACCTTCCTCCATGTTCCCATGCCCACTGCTCTTAGACCCTCTTTTCTTCCTCTTCCATGCTCGCTCCCAAATTCAAATCATCAAAATAGGAGCATAATTTGGTTGTCTACTGGACCAACTGTACAGTAAGCCAAAAGGAAAAGGATGGAGCGCTTAAGAACAATAGGAATGGGAGGCATTGGGAAACACCGGACCAAGCTTCCACCTCTGTTTCTGAAGGAGGACACAAACAGGGTAGGCTTTCCTCCATGTTCCCATTCCTAGTGCTCTTAGGCCCTCTCTTCCCCTTCCCAGCTCACTCTCATGTTCTATAGCTACAGCTTCCCATATGCTCCACAGCAAAGAAACTTGGATTGTTGAACAGAAACCCTTCTATCTGAGGTATATATAGACCTGTAGTGTACTCTGGAGAAAACATTATGCAGATAAAACGAAGTACAGACCTGGCCCATGGTGCATTATTGGAGCAAAAGGAGCATGTGATAGTCAGGCAAGTGTACTGCATTTTAAATGTAGAGCACATGCAGATCTTATGCTTACCTATATGGTCATATCTAAAATGCCAAGCAGTATTAAGGCCTGCATATGGAATGGGAAAGAAAATGTGTCATAGAACTTGCACTTTAAGTCTGATAGAAGTGAGGAGAAAGGATATAACATACCTTGTGCAGTAGAGTATCAAGGATAACCTCCCCATCAAAGAAATTAGAAACTATAAGGAAAAAAGGCATAATAACTTGGTCAGGTTATAAATTAAGGAAACAATTAGACAGTACCAAAATCAAGCCAACAACAATTTATTTCAGACATGAACTGGAACAAGTGACAAAAACCGAAATTTATACTTAGGCCTATTCTGTATACAATTCTATAACCTGCATTTCTACATACAACATGAAGCAGAAATATACAAGCAAACAAACATATCTGGTTTTACAGGTGAAAACAGAACTCAAGACCACAAAAAGTCACATGGAAGATATACAGATGATTTTGTTAGCCAAAACTCACTATACAAGTCAGTTCACAAGGTGCTCATTCAGCTATTTCAGCTGCTGGACCATCTAGTACTTCTTTACAGGGTTCGAATGTAAAAGAAGAACTATGTCTTAAAGAGAGTTTGCTACTTCTTCCACCCACTAAAGTGCTTGCCAATGGCAATCTTGTAGCTTGGCCACAGCTTAACCAAATTGTAGTACTCAAGTATCTTGGGTCTGCAGTTGATATATTCATCATCAGGTCCAGAAGAGTTATGCGCACAAGAATAGGGACAAACATTGAATCAGCAGGCGAGAAATCATCAACCTCATTTATGGCGCATCATTAGAGCTAGCAGTTGATGACACTAGGGGGCATGTGGATTTTGGATAGTCGAGCTTTGTGTTAGATGTATTTGTCCATGTGCATGTAACACAGGTCACTCAGGCTATATATATGGGTGACCTGCATATATATAGCCTGAGTGACCTGTATTACATGCACATGTAAAAATACATCTTACACTTTGTCCTGAAGACTGAGTGTAAATATAGAGTATATGCAGAAAATCTTCAGTTTAAACATAATTAATAGGACCACCAGTATGCCCATCATTTAGATTAGAAAAAAGAAGAAGAAATTTGCATTTAAGAATGGGCACAATGAGGGGATGATAATATATCCTGAACATTTCAGCTGTAGCAGGGTTCAGATGCCAGGATTAACATGCTATTTGAAAGCAATTAGAAACTAGTGTATAAGTTACAAGGCATAAGAAATTGGCAACATTATGAATAAAGTAAACAAGAAGTTGGTGACAACTGACATCTGAAAGCAAGAGAGGTGTAAATTGTAATCATCAGACTAAGAGGAAAGACAATAAGACAGTGACAGTTGTTGCAGTTGAAAAAACAAGAACTGTTCAGGCTAGCAAGAAAACACCAAGCTGGCTAATGCAACACAGACATCAATTTGATTTTTTCTTTTACATTTCATTTTTTTTGTTTTTTTCTCAAAAAATGAATGAGTTCAATACAACAGGAGGCATGTAAGCACTCTGCGCTCGCAAGTTTAACTCCATGAAATTGTGACTCAGAGATGACTGGAAACAACTACTAGAGACTAGCACAAAGTATGCACGGACTACAAAATGCTCAGCTCTGCAACACTTGGCTGGAGCTCTCTGAGATGGCACACACCTGCTTGGACCCAGAGTGTAGCCAGTTATTACTTATTAGTGCATATCACCAATAGCTCACATGCTGAGCAATCATTTGCTACAGACGCGCTTGCATACGTTTAGGCAGTGCAAAGAGTATGCGATTAGTTACAAATCTTCTAGTTGCCATATTTGCTTCTTGTAAACTTATTGACCTGTCCTGTAACGATCCAGATATGATCGGGAAGAACTGGGGAAGATTTGGGGGGGAATCTATGCTTTATTGATACGAAATGTAATGATTACAAGAGCGGATCACCGCTATCTTATTCTACTCTGTTTATGGAAGTTCTATTCTATAGCTCTGTTCTTCGTTGCCTGAAACAGAGGACACCTCCTTCTCTTATACGCCACGCCCATCACCGCCAGGTTGGCAGGCGCCAACCGCCTTCGCTCCTGGGCCCACTTGTCAGCCGTGACATTCCCCCCTGCTTGCATCACAGACTGTCCTCAGACTGTTCAATGGCCGCTTGCTGTAAGGGCACATCAGCAGAATCCTCCCAGGTCGCCATATCCTTGGTCATAGAAGACCACTGAACCAGCACTTGCTTCACCAACTTGTTTCCTCTTCGAATCACCCTTGCTTTAAGAATCTTCACTGGTTGTAGGATCAACAGAGGATCAGTGCTGACAGTTGTCAAAATCTTCATCCACCAACACATCTTTCGGGACATGCTTCTTTAGTTGTGAGACATGTAGCACAGGATGAATCCTGGATCCCGGTGGTAACTTCAGCTCATAAGCCACTGCACCCAACCTCCTGATCACCTTGTATGGTCCATAGAAACGAAAAGAGAGCTTCTTGTTTGACCCGTGAGCCACTGAAGATTGCACATATGGTTGCAGCTTCATGTAAACCATATCTCCAGGTTGAAATTCTCTTTCCATTCTCTTCTTGTCGGCCTGGCTTTTCATCCTCTTTTGAGCTCTCTGAAGTTGCTGCTCAATCACCCTGGATAATAGATGCCTGTCCTTCATCCACTGTTCAAGCTCAGGAATAGATGCTTCCTTTAAATTCTCCACTCCCAGCTGCCTTGGAGATTGCCCATAAAGTACCTGGAATGGAGACATGCCTAATGCTGAATGATATGCAGTGTTATACCAGAATTCAGCAACAGGTAACCACTTATTCCATTGCCTTGGACAGGAGTGCACAGTACACCTCAAGAACCCTTCCAAGCACTGATTTAATCTTTCTGTCTGACCATCTGTTTGAGGATGGTAAGCAGATCTCATGCACAACTGAGTATCAGACCTTGTAAACAGTTCTTTCCAAAAAGCACTAGTGAAAACAGGATCCTGTCAGATATGATGGCCTTGGGCATCCCATGCAGTTTATATATGTTTGACATGAATACTCTAGCAATCTTTGTAGCAGTGTATGGATGGTGCAATGGTATGAAGTGTCCATACTTTGAAAACTTATCCACCACCACTAAGATTGCATTATACTTCTCAGATGGTGGCAATCCTTCCACAAAGTCCAGACTAATAATCTCCCATGATTGAGAAGGAACAGGGAGAGGTTGTAAGAGACGAGGCAACTTACTATGTTCCACCTTAGCTTGTTGACAAATGTCACATTGCTGGACAAATTTCTGGACTGTTTGCTTCATGTGAGGCCAGGCAAACAATGACTTGACCCTTGCATAGGTTGCAGTGATTCCAGAGTGTAGAGTGTCCACCTACTCCACTGGCATGTAGAGCTTGTAGTATGTGCTGCTGAGCCAGCACATTATGGCCTACCCATACTCTGCCTTGCAATCTGATAATGCCATCCACCAATGCAAATCCCTTGTCATTCTCACCAACTACAGCCAATTCAGTGAGCAGCTGCTTGTCTTCAGGAAATTCCTCATAGCTATCCTTCAACTTCTGAACCCAAGCAGGTACACATTCAGAAACAGCACATAGCTCTTGACTGACAACACATCTAGACAAAGCATCAGCTGCAGCATTAGTACTGCCTTGTTTGTACTAAATGTGATAATCTAGGTCCATCAATTTGACTAAAGCCTTATGTTGAATCTTGGATGTGACTCTTTGCTCAGTTAAGTGTAGCAAGCTTTTGTGATCTGTTTTGATTGTGAATTTCCTGTGCTGCAGGTATGTTCTCCACTTCTCAATGGCCATTAGTATAGCCATGCATTCTTTTTCATAAACTGACAATGTCTGGTTCCTTGGGCATAGATGTTTGCTCAGGTAAGCCACTGGATGACCAGCTTGCATCAGGACTGCTCCAATCCCATAGTCACTTGCATCAGTCTCCAATGTGAATGGCTGATCAAAATCTGGTACAGCCAACACAGGAGCTTGCACCATTTTCTGTTTCAATTGCTGAAAAGCTTCTTCAGTAGTTGGAGTCCACACAAATGCAGTGCCTTTTTTTAGCAGCTCTGTCAGGGGTCTAGCCAATAACCCATAGTGCTGAATGAACTTCCTATAATAGCCTGTCAGTCCCAAGAATCCTCTCAGTTGTTTGACTGTTTTTGGTTGAGGCCAATTAACCACAGCTTGTACTTTTGTTGGATCTGTGGCCACTCCTTGAGCTGAAATGACATGCCCCAGGTATTCCACTGCAGGTTGGGCAAACAAGCATTTGGACCTCTTGATCAGAAACTGGTGCTCATTCAGTATCTGAAATACTTCTTGCAACAACTTGACATGTTCTTCTAATGTCTTGCTGTAGATCAGGATATCATCCATAAACACAAGGACTCCCTTCCTGAGCAGCTTTGCAAAGATTTCATTCATTAAACTCTGGAAGGTAGCTGGTGCATTGGTCAGCCCAAATGGCATGACCAAGAACTCATATAAACCCTGATGAGTTTTAAATGCAGTTTTGTATTCCTCCCCTGGAGCCATCCTGACCTGGTGATAGCCAGAACTGAAATCCAATTTGGTAACCCATTGAGCTCCATTTATTTCATCCAGCAACTCATCCACCACAGGCATTGGGTGTTTGCGCTTCAGAGTGATAGCATTGAGGTGCCTGTAATCTATGCAGAACCTCCATGACCCATCTTTTTTCCTAACCAGCAACACAGGTGAGGCAAACTCACTGGTACTAGGCCTTATTACTCCTGATGACAGCATTTGTTTAACTTGGGCTTCAATCTCATTCTTCTGAATGGGTGAATAATGATATGGTCTGATTCTTACTGGTTGTGCTCCAGGAATCAGATTTATCTTGTGATCAGCAGCTCTAGCTGGAGGCAACTCAGAAGGACTGTGGAACAAGTGATCAAAGGTATTGATCAACTCTGCTATCTGAGAGGGTATTTTCTTGTCTTCTTGTTGCACACTCATAATTTCCTCAGCTTGGTGTTCTTGTTGCAGTATGGAGCATACTTGCACACAGCATTGGACTCCACTATGATCCATGAGCTTTTTTAACTTCTTGGCCCCAATAGCAGTACAAGGTTGCTTCTGGCTCACTGCTCCTTGCAGTGCTATTCTCTTGCCTTTGACAGTCACTTTCATCAGTTTTGTTTTATAATCCACCCAGACTGGGCTCACAGCCTCTAGCCAATCTTCACCCACCACCATGTCATAGCATTTTAGGCTCAGCACTCTTGCATCAGAAGCAAATTTGTGACCATTTACCCACCAGTTGAGTTGAGATACTTGCTTAGAGCAATGCAGCTGTCCCCATCAGCTGCCCTGAATGAAGCAGGTGTACATGGAGTAGTTGGTAACCCCAGATTCTGCACCAATGCTTCACTCACAAAAGTTCCCACACTACCAGAATCCACCAACACAAGAACTTGATGTTTCCCAATTCTGGCCACAAGTTTCAGAGTTTGCTTCTTGCCATCCACTCCTTTTGCTTGTGTCTGCAGAGTACAGATTGATTCATCCCCCTCTCCTTCATCATCAGGCTTCTCCTCTGATTCCTCATTGGGCAGTATGGACAATGCATCCCATAACTCTTCCAACACATGTAGGGGTACTTGATCAGGACAGGTGTGATTCACACTCCACTTGCCCCCACATTTGAAACACAGCCCCAGCTTTCGACGCTGCTGCTTCAGAACAGCCACTTTCTCATCAGCTTCAGTTTTCAGGCCTTTCTGCACATTCTTTTCAGGCCAATTCTTGTCAGCAGGTCTTGTAAACTGTCTGCCTTGCCTGTACATCTTGATCTTTGCCAATTCTTCTTCTTGCAAAACTGCTAGAGTACAAGCTGTATCCACGTCCCTAGGCTGATGCAGATGAATTGCAGCTCTAATCTCCTCCTTAAGCCCAGCCATAAACTTGGTGACAAAGTACACATGATCATAAGCAGGGTTGTATAGCAATATGCCATGAGCAAGTTTCTCAAACTGAGCATGAAACTCCTCCACTGACCCTGTTTGCTTGAGAGTCTCCAGCTGCCTCAATTGACGCTTGTACTGATCTTTATCATACTTCGCGAACACCAGCTCACAAAGTGTGTCCCAATCCGTGATCCTGCCATGGCGTTCCACCGACTGAAGCCACACCGCTGCAGCACCTTGGAAGTTGAGTGCGGCAAACCTTGTCTTCATCGAGGGTTGCACACCATAGACCTCAAAGAAGATTACGGCATGATCACGCCACAGTCGCGGATTCTCCTCATCAAACTTCGGGAACTCAAATTTTGGGGTGGGAGGACCGCGAGATGAGAAACTGCGCTCCAACTCTGACACAGGATAGAATTGAGCAGATTCTTGATTTATACCGGGAACCATGTGCTGCGTCTGGGCGTTGAGCGACCCACCGCGTGCATCTTGGTGGCCGTTTGGTGCGCCATGCCCACGAGGCGATGTGGAGGTCGACCCCGGCGCTGATGCCGACATGGTGTTGGGGTCGACCCATCCCGGCGCCGCGTGCGGTCCTGGTGGCACCATGGTGGTGACGACGCCATGCACCGGCTGCATCAGGGACGGCTGTGGATGCCAGCCGTTCGGCGCCCCGTTGTGGAAGAAGCCCGGCGCCCCCTGCAGCACGGGCGGTCGCTGATGCCACCCGTTCGGCGGCCCCATGTTGACGCCGCCATCCGTGGGTGACGTCGCCGCGGGCAGGATCGTGTTGACGACGCCCGAAGTCGACGCCCAATTGTGGAAGAAGCCCGGCGCCCCCTGCAGCACGGGCGGTCGCTGATGCCACCCGTTCTGCGGCCCCATGTTGACGCCGCCATCCGTGGGTGACGTCGCCGCGGGCAGGACCGTGTTGACGACGCCCGAAGCCGGCGGCGGTGCAGACGGCGACGGCGGTTGTTGCGGCCGCGTCTCCAGCTCCTTGATCTTGTCCTCCGCCGCCTTGGTCTTCTGCATCATGGAGCCCATGGAGGTCTCCGCGACGGTCCGCCATGTCTGCAGATCATTAAGCTTGTCCAGCGCCGTCTTCATCATCGTGTTGAATCCCTCGATCTGGGTCGACAGCTCTGCGACGCCCTTGAGCTTGTCCGTCATGTCGCTCATGGTCTTCGAGATCTCCTCCATGGACGCCGCCATCTCGGTCTGGAATTTCGTCAAACGCTTCGCAGGCGCCAGCCCGGACGAATGAACCGGCGAGAAAAAATTTTCCCCTCCGATTCAAAGCGGCTATTGATACCAAATGTAACGATCCAGATATGATCGGGAAGAACTGGGGAAGATTTGGGGGCGAATCTATGCTTTATTGATACGAAATGTAATGATTACAAGAGCGGATCACCGCTATCTTATTCTACTCTGTTTATGGAAGTTCTATTCTATAGCTCTGTTCTTCGTTGCCTGAAACAGAGGACACCTCCTTCTCTTATACGCCACGCCCATCACCGCCAGGTTGGCAGGCGCCAACCGCCTTCGCTCCTGGGCCCACTTGTCAGCCCTTCGCTCCTGGGCCCACTTGTCAGCCGTGACATGTCCATTTGCTTGTTATGCCCCATGCTTGTGTAATCTCAATGTAGCTCATTTCGTTCAGATTTTGTAGGGGAGTTGTTGATTTTATTTCTGGTGTACAGTCAGATACAATGTTCATATCCTATGTTTCATCATCTTTGTCTCTATACTTTCTTTTGCAGTAATTCGTCAAAGAGAAGTTGACGAAAAATGCATGCCATCATATGTTCTGTCAAATAGCATTTCTATGCCTCTTGCTGTTAAGTTTGAGGAAGTGCTAGCCAGTTTATTACTCCATATGCTAGCTGATAAATGTTGGCATGAGATGTGTTCATATTCAGAACAGTCAATAGTTAACAGTTGTATGATTGTGCTAGTGGAATCTGTAACTTCAACTATTGGCAATCTAACAAAGGTATAACTCTCAACTTATCTGTGACCAAACATGCCAAAGAATTTTGATCTTAAACATTCCAGGAAGCAAAGCGAAATCTAAACTATGCATCTGTTAAGACATGCCAAAACAAACATAAAGCCAAAAAATGTTAAATCAGGAATGGAGACACAGCACTCATCATGTCATGTAAGCCAAAAGCAAGAGGAAGGAGAACCTAAGAACGATAGGCATGGGAGGCATCAGGAAGACCCAAAATGAGCTTTCCACCTCATAGGCTGATAGGCCTTCCTTCATGTTCCCATGCCCACTGCTCTTAGACCCTCTTTTCTTCCTCTTCCATGCTTACTCCCAAATTCAAATCATCAAAATTGGAGCGTAATTTGGTTGTCTACTGAACCAACTGCACAGTAAGCCAAAAGGAAAAGGATGGAGCGCTTAAGAACAATAGGAATGGGAGGCATCAGGAAACACCGGACCAAGCTTCCACCTTTGTTTCTGGAGGAAACAAACAGGATAGGCTTTCCTCCATGTTCCCATTCCCACTGCTCTTAGGCCCTCTCTTCCCCTTCCCAGCTCACTCTCAAGTCCTATAGCTACAACTTCCCATATGCTCCACAGCAAAGAAACTTGGATTGTTGAACAGCAAACCTTCTATCTGAGGTATATATAGACCTGTAGTGTACTCTAGAGAAAACATTATGCAGAGAAAACGAAGTACAGACCTGGCCCATGGTGCATTATTGGAGCAAAAGGAGCATGTGATAGTCAGGCAACTGTCCTGCATTTTAAATGTAGAGCACATGCAGATCTTATGCTTACCTCTAAGGTCATATCTAAAATGCCAACCATCATTAAGGCCTGCATTTGGAATGGAAAAGAAAATGTGTCACAGAACTTGCACTTTAAGTTTGATAGAAGTGAGAAGAAAAGATATAACATACCTTGTGCAGCAGAGTATCAGGGATAACCTCCCCTTCAAATAAATTAGAAACTATAATATAAGGGGAAAAGGCATAATAACTTGGTCAAGTTATAAATTAAGAAAACAATTAGACTGAACCAAAATCAAATCAACAACAATTTATTTCAGACATGAATTGGACTAGAACAAGTGACAAAAACCAAAATGTATACTTAGGCATATTATGTATACAGTTCTATAACCTGCATTTCTGCACACAACATGAAGCAGAAATTTACAAGCTAACAAACGTATTTGGTTTTACAGGTGAAACAGAACTTAACCACAAAAGGTCACATGGAAGATATACAGATGATTGTTTTTAGCCAAAACTCACTATACAAGTCACTTCACAAGGTGCTGATTCAGCTATTTCAGCTGCTGGACTATCTAGTACTTCCTGAACAGGGTTCGAACGCAAAGGAAGAACGATGTCTTAAAGAGAGTTCGGTACTTCTTCCACCCACTAAAGTGCTTGCCAATGGCAATCTTGTAGCTTGGCCGCAGCTTAACCAAATTGTAGTACTCAAGTATCTTGGGTCTGCAGTTGATATACTCATCATCAAGGTCCAGAAGAGTTATGCGCACAAGAATAGGGACAAACATCGAATCAGCAGGCGAGAATTCATCGCCAGCGAGATATTTGGTCCTGCTGAGCTGAGATTCAACTTCATCAAGGAGTTTGCTCAGTTCTTCCTCGCTTTGCTTCATGATGTCAGGGTCCTTCAGTTTGTCCTCCGTCTCATAAGCCTCCCGGAGCTTGACATGGTACATGCTAGCTAAATCAGGGGCATCAGCCATGCGGGCAATCAGCACCCTCCTTAAGAACTTTGAGACAAACGCACGGTACTTGGCCGGGGTGTGCGTGAGGGTGAACATCTTAGGATTCCAAGCATCAACTTTCTGCATCCACTGTTGAACCTCAGTATCCACAGGGGGGATTTCTCCACTCAAATGCACTGCAAGTCTGTCTAAGTACCTATGACAATGTAAAGTGTGTTTAAACATTTGTGTTCAACAGCAAGAGAAGAATGCCAGGTTTCAGATATTTCCAATATGAAAAAAAAGGAGGAACGTACTGAATGATATCGATGGCGCGATAGATGACATGCGCTCCGTTCTGGAAGACAGGGAGCTTTGCGGAGGGGTTCATGCGGAAGAAGTCCACATTCATGTTTTTGCCGGTGAGCGGATTGACGTGATACGAGGTGTAGTCGATGCCCTTCTCTTCCAGCGCCATCCGCACTTTCTGACTGTCCAGCGAATAGGGGTGGTGGTATAGCTGCATTGCTGTATTAGAAGCAAAACAATGGTGTGGTTAGTATCAATTCCTCATGACAACCATGCTTGCTGTGTTTGGAATAGCATGAACAAGCGTGCAACTCGTCAGAGCTAATTAGTATCTGGGATCAAAGTATATATTGCAATAAAAGTAACAACAAAATAAACAGGAAAATAAGTAGTTTGTTGGTTTGCTCTGTATTTCTTCTACAGTTCATATCTGGAATGATAAGATAGGTGCCATGGCATGAGTACATCTGTTGGTGTCAGTCCCAATGAAAAAATAGTAGTAAAATCATCATCATCAATACGAATCATATTGTCACCGGCTTTTGCAGGCGAGCCTGACCTACTATTACAGTCATGAATCATGAGAATGAAGCCGTGAAACAGTCCCTCCCTCTGTACTGGCTACAAGGAGTGGGGAAAAGGGAAAGAAACCCGCACTTCTCTGATCTCTTCATCTCGCAACTGGTCTTATGATACTACTACAGCACACCTAACTACCGCAACCGGACGACGCCACACACCGAATCCAGCCAATCGAGTACTGGAACTGAAGAAGCGTACCTCCCGAGAGTCCCGGCGAGGAAGCGGCGGCAGGGGCGGCGGCGGCGAAGGGAACGGGAGACTGGAGAGGCTTCGCGAAGCCGAAGATTCTTCTTCCCGGCGATGAGACGCGGGCGGGCGGGCGCCGGGCGGGGTTTAGGTGCGCTGGATGCGCTGGAGGTCGCGGGGGAAGTTTCAGTTGGGGCCTGGCCCTCGCCTTTGGGGGCTCCGCTGCAGTTTCAAGCCAAGCGGGTGGGGGCGTGTGCCTGGATGGATTCGTCCTCGCTGGCACGGTTGACGACCTGGATCGATGCAAAAGCTTCTTTTTTTTCCGTGCGTCCTCGCAACGACACATTCCTCCACCGAGGCGTCGCCGGGGTCCCTGCTCGTGCCCGTCGTCGCCTCGGCCTGGCCGGTGCCCGTGGGGGGCCGGCCGGTCGGCTGATTACCCAATGCGCTACGCTGGGGGGCCTGGGACTGGGAGTAAACGCAAGTCGCCGCCGACCGCCGAGTCGCGCCGCGTGAGCGTGACCCAAGTGTTTCTTTTTTCCCGCGTCGTGGCGTGGCGGTGGCGGAGGGTCCGGGCGGTCAGCGTCGACGACGACCCGACGTGACGGTTACGCCGCTGCCCGCCACGCTGCGTTGCCGTCGCGTCGGACGAGGCGGTTTCCGCCGGTGTCGCTCTCACTCTCACGGCGGCAGTGCAGCTCCAAGCGCACCAAGCTGGCACGGACCACTGGCGTTGGCGTAGCTGTCCGCCCAGCGCCACGTTTCCCTTTCTCATCATTCCGTTCTGGCCCTGCACTGCACTGTTGGCTGTTGGTCTGGCCAGGCCAGGGTCTGGTTCTGCACTGTTGGCTGTTGGGGTCCAGTCCAGAAGACCGCGTCGTCAATTTTGGGACTGCTTGCCGCGTGGTTTTGATCTGCTTGCCGCTGGATTATTTTTATTTCTATTTTACTACATCTTGAAATTCTGAATGGCAAATCATGGCAGCTGCGAAGAACACAGCAGACGATCGGAGTCTTGAGTGTTGACACCGGAACAAAATCGTTCACCTTTCCTTTCGCAAATTTCACGACGGTAAGTTTTTTTTCCTTGGGCCTGATTGCTGTGTATCGAGTGTTGACTCGAGTGTTGACTCAAAAGCGGAGCGGGCCGGAGTGGAATTGCAGCTCCTGTGAAGCGAGGCCCAGTGAGTGAGGGATAAACAGGAGAAGGCTTTCCAGGCGTCGGCAACTTCTGCCATCTAAACATTTACTTTCTAATAGTAGCAATTTCCATTCTTGCATTACAAGTCGCGATGAAAACGGATGGGATACGGACGGATATCACTTATACTATATTTGTTTTCATATTTCTCGTCCGGATTCGGATTCGAATACGGATAGTATCAACCATCTTAGGATAGGATAAGACCTGGTAATGACATCATAAATATGTGATTTAAGTCTTTCGGATACGGATACGGTATCGGATGTTGAATGTCCGACTCGCATACGGACGGATTAAAACACCTCTAAACAAATTCGGTCGAACGGACGGACGAATAAATATCCGTACCACTTTCATCGCGAATTACAAGTAAACTCGAACCTTGCCGACCTTGCCGGCGAACTACACTGTTCATCTTCTCCGATTCGTTTAGCAGCTTCGGCCGCTAACAAACTATATGCGTTACAATGCTTTGTTTGACAGATAGATAGATAGATAGATAGAATATCATGAGCCACGCACCACTACCAGTATAAAAAGAGCAACACGGTACTTGAGCAGAATACTTAACCACCAATCACAGATGCTAACAAGCATGGAAGCTTTATTATAAATCAGCCAGCAAGGAATTGAAAAGACATGCCAAGGCATGGCTGTCATCTAATACTTTATAAATGCACGTCCATGGGTAGATGAGCCGTTTGCTGGATCGAGCTTATGCCTTCTAGTCATATACGTATATACTTGCCCTGGACAGGGTACTTGCACATCTTTTTCTGGGCGCAATTGATGAGAATTTCAGCAGAGTCGATACCTGTCAACAAAGATACAATGAAAATTACCGCGGTAAGTGAAAAGCTTATATCATTAGATTAGAAATCTTGGAAAGCTCAAGGGTGCTTCAAGACCTGCAAGATAAGCGCCATGCACATAGCCCGTGTAGTTCTGGCTGGTGTGCTCACCGGTGAAGTACACCCTCCCAGCAACCGGTGCCTAAAAGAGTGCAGGAAAAAACAAAAAACGCAAAGTTTAGAGGAATTTATGCATGATTCATAGCTACGGATAGGATGTAAAAAATCACACTAGCGGCATATGTAGAAGCACAAAATCAACAATTTGTAGTATCGTACCCTAATCTGGTCGAATTCGTAGCGGTTGACACCGATTGGCCAGTTGGCGTAGGTGCCCTTGTAGAACCTGTCAGACCACCATCTCGGGACAAGGATGTCGGTGGCCTCCGGGACGTCCTCGCCAGGGAACATCTTCCTCAGCACTTGCATGATCTCTGCCTTGGTCTGGTTGTCCGACTGCTGCTCAATACGCCTCGATTCCTCGTCGGTCACGGTCACGAGAAGGACGTTGGCACCAGGATACTGCTTCTCAAGTTGCTGGGTAGACCATATATTATTGCAAAATGGTCGGTATTCATAATTTGATTGACTTCTGCCTGCCCATCAGCCTACAGGCTGACGATGACAGTATTAATGCTTTGTGTACCTGCCACGCTGCGTAGTAACCTCTCCTGCTGCTCGCGTAGAGGAAGAACTCTCTTCCTTTCCCTAGAGGCCAGAACCTCTTGGGGAACTTGACGAAGATCTTGGTGTATATGGCCATGTCGAATTGGTAGATCGCCAGTACCTTCCATGCCTGGGACAGACAAGAAAAATTGCTGACAAATAAAAAACCCTGAGACAGAGTATATAGTTGATGGTGGTAGGATAGGAACTGACAGGTAGCTTCGGCTTGAACTGAATGAGATCAGTTTGCAGGACACCCAGGCTTGCGGAAACCATAACATAGTCTGCCCTATACACCGACTTGTCCTCTGTCTTCACGATGACACCAGAAGAAGAATAGCTGATCTCATTCACCACCTTGTTGAGCTGCAGCCGTGGATCGACGATCTTTCCAGAGCTGTCGGTCTTGAGGTACTGGCCGGCGAGGTAGTGCACGACGGTCTCGTAGCCCCGCTGGTCGGCGACGAAGTACTCGTCGTCGCCGTAGTCGACGAACGTCGGGTTAGGGACGGTGTTCTGCAGGCTGAGCGTGATCGGCGGCTCCGCGAGCTCGAAGTCGTACTTGAAGTAGTCCACCACCATGTCCACCGGCGTCGCCGGCCCGTTCGGCTGGCTGTAGTTAATTAGTTTGCAGTTTTGAAATTAGTTAATGTGATTATTCCATTCCATCGGTATATAATAAGTACATTGCAAGGACGTACTGATCGTTGAGGCGCTGCATTGCAAGGACAGAAATGTCGTCGCTTCCACTGGCGGGCAAAGAGCCAGACAGCTTCTCCCCACTCTGTTCCACAGCATCTGCTTTGTCAATTACCTTCTGAACGAAATCTTGATCGTATTCGCCACCGCTGCAGTTTATATACACAGCAGAATCAGTGCACACATGAACAAATATAGTAAGAACATGTGTTTGTTGTCAGAAGTATAATAACATCTGTAGTTTTCCCAAATTGGTCGGAATTGAAAAAACGAATGGGGTAAGAGTAAGACTGGTGAGCTCCACCTCAATCTCGATCCAAGACAACCCAAACTGACAGTCATATGCGTCTTCACCTCTTAATAAAATACTCTTGCCATTTTCACAAGCCACCTCTCGAAATGAGGCTGGCTCCGGTCGCCACACGCCACCAACCCGCGGGCACATCTCGTCGAGCGGGCCGGCGGCGCCGTGGCCGACGGCCGAGAGCGCAAGCGACGCAGGCACGAGCAGGCTCGCAAGTGCCCCACTGCACGCGAGAGCTGCAGGCCTGGGGGAGATGATGGCCTTGGGACTATGGCCAGCTCCAGGAGCCGCACCACCACGAAGACCCTGGCATCACCGCGAGCTCCAGCACCGTAACCCGAGCTGGAGACGACGGATCCGGCGTCGAGGGCCACGGATCTTGGCACAAACCAACGGCTGCAGGAGGAGCTTGGGGAGGGCGAGATAGCAGAAGGATGGGAGAGGAAGGATGCGATGGCTGCGTTTTTGAGCGCCACCGCGGCCGCCGCCACCGCTCGCCGGAGAGCAACGGCGGCAGCCAAGGACCAGCCGAAGGAGACGACGCGAACCGGTCTCTCGAGCTATGTGTTGTGAACTGCCGAGTCAGTTTTATTAAATTATCCATGCATCAGTTAAAAGTGTGTTTAGATTTATGTATATTTTCTAAGAACTTATCAGTTGAAGTTTTTTTGTGTGACTTACTTATATTTGTTGAATGAAGTTAACGTTGATTTATAACAAATCAAAGTGAACTATAGTTTTTTTTTTTTTTGAACGGATGGAACGGATTAGGTAGCAGGGCTCATCAGCTCCATGTAGTCGACGACGTACTCCTCCTTGTAGACGTGGTAATCAAAGTCGGTGAGGAAGTTGCGGAGCTTGAGCGTGGAGTTGACCATGGGCCAGATGGGGTTCATCCTGCCGCCGTTGACGCCCTCCACCCAGTTGGCGCCGACCTCGACGTTGATGCCGGCGAAGTTCTTCTTGTGCATCCGCCCGCCGATGCGGTCCGTCGCCTCCAGAATCAGCAGGTCGGTTATCCCGGCGTCCGTCAGCCTCTGAGCCGCCGAGATCCCTGCGTACAGAAAAAGTACCCACAACAATATATATCATCATATCTCATCAACATTGTCGTCAGGGCAGATGTGGTTGCTTACCGGACATGCCGGCGCCGACGATGATGACCCTCGGGCCGGCGGCTGCGGCGAGGGAGGCATGCTGTGCTATAGTCAGTGCTACGAGCACTGCTGCTGCTAGCACGGGAGCGCTGGACGTGGAGGAACTCATCTCCAGTCCAACTGATGCTCTGTCTATGCAGCAGCCTCAAGGGAATGCAATGCCCCTATCGACGCACTATATGCACTATGTGCACATACATATATATAGTGTGATATGTACCGGTGTGCTTCATGCGTGTGTGTACACGCATATGACATGTGATATGCATGCTTGTCCATCTCAATGCCAGCTAGCTTATTTTGCACCCCCTGCGAAAATGTCGTTTTTTTTTTTTTTTGCGATCATGCCATTTGACGCTTTTTTCATTAAGCGGGAAAAAAAAGCCGTGCGATCTCATTATTACTTGTTTTTCACACCTACCAACATATACTTTCTCCATCCACAAAAGATATAACTATGGGATGCGTGACGATCAAATTTTCTCAAGTTTAACTAAGTTTTTAGCAATATTATTAGTATTTATGTCTCCAAATAAATATATTCCTCCTATAAAAGTATAGTCTATAACTAATCTAATGATACTAATTTTGTATCATCAGTGTTAATACTTTCCTATATAACTTTGGTCAAAGTACAAATTGTTTGACTTCTCAAAAAACGAGAATTACATTCTTTCTTAGATGGAAGAGTATAGTATTTCTTTTACTCAGAGCATTTCTCAGAGAGCGAATAAGATGGGATGAAGAGCTACTAATATTTGAAGAGTCATTTACAAAGTCTTTTGGAGACCTTTTTTCTTTAATAATAGCCAAATTTACCTTTAGTAAATGATTTATCTAATCTCTTAGAGATGCTCTCATGTAGCCTCGACAAAGGTCTATATTGTTCACGTCTATAACTTTTGGCGGATTCTATGGCATCCAAGTTGTCAAGATCAAACTAATGTGCTCACGCGATCGATTATTAATTAGGCTCCCACTGTATATGAGTGGATTTTCTGAAAAGGTTGGTATCTACCCACGTGGTACGATAGCTACCATTCCTTGTTGATCGTCGTCCCCTGCCATCTCATTATCACTTGTTCTACACACCTATCGACACGCTCCCCGTCCACAAAATAACGTAACCATGGAATATCTGCCGGTCAAATTTCCACAAATTTGACTAAGTTTTTAGCAAATATTATTAGTATTTATGTCTTTAAATAAATATATTATGAAACTATAGTCTATAACTAATCTAATGATACTAATTTTGTATCATCAATGTTAATACTTTCTTATATAACTTTGTTTAAAGTACAAATTATTATTTGATCATTTCTCGGAGAGCGAATAAGGTGAGATGAAGAGCTACTAAAATTTGAAGAGTCATTTACAAAGTGTTTTGGAGACCTTTTTCTTTTAATAATAACAAAATTTATCTAGTAAATAATTTATCTAATCTCTTAGACATGCTCCCATGTAGCCTCTACAAAGGTGTTATATTGTTCCCGTCTATAAGTTTTGGCGGATTCTATGGCCAAACTAATGCACTCACGCGATTTTTTTTGAGCAATACTCACGCGACTACTAGGCTCCCCACTGCATGTTATCTTTCAACATGCAAGACATTAGACATCCACCTCATCTTCCACTAGTCATATCATACCATTAACTTCTAACCTCTTAATGCAAAAAAAAAAAAAAAAAAACCTAATCATACCTGGCAGAAAGGGCGTTGACGATTGGATGGGCCGGCCCACTCCCGCTGAACCCTAGGGCGCGCCCCCTGGCGGCCGCCCTCGACCTGCGCCGGCGGCCCCCGCTCGCTCTCGGCTCCTCCCCGCCCCCTTCCTCTCCTCCCCTCCTCCCCGCCGGCTCGATGCGCCTCCTAGCCCCGGGGGTGACGCCGCCGCCGGCGGCTGGCCGGCCGTGGCCCCGACGGCGGTCCCGGGGGCGCGGCGCGGCGGCCGCCTGCTCGCCGCCGTCCGGCGGGCCGCCGCCGCGCCACTCGCGACTCGGGATGGGCCGCACCTCCTCCACCTACCCGGCAAGCTTCCGTCCGGCCTCGGAGGATGGCCAACGGCCGAGTCGCCCGCGTGCGCGGGGAAGGCGCCGTCTTGGGGATCCGCCGCCGCCGGCCGGTCTCCGAGCCCGTCGCCACCGCCTCCCGGCGTCGGGCGCCGCGGCGACCGCCGCCTTGGCCATGGACGCTTCCTGCAGCAGCTTGGTCGACTGGGACGTGGGCACCAGTACCTGGGCGACTCCCGCGCCGGCCTCCAGCGCCGGCAGCGCCGCGTCCACAGTCGGGGCCGGCGGTGGAGGACAGCTGCCCGAGGTCGTCGCTCCTACCCCTACAGCAGCGGCCGCCACCTCCACGCCCCCGTCAGCCACCTGGGATGCGGCCCTCTCTTCCACCGGTGGGGAGGAGGCGGGGGCCTCGGCCGGCCAGGCCATGGCCGCCGCTGCTTCCTCTGACCAGGGCCCCTCCTCCTCTACACCACCGCCGGGAGGGAGTCCCTTCGGCATCGGCCCGCGGGGAGCGGCGTGCGGCCGGCCCACCGGAAACCGCCGGAGCCATCCGCGACGCGCTCTGCGGTGTTCGACGAAATGCCGCGGGGAGCCGGAGATGCCTGCGGCCGGCCGGCCGCCGTCCGAGCGGCGCCCGCCACCTCCTCTTCTCCGGACCACGCCTCCCCGGCTCCGACAACCACCCCGCCGCCGCTGCACGGGGAAGGCCCTTTCCCCACTCGCGGACCCCTTCTTCCTCCGCGGGCGGCCAAAGACCGTGCGATGGGGTGACGGCGACCTCGCCGGCGCTCCGACGACGACGAGCCGGCCTACGGGATGTCGCGCCACCTCTTCGTCCCAGCCCAACCCACCCGTGTCCTTGAGGTCGGGGAGACCTCGGCTCGGGTGAGCTCTCCCGTCGTGCATGACCGCCCGGCACGTGGCCTTGAGGACGGGGAGTCCTCGGCCAAAGCCGGGGCGTCGGCACTCGGTGGCCCGGCCAGCGGGACGCCGCATGCCGGCGAGGGCGCGCCGCGGCGCCGGCGTGGGCGGCGCCACCGAGCGCGTCGGGAGCGGGCGGCCGGCGGTGCGTCGAATGCACCCAAGACCTCCTCTACAGCGGCCTACAGGGTCAACGCGCGTCGACGACTCGGGCCGTCTCCGGAGCCGAGGGCTCCGGCCCCACGCGGCTCGGCCCGGTGGCCGCCTCCCCGCGTGCCGGCCCTCGGAGGCTCGGCCGGACCCGAGCCACGGCTCCCGGCCGAGGAGGCTCGGCCCCGGCCGTCGGGCTTCCTCCCCGGACCGGGATGGTTGGCGCGAGGTGCTACCCCGCAAGCCACCTCCCCGAAGGCCGTCGCGGCGTGACGGCGGCGAGGCCGGCCCGAAACGCGCACCAGCCTCCGGTCGACGGCAGGCGCAGGTGGAACGTCGAGGGACGGTGCCTCAACCGCACGGCATCGGGGCACCAGATCGCGACGTGCAAGCGGGAGCCCCGGTGTTGGAACTGCCATGGGCTCTACCACCGGGCCCGTGGTCGCACCGGGCCGCCGTGACGGGCTCGTCCTCTAGGCGCGGGGCACGGCGCCGGCCGCGCTCCTACGCGCAAGCGGAGAGCGAACCCCGGGAGCTCGGGATGTGCTGGAGGCCGCTCGTTGTCACCGCCGCGTCGCTCTCCGGGGACGGACGTGGGTGAGCAGGGGCCGGCCCCGTCGCCACCGCCTTCCTCTGACGTCGGCCGACGTCGCCACCGCGCGGCCCGAACGCGGATATCGCCGCCGTCCAGGCCGCGGTTGCTACGGCCATCGAGATCCAGCCGGGGGAGCTGCAGATCCGACGGTGCCCCGAGGGTTTCATCATCACCTGCCCTAACCAGAAGCGCGTGGACAGCGCCGCGCCAACCATGGCGGAGGTTGTGGCCCGACACCGACCACCGGTCCAGCCCCCGTAGCGGCGGGCCGGGACGAGGACGATGACGCATGCGCAGGTGTCGCCACCGCTTGGCGCGACGACCGCTGCCCCTCGCTCCGCCACCAGCTCTGCTTCGGGAGCCATGACGCCGGAGTCGAACCGGCCGCGCCACGCGCGACGTTGTGGGCGTCGCGCCGGCCATGGAAGGGCCGACCGCAGGAGGACGCCGCGACAGGTGTGGCGCCCTCGCGTGCCACAGCCCGCACCCCCGTCGCAGTGGTCACCTCATCTCATGAGGAGGTGACGAAGGACTCGGTGGACGCGGGTGACTCGGCGGGGAGCCTGGAGTCACCCGTGGCAGACTGGGAGGAGGGGGAGTTCCGGCCGGACACCTCGCCGCCCGGCCCGCCCGACGAGAAGGACATGAGGACAGGGACGCGGCCGCCATGGGTGGCTTGGTGGGAACCTTGAGCCACCCGTGGAGGCTGAGGAGGACCTGGATGCTCAGGGCACGCTGGTGTTGCTCGCCCACTGGGGAGAGGAGCTCGCGACCGGACTGTCGGGCTCCGAGTCGCCGCACGACCTCGGCCGCACCGACCGCGCGGATGCTATGGCAACTTTGGGGGACGCTGAGCTGCCAGAGGACGACCCGACGACGCCGGTGCACGGTGGGTGTTGACGGTCGTTAAGTATCAATTTTATACCATCAACGCAGCAAGAGAAAGGACTAATTTGAGTTCACCTGTTAGATATAGGGGTTACACTGACGAATTCCATGAGTTTTGGTGATTGTCTATTTCGCGGGGGGTTATCGTAAAGAGAACCAAAGGAGGCCCACATGTCATGATTACATAGAGATAAAGACCGAACGGGTAAAATTGTATAATCTAGAAGACTCCGGAAGGCAAACCACGGAAGCCGGGCCCACTGGGGGTGGCCGGTCGGCCGACCCGGGGGGGAGTCGGCCGACTCCCCCACCTCCACCAATCGGTGGAGTCTCGTGGATCCCGCCCACCGCCTTTGAGGATGAATAATTATCGTCCATTTAGGTCGGTTTGATCCGAGGGCCGTGGTTAATCCTAGGGGGCTATATATTGAGCCCCCGGCCCCTCGGGTGAAACCCGAATTCAATCCTAATTCATTCAAGAGTTCATTCTCTCATCGAATTCGGAGAAGCGAGCCACCATCTCAATTAGAGCTCCATAGTTTAGTAGCATAGCTACATAGGAATAGATCTAGAGGGAATCAAGCCTAGCTTGGAGTCCGGATCTGTCGGAGTTCTTGGTAATTCCCCTCTACATTCTTGTAATATTCATCATTGTTCGTGATACTATGAGTAGTACTTTATTCTATTCTATTATATCATACTTGACTTTGCTCTATTTGATTATATTCTCAATTATATTGTTCTTAGTTTACTTTGATTATATGTTTAGCATAGTTGGACTAGAATTATGTTTATGCATAGGATCGTATAGCGCTTGCTCATTAGATCGATGGGTAAGTGGTAAATATTGTGTAGGCGTGGTGTCTAGACCGTATTTATCTGCGATTACACCCTATTGGCCGGGTCGTGTGGTAGATCGCGGAAGTGACAAGTTCCGTTGAGTCCTTTGTATTCCATCCCCGTTGGTAGGTCTTAGTAGAACAACCTATTACATTGAAGTCATTGCTATGTCTCTTGTCTTCTCGGTAATATCACTATGCATAGATGTAACCTTTTCCCGCCATGATTGCTAGATGTTCTTGCACTAATCATTGTATGCTTTGACCTTATAGTTAGAATAACATAGGATTATACCCTAGATCATCCTAGTCCATGCTAGTGTTATAAGCTTAGAGTGCTAAGTTGAGATGGCTTATTACTATTATTTTATGTGGCTAATTGCTCTCATTTATCTTATGTCATTTATCATTCATTCCTATATTTTATGTGACACTTACCCCGTATGAGATGATCGATACGAGACAAGGTTAAGCTCTCCATTACAAAGCATGTGCATTGCTCATCACTCATTATCCAAAGTGCATTCCCCTTCCCAAAGTGGTAAAAATATAAATAACGATACCGGATACTCCTGGTTAAAATGCTACATCGGTATTATCGTAAACTTGCGGATCCCATATTTATTTCTAGTAGCAACGGTTGCATTATTTAGTACCGGCATTTTTGGCGCCATGTTGGGGATGACAACCTAACACCGAGTGGCGTTAGAAATGTCAACAAGCATTTTTGGCGCCGTTGTCGGGAAGGTTGAAAGCCAATGGATAATGAGCAAGATCGCACTACATAATGAGATTGAGCAACGTCACCATTCTCTACTCATACAAATTACCCTTGTTTTTCGTCTATTCTTATATCTTATGCGGGGTAATGTATGAAAAAGACAATTCTTCCCGATAATTATATTGACGATCCGAAGCTTTATTCGGGAAGGCCGGAAGCAAGTTGAAGAAGACCAATCAATCATCATCATCAACTCAACTTGGAAGCTTGTCGGAAGCGAAAGTCGACCTTTCATTCGAGACTTGACACCAGCATTTGAAGCCATGGCGCACAAGTCACTCCGCGAGTTCTCGGCTCAACTACGGACAACATTCGTCTTGGACCAAATGCGGACATCGAAGGAGCTTTTGAGCTCAATCCTGCGCGATCAACATGGTGCAAGCAAGCCGGTTACGTCGTGGGAAGGCCCATGAAGATGCTAGTGCTCATCTCCAACACTTTCGGAGATTTGTAGCACATTCACTATCAAGGATGTCCCCGAGAGATGCTATACTACTTCGCCTCTTCCCATTCTCACTCTTGGGGAGAGCGAAGCGATGGTTCTACGCCAATAAGGAGAAGAATCCTACGTGGGCACTATGTTCCACCAATTTCTTGGCGAAGTTCTTCCCAATGGGCAAGACAAATGCTCTTCGTGGGAAGATATCAAGCTTTCAAAGAACATCATGATGAGGCTGTCCCCCGGAAGCTTGGGAGCGCTTTCAAGATTACATCCTCGAGTGTCCTCATCATGGCATGGAGAATTGGCGCTTATGCGGACATTCTACCATGGGCTCGGCAACGACACACGTGAGACGATGGATGCTTTGCTGCTGGAGGTGCATTCTTATCACTCACTATTCCTCAAGCCACGGCTCTTGTGGAGAAGATGGCATCCAACCAAGGTTGGAGTGAAGAAAGAACTCGGACCCGCAAAGAGAGGAGGAGGAATGCACCACTGAAGGAGGTAGACATGCTTTGCTACGCCAAAATGGATCTGCTAATGAAGAGGCTCGATGAGAGAGCCACGAGAAGAAAAAGAAGTCATGCATATACATGATGCTCGCATGACATGTGAAGAGTGTGGAGAGATCGGGCACACAAAGCTAACCGCCCGTAGCCGAAGGAGGACGTGAACTACCTCAACAACAACAACAATAATAATTACTATCGTCCTCGCGGAATCAAGGTTGGAATCGGCGGCGAGGCCTAACTACTCGTGCAATTATTCGGGCAACTATCAAGGTAACAATGCCTCCTACAATAATTACAACCACCCGCCTTTGAGAGAGTTGGTCTTTGAATCAAGGCAAGATGATGGACAATCTGTCCAAGAAGCCGACATCAAATGACAAGGTCCTAGAGACACTCGAAGAATGAAATGGATGGCTTTTCCAATGCCATCAAGAGTCGGCTCAGCTTCAACAAGATACTTGAGTCGCGGTACAACAGCTTGTCAACCTTGCTCCCTCCACCGGTCAAGGTAAACGGCGGACAACCCGAAGAGCTCGAGACTGCAAATCTTGTTGATATATTCAATGTAGAAGATAGCCGAAGTGATCCATCGAAGGGGTCATGGATTGACTCAACTCGCCAATCAAGAAGGGCGATCCAGGAGACCGGTCGTTCCGATCTCCATTGGAAGTACTAACTTTAATGAGGCAATCGTGACTTCGGTGCAAGCATCAACATCATGCCAAGAGTGATATATGAGAAGCTATTCGATGCCCCTTAGCATACACAACCATGTGCTTACAAACTTGCGAGATCGGTCACTCCGTGTTCCTTTGGGAGTGCTTGAAGATATATGTGTACGAGTGGGCAACTCGTATGTTCCAGAACTTCGTGATAGTGGATACGGCGCGTGATGAAAGGTCCCCTATCATTTTGGGACGACCATTCTTGAACACCGCTGGAGCCATCATGTATGCCAACACCGCCAAGATCATCTTCAACATCAAGGGCAAGCGAGAAACCTTCTTCTTCAAGAACAGAGTGCTGCAGTTCCCAAAGACACCCCTCATCAACGAACGGTGAGAAGAAGAAGAGTCCAGCTAAGAAGAGCAAGAACAAGAATAAGAAGACCAAGAAGACAGAGACGAAGGATGGTCACTCACCGGTCCACAAGGAGCATGACCACTTACTCGAGTCCCCACGTCGATCAAGAAGGATGACCCAGTGTCCCAACCATTCAATGCTCCATCAACGAAGCTCTTTCAATAAAGGCTGTCGTGACACCGGATCGGCGTCAACATTATGGCCAAAGTAACTTATGAGTATCTATATGGCACTATGCCTTTGGAGCCTACCTATGCACACGTGCAGATGGCGGATCGGACATTCCGCTTCGTCGAAGGAGAAGTGAAGGATGTCCTCATCCGGATAGATGACCATTATGTCCCTACGAGACTTCCTAGTCATTGACATGGGAGATGACTACGATCCTCCAATCATCCTAGGAAGACCATTCCTAAACACCACCGAGCTATCATCTATATCGGGACGAGAGATCCATTTCCACTTTCCCACCGAGAAGGTACGCCGCTACTTCAATAATAATTATATAATCACCGAGGAGCCCAAGAAGAACAACAAGGAGAAGGCAGCGTACCCATCGCCGAAACAAGAAGAACATCACTAAAGATGGATGGGTGACTATGAGGAGAAGTATTCAGATATGAAGATCGGTACCCGAAGAAAAGAACATTGTAGAAGAACCCGAGAAGGTGCTGTCATCGAAAGAGAACCAAGTGCCCCAAGAAGCTTCCCCTCGAGGTCACCCTCTCCAACGAAGAAGGTGTGGAAGGTAAAAGCAAAATCGAATCAATTCCTACACACGAGGCGACATCATGCGGGGCGCCCGGCCAATGCGCCCTTGAAAATGAGCGAACATGACAAGTCCTGTTCGGAGGACTTAAAACCACCGAACGCCACGCCAAGAGGTAACTTGGTATTTATCGGCAATTACTTTCCAAAGATTGCATTTTTACCTTAGCATATTTATTTTCCTATTTGCATCTTAGTTGCATCTTTACCATCTCGCATTAGAAAAGAAAATAAAGATGTTGTGCATTCGCATCAAAAAATCGTCGAGCCCCATATGAATAATCATTCACGTGGTGGCACAAAAATAATTTCTCAAGCATATTTATTTCCCCCGTCTCGCATTCCTTAAATAATAAAAAGATAAAAATATTTCTTGTGATCCTGTTAGAACAAGTCTAAGTTAAGAAAGTTCTAGACAACCGGGGCCTAGAGGTTTTATCACTAACGCTTAATCGGTTCCACAAGTTTTGTTGTCTATTTGAGCTTCACAAAACATCAAGGATCAAGAAGAGCTAACGAGCGAAAGGACATCCAGTCCCCCGTCGAGTCTTTGCCATGCGACAATTGAACGCAGTGTCTCCAACAAGAACTATCTACAACACTCCCGAGGACTAGAACGTCTTCGGTGCACAGCCGCAACATCGCGAGACTATGTCAACATCCGGCTTGGGGAGAGCATCCCCCGTGTACCAAGCTAAGTGTTTCCAACTTATCTATTTATGCTTTATTAGAGTGTGCTTTGATTAAAACAACTAAAAAAAGATGCATAACCATAGAAACCCAGAAAGATTTCCTTATTTATCTTTTCTACTTTTGGAGAGCTCTTGCAATGTGTCTTTAAAAGTGATCCCTAGAATAAACTCTACATGGAGATGATGAATAGTTGCTCTGCCGTAATTCCTTTCAAGTACCTAGTTTTCAACCTTGCACTCTCCCGAGTTTTGGACACAACTTGTTTAGATTTGAGATTTGCTCAACACTGAAACTTGTGGGTAGCAAACACTTGATCTAAGTCTAGGTGGTTGACGGGTATGATATGGGAAGGTTTTGAGCTGCTATTTATCTTGTTCCTAGAGATACTAGAGTTCGGAGAATTTATCTCGTGAAAATATTAAATTCCTGCATGATGAGTTCCTTTATGATGAGAGTTCAAATTCCTACCACACCATATATTCATGCTTACTAGATTAGGAAAGACCCATCTCGTTTATATAGATCATATTGTAGGTTTGAGTGTAGACTTTATAGGCATTGAGTGTGGTTATGCTTTGTGGACCCATAAGGAATTAGTCACGCGGTTAAAGTCAATACTATGTGCTCTCCATCCATTGATCTATGCTACTTCGTCCTCGGAAGCACGCACCCATTTTATAAATGTTATATTCATTACGTGCTACTACGTTCCTCGAAGTACCACCCACATATAGATCCATATCCACCACATATTGTGCTATCTCTACCCCGGAGATACGCACTTATGCTACTCCTATCCTAGAGTACGCATTCCCCACTTACTATGCTATCTCTACCCCGGAGATACGCACTTATCTTTGCTCCTACACTTTGAGGAGTACGCATCCATTCATTCATCCACATATATATACGCCATTTATTTCACTTCATCCAGAAAGGTTCTACTCCTATCCTGGGAGTGAACATCTAGACATAATCATCGCCGTTCTATTTGTCTACATAAAAAGCTCCAGTCATTATCATTTCAAGTTATACACTCCCTGTGCTAAAGTTTCGTTTCCAGAGGATTGGTTGCTCTAAAAAAAAAAAGAAAGAAAGAAAAAAGAAAAGAAAAGAAAAGAAAGAGTAGCCAAGTCCTTCCATTCAAGAAGTTTCAAGGTTTCCGAATAAAGGGAGTCATGTTATCCCCGAAGGAGCAAGTGTAGAAGTAGATGTTCACCGGTTGAGTACCCCTCATAATCATTTCCTTATCACCATCATCCTATCATCTTTTCATCCATTCCATTTCCTCATTCACATGCACATATGACTTTATTATTATTTTAGTTCCTATTGGATCCATGTCTTAAGCTGTGCAATATATGCAAGTGAGTTTGAGTGTCTCCCCACCTATGAGCTCCACATAAGCCTATTAGAAAGTAGGGTGAGAGAGAGAAGGCACTTTCCACTATGCCTTAGTTCCACAAATACCACATATTCTTGAGAGAAGAGAGAAAAGGCATACACTACTCATGCCTTGGAGAGGATCCGAAAATACCACAAATGAGAGACTTGAAAGGTTCATACAAGGAACTCGAGTTTTATTTCAAAACCTTGCAAAAACTCCGGGATAATAGTTGATCAAAGAGCGAGAAACATGGCGCTTGACTTGACCGTTCTATCTTTCAACTACTCAAGACCCAAGTGACGGTTACAAGCCCCATGGTGAAAGGTAATATGAGTGAGTTTTGAGTCAGGATAGCTCACTCTAATCCGGAGGAGAGTTCTTGTTTGAACGCATGTGTACTTGTGAGGAGTGAAAGTATTATAGCAACTCCCGATCCATCATTGAGTCTATCTTTGCTCGGGGACGAGCAAAAGGTAAGCTTGGGGGAGTTTGTTGACGGTCGTTAAGTATCAATTTTATACCGTCAACGCGCAAGAGAAAGGACTAATTTGAGTTCACTGTTAGATATAGGGGTTACACGACGAATTCCATGAGTTTTGGTGATTGTCTATTTCTGCGGGGGTTATCGAAAAGAGAACCAAAGGAGGCCCACATGTCATGATTACATAGAGATAAAGACCGAACGGGTAAAATTGTATAATCTAGAAGACTCCGAAGGCAAACCCCGGAAGCCGGGGCCCACTTTGCGGGGGTGGCGGTCGGCCGACCCGGGGGAGTCGGCCGACTCCCCACCTCCACCAATCGGTGGAGTCTCGTGGATCCCGCCTCCACCGCCTTTGAGGATGAATAATTATCGTCCATTTAGGTCGGTTTGATCCGAGGGCTGTGGTTAATCCTAGGGGGCTATATATTGAGCCCCGGCCCCTGGGTGAAACCCGAATTCAATCCTAATTCATTCAAGAGTTCATTCTCTCATCGAATTCGGAAAGCCGTGAGCCACCATCTCAATTAGAGCTCCATAGTTTAGTAGCATAGCTACATAGGAATAGATCTAGAGGGAATCAAGCCTAGCTTGGAGTCCGGATCTGTCGGAGTTCTTGGTAATTCCCCTCTACATTCTTGTAATATTCATCATTGTTCGTGATACTATGAGTAGTACTTTATTCTATTCTATTATATCATACTTGACTTTGCTCTATTTGATTATATTCTCAATTATATTGTTCTTAGTTTACTTTGATTATATGTTTAGCATAGTTGGACTAGAATTATGTTTATGCATAGGATCGTATAGCGCTTGCTCATTAGATCGATGGGTAAGTGGTAAATATTGTGTAGGCGTGGTGTCTAGACCGTATTTATCTGCGATTACACCCTATTGGCCGGGTCGTGTGGTAGATCGCGGAAGTGACAGTTCCGTTGAGTCCTTTGTATTCCATCCCCCGTTGGTAGGTCTTAGTAGAACAACCTATTACATTGAAGTCATTGCTATGTCTCTTGTCTTCTCTGGTAATATCACTATGCATAGATGTAACCTTTTCCCGCCATGATTGCTAGATGTTCTTGCACTAATCATTGTATGCTTTGACCTTATAGTTAGAATAACATAGGATTATACCCTAGATCATCCTAGTCCATGCTAGTGTTATAAGCTTAGAGTACTAAGTTGAGATGGCTTATTACTATTATTTTATGTGGCTAATTGCTCTCATTTATCTTATGTCATTTATCATTCATTCCTATATTTTATGTGACACTTACCCCGTATGAGATGATCGATACGAGACAAGGTTAAGCTCTCCATTACTGACATGTGCATTGCTCATCACTCATTATCCAAAGTGCATTCCCTTCCCGGTGGTAAAAATATAAATAACGATACCTGGATACTCTGGTTAAAATGCTACATCGGTATTATCGTAACGCTTGGGATCCCATATTTATTTCTAGTAGCAGTTGCATTATTTAGTACCAGCATTTTTGGCGCCATGTTGGGGATGACAACCTAACACTGAGTGGCGTTAGAAATGTCAACAGTGGGCATGACAGCACGTCGGAGGGCACGCTTGCCCTCCTCGCTCGCTGGGGAGCGGACCTCGACCAGGGTCCACCGGGCTTCCCCGTCCCGGGTGCCTTCCCGCAGCAGGAGGAGCGGCAGACCACCCCACCCCGGTGGGAGACCTTGTGCGACGCAGACGACGGGTGGACTGCGTCGCTCGCGGGATTTCCCCCACAACGCCGCATCCACGACGCCCAGGGGGACGCTCCGGCGGTGGCCGTCGAGCCCGACTCGAACGACGAGGAGCAGCAGACGACAAGAGGCCCGACATCTGACGGGGTAGACCCAGCGGGGAGCTTGGAGTCACCCGCGGGGCGCTTGGGGTCCCGGGCCGTCTTTGCCGACACACCGCCGGCCCTCGGAAGGGCCCACTGTGTGTGGGGCTTCTCGAAGCTGCCCGGGACCACGGCGGGGACGACGAGGCACCGCCGGGTTCTCGCACACCCGTCTCCCCGGAGGTCCGCCGCCGGCCCGCCGACCGGAGAGGTGGGAAGCCGGCCAAAGAGGGCTCCTTCACGGGCGGCTCGGGAACTTCGCCAAGAGAGTCTTCCACAAGGCAACCACCCCGCTTCTTCCAAATCCACCCATGGTGGACGACTCCGCTCCATCAAGCCGCAACGCGGAGCCGGCGCATCGCGGCCAACCCCTCTCCAAGTACCCGGTGGCAAAGAGAGGCGAGATCCTCGCCATGCATAAAATGGGGTTCATCGAGTCGGGCCGACGGTGGAGGGACAACCGAAGCCGGACGCGATGTTCGAGGAAGACCGGGGATGCCCGAGCCTTGCGGGAGTTGCTCGCGGCGGAGAGAGTCAACAAGAACCGCGGAGGCGCCGCGGGGGCGGGGCCACGCATGAGCGCCGGTCCGTCGTGCAAACTAGAATGTTAGTGCGTGAGTAATCCGTTATGTACGTGTTCTGGGGTGGCGGGCTGTGTTTCAAATTTGTTAACACCCCAGAAAAAACTTGTAAAACTCTCTTCTTCTTAATACAATGATGCGCAAATCTTTTGCGTATTCGAGAAAAAACCTCTTAATGCAAGATATACAAATCATCACACGTTTTACCTCAACATGTAATACATCCATATCATCTTCTAGTAATAGCCACGTCATGCCACTAATTTTCAAACCTCTTAATGCAAGCTATCCAGGTCATCTCAAGTTTAACCTCAACATGCAAGACATCCAGGTCACGTCTGTAATATTTGGTATGATTCTATCCCTGGATAGATGAAGCCGGGTTTTTATCCATTATCTAAAAAAAATGCAAGACATCCACATCATGCTGCACTAACTATGTATCCACATCATCTTTCACCAGTAGACATGTGGTACCACTAAATTTAAACCTCTATATACAAGCTATCCATGTCTTTTATGCTTAATTTCATTTTGAATTTGGGTAAAGTTATTTTTCAACCTCCAACTTGTATTGAAGTTGGATTTTTAACCTTCAAGTATGAAACCGGGTAACCAACACCCTCGAACAGTCAAAACAGGACAAATTTGGTCCTTGGCTAGTTACAAAAGCTGTTTTTTTTTTTTGGGAGACGTTGAGATCTTATGTTATTTCTTTTGAGCATCTTAATGTTCTCAAATGAAATATCTCAAAACTATAAAGTTATAGATCTCAATGAAAGTTACAACTTTGATATAAAAATATCTTCATTTGACTCTATATAAAAATATATTAATTTTCTAGTGTGGCAAGCGCTTATTAAGATGCCGAAATTTTATATAATATTTTTTAGCATCTTCACGTCCTCAAATAGAAAACCTTAAAGTTAGAAATTTTTCATATAAAAATCATCTTCATCCGACATCTTATTGAAAAGTTATGATTTTCAAAAGTTAGGTCTTGTCACCACCAATAACCCGGAGTGGCGATGTTTCAAAAAATCACAACTCTGCGATACGACATTGTATGAACATAATCTTATATGAAAGTTGTACATCTTGATTATTTCCACAACTTTTTGGTTTTAATTTTTCATTTGAGTACGTTATAAGAGCATCTCCAACAATTTGGTAAAAATCACTTAGTAAACCTTGAGTTTTAGCAAGTTGCTAATTTATTTGGCAAGTGAAAAAAAGACATCTCTCCAACAATTTGCTATTCCAACTTGGTAAAAACCAAAAAAGTAGGCCCATCTGTACCGATCCAACTCAAGTTGCGTGATCGCATGCGTAGGAGACGGCGCGCATGCGTGGGATGGGAGCCGGCGAGGGAGAGAATTCGGGATACCAAGTGGCGCGCGAGACCGTGATATAGCAAGTGCGGGAATATACCAACTATTTTAAGGAGTTGTTGGAGAAGGAAAAATGTGATTTTGTCAAAATTATAAAAATACCAACCTATTTTAAGGAGTTGTTGGAGATGCTCATATGCTAAAAAAAGTAATAATCGCGTTTAGCTCTTATTAGCACTTAACGCATCAAAAAATAATATTTTTTTTGTATGGAGTCAAATGAAAATACTTCTAATTTCGGAGTTGTAGCTCTCATTACAACTGTATAGTTCTCAGCTTTTTTATTTAAGAACGTTAAGATGCTAAAAAATAATATAAAATTTCAGCGTCTCCAAAAATATAAAATCAATTTTGAGATCAGCCAAGGACCAAATTTGTCCGATTTTAACAATTGGATGGTCTTTGTTATCCGATTTCGAAGTTAAAAGTTGAAAATCAAACTTTCAATGCGAGTTAGAGGTTGAAAGGTACTTGTTCCTTTTAAGTTTTACTCAAGATGAGAATGCCCTGATGCGTGGAATTATATATATGAGATATGAGTGGATTTTCTGAAAAGGTTGGTGTTTACCCACGTGGTGCGACAGCTACCATTCCTTCAATCTAACGGTATGCTACCACAGAGGCCAAATAGTACGACGAATTTATGTCTGATTAGTACGACGAATTTATGTCTGATTGCCTTTCGAAAAGAACACATGCACATGGGGCCCACCGCCCTAGTGGTCCCGTCCAATTGGTTCTGATCCAGTCCCGAGAGACAGTCCCACGCTTTGCATGCAGATTTTAAGCGCTTTGCCTGCAGATTTTTAGGCCACCCTGTATCACGGCTTCAGATTATTTTTTCTTTTTTCTTTTTGAAAAATTGCATTGCCTCGCTTCACCGGCCATTGCAAATGAACACAAAACCATATGCTAATTAAAGATTGTCGTTGAAGAAATATCATCGGAAAAAACTGCTAGTTTGCATGCATGCGGTCATTTGATGAATGTTAAAACTGAAAGTAACATGAGGGGAGAGAGAGGTGAATTTTAGGATGGAATTTTGATGCTACTCGAAAATTATATTTACCATTGAGAAAAAAAAACTAACTATCCAAAGCTGACTTGTCCTACTCGTTGGGGTAGGAGAGAGAGGGAGGGGGACGTATTGTCGTGTGGGTACTAGCCAAAGGACAATTACTCTCTCTGTCTTTAAATAAGTGTCGTTTTCGTTTCTCGAGAAACATCTACCAACAATTATATATTAAAATATATAAACATTTATGTTAAGTAACTAGTATCATCGGAAAGATCTTTACGTCTAGTTTTTTAACAAATTTATTTAAAGATAAAAATATTACGCATATTTTCTATAAATTGAGTCAAACTTGTGACACGGAAACCTATGACGACACTATTTAGGGACGAAGGGAGTACACTAGTACATAACGGTTTTCACATGTGCAATATCCTCAGCTATTTTGGCGGCTAGCTACCCCACCCGGGTAGGCAGCTACCACCCGTTGTAGCTATATTTTTTTTTCTTTTTTAAAAAAAGGGAATATATTAATATTCAGTCTCTGCAATCATATCGAACCTAGATACAAGAGCATCTTTAAGAGTTTTCTATCTCAACTTAACGTCCATATAATTTTTAACAAAATAAAAAAGAAATCATCTCTAGCAATTTGGCTAAACAATTTGATATCAATACAACTTGTCATATCTTCCATCCGCACACGCAAATATATGTGCGTATACAGCTTGTCATCTGGGGCTCTTCGTTGTTTAGCGAGGCTCTTCGTTCGCTTAATGAGCCTTTTTATTATTTTATTAAGTCAAAAATATTAAACTCTTGGATAGAGACTATTATTTTACTTGGTACTCCCTCCGTTCCAAAATAAGTGTCGTTTTAGGTTTTTAATCTGTACACGTTTGACTTTCGATTTGTAGAAAAAATATGCAATATTTATATTTTTAAATAAATTTATTAAAAAATTAAACGTAAAATTTTTTCTGATGATACTAATTATTTAGCGTAAATATTTATATATTTTAATATATAATTGCTAAAGACTTGTTTTATCGGTAGCGAGAACGACACTTGTTTTGAAACGGAGTGAGAGCAAGGGCAATAGAATAGCCCGCTCGCCTGCTAAATGAAGACCAACGTGGCTTCAATAAATGTGGCAGAGGAAGGGGTTAGCACATGTAACCAATGCATCCGCGAGAGCAGCATGAAACCGCGAATGG
The DNA here is from genome assembly GCA_018135685.1 of Themeda triandra. Classification (NCBI taxonomy): domain Eukaryota; kingdom Viridiplantae; phylum Streptophyta; class Magnoliopsida; order Poales; family Poaceae; genus Themeda; species Themeda triandra. Next base: position 19,434 of record JAENPR010000051.1, on the reverse strand, counting down.
GAACACAGCACAACGTATACCGCCCACTTCAGCCGGCGGTTGCTAAAATGCCTGCTTCACACTCTCTCTCCTCTTCTCTCTCCGTCAGTGATGATCCAGGGTCGGCTTGCAGCCGTCCGTAATACTTGGGCCTTGTTTAGTTCCCGAATTTAGGCCCCCAATTCGGCATTTCAACAGTGTTACGGAATTTGGAAGTCCAGAATCTGGCCAAATTCTGGAACTAAACAAGGCCTTGCTCTGAGTATACGCAAGGGTTTGCAGGTCGCTAAACATTCAATGCGATAATAGAGACTAGTAAAGGTGACAGAATGTGACGCTTGCTCTGAGTATACGCAACGGTTCGCAGGTCGCTAAACATTCAATGCGATAATAGAGACTAGTAAAGGTGACACAATGCGACGTGTGAGCCGACGCGGCGGCACGCAGCCACGCGCAGCACCCGGGCCCATATCCGAAAAGCTGCACTGGCTGCTAGCCCTCGTGATGAAATAATTGAATGTACTACCACTGTTTGTCATGTCGAGTGTTGCCTCAAGTCACTGTCACTCCAGGTGAACACGAGATCTCATTCCGATCCTCTCGCTAAAACGGCCTTGTTTAGATTGCTTTAAAATTGTAAGTTTTTAACTCTCTATTACATCAATTTTTAAATTTCAGATTTAACACTAAATGTAGGTAAAAAAATAACTAATTACACAAGCTTTTAGTTGGAAATCACGAGATGAATCTTTTGGCTGGTTGATGATTGGATAATATTTGCCAAATAAGACGAAAGTGGTATAATTCATCGGATTGAAATTTTTTGCAATCTAAACAACGCCTAAAGTTGTGTTTAGTTCCCTATTTGACTTAATTTTAATTTGGATTTTGGCTTAATTTTGTGCATAATGAAACTAAATATCACCTAATTTTTTTAGAAGAAAATTATGCTTTCTCCATTTCATCATTCCGTTCGAGTCGCGGTTGGTCTGGTTCTGCACTGTTGGCTGCTGGAGTCCAGAAGGCTGCGTCGTCAATTGGGATTGATTTTGGCGTGGCCGCGCCGCGTGGTTCTGGTCTGCTTGCCGCTGGATTTTTTTTTTTCCTTTTTTATTTTACTTTGAAATTCAGAATGGCAAACCATGGGAGCTGCGAAGAACACAACTACACAACAGACAATCGGAATCTTGAGTCTTGAACACCGGAACAAAATTGTTCACCACTCCTCCTTTAGCAAATGTCACGACGGTAATTTTTTTTTTCCTTGGGCCTGATTGCTGTGTGTCGGGTGATGACAAATCGTTCTCTTCCACGGGAACTTGCGCGTTTTTTATTTTATATTAAGACGAGAATTTTACCTATATAATTGTATGTTGTTGACCGTGCAGCCAGCTTGTCTACGTCACCCCGAAATCTGTGATTGGACCAGCTAGGCGCCATATCATCTCCTGTTGGTCCACCTCAGCATGGGATTCACTTGGTAAATAGTATCCCGTCTCCTCCCCCACCTTCCGGTAAAAAAAAAAGCCTATCCTCTTCCCGACATTTCTCGGTATCTCCTCCCGTCCTCCGTCTCCTCCCGTCGCTCCCGATGCGACCTCGGTGCGGCGTTGGCGAGCGGCACGGCACGCCGGCGCAACCACGGCGCCACCTCCCCCCCCCTCTCTCTCTCACTCCGTCTCGATCTGGCCGTGGTGCGGCGCTTCGTCGCAGCACGACCCATGGATGGGCTCGCGGCACGGGTGTCGCGGCGGTGGTGGCGGCTTCCTTCTCCCTCCGAGGCCCTCTCCTGAAGCGACGGCGGCCACGACTGCGATGGTGAGTCCCCTTGGCCTCTACTCTTGTCCTCCCCATCTCTGCGACGTGGGCAGCGCGGCGGCGCGGTGGCTGCCTCGGCGCGGCGGCGGCCGTCCTCGTCCTCCACGCCTCCTCGCGCCGCACGGGCGGGCCAATCGCGACCCCAATGGAGGCTGCCGACGGCGTGTACCCTAAGTGCTGTCTACTTAGCAACCTTCTCTTAATTTCAGTTTCGACGTCTACAATAGGGTTTCAATGTCCATGGCAGATTGGTGTGTGTCAGATTCAAAATGGATTCTCATCGGATCAATTTGGTGACCTCAAGTGCACTAACCCCCAAGTACTTGCATTCTTCCTTCTTGAGCTTCATAAACAGTTCAATTTGAACCAGTGATGTTTCATATTTTCGTTATTTAATTGTGCATTTAACATTTGGTGCTGCGTCTAGGAATAGAGAAGAACACTGTAACAGTAGCTTATGGTTTGCAAAGGGCGTCAGAAGTCTCGATATGGGAGAAAACTACAGAAGTATTTCTCCTTTTTAGTCTGGAAACATTAAAAATACATTATATCATCATGTGGTGTCTCAGCAACTTATAGGTTGTGTTTTAGCTTCCCGGTTCCAGTGACCACAGCTCCAGCGAGGGACCAGTCGTTCCTCAGAGTGTGGGCATTGCGACTGGAGGTACCAAAATGCCGTGCTCCCAGCCTTTCTGCCAGTTGTGCAGTATGTTCGTCGCTGTGCTCTGTGCCTAAACGATGCAACTTCATAGATTCCTCCTGTGGGCTGTGGCTATAGGCAAGCCCCCTGATTTTAGGCCACATAATATTATAATAATATAGTGATAGTGATGTCATTATCAGAACAAATTATATAGGGTTGTCTTGCTTGTTCAATCCTAGAAAAAAGATTATGGCAGATTTCATTATTCTCTTAGGCCTCAAGCTTGATTATTTTAGTTACAGCACAACCATGCCAAATCATACCTCTGAATGTCAAGCATGTAGTAAGTAACAGAGTATACTACCCTTGTATATTATATTATGATATGCCTATAAACAAACACTAAAATAGTTGTTCATGTAGCTATTTTCTGAGGGGAAAATAGTCTTGGTGTATGGCTCTATTACTTTATCAATCATATACATATTTACATTTGGACAGTACATAGCCTATTTCTTGCCCACCTTAAAAGTCATGGTGGTAGTGCTGAAGGCAATTGCAATATCATCCATTGTCAATACAGTTTGTCTTGTTTCTGAAATTTATTGGAGCTTCGTACATTCATTGTCCCATACGTGCTATATTTTCATATGATTATTCACTGTCTTCAATTGTTGGCCCCTAAGCCCACAATAATAAAAATAGATGGAACACTTATAATTACTTCTGTTTTCAAATTAAGGCCATCGGCTAAATGCACAAAAGAACATGTTATATTGTCAATGTTATCTCTTCTGGAGCCAATTAGGTGTTATTTTGTTCTATAGATTTCCTTTCAATATATCCTACAAACTGATGTCAGGTCAATTTCAGGTTATACTTCCATTGAACATGATGTGAATCGAGGATTGGGGAAGCTTCTGGCAGGCTGAATCGCACTGCCCTCACTCTCTCTATTCTTATCTTCATAGTTTTACATATAGGCCCTTTTACATTTGCTTATTTACACCAACACTCCCCCTCAAGATGGGCTGAATATATCTAACATGCCCATCTTGCTACAGCTCAACTCAACTTCACTAGATCCTAAAGCCCTTTGTAAAACAGTCTGCTAATTGGCCACGCGATTTTACATATTCTAACTTTAGGACCCCACTATCTAGCTTCTCCTTGATGAAGAACCAATCAATCTCCACATGCTTAGTACGGTCAAACTGGACCGGATTGTTTGCAATATTGATTGCGGCCATGTTATCACAATGAAGCATCATTGTCTCATTTCTCAACACTCGCAGCTCCTTTAGCAAGCATTTTAGCCACATCATCTCACACAAGCTTAATGCCATTGCCCTATACTCCGCCTCTATGATAGACCGAGCTACAACTGCTTGCTTCTTGCTTCTTCATGAGACAAGATTGCCCCCCATAAACACACAATAACCAGAAGTAGACCTCCTATCATCTCTGCAACTTGCCCAATCTGCATCACAGTATCCCTCCAAATTCAGGTGCATATTCTTCCTGAACCATAACCCTCTCCCTGGGGTTCCCTTTAGATATCTCAAAATTCAGAAGACAACTTCCATATGCCCTGTTCTAGGATCATGCATATATCTGCTTACAATACTCACTGCATAGGAAATGTCAGGTCTTGTATGACATAGATAAATCAATCTACCAACCAATCTTTGATAGGTTTCTTTATTCACAGGATCTCTGGATTGAGCAGTGATTTGATGATTCTTGTCAATAGGAGTACTACATGGCCGACACCCAAGCATTCCAGTTTCTGCCAAGAGATCTAGAATATACTTCCTTTGACAGAGAACAATACCCTTTGGTGACCTAGCAATCTTAATTCCAAGGAAGTATCGAAGTGGTCCTAGATCTTTTACCTCAAAGGCCCTTCCGAGATTTTCTTTCAGACACTTAATTTCCTCCACATCATCTCCAGTAATCACTATGTCATCCACATATACTGCCATAATGGTGATAAATGTCCCTCTATGCCTATAGAAGACCGTGTGATCACCATTGCATTGAGTGTATCCCATACCACAAACTGCCTTCCTAAACCTGTCAAACCACGCCCTGGGTGACTGCTTTAGTCCATACAATGACTTTCTAAGTCTGCATACCTTTCCAACAGTTTGGCTATTTGCAAATCCTAGTGGAATCTCCATATAGACTTCCTCCTGTAGATCACCATGAAGGAATGCATTCTTCACATCCATTTGATGGAGTGGCCAACCGAAATTAACTGCACAAGAGATCAAGGTCCTAACAGTACCCATCTTTGCCCCAGGAGCGAAGGTCTCATCATAGTCAATGCCATATGTTTGACTATATCCTTTTGCAACCAATCTTGCTTTATACCTGTAACAACTCCAGATTAGGCTTATCTAAATCTTGCATCTCATGAGCATGATCATCTCATAAGCATCATTTTTGCATTTTGTGTAGCATCATTTGGGTGCTTATTGTTAAAGGTGCAAATAGGGTTTATCTTTTGGTTGCTAGAAGTCATATTTATGATGTTTTTCTCAAAAAGAAGCTTTAACAAAGTTTATGGAGAAAATTATTTGGAGAAAAATTTGTTTTTACCTCAAGTCATGAAAATGAGTTTAAGGGCATCAAAAAGGGCAAAAACAGTTTCATTCTTTTCAAAAATCAATTTTTATATGTATTTTATTTGACCCAAATTCCCATTTTCAAATCTAGGCCGAATTGGCAAAAACTTTCTACATAAAAAATATTTCTCTCATCATTTGGAGAAACTTTTATGTTTTGAGTTTTTTCAAATTCCCAATATTTTTGAATCTACAGGTAGTCAAAAGTTTCAGTTCAAATTTGACCTGGGTGGGACCCACCCCGGGCCCACCCGTCATCATCTTTCCTCTCTCCTCCCCCTTTCCTCTCTGCAGCGCGCGCGCCGCCGCCGCATTGCTTCCCCCTGCCGCCTCGCTGCCACTGCCGCCTCGCTGCCCGGCCTGAGACGAGGAGACGAGCTCGCGTGCGCACTCGAGTGCCTCGCCCGCCCACTCCTCGCCGCCGTCGCCCGCCCTGCTTTACCATGCTGAGCCGCCGAGCTGCAGCCGCCGATGCCGCACGCCATGCCCCGCCAAGCGAGCGCGCCAACAGCTCCGCGGCGCCCCGCAAGAACGGCCACGAGCGCCGGTACTCGAGCACCCACGCGAACGCCGCAAAGATCGCCGCTTCCCCGCGCCTCGGCCGAGCCGCCGCATCATCGCGCCGAGCGCCATGGCCGCCCCGCTGTTCCGCACGCACCCGTGACCCCGGTCCAAATTGGCCAAGCCGAGTGGCTTTAAAACACGCGCCTCACTCCTCGGTCCACTTGCCCCACTCCACCCTCACCGCCACGCCCGAGCGGCCGCGGAGCTCGCCATGGCCGCCGCCGCGGGCCGCTCCGGCTAGCCACCAAGCCACCCGGCCATTTTCTTGCCTGAGCGCGTCACCGTGATCGCCATTCCATCCTCCACCTCCGACCGCCGTCAATCGACGAGCCCGAGCTGAGGTAGTGGTCAATTCGACCGTCGTCTTCTCCGCTACCGGGAGCCGAGCTCCGGCGAGCCCTTCGGCGCCGCCGTCCGCTCGCCCCGGCTATCATCTTCTCCACCTAGAGCATGCGCTAGCTCCGCCTTGGCTTCGCGAAGCCCGTAGGCATCACCAAGCGCGCCGCCGTGGCCTGCTCCGGCGCGCAGCCGTCAAGCCGCGCCGCCGCTCGCCGCCGGCCGTCGCGCTTGCCGCTTTAGGGCACTAGGGGCTCCATCTTCACCATAGCCGAACTCGCGCCGTCGCCCTGAGCACGTTGGTGCCACCCCCCGTCGCCGGACTCGCCGCCGTCGGCGAGCTCTCGCCGGTCGGCCGGCGGTGCCCTGTTCCCGGCCGCTGACCGGTGGGGCCGCTGACCGGGCCCACAAGTCAGCAGCGCTGGCGTGTGTGCGCCCGTGTGCGCTGCGCCGGGTACGCATAGCAGCGCGGACCGCGTGTCAGCCGCAGCGGGGGATAGCCCCGGGTGCGCGTAGCATTTAGGTTCTTTTTCAGTTTAGAAAATGATTTCCAAAAATGATGATTAATCTTTCAAAATTCATAACTCACTCATTTTATGTCCTTTTTGGGTGATTCAAATTTCAATATTTTTCTTATGAGGAGCTTTATGCAAGTAGGGTATTAGTTTATTTTTCTGAAATACTTTTCTGTACAGTTTTATTTAATGTCTATAAATGCTGATATCTTGATAAATGCATATCTAATTATAGGCTTATCAGAAAAATGTGATTCTTGTTTTGTTGCTCTAGTTAGGAGATGCTTTATCTGTGAAAAATATTAGTTGTATATGTCATGTGTAGAAAATGTCCTGTTTAATTATGGTGCTTGCTTTGCTTAGAAGTTAGGAAATTCATAATTAATTATTTATGCAAGGTTAAGGCTTGATAGTTTTTCTAGGGTGCTTATATGCTTATAAGTAGCTTTTAATCTTATGATCTCTGTTGTTTGACACTTTTCATAGTACAAAGTATTTTTAGGTCTTGGTTTGCTGCTGCCTTGTCTTTTTTTGTATAGGATAAATGGTTTACTGTTTTGACTTGAAAATTTTTTGGTAGGCTTTCTGTTACCTAGCTAAGCCACTGTAATTTTTGTAGATTTTTTCTGAACAGTCTAGCTATAGGTTGCTGTTGTACCCCTTAGTAATCGTAATCGTAATCGTTTTTCGTCGAAGTCTAGGTTATCTAGTGTCTTTGCTATGCTTAGTTAGGCTCTAATAGGAATAACCTGTTAGGATGATGTTGACTACCTTGTAGTACCATGTTTGGTTCACCATCATCATCATCATATGCTTTAATTCTGTATTGCATTCCCGTTACTCATACGCACCGATGCATCATACGGGATTGCCTAAGAAGTGATGCCGGTAGTTCCCGAGGAGCCGAAAGGAGAGGAGCAGCGGGGGATCTTTGCGGGAGGCGGCAAAGGACGAGGACCCGGACGACTTGCCCGAGTGCCCTAACCATCAGCCTAGCTCCTTTGTGAAAGGCAAGCCCCGGAGCATTACTCCTACAGTTTTTAAAATGTTTTACTTGAGTCATTTATTTATTATGATGCATTAAGTTAATAGGTGTTGCTTGGAACCGTTAATGCATTATGAGTACCTTGATCCACCTGAATACTTTTACCCTATTAAGTTCAGGATCTCGCTTATGCTTAGCACTGCTTAATTAGATCGGTAAAAGACGGGTGATTGACCCTCATCCGCGAGGTAGGTGGTTACTACCCTTTGGTTGATACTATGGAGGTTGGTTTAGAGAACATAACCATGTGGCATGTTAAATCACGACTAGTCGGGGTTTGTGGTGTGTTAGACCATGGAAACTCTGGCTATGTCACTTAAAGAAATATGACTTTGTACGTCCTCGGATCATGTTGAACAATGCCTCACAGATAGCTGGAAGGATACGATCATCCGACCGCGAAGCCTCGAGGATGTTTGGGCCAGAATTTCAGCAGAGATGAGTGTATTGCCCACAGGCGCGGTGTTAATCCCAATGGCCGGTCGCACCGGAGGTACTTGGTAGCCGGGCATGCCCTGGTGCAATCGTATTTGTTGAAATCCGCGATTCCACCCGAATAGACCAAGGTGACCGTCATTCGCTCTGGCCAGCGAGTGTGGTTTGTGTGAGGAATACCCGCCAGCTGGTTTGCAATCGATTATAATCGCCATCGTTCCTGGACAGTGAGCACTTGACCGAGCAACAGCGGCACTGTCGCCAATCTATGTGCAAAGTAAGATGGTTATGTTTCTAAAGTTGTTGATGCTGGTATGCTCAACCTGAAGGATAAGATAGTGTTGATTGTTCATACCCTGGAGTTGGAGTAGTACAGGAGCTAATTTAGTGATGGTAGGATCCAACTTAAAAGATGATAAGCTAGAGAGTCCTTTATCACTAAATGATTATTTAATAAGCTCATCTTTTGTTGCAAGTTAAATGAGTCAGCTACCCCACTTATAAAGCCTTGCATACTCCTTGGTGTCACTTTATTTTCATTTATAATGGGTAAGTCTAGCTGAGTACCTTCTTGTACTCAGGGTTTTATTCCCTTGTTGTTGCAGATGGTGAGATGTTCTATGGCTATTGCCAGACTTGCTTCTTCCCTGCGTATGGGGATGAGTAGATCGTGGGCACGATCAATCTATCTATCGTACCTCTATGCTGTTGCTGGATTTGATGTTGGACCAGGCACTATGTTTCAACTAAGTGTGCATTTGTGAACCAAAACTTTATTTGCTTCCGCAATTTGGATTTGAACTTGGTATTGTAATAACTATTTCGTAACTCCGATGTAATCGACTATTTGTGAACTTATGTATTACTATGAACTGTTGTATGTTGAACTCAATTCGGTCGGGGCTGTATTGTGGAAAGATTGAAATCCTTCGTGATTTCACAGACTACTGGGTTGATATAGGCGCCATGTGTTAATTAAGTTGCTTCGGTGACTCATTAGTATATTGTGTTTATATTAATTGGTCGGTTCTGTTACAATACCTATCCACCTCTCCTTTTGGGTTTTGCTTTACTGTATAGACCCACTTGCAGCCAACTGCTCTCTTCCCCTTTGGAAGTGGGACCAGCTCCCATGTCTTGTTCTTTTGTAGAGCATGCATCTCTTCTTCCATTGCTGCCTTCCACTTAGGATCTTGCTTTGCACACCTCCAGTCCCTTGGAATAGGCACTGTTTGTAAAGATGCAACAAATGCTCTATATGCAGGTGAAAGACGAGAATATGAGAGGAAATTAGCAATGTCATGATCTGTACTAGGATGCTCAAATCCATAGCGAACAGGAGGTTTGCCAAAATTAGATCTAGTATCTCTACGCTGTGCAAGGGGTAATTCTACATGCTCAAGGTTAGGAGGAACATTACCACTTGATGGAGAGAGGTTTGAGGAGAGATTCGGGACTAGTGTAGCAGGCTGATGTGGCTGTGGTGCACTGATTTGCTCCCCCTGACTTGGTGCACTAGTTTGCTCCCCCTGACTCCTGAACCGTCTCCTCCGGTACACTATGGGTTCCTTCTCTTGCAAAACAATTACCTCTGTATTTCCTCCATCAGTTGTCTCCTCATTCTCATCACCAACTACCTCTTCAGCTCCACACTCATCATTCCTCACATCAACACCTCCATTATCCTGATGAATTACCTCTTGAGTTTCAAGCCTATCCATAGGACATGGGATGGTACCAACAATCACCGTCCTTTTGGTATCATCAACTCCTTCATTCTCCCCTCTACTTGTCACCCTCGGTGATCGAAGAGAATTCCTCCAAGAGCGATCAAGATCGTATGGTTTCGTGTAGTATGGTTCGACTCCTGAATGTCACATCCATACTCACAAACAATTTCCTTCCAACAGGTCCCAACACTTGTACCCCTTTTGTGTCGAAGAATATCCAACAAAAATGCACTTCACCGCTTGAGGATCCAACTTCCCAACTAACGGTCTATGATCCCTGACAAAGCAAACACAACTAAATACCTTGGGGGGTACTTCAAATTCCTATTGCCCCAGCAACAACTCTGTAGGTGATGCCATACCAAGAATCCTAGATGGCATACGATTGATCAAATATGCTGTTGTTAGCACCGCTTCACTCCAGAGATATTTGGGCACATTCATCTGAAACATCATTGACCTTGCCACCTCTAACAGGTGTCAATTCTTTCTCTCAGCTACACCATTCTGTGGTGGGGTACTAGGACAAGTAGTTTGATGTATAATTCCATGCTCTGAGAGATACACACCAAAATCATTATTCAGATATTCCTTCCCATTATCAGTTCGGATAATCCGAATTCTAGCATTAAATTGGTTTACAACCAATTTATGAAAGTCCTGAAAACACCGAAAAACCTCATGCTTACCCCTAAGCATGTAGATCCATGTCATACGAGTATAGCAATCAATAAAGGTGACAAACAACTTAAATCCACTCACAGATGTAACTGAGCAGGGACCCCAAACATCAGAGTGTATTAACATAAATGGTTCACAACTCCGGAGGCCAATACTAGGATATGATGTCCTTGTATGCTTCCCAAGTTCACAAGCATCACACACAAGTTTCTTTATGTCCACACCACTGAAAACATCAGGATATAACTTACTTAAGCTTCCGAAAGGCACGTGTCCTAACCGGCGATGAAGTAAGTGGATCTCCCTCTCTTGAACTCTTGTAGCTGCTATCAATGCTGACTGCACTTTGTTGATGAACCACAACCCATTACGCCTGACTCCAGTCCCAATCACTCTCCCCCGTCCTCTTCTCCCCGAAAGACACAAGAATTTTCATCAAATATAACAACACATCCGAACTGATCAACAAGGGAACTGACAGAGAGTAGATTGACTGGGAAGGAAGAAACATGCAAAACAGAAGATAGATGGAGAGATGGAGTGCATTCTATAGACCCTACACCATGAATGGGTTGGGAGGTACCATCAGCAGTTTGTATGGTTTCAGTATGAGAATGTGGAGTGTAAGTCTTAAAAGAACTAGATATGCCTGTGACATGCTTGGATGCTCCTGAATCAATAACCCACTCTATGTTATGCCTATATGTGGATGTAAGTGCCTGTGCCTGAGTACCTTTGCCCATATGGGCATAGTTGGCAAAGTTACCAAAGTGACTGGTGGTGGCAATCACAGAACCAACTGGAGTAGTCTTTGGAGGCTTCGATGCTTTAAACTTCGCCATTGCTCCCACTGCTTGACTTGTTCTCCAGTTAAGGTGAGAGACTGAATCTCTGCATTACCCTGATAACCACTCTCTGTGGTAGAACTCTCCATTGTAGCTGCATTGGCTTGAGGGGCACAGCGACCTCTGCCATGTCCTCCTGCACATCCTCCACCACGAGCACCACGACCTCCTTGATCACCACGAGCACCACCACGACCTCCACGAGTTCCACCTCTACCACCATAGCCTTTAGGAAGGGGACAGTTATAGCTCAAGTGTCCCTCCTCTCCACAATTGTAGCACTTTCTTTCCGCAACTGAGGTGTAGGCCGACTTTGAGGATTGTTACCACTCATCATCCTTAGTCTCGCTCTCCTCAATAACCATGGCTGACACAGCCTCCTCCATGGTAGGAAGACTCTCCTGTTGGCAAAAGGCAGCCCTCTTGCTTTCAAATTCTGGGTCCAAGTTCCTCAGAAAATGAGTCACCCTCCTGTCCTCTATCCACTTCTGGACATCCTGAGCATCTTGTGGATCCCTCATACGGAGTGGAGCATAGTGGTCCAGCTCTCCCCATAAGTACTGCAACTCACTAGCATATCACTCCACTGATCGCCCCGCTTGTTTCACTGCATCAGCCTTATTTTGAATCTCCATCATAACCACTACATTCCCCTGTTTGGAATATCTATTGCTTAGAGTTTTCCATATCTGTGCTGCAATGTGCATACCTTCCACAACCTTACTGACCGATAGTGACATGGATGTCAATAACCATGCCACTATAGTAGAGTTCGTCATATGCCAAACTCTCCACTCGGGGCTAAGCTTGTTAGCCGGCTCAACACAATCCTCCGTCAAATAATTATCTACCCCCTTTCCTGCTAGTATCACTTGCACTCTTCTAGACCAACTCAAATAATTCTTGCTTCCTTTTAACTTCACATCATTCGGCATGAGTTCTAATTTTAGTTCACGCACCTCCCTAGGGCCAATCAAATTCATCTCCATGAGTCCCTGAATCATGGATTTCATCTCATCTCTCAACTCACTCTTGTAATCAGCGGATCACCACCACCAACGCCCTCGCCATCACCTGCCTTCCCTGTCTCTTTTCCTGTATCCATCTCCTCGTCAGATCAGCCTTCACCTCAATCAGCAAGCAGCAGCACCTTGCAGGGCCTCAACAACAGCACACCAGATCAACAGCCCACACAGCAGTACAGAGCAGCAGCACAAACTACCTTTTCCTCTTCCTTCAACTGCAGCGGCTTCTACTTCTCTCAAGCTTCTCCTTCAAATTCATAGGACATCGATCACAATAGCAGCCCGCTGGCAATCTCCTCAGCGAAGAGCCAAACGTGCACACGCACACCCTTCTTGCCCACGCGAAGCACACAGCTCCTCCTCGTCCCGCGCCACACGCAGCAGCAGCTACACGAACTGCCTCCGGCCTCCCGCTCCGCACGCAGCAGCAGCCACGCGAACTGCCTCCGTGCGCAAGTTGCCGCCTCGGCCCCGACCTGCCTCCGCACCGCGCTCGCGAGCTGCGCACTCCGCGCCCGCGCAAGTTGCTGCCTCAGCCCGACCTGTCTCCGCGCCGCGCTCGCGAGCTGCGCGCTCCGCGCCGCCCGGCCTGCCTCCGCGCCTGCGAGACACCTCCGCACGCGCAAGTCGCGCACCGCCACCACTCCGCCTTGGTCACGCGACCGCGCCGCCGCCGTGCGAAACGCTAAGCCTGGCTCTGTATACCATGATGTGAATCGAGGATTGGGGAAGCTTCTGGCAGGCTGAATCGCACTGCCCTCACTCTCTCTCTATTCTTATCTTCATAGTTTTACATATAGGCCCTTTTACATTTGCTTATTTACACCAACAGAACAGTAAAAAAAACTTTACTAATATAGGCCTTGTTTAGTTGCATGTAAAAAGGCTAGAAATATGACTCTCTCTATCACATTAATTTTTAGCCGCTTGTATAGAGCATTAAATGTAGATAAAAAATAACTAATTACACAGTTTAGTTGTACATCACAAAACGAATCTTTTGAGACTAGTTGATACACGATTGGATAATATTTATCAAATAAGACAAAAGAGTTACTATTCATCAGAGTAATATTTTTAGCCAACTAAACAAGGGTTTTGTTTGTACATATATGAGGACAAGCACGGTCAGGTTTCGTCTTCGTTGGTCACATCGATCTTCTAGCAACTTTTGTCACACGGTCCGCAAGAAACATAGGTACTTTTCATGAACCCTTAATCCATGATGAGATAGATATTATATTGTTTTCCCATGTATATCAAGTAACCTACTTCTACATATTCCTTCATTAATTCGTCATCTACGGCCCAATATATGGGTTACCACTTGCATGTTGACGATAATTGTGTTTCTGGAAACATATACTTCCCTCACCTTTTTTGGTTAAGTACTTTATGCGCCATCTACTTATAGTTATTGATTGTTTTTGCTCAAATTCACCTTTTTCATTATTTTCTGAGTTATACACTGCCTTTACAATTACTACTGTTATCACTGCCATTATGATGTTCCAGTGTTTAAAAAAACCACGCTTCTCACTTGCAGCAAACGTTCTTTCTGAATTTTGATCTTTACTAGCAATACTCTTTGGTTGCTCTTCCGCTTCCAAAAGTTTAAAAATGGGATAGGCAGTTGCATTCTTCTATGGTCATCTGCAACAGCTGATAAAAGATTTTGAAAAGGCCGGCTTGCGAAATTATTTTGTCTATCAACTAATGCTGCTTTTCTTTCTTCGTTGTTATGCAAGTGGAGTGAAAATGATGTCCTGTATACTGCTACTTAAATTCTTCTAAGAGTAGGCCTTGTCTACTGCAGGTGTTCCCATCTTACCTTTGATATTTTGTCAAATCTCAGCCTTAGCTATTCTGTTCAAACATACAGGTAATGAGGTAAGTAACTTCTTTCATATATTTTTGTGTGTTGTTACACGTTTTGTGTTGGAATCACATTGAGAAAACTAAATTTACTTCTCAAATTGTTGGCAGCTCTAGCAAATATGAGATATATTAATTCAGTTGTAGTTCATGGTTGGCCCATTAGATCAGCAAGGTCACTTCTGGCTGGTAGTTGGGTTCTGTTCAGCAACATGCATTTTCTTTTTATTGGCACACATTGCTGAAATGTGTAAAAAAAAAAATATAAGCTTCATGTCCAAAGATTGAATTTCACAATAAAACAAAATAGCCTTGCTTCTCTAAATATGCCTCTATTTTCGAAGCCAGGTCTCTCATGGTCTTTTCAAGAAGTGTGGGCTTATGTGCTGCAGCCACACCAATGCCAAGGACATTGGCTTGATCAAGGTGTCCTGTGTAGCAGACTCAATAAGGATATTAATTTGTCCTAAATTCGTCCAGGTGTCATAGTATCTGACTGAGGTAGCAGGTCCGGTGAGAATATAAAATTAGTGCCTCTCCTCAATCTACTACCTTTGATATCTATTTTTCTTCTGCTCATGGGGATGTTTGGTTATTGTTCATTTGGTTCTTTCTTCCACAACCCAACAATTCCACAACTACCACATCTCGACTTTTGCAGTATAATAATATATGCAGTTCTCCTACATGTTTGGCAAAAAAAAAGATAGAGAGAATAATCCTTCCAAAAAAATATATGCAAAAAGAAAGTATACATTTTAATGCTGGAATCTGGAATTGCACTTTATGCATCATTTGTGCTCGATCAATAATTAAAATCTGGAAATCTATTATTAGCCACCTTAAATGTGCATTATTTTGCTTACATATCCAGGCTGCATCAGCTCTAGAGCAGCAGCGGCAAAATGAAGTACCATACAACACAATTTTTCGATGTTATATACAAGAAATCCAAAGACCTTAACACTCCGGTGGTATCGAAATCCATGGATAGTCCTTATTAAACTCTTATTCCAAACAAGCTGAAGATGTCGATAGACCAATCTGGAGTAAAGAATGGCTGACTTCATGTAGATGGGATCACGACAATGGTTTCTGAACCTTGTTGAGCCTAAGATCTCCCCAAGTGATACCTGATCCTGGAGCAAGATGCTGAACACCAAACCAGCCGGCAAGTGGAAAATACATCCAACTGGAGAAGAACAAGACCATGATCAAACATTAAAGCATCTGTCAGCGTGCATGTAATAATGTAATCTATGCCTATGGCACAATCTCGGCTCTTTGCTGCCTTGAACAACTTACGTAGTATGCACATCTTAAATACATATGCAATCAGTATATCCATTTTATTTTCTCCTTATTCCTTACAGTTCAAACATACTTCAATATATATCCTACCTGTATATACTTGCTTGACTCGCGCGCAGGGCGCGGTTTCTACTAGTGTTTGTTACATTGCGGTGCACTTCCTGGATATGTAAATGAAACCCGCACCCGACTCGACGCTCAATGGTGTACTACTCGCTGAAGCAAACAACCCAAGTTTGTGGCACCCGTGTTCACCCAGAGCTCGGCCTGCAGCTTGATGACGGCTTTGACGGCCTGGGTGCTCGCTGCCGCTCCGCGGAAGCAGCGTGCGTTCTGTTCCTTCCAGACCTCTCATGCGATGAGGGCGAACAAGGAATCCGCGCCCTTGGCGAGCGTCGGCCAGAACGTGTGCCACGAGGACCACCAGTCGAGGATGCACCCGGTCGGCTGATGTTGGATGCTGACCCCGAGCGTCTCCGCCACTTCGAACCATATCTGCCCGGAGAATGAACACTGGACGACGACGTGGTCTATTGTCTGTGGCTCCTGATCACAGAGTGGGCAGTTATCATGTGAGTCAAGCCCGTGTCGCCTTCTTCCGTCCGCGGTCCATTGCCGGCGCTTGATCGAGAGCCGAGGAACATCTTGACTCGAGAGGTGCCCATCTCCCACACCCGGATGCAACTAGGGATCGGATGTGATCCGAAGTGGAGCCTCTAATACACCGAGTGAACGGAGAATTTGCCATCTCGATGCCCATCGCGATGAGCCCGCCCGGTTCCTCTCGTCGGGCTTGGATGTCTCGATGGCCAGATCCGAAGGTACTTAGCCGCGCCGGATGGTGACCCCCCCCCCCATCGTGTGTATCCACCTTCGATCTTGGATGCCCGGGCACCGTCGCGTTTGAAGGTGCGCTGTTGATGAATTGCAGGAGCGTGGGCACCAACACTTTGATGGAGACCCCGTTTAGCCAACTCGGGCCGACGATCGTGAACGTGACGCGGGAAGAACGCCTAGGCCTCATCTGACCGCTTGATAGGCAGCGTAGCCCATGCCCTGTCGGCGTCATTCCTCTCGCAGCCAAATCCACTTGGCCTCAAAGGCGGTGCTCACCAGCTTGAGGTCGGTGATCCCGAGGCCACCAAGCTCCTGCGGCCGCGTGCAAGTCCTCCACGCCACCATGCACTTGCCGCGTGCATCGGCATTCTTCCCCGTCCGAGAAACTGTCTGATGATTGCGTCGATCTCCGCCGCGCCCATGGTGGCAGCCCGTTGGCGATCGTGCAGTATATAGGGATGGCGGTGAGGATAGAATTGACCCATATTATCCTGCCGCTCCTAGCCATGAGCGGGCCGTGGCTAGCAGGCATCTTTGCGGCGACGCCGACTGTCCGCCCGATGTGCGCCTTGGGTACCCTGGTCGTGCTCAGCAGGAACCCCAAGTAACTGATCGGGAACTCCGCAACTGGCAGCCCAGCGCCGCCTTGATGTCTTGCATCGCGGCCTCAGCCCAGTAGATGTTGGTGATGGAAGACTTGGCTATGCTTGTGTGCAAACCAAATGCCACCGCGAAGATGTCCAAGAATCAAGATCTCCTTGATCGCCCTTGTCTCGTGGACCGACGAGTGCGCAAATAGGATTACATCATCAGCGTAGATGTTCCACTGAAAGTGAATGCCGTCCCGAATGCCGTCCCGCGCCAGGTTTCGAAGGACCCCTGCTCTCGCACCACCATGAACAGTCATTTGAGGATCTCCATGGCACAGATGAAAAGTAGGGGCCATTTTCTCTCCACGTCATCCGATGGCATCATCATCCACTCCTACGCATGCATCCACCATTGAATTTTCACTAGCATGCAAAAAAAAAACGAAGAGACATCCCCTAAATTCAATGTGAACACACTTCGAATTATACATAAATTTTCTCGTACACAACACAAGAAAAAAAATCATGCAACCACGGAGAATACATTCTTCTATATCCACAAAAGAACGGGAATCCATCGTATCTTTAAATTTCAACGTTCGCTTCTTACTAACTCGTCGGCAGCATTTGTCCATCTAACCATGCATATATGAACCCCCAAGGAACAGCTCGTTTATTTCTGATCATTTGTCAGGGCAGTTACCAGTTAATGTTTGTACTATAGATGGTGGTCTGCAGGGTTCACGTCCTGTGTGTTGCATCTTTGTCCTCTTTTTTTAACACTGTGACATAGTTGAAAGTTGGTGGCGAATGTATTGAGAATTTATTCTAGTCCATGAGACAGTACCATTATGTTATTAATAAGTTTGAAAATTTATAGCCATCGTGTAACTTAAGTTTGAAAACGTGGCAGATAACAAAGCCATATTAAACCGGGCCATGTCCGTGTCTCCCAATGCCCTTTGCTCTCATGTACTCTTTGTAAAGAACTCTGTGCTTGA
This sequence comes from Themeda triandra, assembly GCA_018135685.1. Lineage (NCBI taxonomy): Eukaryota > Viridiplantae > Streptophyta > Magnoliopsida > Poales > Poaceae > Themeda > Themeda triandra. The sequence continues at coordinate 1,574 of JAENPR010000051.1, read as the reverse complement.
CAAGAAACTTTGTGCTTGACCATTGTACAGGCCACATGCCAAAAGAAAAAGGAAGGAGCCACTAAAAACAATAGGCTTATAGGCATGAGTGTCATCAGGAAACACTGTAGCTCAAGTCTTCATTTTTGCAGGGCAGTTGCCATTCAGTGTCATTCAGTCCTTCCTTACTGGGCAGGTCTGCCGAAGGAGGGCCTGGAGCAGCAAGTGATCCAGGGAGCGGATGCCATCAAGACGCGGCGCTTCTTCCACAAACAAGATGTCAAGCTGCATGCGCAAGATGATCGCGGGCTGATCCCCTATGTCGGATGATCGTTGCTCTGGCTGTTAGCTTTTGATGTAGTGTTTATAGCGTCTGTTATGATAGTTATGTGGCTAGCCTCTCTGTGAGGTTTCTTTTGTTCTACCTGCGTGGTGACCCCTGTTGCTGTACGGGGCTGTTTTGGTGCATTGTGAGTTCCTGTCGCTGGTGGGCTGGGTAGACTTTTGATTCATGCATATGTTCCCTTTGTGTTCACTTGCATGAATCCGTTTCACGTTTAGGAGTCGCTTTTGTTATCTTGTTTAAACTGAACCTATCTCTTAACTTCGTTGCTCTGGTAATGAAATTCGGTTTCACCGTTGTGGGGAAAAAAAAGTTGTCATTCAGTGTTTCCAGTGGATGGTGATCTGAACAGTGAGATAGATGCTGGCATCATGCGCCCTAAATCATTGTCAGATGATACATTACATCATTATTTTTTTGTATACGGGAGGTTCTTACTTGCACTCTGCTGGCAAGTCTTGGTGTGAGTAGTAGTAATGGCAGAACAGCCAGTACATTAAGTAGTTGCATACTTGCATCATTGTGCTTTTTGTGGATTTTGAAACTCTGACAACGTACAAGTTGAAAGAAAAAGGCTATCATCTTGGGTCGGCACTTTGTATTTTTTAATTCTAATAAAATTTACAGTGAACTTTTGCTATCCTGTGTGTGTGTTTGTTGGGGGGGGGAGGGAGGATTGAAACATGCCATTTTACCATAACCCTTGTTCTTAAGCTCTCTGTATTTCTTTCTTACTGCAACACAGTGGATTCTCAATGTCTAAATGTATGCATCTCTCTGGTCTTTGCTATGACAATCATGCGAGCCAAAAGGAAAATGATGGAGCGCATAAAAACAATGGGAATGAGAAGCGCCAGAAAACACCTCACTTAATTCCCACCGATGGAAACTAGTGAAGAAGTCTTTCCTTATGTTCTCATTGCCACTGCTCTTACACATTCTTTTCTTCCTCTCCCCGGCTCGCCATTAGAGCCCTCCACATCTAAACTAACATGTGCATTGGAATACTGTTTTGAATAAAAAAAACACAAGCAATGAAGCAAAAGGAAGAGGAAGGAGAACCTAAGAACCATAGGAATGAGAGGCATCAGGAACACGACAATGTCAAAATTTGGAGCACTCGCGTTCCTTTATGTTCTCATTCCTACTGTCCTTATGACATCTCTTTCTTCCTCTTCACTGCTCACAAACTCTCAAGGGAGAGAAGCTCTTACTATGGAACCACTCGCATCAGGTGTGCGTATATATAGCG